>OX101812.2:25600282-26800282 GCA_944452925.2 Chrysolina oricalcia | reverse complement strand
TTTTGAGATGAACTCTCGAGAACCGCTATAAAATCAAAGCATAAAACTATTTCTAAAAAAATGCTAGTAGCTCCCCCTAACCGGTAATAAATAAATCACATTGGGTAAAGATAACTGGAAAATATAAATAGTAATTAAATGTTTCACAAGACTTAGACACCAAATACTTATCACGGGAGTATAGACACTGAGTATACTGACCACGTCGATCACGAAAAGACGAATGTCAGGCGGGATTGACAATTGACAGATGAAATATTTTGGAAATTGGATTAAATAATACCAAACGTCGTACTTTTTTTAGGACAAAATGATTTTAAAATGGTTTATTTTGAGGAGAAACGACTTTATGACGGCAATATGTGCAGCTAAATAGAATACAGGTAGGGTAGCCATATTTTATTACAACCAGAGGGAACAACTAAAGAGAGCCTAATTTCAATTCATGAATACACAATTATTGGTATTCATTTGTATTTAGATATACCTAGTACAAATCATTCCGGGAAAGATATAAGTCAAAATAATTTTTTAATTTTATGTGGTATTTTGTTGATTTTCTTAATTTCGCGTTGTTATTGGGGCGTCTTGCAGATTTACCACCTAACTGATGTAATTTGTCAAAAAAATTTAATTCGCAGATGATACTCGACATTTCTCGTTGTTGAATACCTATACATTCTTCATATATCACTGCCAGGACGCCATCACTATATTTTTGCTTGTAAAATAGTCGCCCTATTTTTCGCAACTGAAGAATTAGATTAATATAAGTCCGTTTTGGCTGCAGTTATTTATGGAATATTTTCTAACCCAATTTCATTCAAAAAAAGATATTTTGATACCAAATAGATTTTTTTAATGACATACAGGTTTATAACAGCCCCATGATTTGGTTTTATAATGATCCTCAGGAGGTTATTAAGAATCCTGCGAATAAGGCAAGCAGGTTTTATGCTTGCATTTCAAAATAGCCCTGAGAACCTTCATAGGAGTGGGCCCTCGTAGATTTATAGCAGCTTTAAGGAGGTTTTATGGATGTCGTTACAGCAAAACAGTTTTATCGATGCTGTGATTGTTATGGTCTTCAGAACCTTCTGAGGGCTATCACAAAACTGAAATTGTTACTTGGGTTGTAAGGTTCTGTGATGCAATGAACACTTGACTCTGTTATTGTGGGGTAGCCTGGGGTTGAACTTGGACTGGTACTGTTTGCTGCAGTAGGACTGTCTGTTGGAGAAGCACTGGATACTGAGGACAATGGTTCTTGTTGAGGCGTCATTTCGGTGGTTATGTCCGTGAGAGATTGAAAAAAACTCACTGTCCTCCTAAAGCACTAAATCACGTCGGGGTCACCAATTTCGGAGTATCTGATACGTAACCATAGCCATATATTTACACGCATGTTACAAAAAAGCACTCAACAATTAAACGTATATATAGTTGCAGAAGAATGAATCTCAAGCTCGACCAGATAAATGCTAGTCTAGGAGCTCGAAAAACAGAGAACTGAAGTCCAACTAAGTCCAACTAAATATCATCTCTCATCTTTCAAACTCCATCTTTTCATTGTAGCCCAGAAATAATGAAAAAACCCAGCCTGCGTCATTCCAAATTTCCAAATTGTCCCAATAAAAACATTGCTAGTCGGACAAAGGACCTTTGAATTTAAGAAGGTAAAAGAAGTAAATATAAAACCGAACCTTTCATATCATTTCAAATTCATGAATAGAATGAATGTATTGAAAATAAAGCTTTATAAAAAACAAATGATCCTTCTTCGAATGACTGATAACTCTAAACTGAGGGCAAGTGCATGTATTTCAGTTAAGCCCGGTGAATCCTGATACCAAAGATGGAATGAAAGCTATTAAAGGTATGACAATAATAAACTACACAAAAGTGAGTCATTTGATGAGGCCAAGTGGACTTAAATTACTATAATAATCTAAAAATGTTGCTGCAGTATAATACTGTATAGTAGCAACTATAATATATTTTTTGGTAGATTTAAGTATATGAGTCATTTGAGAGTAAATCATTCTTCATCAATGGTAAATTTACTTGTCACTAGTAGTTATCAAACTGAGCACCTACTGCAAATAAAACGTTGATTGAGGCTAATAAAATAAAATGTTTGCTTCTAATAAAGAGTTTAATATCGTTAGGATACATTGTGTTCCTGAAATTACATCAATAACAGCAAGTAATCAAATTCAGGAATCTAATTTTTCTTGTGGCTGAAAAAGCGTGTACTTGTCCCATATAGCGTGCAAATTTTCACTTGGTGCTATGCAAATTTTACTTGCTACTATAAAAAAAAATTCCGTGTAATTTTTGTTACTCTCGTCACACAAAATGAAGTTTTTGTTAACAAGTTACATAAATAGAATTCAGTGAAACGCCTAATAATGGTGCACTATCGATTCAGCTGTTGTCCATGCAAGCACCCAAACATACTACGCCATAGCGAAGTAATCATAGATAAAGAAATCCACTCCTTCATTTTCAGAGCCCAAATCCCTCGTCAGTCCTCTCCAGAGCCAGACCATCCGCCCGCCTAGGGCAATAAACCAGCTGGGCCCGCCATCGAAGGGAGTAAATAGTGGATGGCGAAAGACGGAAGAAGGAAGTAGAGCCCGACTGCAAGAAGATCCATCGTCGGATCACAGATTTCGGGGGCAGTGGAAGAAGAGAATGCACGTCGAGACGATATGCATCGCCTTCGGGCGCCGCATTCACACGTTTTCGGTGGGGCTTTGCGGGGGCGATTCCTCTCGAACCGGCCCGACGTTACCAGTACTGACATCGCGTTAGCCGCTCAGACAGTCGACGATCGACGTCACGGCATGGCAGGTATCGTGGTAGAGCGCAGCCACCCACTATAATATACTTTTACTTTGCAAACGGTAATCATCCTCTTGTGTTCAGAGCCGACACGTGCAACGGAGTGATAGTGATCGGCCATATTGTAGTTCCGGGTACCTACGCTCAGCCGGTACCGTTATTTCGGTGGTTCCTTCATGCCGTCTTTCAAATTTCGCGACGACGTCGTCTGCGAATCAGTGCTAGAGCTGCGCCGATCAGTGTACTGTGTTTTCAAAGTGCGTTTTTTGAAACGCATTGCATAATCAATGACAGAAAGGTACTTGCATTTATTCAATTTACGCATTTGTATTTTGCGACGCGGGATTCGCAGGATACCACGGTTTATTGTTTGTTAACTTTGTTGTTTCATTTGTTTCCGGATACTGTCCATTCAGTTGCATGTTTATATCCATTTGGCTGTAGTTGGAAACACCTCGGAAAATGCGTTGATTTATTTTTATACCGATTTAATCGTTTCAAATACTTATCGACGTTACGCGGCATTTTTGTGGATTCGTTTCTAAGTTAGCCAACATCTCATTCTAACAGTTGCATGTCCAACATTTGTTGTTTTAGGTTTTTAAATGTCCAATTATATTCTTTATTTCATATCTAGGTAGCGAAATCATTGGAATATTCGAATGCAGTAGGATTTTTCGACACACCTACACCTACGTGCATTTATGAGATGAATTACGTGTTACTTCTAATCATTTAATTTCCAATGGTTTAATTGCCGTAGTAATACTTTGTGAAAACCTTTGATATTTTCCGGAAATAAGTTCCTAGGTACTGAAATCATTCATTCGTGATTTTTGAGGTGAATTACAAATCCAATCAATTTTGGATAGTGTAAAAACAAGAAGAAATTACCTTTAGTATACCTTTGGCATACAGGATATACCCTTGAAATCTTCATAGCCCTAAAACACACCGTGTGTTGAAAACTCTTTGTACTTAGTACCTATTTGTCATTTTCTCATTTTCCACAAAAGTATAAGTCATTTGAAACTTTATATTTTTGACTCCTTGCTGCGATACAATGGAGTTGAGAAATCTAAATAAAAAAAACAGATCTAGTTACTTATTTTTCCAAAACATAAATGAATTCAGTTTCCACTACACTTATTATTATGAACTTATTGAATATTACCACTTCAATTATGAACGACGGAACTATTTTTATACTGATCTAAATAAGTATTTCTAATTTTGTTGAATATTTTTAATGCGATCAATAGTTTTGAAATATAAATATTGGGTGATGGGATTGAATGATGTAGTGTTACAAGGTAGGTAACCATTTTATTATTTTAGAATCGCAAATCGTAATTTGATACAACTCCGAAAATAAGTGTTGTCTGATAATTTTTTCCACCTTTCGTAATTTCTAGAAAAATTATCAGAGAACATTTAGTTTAAAGGTGAGAGGATTTACTCTCCAGAATCATACAGTAAAAAACGGCAAACCATTCAAACTCTATTGCAATTATTCTTCGCTAAGAAGTTCATAACAAATATTTTTACCTTCTTCAGCCATTTTGATTGCTGATGAACATTTGAGCATGCCAACAAAAAAATATAAAAAAGATCGGTTACGAGCATTTATACAAATAAAAAAGGTTCTCGGTCAAATACAAAATTGAGGAAAATAATATTGAAGAAAGGAAATGTATCTGAATGTAAAAAAAAAGTTTCATATTTTTAAATTTCTATTTCAGTATCTTAACTTATATTAATCCCCTTGAGGCTGAAATTAATTCGAAAAATAACGTGAATTTTTGGTAGAAACGTTCATTAACATAAGCTTCAGTGGAAATGAGTCTTAAATATACAAAAACTATACAAATTATCCTACAGGATGTGGCTACTACTGCTAACCACTAGGAACTCAATCGTGCAGAATTGCAAAATTGCAACTAAACAAATGCCTCAAAATTATTATTTTTTTTGTTTACAATGAACTGTAACTTAATTATTCTTTCATTTCGAATAAATCAACGCAAAACAGTTCCTGTCTTTATTTGGGCATAACCCAACTTGGCAAGTTGAATATTTCCAAGTGTTTGTCTCGACACATCACATAAATGTCACTGAAGACTACCAAAACTCGTTGCAATTGGCAAGAAGAGTAGAAATAATGCGTAGGCAACACAATAAATACTGTGGCTACGATGTAAAACCGATAGGAAAATAAAAGGGTATGGCTATTAGTAAAGTGGTTTTCACTGATAACCAGTAGTCTTCAAATGGATAAAAATCGTTATTCCTCTTTTGCGTTTTCAGGTCGAGCTGGTTACCTTTGTAGTACTTAGTAGGTACTGGAAAATCCATATATTTTGACAAAATTCCGAATATCCGTTCGATAGTTGAAAATTTAAAGATTTTTGCCTTCATATATGAAGCCGGGATTTTTCCTGGGAATACTTGAATTAAGATTGTGTGAATCCATCTATAATTACGGTAACACCGATTTTTCCCAAAAACTTCAATGACATCCGCAGAAATTGCAACCATGTTAATGCGGACATGAATTTTGATTCGAAATTATTCGATCAACAAATTGTGTTAGCCATTAGCTTATTCCGTAAGAACTCGGAGGGTGAACAAAATTTCAGTCTAACTCCACCAAAAATAATCTTTATTGAAGAGACTGTGTAGTCCGAAGACTAACAACAGGCAGATACCATGCAGTCGGAAGACTTACATCAATAGATAGGACATGTTTCGAAGGATTAATCCTTCATCTTCAGCAAAATAGGGGTTGATTACAAGTCGATCTAAATAAAAGTAAAAAGGGTTACAATAGAGTTGAGAATTACATTAAATTATACGACCTACCATATGGTGGAAAAATAACATTTAAAACGGAAAATCTTTTGAAAAACTTTTAAAAAACTTTTAAAAAACTTATGGTCCTAACTACGACCTTATGGTCCGCATCTAGTGCGGGGTCCACCTATGTTAGGGACCATGGTTAGTCCACTCAAATAACATATCAGAAAATTGATAATTTGTTTTGAAATTTAAATTAAACCATGCGGCAAGTGTGTTTACATCTGAAAACTAGGTTATGAAATTGACATCTGTCATCTGGAACGTCGTGGTTCCAGGTGGCAGAAAACAGAATGGAAATATCCCATGCTATCATGGAATAAGAAAATCCTTCTTAAAATATTGTCAATTGACAGCTCTGTAGAATATTGAAGCAAATTGTGATTTCACTTGTAAAAAATTATTGAGAATTAAAATAGAAAGAATTACCAAAGACAGCATGGTATCTGCCTGTTGTTAGTCTTCGGACTACACAGTCTCTTCAATAAAGATTATTTTTGGTGGAGTTAGACTGAAAGTTTGTTCACCCTCCCAGTTTTATCTCACTTCCACTGTATGTGATGGATCGTCTACAATGGTTATTCCGTAAGTTTTTGAAAATTCATATACCTACCTACTCAGTTATTTGAAGTGGTCCACAGTTCGATTATCAAGTCTATTATAGCTCATTACATCCATACCAGGACCACTGATCATGATTCCGGGATTTAGTCCGGGAGTTAGTCCGGAAGCAATTTTTTTTACAGAGACTCATATTTATTGCTGTCTAGAGATTTATCGAATGACAAGAACTCAGAGCTCACAGAGAGATTAGAAATTATATTTTTGTCAAACGACCTACTCGCACTGTAAACTAGCACAGAAAATTACGTATTTCTCACTAGTTCCAAATGTTTCATTTCGCTATAGTGCATTAGTGAAAAAGCACATAAAATGGATCCGAAGCAGAAAACAATAGATTGAAATATTTCATTCCACACTATTAAATAAAACACACTAATCATAAAATAAGGTTTAACTGTAACAATTATACAGATTGATTCACGTGGGCCGTATGCATTAGAGGTTTTTCATCTTGATATTGGATTAGAAACTCAAAATTTGGTATGTTGTCATAATCGATCATGTCCGTTTGACCTAAAATATTAGTCCTACAGCTATACAAGGTATGCCAAAAGTTGGTACCAACTTTCTTACTTTAAATGTCAACCTACATTTTTTTTATATGTATGTTAACTAATCTATTACAGTGTTTGATGTATTTTAATTTTTCTGAAAAAAATTACAGCTGTTAAGGAAATAATGTGTTGCTCGCAAACCGTTCAAAATTAGGTAGCCAAATTTGGGGAGCACTTCGCTGGTAGTTCAGGCTAACACCTGATGTCCCATCAATGGACCCATTTTGTACCATCAGTATGGGCTCAGGCGATTTTCGAATGTCGCAAAAATTGAAATATGTCAAAAACTGTAATAGATAAGTTAACATAATCTGTTGTCTAAACTCATAATAGTCATAATCAGAATGCCAATCGAACCATGTGAAAAAAATTTAGGTTTCCATTTAAAATAAGAAAGATGGTACCTACCGACTTCAGTGTAGTGTTCTCAAAGTGCATTTTTTAAACGCGTTGCATAATCAATGACAGAAAGGTACTTGCATTTATTCAATTTACGCATTTATATTTTGCCACGCAGGATTCGCAGGATACCACGGTTTATTGTTTGTTAACTTTGGTGTTTCATTTGTTTTCGGATACTGTCTATTCAGTTGAATGTTTATTTCCATTTGGCTGTAGTTG
This sequence comes from Chrysolina oricalcia, assembly GCA_944452925.2. Lineage (NCBI taxonomy): Eukaryota > Metazoa > Arthropoda > Insecta > Coleoptera > Chrysomelidae > Chrysolina > Chrysolina oricalcia. Next base: position 26,792,780 of record OX101812.2, on the reverse strand, counting down.
GAAACACCTCGGAAAATGCGTTGATTTATTTTTATACCGATTTAATCGTTTCATTATCGACGTTACAGATTCGTTTCTAAGTTAGCCAACATCTCATTCTAACAATTGCAGGTGCAATATTCGTTGTTTTATGTTTTTAGGTGCCCAGTTATTATTTATTCTTTATTTCATATCTAGGTAGCGAAATCATTGGAATTTTCGAATTCAGTATGATTTTTCGACACACCTACGTGCATTAACGAGAAATTACGTATTTCTCCTGATCATTTAATACGCAATGTGGTTTTTACAGTAGGAATACTAAGTGAAAACCTTTGATAATTTCCGGAAATTAAGTTCGTACTGTAAACATTCATGATTATTTTAGGTGAATTACATATCCAAGCAATTTTGGATAGTGTAAGAACAAGGAGTAGGTATTGTTGAAAACTCTTTGTTGTCTCTGCAGTTCTTTCTTTTTTCCAGATACCTATTTCAAACTTTATATTTTTGACATCCTGCAGTGATACAGAGAAATAATGAACGTAAAATTGTTTAATAAAAACAAATCTTTAATTTCAAAATGTATTTATCCACAATTTTAATAGGGTTCGGAGGATAAATATCAAGTGATATCTTATATCATGATATATGTCACGATATACTAAAACTCAAAACTAAAAGATGTCATTAATTTCAGGTGGCTATTTCTTTTCATATTTTATGAAAAAAAGTTCACATAAACGTATGTCCTATCTTGCTTTGTTTCAAGTGACGGAGTGTCAAAGTTTTGATAAAAATTCGGTTATTTATCAATTACTCAAAAGCCGATTTTCATGAAACCTGGTATGTTCATTAGGGGCTTTTTTTCATGAGGTTAGATTTCAAATTTTAAGTTTCATATTTTTATCAGAATAAACATTTAAAAATACAACTTTCATATAATGCCGTGAATCTGAAATGGCAACACTTTATCAATCCATAGATTTCCTTTCCACCTGAACTCCTATATTGGTTTCGACGTTGATGAAATGGTTGTTTGTTGAGTTCCTGGGCCTATTATTGTCAAATGTTTCTATCAAAACTTAACAAAACATTTGTGCATAAGATTAAATAGATTGTCATGAAAATATGGAGAATCTGAAAAAAGATCATGACTTTTTGATGGTGCGTAACCACTAGCTATTTCAAATTCACAGCATTATAAGATTTAATTATTTATTCTCAAAAAATATGAAACGGTATTAATTCTTGATTGGATTCGTTTTGATTTCGAGAGCTCCATAAATCCTTTCTGATTAGTGGGTTACCACGAAACAGCTGTCAAAGGTTAGAGGTCTCGGAATTAAAACGAAAAATACTCTATTTTCACTTAGATTCTACTTGCATTCCTCATAACGTACGAGAAACTTGATTGAACCTTGGGTTGGTCAGGAATTGTTGGCTGCCTGTCAATGAGTAGATAAACATCACCGGTGTGAAGTTAGCAGCCACTTTCTAGCAGCCGATTTTATCTAGCAGCCAATTTGCCAGTGGCGCCGGGTGTGAAATTAAATTCGGCGTTTGATCCGAATAAACTTCAATTTCTGTATATAGACTACTGAGAAGCCCTAGAATGATATACCGAGAGATGGTTGATTTGCAGGCCGTCTAAGGGGCAGTTTGTACTTGTCGATTTTTGGAAAATCATTCTGAAACATCCCCCAGAACTGTTTAGCCAAGTTCATTTTCCGTATATAGATTACTGAAAAGCCCTAGAATGATATACCAAGAGATGATTGATTTGCAGGCCGTCTAAGGGGCAGAATGTACCTGTCGATATTTGGAAAATAATTTTGAAACATCTCCCAGAAATGTTTAGCCAAGTTCATTTTCTGTACGTAGACTACTAAAGAGCCCTAAAATGATATACCGAGATGTGGTTGATTTGCAGGCCGTCTAAGGGGCAGTTTGTACCTGTCGATTTTTGGAGAATCATTCTGAAACATCCCCCAGAAATGTTTAGCCAAGTTCATTTTCCGTGTATAGATAACTGAAAAGCCCTAGAATGATATACCGAGAGATGATTGATTTGCAGGCCGTCTAAGGGGCAGTTTGTACTTATCGATATTTGGTAAATCATTCTGAAACATCGCTCAAAAATGTTTAGTCAAGTTCAATTTCTGTATATAGACTAATATAGACTAATGAAAAGCCCTTAAATGATATACCGAGAGGTGGTTGATTTGCAGGCCGTCTAAGGGGCAGTTTGTACCAGTCGATTTTTGGAAAATCATTTTGAAACATTCCCCAGAAATGTTTAGCCAAGTTCATTTTCTGTATATAGACTACTAAAGAGTCCTAAAATGATATACCAAGAGGTGGTTGATTTGCAGGCCGTCTAAGGGGCATGTTTGTACCTGTCGATTTTTGGAAAATAATTTTGAAATATCCCCCAGAAATGTTTAGCCAAGTTCATTTTCTGTATATAGACTTCTAAAGAGTCCCAATATGATATACCAAGAGGTGGTTGATTTGCAGGCAGGCAGAGGGACAGTTTGTGCTTATCAATTTTTGGAAAATCATTCTGAAACATCTCTCAAAAATGTTTAGCCAAGTTCATTTTCTGTATATAGACTATTAAATAGCCCTAAAATGATATACCGAGAGGTGGTTGATTTGCAGGCCGTCTAAGGGGCAGTTTGTACTTGTCGATTTTTAGAAAATCATTCTGAAACATCGCTCAAAAATGTTTAGCCAAGTTTATTTTCTGTATTTAGACTACTAAATATCCCTAAAATGATATACCTAGAGATGGGGTGATTTGCGGGCCGTCTAAGGGGCAGTTTGTACTTGTCGATTTTTGGAAAATCATTCTGAAACATCGCTCAAAAATGTTTAGCCAAGTTCAATTTCTGTATATAGACTACTGAAAAGCCCGAGAATAACATACCGCGAGATGGTTGATTTGCAGGCCGTCTAAGGGGCAGTTTGTACCTGTCGATTTATGGAAAATCATCCTGAAACATCGCTCAAAAATGTTTAGCCAAGTTCATTTTCTAAGCCTTAGCATTTTTGAGCGATGTTTCAGAATAATTTTCCAAAAATCGACAAGTAAAACTGCCTGCAAATCAACCACCTTTCGGTATATCATTTTAGGGCTTTTTAGTAGTCTATATACAGAAAATGAACTTGACTAAACAATTCTGAGCGATGTTTCAGTATGATTTTCCAAATATCGACAAGTACAAATTGCCCCTTAGACGGCCTGCAAATCAATCACCTCTCGGTATATCATTTTCGGACTCCTTAGTAGTCTATATACAGAAAATGAACTGGGCTAAACTTTTCTGGGGATGTTTCAAAATGATTTTCCAAAAATCGGCAGGTACAAACTGTCCCTTAGACGGCCTGCAAATCAACCACCTTTTGGTATATCATTTTAGGGTTTTTTTGTAGTCTATATACAGAAAATGAACTTGGCTAAACAATTTTGAGCGATGTTTCAGTATGATTTTCCAAAAATCGACAAGTACAAACTGCCCCTTAGACAGCCTGCAAATCAATCACCTATCGGTATATCATTTTTGTGCTCTTTAGAAGTCTATATACAGAAAATGAACTTGGCTAAACATTATTGAGCGATGTTTCAGAATGATTTTCCAAAAATCGACAAGTATAAACTGCCCCTTAGACGGCCTGCAAATCAACCACCTCTTGGTATATCATTTTAGGGCTCTTCAGTAGTCTACATACAGAAAATGAACTTGGCTAAACATTTCTGGGGGATGTTTCAAAACGATTTTCCAAAAATCGATTGATACAAACTGCCCCCTAGACGGCCTGCAAATCAACCACCTCTCGGTTTATCATTTTAGGGCCTTTTAGTATTCTATATACAAAAAATGAACTTGACTAGACATTTTAGAGCGATGTTTCAGAATGATTTTCCAAAAATCGATAGGTACAAACTGCCCCTTAGACGGCCTGCAAATCAACCATCTCTCAGTATATCATTCTACGGCTTCTCAGTAATCTATATACGGAAAACGAACTTGGCTAAACATTTTTGAGCGATGTTTCAGAATGATTTTCCAAAAATCGATAAGTACAAACTGCCCCTTATACGGCCTGCAAATCAACCATCTCTCTGTATATCATCCTAGGGCTTCTCAGTAATCTATATACGGAAAATAAACTGGGCTAATCATTTTAGAGCGATGTTTCAGAATGATTTTCCAAAAATCAATAAGTATACAAACTGCCCCTTAGACGGCCTGCAAATCCACCATCTCTCGGTATATCATTCTAGGGCTTCTCTGTAATATATATATACGGAAAATGAACTTGGCTAAACATTTTAGAGCGATGTTTCAGAATGATTTTCCAAAAATCGATAACTACAAACTGCCCCTTAGACGGCCTGCAAATCAACCATCTCTCGGTATATTATTTTCGGGCATTTCAGTAGTCTATATACAGAAATTGAAGTTTATTCGGATCAAACGCCGAATTTAATTTCACCCCGGCGCCACTGGCAAATTGCCTGCTAGATAAAAACGGCTTCTAGAAAATGGCTGCTAACTTCACACCGGTGTACCTCCATGTTATTATTACAGAATTGCGAAACATTGGTATGTTTCTGATCATTATTACCTAATTGGATAATTTGATACGACTCCGAAAGAGCATTTATTATCCAGAATCGTACAGTAAAACACTAAAAAGGGCAACCAAACTATTCAAATTCGATCGCAATTGATCTTCGCGGAGGAGTTCATAACAAATGTTTGTTCCATTTTTCAGCTATTTTGGTTGCTGATGAACATTTATGCATGCAAAAGACTAGTAAAAGTCATCTGTAACGAGCATTTATACGGATGAAGAAGGATCTCGGTCAAATATAAATATGAGGAAAATAATATTGATGAAAGGAAATGTAATTGAATATGACATTGTAAAAGAAAAATCAATACTTTTTGACACAATTCCGAATTTCTATTGGATAGTTCTTGTATACAGCCAGGATTTTCCCTGAGATTTCTATGAACTATGATCGGGGTTGGAAACGGTTTATTGCAGCAAAACGTGACCTCTTCAGAAAATGTTCAATGGCAAAGTTGTATAGATAATAAAAAAAATCGGAAAATTTTGTATTCAACACTTTTCGACATAACTTTAAATTAACCGTCAAATTGGTGAAAACCCGATTTTTTTGTATTTAATTTTTTTTCTCGCGTTTAATATATTAAATTCATATGAAAATTTGTAAGCATGAATTTTTTGGTGTCGAATGAGTATGATTTTTGTGCAATTAAGAAGACGACTAGTTTTTGAGTTAGGTATATTTTTCGAAAATATACTCTTATCTTCCACGAACAATTTTTCTGTTGTTTATTGTATTTCGAAGGTCTGTAAGTGATCATTTCAATTATTGCAATGTCTATTTTCAAATGGTCTATCTGACTTAGGGCGGGTTGTACAATACAAGTTTACCAACAGTTCAACTAAACTGAGCCCTGTTGCTAAGGTACTAAAAATTTCATTGGCTAATCTCTAGCAACTGAACTGAGCTTAGCTAAACTGATGGTGAACCTACTTTCTACAACTCGCGCTTAGTGGTTTATCGATCTAAAAGTTGAGAAAAACCGACACAACAAGTCTCTCTGAATCATGATTTTCTCAATATTTTCAATAGTTGTAGAAAAGAATAATAATGATATTATTATATAATGTATGTATATATGATTATATGTAATTATATATTCCATTTCATTATGAACCATTTAATATAAACTACTTTTTGTTATAAAATTAATGAAGATAGTCGAAAATAATTGAAAATATTCAGAAAATCATGATTCAGAGACTATTTTCTCAACTTCAAGCGGTTTAAGGATCAATAAACCAACTAGTTTCATAGACCATTTCAAAGTAGACATTTCAACAAATAAAATGGTCACTGATAGACCTTCGAAATACAAAAAAAAAATTTCCAAGTACAATTTTTCTGTTGTTTTTATGTATTTCGAAGGCCATAAGTAACCATTTTGATTGTTGAAATGTCTACTTTCGAATGATACATGTAACTTGCTGGTGCATTTATCGCTAAACCGCTTAAAACTGAGAAAAACCGACAACAAGTCTCTCTCTCTCTGAATCATGATTTCCTCAATATTTTCAATGATTTTCAATAGTTGTAGAAAATAGTAAAAATAATATTATAAAATTAATTTTATAGTGTAGTTATGTATTTCGATATTTCATTGTGAATAATTTAATATAAACTACTTTTTGTTATAAAATTAATGAAGAAAGTCGAAAATAATTGAAAATATTCAGAAAATCATGATTCTGAGAGACTATTTTCTCAATTTTAAGTGGTTTAAGGATCATTAAACCAACTAGTTACAAAGACCATTTCAAAGTAGACATTTCAACAATTGAAATGGTCACTGATAGACCTTCGAAATACAAAAAAAAATTTTAAAGAGAAATATTCTCAATTGAAAATTGAATCAATACATGACTCCTCTGGAAATGGAAAAACCCTGCGATAAAATTGAAGTTACTTTTTTGTAATATCTGACAGAAAACAACTACTTCCCCGGCAAAAGCCACGCTGGACATTGAACTACATTTGATAGATATTGAGGAAGACCCTATATAACTTGAAGAAAAAATCTGAAAGTGAAAATTTGCATTTTCATTCAGATGGTTGATTATTTATTAAATGTCCAGTTTCCATTGGAGATTCTTATCTATGAATGAGATAAGGGAGAATGTTATCCAGAAGTATCACTCACAGAAAATCGCTCATTTCATTGACGCGTGGATTGCATCACTTTCGCTAGGCCTCCAATACATTTTGGTCGACAAAAATCTATTTCACTCTTCTAAGATCATCAGGGAGGTCGGAAGAATTGGAAAACATACTCTTCAGAAGCAATTTCACACTGTAATGAGGAATTGTTGGACTATTTCTTGTGCGGTGAAACTTTGAAAATATTTTTCTGACATAAAACCTGTCATGGGTATGGCATGTTGATTTCATTGAAAATATGAACAGGATGTTCATAAAGTCAGTTGTGGAATCTCATCTGCGACTGAAAGTTGGAATTTAGTTGCTGTTTTCCATCGTACAAGATAACCTCTCTTGGAAGGGATTCATGTTTTAAAGAGAAACATTCTCAATTGAAAATTGAATCAATACATGACTCCTCTGGAAATGGAAAAACCCTGCGATAAAATTGAAGTTTCTTTTTTGTAATATCTAACAGAAAACAACTACTTCCCCGAGCATCACGAATTTTCATTCTAACCAAGTAGCAGACTACTTTCTCCACGATTGAAGATAGGAAACGTGACAGCAATAATTTTGACACTTACTCAAATTTTGCCACTACGATGACAATCAACTGCGTCAAGGCTAATGTTAATATTGCTAACCAGAGTGAGAATATTATTCTATCACAAGAGAGAGAATGTAAATACATTTAAATTGAATGGGGGCAGAGGTGTTGCAGAATATTTCTTCAATCTCAAGAGAGAGAATTCCAGCATTCTGTAATCAAATTTGATTTCAGAATTAGCAAGTTCTGTGATGATCGTGGAGAATTCTATATTCTGTAACAAGGTTAGAATGAAAATTCGATGCGAGTGGAAAGTTCCGAGCGCGAGCCGAAGGCGAGCGTGAGGAACCACGAGCATCACGAATTTTCATTCTAACCGAGTAGCAGACTATTTTTTTCTCCACGATCAAAGATAGGACTGCCAGCAATAATTTTGACACTTACTCAAATTTTGCCACTACGATGACAATCAACTGCGTCAAGGCTAATGTTATTATTGCTAACCAGAGTGAGAATATTATTCTATCACAAGAGAGAGAAGGTAAATACATTTAAATTGAATGGGGGCAGATGTGTTGCAGAATATTTCTTCAATCTTAAGAGAGAGAATTCCAGCATTCTGTAATCAAATTTGATTTCAGAATTGGCAAATTCTGTGATGATCGTGGAGAAAAGAATAATAGTGATATTATTAAATTAATTTTGTAGTGTAATTAGGTGTTCTATTATTTTATTATGAACCATTTGATATAAACTACTTTTTGTTATAAAATTAATGAAGAAAGTCGAAAATAATTGAAAATATTCAAAAAATCATGATTCAGAAAGACTTTTTTCTCAATTTTAAGCGGTTTGATGATTAATAAACCAACTAGTTACATAGACCATTTCAAAGTTGACATTTCAACAATTAAAATGGTCACTGATAGACCTTCAAAATACAAAAAAATATCTTCCACGAACAATTTTTCTGTTGTTTTTTTGTATTTCGAAGGTGTATAAGTAACCATTTTGATTGTTGAAACGTCTACTTTCAAATGGTCTATGTAACTTGGTGGTTTATTTATCGCTAAACCGCTTAAAACTGAGAAAAACCGACAACAAGTCTCTCTGAATCATGATTTCCTCAATATTTTCAATGATTTTCAATAGTTGCAGAAAATAATAAAAATGATATTATAAAATTAATTTTATAGTTTAGTTAGGTATTTCGATATTTCATTGTGAATAATTTAATATAAACTACTTTTTGTTATAAAATTAATGAAGAAAGTCGAAAATAATTGAAAATATTCAGAAAATCATGATTCTAAGAGGCTATTGTCTTAATTTTAAGGGGTTTAAGGATCAATAAACCAACTAGTTACATAGACCATTTCAAAGTAGACATTTCAACAATTAAAATGGTCACTGATAGACCTTCGAAATACCAAAAAAAATATCTTCCACGAACAATTTTTCTGTTGTTTTTTTTGTATTTCGAAGGTCTATAAGTGATCATTTTAATTATTACAATGTCTATTTTTAAATGGTCTATGTTACTTGGTGGTTTATTGGTCGTTAAACCGCTAAAATTGAGAAAAACCGACAACAAACAAGTCTTCCTGAATCATGATTTTCTCAATATTCTCAATGATTTTCAATAGTTGTAGAATAGTATATTCTGTAACAAGGTTAGAATGAAAATTCGATACGAGTGGAAAGTTCCGAGCGCGAGCCGAAGGCGTGCGTGAGTTACTACGAACATCACGAATTTTCATTCTAACCGAGTAGCAGACTATATTTTCTCCACGATCAAAGATAGGAAACGTGACAGCAATAATTTTGACACTTACTCAAATTTTGCCACTACGATGACAATCAACTGCGTCAAGGCTAATGTTATTATTGCTAACCAGTGTGAGAATATTATTCTATCACAAGAGAGAGAATGTAAATACATTTAAATTGAATGGGGGCAGATGTGTTGCAGAATATCTTTTCAATCTTAAGAGAGAGAATTCCAGCATTCTGTAATCATATTTGATTTCAGAATTGGCAAATTCTGTGATGATCGTGGAGAATAGTATATTCTGTAACAAGGTTAGAATGAAAATTCGATGCGAGTGGAAAGTTCCGAGCACGAGCCGAAGGCGAGCGTGAGGAACCACGAGCATCACGAATTTTCATTCTAACCGAGTAGCAGACTATACTTTCTCCACGATCAAAGATAGGAAACGTGCCAGCAATAATTTTGACATCTACTCAAATTTTGCCACTACGATGACAATCAACTGCGTCAAGGCTAATGTTATTATTGCTAACCAGTGTGAGAATATTATTCTATCACAAGAGAGAGAATGTAAATACATTTAAATTGAATGGGGGCAGAGGTGTTGCAGAATATTTCTTCAATCTCAAGAGAGAGAATTCCAACATTCTGTAATCAAATTTGATTTCAGAATTGGCAAATTCTATGATGATCGTGGAGACAAGAATAATAATGATATTATTGAATTAATTTTGTAGTGTAATTATGTGTTCTAATATTTCATTATGAACCATTTGATATAAACTACTTTTTGTTATAAAATTAATGAAGAAAGTCGAAAATAATTGAAAATATTCAGAAAATCATGATTCTGAGAGACTATTTTCTCAATTTTGAGCGGTTTAAGGACCAATAAACCAACTAGTTACATAGACCATTTGAAAGTAGACATTTCAACTATTAAAATGGTCGCTGATAGACCTTCAAAATACAAAAAAATATCTTCCACGAACAATTTTTCTGTTGTTTTTTGTATTTCGAAGGTATGTAAGTAACCATTTTGATCGTTGAAATGTCTACTTTCGAATGATCTATGTAACTTAGTGGTTTATTTATCGCTAAACCGCTTAAAACTGAGAAAAACCGACAACAAGTCTCTCTGAATCATGATTTCCCTAATATTTTCAATGATTTTCAATAGTTGTAGAAAATAATAAAAATTATATTATAAAATTAATTTTATAGTGTAGTTAGGTATTTCGATATTTCATCGTGAATAATTTAATATAAACTACTTTTTGTTATAAAATTAATGAAGAAAGTCGAAAATAATTGAAAATATTCAGAAAATCATTATTCTGAGAGACTATTTTCTCAATTTTAAGCGGTTTAAGGATCAATAAACCAACTAGTTACATAGAACATTTCAAAGTAGACATTTCAACAATTAAAATGGTCACTGATAGACTTTCGAAATACAAAAAAATATCAGGCAATTGTTCGTGGAAGATAAGGGTTTTTTTTTTCGAAAAATGTAAATACCTTGAAAACTAGAACTTTTGTGAAAAAATCATGCTCAGTTGACACAAAAAAGACATATGTATGAGTATCTACAAATTTTCATCTGAACTTAATCATTTTTATCGAACATATTTCGCCAGGAGATTACGTTTCGCGCAAATCACAAAAAAACGTTTTCAACCCCTAAACTGCATTCCCATTTCACCATTTTGGTGTTTTCGTGTTTAATTTTTTTTTCGTTAAGTTAGAATCTCAACATAATTCTCCACCTGGTCCTTGCCTGTTCCTTCTTTTCTACAACTATTAAAAATCATTGAAAATATTGTGAAAATCATGGATTCAGAGAGACTTGTCGGGTTTTCTCAATTTTAAGAGGATTACCGATCAAGAAACCATCAAGTTACATCGACCATTTGAAAGTAGACATTGCAACAATTAAAATGATCACTTAAAGGCCTTCGAAATACAAAAAACACCATAACAATTGTTCGTGGAAGAGAAGGGTATTTTTTTTCGAGAAATATACATAATTCGAAAACTAGTCGTCTTCCGAGGTGAGGAAAAATCGTGCCAATTCAACATCAAAAAAGACATATTCATACAAATTTTCATGTAAATTAAATCATTTATTCGAGAGAAAAAATTACATACTGAAAAATCAGTTTTTTTCCATTTTGACGGATAATTTGAGGTTATGTCGAAAAGTGTTTAATACAAAAGTTTTTGATTACTTTATTATCTACAACTTTGCCAATAAACATTTTCCGCGAAAAGATCACGTTTCGCCGCAAATCCCAAAAAACAGATTTCAACCCCTAAACTGCATCCCCATTTCATCATTTTAAGTTTTTTCGTGTTTAATTTTTTGTCCTTAAAGTTGTAACCCCCTCAACATTCTCCACCTGGTCCTTGCCTGTTACTTTATTTCTTATTTTAAGCGTTTAGAATTCGTTTTGGCACCAGCCTACTACTTAACTACTCATAAATTACAATGTAATTCATTAAATTTATGAATGAAAATTCAATATTGCGATTGAGGTTTTCAAAGACGTTATGTATGGGAAAAAATAAACTAATAACATATCGTGATATTGACGTGACGTAAACAATTCTGTTAGGCAATGGGGCAAACGAATGAATTCAATCTCTGAATGAGTGATTCATTGTTTATAATTATTTTAAGTGTGTTTTGCGCCGTGTTGCCGCACTTCTTTTCGGTAACATCGGCTTTATTTTTCAACGTTCCAATATGATTTTTCTCGAATGTAATTTTTCATTCAGAAACCTATCAGCGGAAATTGCAAAGGACATGGCACTGGATATATGCAATCGTATGGGTCAGAATCTGTAAATTCTCTGATATTTCATTCTAGTGATCAAGATAGCAACGTTCTTTCATAGAAGTTTTTTGTTGCTCTCCAGCGAGCTACAAAAAAGAGTTGAATGTCTATCATCTTTCATGAAATTATGTCTACACGTGCGAAGTTTATCTTCATTTCCGGATATGACAGTCATCAGGCAAATCTGATGACCTTTTCAGGAATATTATTTCCTGATTCTACAGGGCAATCCAAAACAAGGGTTCAATATCGAGCACCTGTGTCCTATCGTATGAAGCGCATTAATTTTTTTGATGTTCTTTGAAAAATATATATGACGGAGCTGAGGTACCGGAGTAGAATAGGAGCTCTTGTGTTGATTAATTAATCAACACTTAATATGTACACTCAACTAAACTACTCAACACTATTTTTTCCGTCGCACCCCAAAATGTTATCCCTGTTTATATCTGAATAACTTTTTTCTGCTTCCAACAATTTGATTTCTGTTCACACTGTTCGTTAGCCTAGTCCTTCAGCCATAATCTCGTATTTCTTCAAAACATAAGGCTCTTCACATAAAATCGCTTCAGGGTGTTACCTGAAACTGTGCAAAATTTCGGAATTTTCAAAGGGATCCCAAATGAAAAAATCCTTTTTTTTCAAACTCGCCAGCAGAGGCATGAAGATGATCTCATTACCTTGAGATATTTTATGAATTGTCTACTTATCTCTTTTATTTACAGGGTGATATCAAAAAATTTTTGGTCATCTCAGGTTCATTTTGAAGTTGAAACTTTAGATGAAGAGATATGAAGATCAGAATTGACTCAAGATAAACATTAAAGATCAAGGGTTTTCTGAAAGGTCACCCAAATCGATATCCCTGGGAGGAGTATTAAATGAAAATCAACTTGTTTTCGGATGGATCATTAATTCCGGATACGTCCAGATCTTTCTTGCTTTCAGTAGTCAAGAATTGTGCAAGAGAAAACCAAATTGAAATAGCAAGTTTTTGAAAAATAAATAAAAAATTCTGCCCTTTGTTTGCCTGAACTGCATGGCCCATAAGCAACGTAACAAGAATAATAATAAGTGATTGACAAGCCAGGTTAGACATCAATTTTAATTCGTGTGAAAAAAATTGTTGATATCGATGCCGTATCTAAAGCCCTACCAGCTGGAACTGATTCCACGAATGACGGAGCAAGGATTATCTACCCTCCAAATTGCTAATCTTCTTGGAACAACAGTTAGATCTGTCCAAAGGGCCCACCTTCGAGCTAACGCTAGGGATATTAAGTACAGACCTAGGGGGCCAAAAAGGGGAACAAGAAGAAGAACAACTCCCGCTCAAGACCGCCTCATTGGAAGACGGACCCGGACGGCGGACCCAGACTTCAACCGCCCCCCAAAATTCGTCGTGAATTGATCGATGCTAATGGAATTCAGGTTTCAAGTGAGACAATCCAACGCCAGATCCATGATCCATGATCTTAGATAACACGCAAGGAGACGAGCAGCCTGCCCCTCACTAAAACCTGTTCATCGAGCAGCAAGGCGATTGTGGGGAAAGGGCAGTAGGTTCAACTTGTTTCGAAAGTGTTGTGTTGGTATGGAGAGGGAGAAATTGACGGTTTTTGGAAGGGAATATGGAGGCAAGGGTGGCTTTTGGAGGTGGAGGAGTGACTGTGTGAGGTGGAATATCGATGAATGGGAGAAGGGCATTGCTGATTCTGAGAGAAGAGAGTATGAAAGGTGAAAGGTATAGAGATTTGTATGTGAGAGATATCGTGGTCCCTTACACCGCAAATATCGGCTTCAACTTTTTTCGCATTGATGACAATGCAAGACCGCATAGGGCTCACATTGTCAACGAGTTTTTGAGGGATTACGGTATTGAGCAAATGGACTGGCCGCCTTCCTCTCCGGATATGAATTCGATAGAGAATGTCTGGAGACGTATGAAATTGAAAGGAAGCGAAGAGCGAATGAAAAATTTGGATGACGTGATGAATGCGGTACAGCAAGAATGGGCAGCTATTCCCCAGGAATTTATTGATAGCCTGATAGACAGCATGACGGAAAGGGTCAATGGAGTAATTTCCAAAGGGGAAGAACCTACTAACTTTTGAATTTTATAAATATTTTTTAATTCAAATGTTTTCCAAGTTACCCTTTCTCTTTGTTGTGGAGAATTGGAATGGGAATGGGAATGGGAATGGGAATGGGAACGGGAACGGGAACGGGAACGGGAACGGGAACGGGAACGGGAACGGGAACGGGAACGGGAACGGGAACGGGAACGGGAACGGGAACGGGAACGGGAACGGGAACGGGAACGGGAACGGGAACGGGAACGGGAACGGGAACGGGAACGGGAACGGGAACGGGAACGGGAACGGGAACGGGAACGGGAACGGGAACGGGAACGGGAACGGGAACGGGAACGGGAACGGGAACGGGAACGGGAACGGGAACGGGAACGGGAACGGGAACGGGAACGGGAACGGGAACGGGAACGGGAACGGGAACGGGAACGGGAACGGGAACGGGAACGGGAATGGGAATGGAAATGGGAATGAATCAGGAAATATTCAATCCCCACCCTCAATCAAGCCAATAAGCCTGGATGTTGTCCTCCTGGACAATGAAAGTAAGACGATTTTTGTCATAGAGTTATGCTTCTGGTGAAACGAACATCGTCCGAAAAGACGAGGAAAAACGGACTAAATATTTAGACTTATTCTTTGAACTCCGTACATGCTCTACCAAAACTAATCTGTTGAAGTGATGGATCTGATTATAGGTAGGGGTTCTGGATGGAATAATGGACTCACTGTTCTCGAATCTGAACATTATACCGGCTTGACGTAGTATGTTAGAAATCCTAGCCGGACGAATGCACAAGGCCATCCGTCATCTGTGGTTCACTTCGTTTGCTCAGAGCACATGGTTCTGGGAGTCAAAAGTCACTTACCCCACGGTTATTTGGGTAAATGACACGAGCTCGCTCTCCGTATGCATCGGAGCTTCAAAGAGGAGGGTGCAACTGTGATATTCTAAAGAGAAAAACAAAAATAATACATACTTATTTTCATATTGCACAACTTGAGTTTTTCTGAAGCTCTAACAGAAAAAATTATAATAATAATAGTAAAAATCTTTTTCAAAACATCTTATAATAGTAATACATGGATAAAAGGGAATAAATGCTCAAAATTATAATATGCTTATTGCTGTTGAATAATGATTATGAAATAATGACTCATCAACAAATCCATAGGTTTTTGCTGAGAAAAATATCTCATTAATCATGTTACTCATTAATAATCATATCTTTAAAAGTTGTTTCCTTGCGGATATTTTGAGTTGCACAGTAAACAGAATTCAGTTCGTCGGTGATTGAATTGTAAACTCGCTTTATTTTATTTGAGAAGGGCTGTTATATACGGTGAGCAGGTGATGTAAGTCTTCCTCTATACCGATTATTGAGGATACGTACATCCGACTGATGGGTTATCTTCTTGTAGAGATGTCGAGGAAATTTTTAAACGACAATTCTGCGATAGAGACACGCAGAATGTAATAATTGCCGTTTTAACATAATCGTCTAATTGGTCTTCCGTAATTTGTAGGAAACTTCTTATACCGTGAATCAAGCGAAGGCAGTTATTTTGTATTTTATCATCCGAATCAATGCATACCAAAAATTGCACTACCAAATTGAACCTGAATTGGACTAGGGAGTAGCTTAGAATATAGATTTCGAAATATTTCATTTCGCACTAGTGAGAAATGAAATATTAATAAAGCACACTATCATAGAACTAGGTTGTACTGTAAAAATTATGTGGCAGGTATGATAGGAGTCACGCAAAATTTTATTTAATTTTCAATTTTTTATGAGTAAAATCTTGTGTAATTTGCTTTTCAGGTCGGTCGTCCGAAAAGTATAGTGTAAAACTCGTGCAGAAACTGGATACTTCCCGCACTAGTTGTACAATATACTAATTCACCTCCTTGCTTGGATTGTCTATTAGCGGATATAACCTTTATAATATTCATGTAGGCTTATACATTTGTTCACATTGTTTGAATTTTAAATATGAAACCATAATTAGGATTAAATTTGTGGTGTATTCAACCGGAGTAGTCAGCCTTCCATCCACATAAATTTTCACATCATCTATCATATTTCTGGCATTAAAAACTAACAAAGAAAATGTTTTCGCATTTATGAGAATCGACTGTTAGAGATTTCATTAAGTCTCAGCGTTTGAATTGCCGTGTTTGTTTTCGAATGATGAAAATGATGGATGGAATATGTTATCACGTATCATCAGCACAAAAATCAGAATGAGAAACTGCATTCTTCAAATTTACTGTATAACAAATGGAAACAAGTGTCCTGATATAGATCTCTGTAGTACTTCCCATGGCATTTTCCTAGTATCAGAGATATTATTGGCTATGTTTGTTCTCTGTATTCTATTGTAGGCAACATCTGTATTGAAAGAACATCATGATTGATTGTCTCATCAAAGGCTTTTGAAAAATAGCAGTACAAGAGCTGTATCTGTCTTGTTATCCATTTCCCCCCTAAATATATATCAACAGATATTTTAGAATAGTCATTTCAGTACAAATGTGGAGAGGCCAGACTGGGTTTCCGGAAGGAGTTCATTATCCGATACATGCATGAAGAGTTGAATATACAGTGCGGCTGTTTATAGCCCCCCTTGGTTAATATTTGAACGGCTCTACTTAAAAAAAGGGGACAAAAACCGTTTTGAATGATTCCACCTAAAATTTCACTCATGTGTTAAAATGGCCATAAGAGGTTTGGAATTATCGGGGGTGATACAACGAGTGATCGCAAAACTATCGATAGTAATTCTGTCAGAAATCAACGAGATCAAATTGCTTGGGTACCACCACGAGTCCGTTAGTAGGAATTTTCCTAACAGAATTTTATTGACAAATAAAGTTGTTCACTAAAAATCTAGAATAAATAAATTAGTCGTAAATAAAGCAGAGGATACTACTCGCAATAATGGCTATTATTCTCTCGGAATGTTACTCCTTCGCCGCTAACGCGGCTCGGTTTGTGAAAATTCCTCGAGAATAATAGCTACCATTATTGATTCATGGTATAAGCTACTATTATTTTTTAATAGTCCGGTGGTAGGGATGGTCTCCGTGGCCGATGAAGTGCGACGGGATCACCCAAGTTTTTCATGTATTTTGACCCGCTGAATCCTAATTTCGAGGGTGATAAACCGGGAAAGCATCCGGAAAATTGTTATGGACGATTTTCCGAGAGAAATCGAAATATCCATTTTTTCCAAAAAGAAATGCCATATCTGCATAAAATTCTCTAAAAAAAAGGTCCCAACAAGTTTTTCTCCAAAATGCTCCGTTTAAGAGTAAAACGTGCTCGAATTTCGAAAAATGCGATTTTCTCAATTTTCAGTGCCCTCTTATTCAGTCAAATAATGATATTTTCAGGATCACCTTGTCCCAAATTATTAATATATGTCTCGACTATGAATAACGAAAGAGACATTTCTGAAAAAATCATTCGTGTGGATTTCTCGGCACTGAATTTCCCGATACTTTTACTTTGCATGAAAGCGGCCTTTTTATTATTCGTGAAGCTCACGTCGTCGAAGAATTTCTCATAGTGTCAATTAAAACGGGTTCAGCACATATTTTGCCATGATTGCAAAGCATTTCAGTGGCGGAAAATTGGAAAATCTGGATTGGTAAAGAACATGTTTTTTTTATTTAAAAAACAAAACATTGTGTTTTTTTATTTGAAACTGTTTTATTTGATTTGAATTGTGTTTTTTTATTTGAAACTGTTTTATTTGATTTGAATTGTGTTTTTTGTACATTCAAAAAACATGATTTAAAACATTAAAAACATGTTTAAAACAAATGTTTTGGCTAAGAATATAGAAAAAACAGAAGAGATTGAAAGTACCGATATTGGTTTAGAATCAGAATGACCTAATTTTATATGTTCATTTCTTTTTCCAAATCTTGAATCCTATTTATTTTTAAAAAAAGTCATATTTTGTTACAGAGCGGAGAATAATTTTTTTAATTTATTTGTTTTCCTGTTATTAAAGTGTTATTAAAGTGTTATCTAGTGTTTTTTCTATCAATAAAAAACTGATTAAAAATAATTGTTTTAAAACAATTATGTGTTAATCAGAGGCTCGTGTTTAAAACATGTTTTAAAACACTGTTTTTAAACAAATGTTTCAAAACTCTGTTTTAAAATCGAAAATCGAAAAATCTACTTTTTTCCAAAAACAAATGATGCTATTTTCCATGAAATTCTCCACAAAAAAGGTCCCAAAAAGTTGTTCTCGTAAAACGTTCTCGAAATTCGAAAAAATGCGATTTTCTCAATTTTCAGTGCTCTCACATTCAGTCAAATAATGATATTTTCAGGATCTCTTTGAAATGATGCAATTATCTTCCCTTAGCTGAAATTCTCCCGACAATCGTTCAGATTTTATTTTTTTAGCAACGACTACTGAATCCGAGTTTTCAATCTCTTCATCGACATTTTCTGATTCTTTCACTTTTTTAAGAATTCGAACATAGTTTTTATAGCAATTATTACTTGTATGATACAGTACAGTCCAAAACAAGTATGAGTTATTGTCGTGGTCAGTTCTATTGTATCATCGCGAAGGGCACTGTGAAGTTTTATTACTGAATGTACAATTATACTACCCTCTTTATCGTCCGAATACTTTCTCATTCTAAATTTGCGCATCTCATACGTTTCTCGATATGCATAGCTAGATTTGTCAAGCTGTACCTTATCTGGGTTTCAAGAATTAGCTGAATTGGAACACTGGTCCAAATTGTTAGAAAATTATAGACCCATTACTCTGAGTCCTAGCTTCTCAAAGGTTTTTGAGTATTGCTTCTTGGATAGGTAACTCAAGTATTTGAATAATCTGAATATATTGTCAAATAGGCAACATGGTTTCAGATCCGAAAAATCAACAAGTACTGCACTTTATCAGTTTTATAATGATTTAGTCATATATAGATAATAAGGAGTGTCCCATAGGTGTTGTTTATGTGACGTGAGCCGCGCTTTTGAATGTGTGGACCACAATATATCACTTTCCAAACTCATTTTGGTATTAGGAATGAATAGAATCATTTGTTAAAGTAAGGCTCTAGTATCTGTCAGGTAATCACCAGAAAGAAGATTCAGTCCGATCTGTACTCTCGTCACGAATTCAAATTGATCTAGGTGTCCCACAGGGCTCGGTATTGGGCCCAATCCTTTTCATTTTATATGTGAATGACATAGGTAATATACTACCAGATATAAAAGTCACAAGCTATGCGGACGTCACAACTCTTTTACCCTCTGGTAGATATAATGTCAGCCTAAAGGAAAACTGTAAAGTACTCTACATAAACTGTGTCAATGGTATCAAGATAGTGAATCTATATTTCAACACAGATAAAACCAAATTACTGCATTTTCACACAGCCCAAAAGTCACTGGAACGTATTGAAATATTTCACAACGATGCAGTTATTGACTTCCATGAAAATGAAAGGTGTCTGGGTCTCACAATCGATTCCTGTTTGAACTGGAAGAAGCATTGCACTCTGCTAGGTGCCAAACTTGCATCTCTGCACTATATGTTCATGAATGTAAAATCCACATTGGAAAACAATCAACTGATTCAATTGTATGACGCAGAAGTCGAAAGTAGGTTAAGGTATGGAGCATGCCTTTGGGAAGATCCTCATTTTCTCAAATCGTTTTTGTCAAACAAAAAAAATTCTAAGAATTATAGCTGGCCTGAAAAAAGACCAGTCATGTCGTGATTCTTTTTAAAATTTGGGAATTTTTAGCTTGACTGCAATTTATATTTTTAAGGTATGTGTGTTCGTCAGGAAAAATAAAAATATGTTCTATAAAAATAAGGATTTACACCATTACAATACCCGTAATAGAAATGATCTTCATTTGCCTCTGAGCAGGATAAACGTCACATACCTATAACGATCCAGGAAGAATCGGAACAAATTTTTTTAATAACATACCATTCTCTATGAAAATATAGAACGTGAAAAGACGTTCAAATATCAGTTGAAAAGATATATAACAATCTTATTTTCATATAACATGAATTAATTTTTCAATGGAATGCAGTTAACTCTTCAATTTTGGAGTATGCTCCACCTTGTGAACTGTTTTTATTATATGATTTTATTTATATGTATATTGTGGCGGTTAAAGAACAGTAATCCAAAATGCTGGTTCAAAATAATTTTTGCAGTTTGATAAATTTTTGATTGAATTCGAGAAAGTAACTTCCATCTACCTGGTTGATTCCAGCTTCAGCGAATAAAACTGCTTCAATGTTCATAGAAGTGTACGGCTGAGTGCACTCGCGAATAAACGTTTTGTTCAGAAGAAAACATGCGGTTTTATCACTAACGTGAGGAAAATCATTAAATTTCTGGTGTCAAAGCAGCGGAGCTATTCGTTCCTCCTTTCTTTGTTGTTGTCCCGCTTCGATTCTGTGCGAGCCCATTCGATCCTCTTCCGCACATGCGTATAGTGGAAGTTTCTTTTCATGAGCATCGAAATTTACTTCAATGAGGAAAAGAGAATAACTGCTTCGACCATATGCATTTTGATTTTATTTTTTATAATAATATGTAAAGTTAAATTAAATTAAAGCTAATTTTGAATAATACATGTACAAACCTTAAGTAATTTTATATAAGAGGTGGCTCTTATATTCTTGTTAGGAGATGTATTAACTTCAGTGAAATTGTACCCATAAGAAAATTATCTAGAGAATGTCAAGTTGAAAAATGTGCAATTTGCTATAAAGTGAACTTGTTATAGTAACTGCTTATAGAAGTTTCAATAGCAAAGTTGATATTTATTTTGATTGTCTATTACAGTCACTAAAGATTGCTGAGGCAAAGTCTCCCAATCTTATATAGGTGGAGAATTTAATATTGACTACCTGTCGAAAGATACAAATACTATATTTCTTATGGATCCTATCAACTCATTCAAATTAAATGTCAATGTAGGAAGTCCAACAAGAATTTTTACCAATGCAAACGGTCACACGAGTCGCACTAATTGTATTGATTACATGGTGAATACTTTTCCTGATCAAACTTTTTACTGTCAATTAATACAACCTAATATTGCTGATCATCTATCTCCTATAGGTACTCTCAAGGAACCAGAATGTGAAATTCATAAAAGAAAATCAGACAAACAACCACACATTGAAATGTTGAAAGGGCAAGTAGATGATAGTTAAATGCATGAATTTAGAACTAGACTTAATAATATACGTTTATATCCAATTCTGTATCTGCATAAATCACCGTTTCTCTTTTTTTCCTAACTCGCTTCTTTGGTGTTTCGATGTGTCATGCCCAAAGAAACCTGTCGTAGTTAAAAAGCCTAACAATGCCTGGATTTCAAATGACATTTTCAAAGAGGGAAAATATTTGAGAGAATTATTTCAACTATGCACAACCTTCCAGGTAATTGATCCTCATTATATAGAAATTTATAAAAATTGGTTGAAGGAGCACTTGTCAGTGATTAAGAAAACGAATTACTTCTCAAAAAAAATTGAGAGAATTATTTCAACTATGCACAACCTTCCAGGTAATTGATTCTCATTCTATAGAATTTTATAAAAATAGGTTAAAGGAGCACAACAAACTACTTCTCAAAAAAAATTGAAAATGCTCAGAATAAAACCAAAGAGACATGGAAAATAATTAACTCTGAACTGGGGAAACAAAATTCGTCACATACTAAAATCATCTCTCTGAAGCATAATTCGAAAACTGTGGATGATGTACAGGAGGTAGCAGAGTTATTTGCTGACTATTTTTCCAAGGCTACAGAGTAAAGTCTAAATAGTCACTTTGGACAAAATCTATCATTACCTTGTACCACTAGTAAAAATTTTACAATCATTCAGCCCTTTCTCAATGAACCTTTAACCGAAGTTGAAATATATAATGCTCTGAAAAAAATGAAAAATGATAAAACAACCGGTATATACGAACTATCTATAATCATCAACAAAAATGTAATTGACCTTATAATTGATCTTCTCACTTTTCTGATGAATCAGTCCTACATGCAAGGATATTTTCCGATTGAGTTCAAAAAGGCTTTAGTGATACCTCTATATAAAAATGGCGATAAAAATGAGATTGATAATTTTAGACAAATTTCTTTGATTTGTTCCTTGTCCAAGCTATTTGAGAAAGTAGTAGCTAACAAGTTGGTGGATTATTTGGAAGCAAACACACTCTTATGTAATAATCAACATGGCTTCGGGAAAAGCCATTCTATCGAAACAGCACCTTACCATTTTTCAAAATCATTTATACAGAAATTGACGCTAATAACCTTGTTATCAGTCTGTTTTTCGATCTGTCGAAGAGGCTTTTGACGCGGTATCTTCGGATTTCTTAACCCATAAGACAGCTGCACTTGGTTTTCCAGAAAATATTTCAACTTGGTTGAGATCATATATGGTATACCGTTGTATGACTGTCACTTATGGTACTGTAACGTCGAGTGAACAAAATGTTAAACTGGTTGTTCCAGAAGGTTCGGTTTTAGGTCCATTATTATTTGTGCTATTTGCTAATGACTTGCCTGAATATATAAAAGACTGCCGCTCAACTATGTTTGCTGCTGATACCACGATCACAGTTACAAGTTCTAATATCCACAATTTATTTGTTAAGGTTACCAAAATCACTGATACATTTGCATCTTGGTGTGACCGTAACACACTCATTCTGAATCCTATGAAGTCTGCCTCAATGAAAATTTTCAATAGGAAAGATAATATACCAAATTAAATAGTTATGTAGCAAGAGGTAAAATTCTTGGGAACTCTGTTAGACGAACGTCTAAATTTTCAGCAGCACATCAATAGTGTTTGCAATAAACTCAATTCAGCATTCTTTGCAAGCAAACAGATGAATCCCTGTGTAACAAAAGAAAGTTTACTGAGCATTTATTTTGCCATGGCATTTTCACATATATCACTCGACATAATGGCATGGGGGTGCGGTACAGATTTAAATAGAGTTTTTGTGAGACAAAAGCGTATTTTAACACTCATGGACAACGTTGTATTTATATTGTTATTTTAAACTTTTTTTATTTATTTATATACTTGACCTACCATATGTACCCTATTGTACCAAAGTGGTTATTAAATTATTATTATTGAGAGATGAGTAAAACCTTAACATATATTATATCGAATTTTAGAGCATATGCTTTATTCGTTTCTGTATACACTTTTACACTGACTTTTTAATATACATTGTATGTTGTCCAACAAGAAATAAATAAACCTTTGAACCTTTGAGATTACAATCGAATGGGTTTGATTACCTTCTCTAATTACTCATACAGATAACTGCGGCTATATTCCAAACTAGGCGACCCAGCACACCGAAGCTACATCCTTCTTCGGAAATTGTCTCGCAGAACTTCGATAATAACTTGCCAAGGTCATCGGAGCCATGTTAACAAATGTGCATAATATTTATCAAAGGTGACGTACAAATATTCAAATTTACGAGTCGTATCTCACACCAATTCGTATGTGCTGCAATCATTGTCGTTAGAGGCCGACGGAAGCTTAAAACCGTCAATTACCAGAGAAATGCGATAAATATTTCTTCATCGGCCATTTAAAACAGTGAGCAAAATGAATTTCATTGAAGAATGTTTCTGTGAGCTGGCATTTGACTTTGAAGTACTCATTGTCTGAACTTTTTTCAATCTGAAAACAGTTATTTATGTAAAAAGTGTGTAAAATGGCCTTTTTTGTCGAATTTGAATAATTTCGCGTGCACCGAATGCATTATATTTATGTGAAAAAACATTAATTGTGAACTGTTGTGCGTTGCAAAATAACAACAAAAGTGCCAGTGTAGATGAGAGTGTTACAAAAGCATCTCATGTTGTGCAAAGAGCGAAGTCCACCATCTATAAATTAATGATAGAAAAGAAAAGTGTAGATCTTCAACCACCAAAAACATCTCTGGGTTTACATGCATTTTACACAAGCGTGTTCTCTCCGCAGTTGATCCGGTGTATGAACGGATATATGAGCAGACAGGTTCAAAGAAAGGGGTCGCCGGCTGCAAGGAAAACCTGCTCATCGATAGATGTATCACGCAGGACTGGATCTATTACCGCAAGGCACTTTACAACATCGCATGAGCTAATCATGCATTTGCTCACGTGCCTTGAGGTACCCGATCAAATAGTGCGATGCGTTGGACAGCTGATGCCGATCTGGAGGACTCGCTTCACAATAATATCTGATGGAGACAGAGTCCAAACAGAGCAGGTCATCAGAAGAGGCGTGTTTTAGGGATACTCCCTCAGCCCTCTTCTCTTCTGCATCTCACTATTGCCTGTGACCGTTGCACTCAGAAATACCCGTGGGTACAACTGCGGTACCCCCAGCAACCGGAGGCCTAAAGTCACTCATCTGTTCCACATGTATGACCTCAAATTAGATGCCTCTGGATAAAGGGATCTACATCAGTCCCTTAGGGTAGTGGAAGAGTACACGCATGCTATCGAAATGGAGTTCGGGACTGACAAATGTGCCAAGGTTCATCTCGAAAGAGGGCGATGCGAGGAAAACGGAGAGAATGTCCAGCTCGTAGACGAAAGCATCCTACATCATCTGGATGCCGGAGAGACGTATACTCACCTAGGGGTGAAGCAACGCCGCTCCCAAGAGGTATTCACTGTAAAAAATTGTCGGGGAGTAACAAAGTTGCTGCAACTAATATGCTTGCCGTTTTGATCCTTCTCTACTCCTTCGGAGTGATTAAGTGGACTCACAAAGAGCTGCGACAACTCGACGTTAAAACTCGCAAAATTATGCATTTTAATAGAAGCTTGCATATCGTCCGTTCCACGGTTATACTTTTCCAGACAACGGGGAGGCCGTGGACTTTTGAGTTTGGAGTGTCTGCATAACAGAATGGTGCTGGATCGAGCCTGTAAAATCATCCGGAGTTCAGATTCCCTTCTCTGCATGGTCCGCGACCATGAAAACGCAGAGATTGGAGCATTTCTTTTTAAGGCAGCAACCCGTGCAGCCGATGAACTTGGTCTCGCATTCAACACTGAACGGGCTGCGGGCTGCGGAGACCGAGGTCCTCCTACAGGTACATACGGATAAGCCAATGCATGGGGTCTTCTTCAACATCGAAGACCTTGGCTTATCCAAAAGTTTGACCTTTGCCTTCCTCAGGTCAAGTGAGCTAAAGTTGGAGACCGAGGGATTCATGATGGCCTGCCAGGATGGTGTCTTCAACACCCTAGTCTACCGTAGTTGCGTGATGGGTATAGACAACCCTGACACCCGATGCAGGGCAAGTCGTGAGGCACCTGAGACCATAATGCATTTGCCATCAGCATGCCCAGCTTATGCGGTCTCAGCCTAAATCCACAGGCATAAGGCGGCGCTACGAGTGTTGTACTACCATCAACGACACTCGTACGGTATAGACGAGAAGCCGGTGTAGCCTTATGCTCCGGGTGATATTGAGTCCGTTGTGGAGAATGAGAGGTGCCGAATCTATTGGAATTACACATTCCCCAACCTCAGGCAAATACAAGCCATAAACCTGATGTTACCCTCCTCGACTACCAAAGTAAAACGAAATGAATATCGTTCGAAGAGAGGAGGAATAACGGACTAAATATCGAGATCTTCTCTTTGAACTCTGCAGGTTGTACCCAAATCATTCTGTCAAAATGGTGGGTCTGATTATTGGAGTCCTTAGTGGAATGATGGATGCACTGCTCTCGAATTTGAAGATAATACCGGCTTGTAATATGGCAGAAATCTTAGCCACACGAATGCTGAAGGCCTTCCTCTTTGGTTCACTTCGTCTGCTTAGAACACATAACTTTCGGACCAAATAGTCACTTACCCTACGGACGTAGGGAGTAGTTATTGGGGTAAACGACACCAGCGCGCCCTTCGGATGGGTCGGAGCACCGGAGACAGAGCCTGACTGGTACATTCCTAAGGGAAAACAAATGATAATAATGATATTAAAACTAACCGTCTTTAATTCTTCACAATGGAATGATTAACAAAAACCTATACAAGTTTTCTTTATTAGAAGATAAGGGCGGGGTTCAATCTATGGGAGTTCAGTACTCCCCTAGGCTGCTCTACCTGGACGAAACGTAGATAAACGAAATGTACACTATATCTCAGGCCAGCAATATTAAGAGCAGACAGCAAGCCTTCATCGAAGGATTGTTCGGGTTTGAATTCAGAATCAGGCAAGGGTAAAAGATCAATAATCGTTCATATAGGTAATTCAGAAGGGTTTGTGGAAAGAGGACTTTTGACTTTTTTATCACTACGTTTGGAAATGTATGTGTAAAATAATAAATGTACATTCGAGCCGCATCATTGGTATCTTGTAATTCGTTAGAGATACAGGGTCGGTTGAATTATGGCCGAACAAAATAACCTCTCAAAATTTTGAAAATTTTGAATACTTTCATAAATATTATATATTATATTTTCTTTGTGTTATTTGAAAACCTTTGTCGAAATGAATGACACTTTTACCATGGCCAATTTTCTTTCAGTACAAGATGGCGTTTTTAAATTTAAAATCCGACGGTTCATCTTGCAGAAACCATTATCAACTATTTTTTTAATACTTACCTGGATTTTTTATTTATTTTTTCTTGCTTTCGGACACACCAAAATCTATGATCAAGTTTTATAAGACACCATTTTGTCGCACGCATTGTTTGGAGTACGACGAGCGAAGCGAGGAGTGCTCCAAGAGAAAAAGTACGACAATGTGTCTTATAAAACGTGTTTCACATACTTTTTTTCTATTTGGCATTTTTTGTAGTTTTTCATTGGAAAAAATTGGATTTAATATAAATAAATAATATCAGAAATATCTAGTTGGTAACATTGATAAAATATTTAAAATTTGAAGGATACTGTCAGGTAATTCATTCGTTCACATACTTAAATTATTTGAATTTTGATTGCAAATATCAGTAAATTTCCTTTTTTTAAATGACTAATGAAGAAAACTCACGTTGCACCCCTCCTGAATTGAGTAATTGCTCAAACGGCTGTGAATGATTTGTTGCCCAAAAAATTTCGTTCAGTTTACGAAATTTCAAAGTATCCTATGCCTCACCACACTCCCACTTCAGTCAAAATAACTTTTCAAACAGTTAGACAACTGAGCATAATTTGGAAACCCATTCCAAACCACACCAGCTAATTCAATTATAAACAACCGAGAAACCAGTCATGTAACAATTAAAGTTTATAATAACTTCACCTGGATGGTGCAACAAATAACAACACAACATTCAAAGGTTATTCTTCTTCTTTGTTTAATATCTGAAAATCCCATCCCTCTTGTCTGACGTTCATCTCACATTTGATGTTACCAATCTCGAAAAAATTTAAAATGCGTATCGAAATAGAAGCCATTTCGATACGCATTTGGGTTTCATAATAACTTCATTTTAGACTCCGAATAGAAAAACGGTGTTTTCCGATTAAAGAAAAAAACGATATGGTTCCGTGTGAACAGGAACTCAAAAATTTCGTGTGGAAGATATTTAGAACAATACTCCGAACGTCCTCAACCACATTATACGTATTTTAATAATTTGGACATGAATTCGGATCTTTTTGAAGGTTTTATTAAACCCAAAATTGCGTATGGCGGCATTTGTTTTGATATAAAATGATAATATGCATTTTATTACATTTACTATTTGCGATAATATGTCATCGAAACGTTTTGTTGAAGATTACGGAAAATCATCGGGGTTTTCACAGGACAATTTGCTCTAGAATTGAATATGCCTATCAGACGAATACAGATTCTAAAGAGGCCACGAGCGCAATCATATTTGGGAGGTTTCTTTTTGGTAAAACAGTTGCTAACTCAAAAGCGGTTCGTCGTATCGATTTCAAACAAGGACAGGCTTCTAGAGGACGTTCAATTCTATGTACCTGTGTCTGTGGCAGCACCACACGATGCTTTTCACAGATATTCGAGGCAGCTGCAATGGTATATCTCTTCCATTAAAATTTGAAGCAATCTTTATCCAATCGAAATGTATTTGGTATCAAAAGAAAGGCAAAACGATGATCTATGTACGTGCTGTAATGTTTTTTTTGAAATTATTTGTTCATCTACCCAAAAAATTGCTTCAAATTAACTGCATTTTTGGGACACATTTGAGATTTTTTTAGTGAAAAGGTGGATTGAAATTTCAGTTTCCATTACAGCACGTACCTAGAATCGAACGTCCTCTAGAATCCTGTCCTTGTTTGAAATCGATGCGACGAACCGTTTTTGAGTTATCAATTGACTCTTTTTCCCTAAAAATCGCCCCAATGTGATCGCGCTCATGGCCTCCTAAGAAATAATATGTTGACCATAGTTGCTAGTAATGAATTGTCAGTGGCATTTTGAATATTTTGAGGACTGCTTAGGATGTTTGGAGGAGTATCGTACAATTCGCGAGATGAATTTGAATCCAAATCGGTTATAATATAAAAACAGATAAACTGCAATAAAATTTGAATTTAATATTATTGAATAAACAAACATTAATAAAAAAAATTTTTACCTCGAAGAATTAAATTCGGTACTATAATATAGGTACCTAACAAATAAACTTCAGAAGTGAATCTATAACTTATACTTTCGCTATGTGTTCTGTGATACTAATAAAATTTTAGAGATAAACAGTTTTTTAATCCACACAGCCACTGCCCACTCACATTTACCAAAATCGGCATCCACAATCTGT
Source organism: Chrysolina oricalcia (assembly GCA_944452925.2). NCBI lineage: Eukaryota > Metazoa > Arthropoda > Insecta > Coleoptera > Chrysomelidae > Chrysolina > Chrysolina oricalcia. Next base: position 26,763,953 of record OX101812.2, on the reverse strand, counting down.
TTACTTTTAATTAAATCGATGCGAGTGAAAACCAGTATTTCATGTGTTCTTGTAAGCAAATCATTGAAAGCGTTTTCATTATTCTTTCGGTTAAAGAAAATATTAAAGAAAACTAAGTACACTGCCTACTCAATATATTTATATTAAAATGAGTTTTTTTCACGAAACCATTTCTACAACAATGTATGTATGCTATGCTAATGATACGACAATCTTGTTTTTTGTCAATTTACATATATAGCTATGCATATGCACATTCGAATACAACAATCACCTCCATCTTGTCAGTTTTTGTATGTCTATGGGGTTGGGTCAGAGCAGGGGTAGGTTAAGAGTGGATTGCAGAAAAGTTAATGTGAATATTACATGAAATTGCCTATAGGTTGCACAACATTTTGAGGGCTATACCCAATAACTTTTCTACTTATATTTTCATATATTGCCCCTCGCTAAATCCATCCTTATTTGATTGATAGATAGATAGATAGATATTTTTATTGACTACGTTACATTATGATTGTAATGTTTGTAGCAAGTCATAAACAATTTAAAATGAACATGATATCAAAGTGCATTAAAAATAACAAACAAGTACGACAATGAATAATATCACTCACAAATAACATAAGTGAATATTTAAATATAAGATATATAGATAAAACTACAATAAATAGCTTCACTAACTACATAAAAGCTGAGTTAAAAGAAGGGGAGGGGTGCGTATGCTACCACATTATTCATTTGTTGTGACTAGAGTAGTTTGGGTATACTCCTCAATCGAATAAAAACAGTCTCTCAATAGTAGTTCTTTGAATTCGTATTTAAATTTGGTAAAAGACAAATTTTTCATGGGCTTCGATAATATATTGTAAAGGTGGATGTTTAACGAATTGTTTTTTGATTTATTCAGTCTGTATCGATTTGGGCGTACATTGTCAGCATACCTAGTGTCGTATGAATGTATGTCGCTCTGTTTTGTCAACGAAGTTGACCTCTTATGAATCTCGAGAACCGTCTGGTATATAAAAATTGTCGGTAGGGGCATTATTTTCAAAAGAATGAATAGCGGTTTACTGTGCTCATGGAAACCTGCGTTACTTATGATACGGATGGCTTTTTTTGTAGTCAAAATATTGTAATAGACTCTGAGCTATTACCCCATAGATACGTGCCATAAGATATATGAGAATGGAATAAGGAAAAGTACCTTAGAGCAAATCGGCCGCAATTGGCGTAGTACGCCAACCTACTTTTGAGAGTATTAATGTGGTTGCATCAAGTCAGAGTATTGTCCAGAGTAACTCCAAGCAGTTTAGCAGTCCCTTCATTGGACGTTGTGTTACGTGAGGAAAAAGATAATTTTTGGGTTTTGCTGTGATTGAGTTTGAGTTTATTTTGGGTAAACCAGTTTTCGGCTTGGCTTAGTACCTCTCCCGATATTTGTAAGATCTCATCATTATTTGCTCCAGAACAAATCAATGTTGTATCATCTGAGAACAATACAGGTGTGTGAGGATATAAATATTTATTCAGATCGTTGATATATACAATGAACAATAGGGACCGAGGACTGATCCTTGGGGCACTCCATGTTTAACTAATTTCACATCAGGTTTGGTGTTGTTAATAGAGACGAACTGAGAACGGTTTACTAAGTAAGACTGTATTAAGCTTAACGGGATACCTCGTATGCCGTAGTGGTGTAACTTTTGTAATAGAATGTCGTGAGAAACACAATCGAAAGCCTTTGTGAGGTCGCACAGAGTTATTGCAACTTGACGTCCGTCTTCGAGGCTCTCGACTATGTTGCTCACTACACTATAGAGGGCATTTATTGTACACAAACTCTAACGGAAACCGAACTGCGATTCATTTAGGAATTTGTTTTTTTCGAAATACAAATAAAGCTTTCTTTCAGAATTATTTCGATTATTTTGCAGAAAATTGATATTATGGATATTGGGCGATAGTTGTCTTGAATATCGGTATAACCTAGAAAGTTTAAAAGCTTCTGGAAATGTACCAGTAGTAAATATTAAATTTACCAGGTACACCAGAGGCTGAGAAATGATGTCTATTGTACTCTTCATGATCTGGCTGTTTAGTTCGTGAGCGTCAAGACATTTTTAATTTTTTAACGAATCGACAGCCTCGGAGATGTCATGATGCGTTACCGTTTCTACAAAAAAGGATTGAGCTGGGGCTGGAAAATTCCTAAAATTTAGTATGTTGGTATCAGGTATTTGAGGGAGCGAACTTATTACGTTTTCTGCTACAGAAACAAAGAAATCGTTGCAAACTTGCGGTGGTATACTGCATGACATATTTGTTCTTTTGCTATTTCTTTCGAAATTTATCATTTTCCAGCAAGCTTTAGCTTTATCATCTGCTGAAGTGATGAAATTATCATATGCTGTTCGTTTGGACTTCTTCAATTGCTCAGAGTATTTTTTATTATAAGTCTTATATGCCGCCAAACATACAGGATCTCTAGTACTATCTGCAATCAACTTGATACTACATAAACTGTTTCTCATTGCCTTTAGGTTACTCCCGAACCAACAAGTAGGAGAAAACTTTTTGTTAGAATGTACCCTGATTGGGAAGTAATTTTGGACCGGTTTATTGAAGATTTCCCCTAGATTAGATGCCAGGTAGTTTACGTTATTGCTACAACGGCCTTTGCGTCCTATTGGTCGGGTATCATTCAAAAGATTCTAGATGTTTATGAATGGGATTTAAATTATTTTGCTTGTTATTTTCTTATCTCTTATTTTGTCTGAGCAGTTGTCTAATCAGCCTGTGTTCAAGATTGTCTGCTTGGTCTTCTTGGTCTGTCTTTTTTTTCTTCTTTCGTTCATAATTGTATCAAACCACTTGTTTTCCGCTTACCACATATACTCCAGCCATTTAATTCTTCGTCTTCTTTCAATCAAGTGTTCTCTCTCCAATTGTTCTAGGATGAAAAGCAAAGTGGAGTTTCAATGTAAAGTAACTAAGTTAAACTTAAAGTCGTCTCCACAATATAGTTGACCCCTATAGTAAGAACGGGTGCTATCGTTCAAAGCAGAGTTGGCAATAACTTGTCAAAAAAGTTGCGTCAACATAATTCTATCAAAAACATGTTTTCGAGCATTGAAATGCTCATCTTTAGTTGAAATTACCGGTCAAACTGAACTAAGTAAAGTCACTAGTTACAATTTCGAAAAAGTAAAATTATCAAAAATAGGTAAACCTGGATACCAAAATTAATACTCACAAGGCACCCTACATTAAGGAGAAATTGTAGGTGACCATTCCTTTATATGAAGTAACGACATCAGTAAACTTCAATAATTTAACAAATGTGTTTGGCTGTCGAAAGAGAACTAAGATTGCTCCTGGCGTACTTATGCTAATGGGGTATCTGCAAAAATATAGTTGAGAAAATTCAGCTTTTAGACTTTTTCGAATGTACAGTGATATAAAGTGTAGATAGATAATATTTCATTGATTATAAAATATATATGGAGGTTCAGATATGCCCTTTTGCTCTGGGAATAACATAAAAAAGTCTTCAAGTATCCATAAAAGCCATAGTTCGAATTTCGATAAAATGTCGGATTAGTTTGTTTTTTCTCTTGCTCGAGTGGTCAAGCCATTGCAGTTGGATAACTACATTATTGCTACCAATTTATGATTTTAGCTTTACGCTCTTCTCCGATGTCAAAAATCTTTATTATCGTTTCACCTCCATTTCTCTATAGGCCAATAAACAGAGCAATTTTTCTCATAAAAGTTCAACTTAAATTGCTCCGCCGATTTCTTTTTTGCAATTCGGTCGTCACGGAGGGTTGAATGATTAGCAATAAAGTTATTACCCCCTGGGGGTGCAACCTCCCCAAAATTACAAAAAAAAAATTTCTGGAAGGTATTTTCTTGACATTTCAGCTCTGGGCAATAAATATGAGTGAAAATTGGTATTAATAATGGGGGCGAATTATTTTCAACAATTAAACCCCTCCCGGGGCATCAACCCTTTCCCGAAATCGTGTTTTTTTGGGGTATTTTCAATGAATATGTAAAATTGTCAGTCCTAAGTAATGAAACTGAGCGAAAATTTGTAAAAATAATAGGTATAAATTATTAGAAACGATTCCCCCGCATTCGGGGCATATCCCCCGCATCGCGGAAACATTGGGTTGAGAGGGAAGGGGAAGAATATTTGAAAAAACTCTCAAACTACTATTATTATATATTATTATTATATTTATTATTATTATTCATATTATTATATTACTACTCTTAGATATAAATGTGGGTAAATAACCGTTGAGAACTGTCGTCATTGAGATTTAGAAGTAAAGTTATGAAAATCATTCGCAAATTCGAGAGAAGATCAACTTATTGTATAAATCAAACGCGGACCGGAGGTAACGAAATATGAGAGTGTTTTTCAAAAATAAACTCACTATTTTCAATTAATAACAATGACAAAGCACTAAGAGATGTTTCCTCGTCTCCGACTATCGATGTTATCCCAGTATCCAGTGTTTTCTGCACATGAACTTATATTATCTGACGTTTACATGGAGCAACGTTGACTGATGCCCACTGCGCACCGACAGAACCGCGCCGCTGTATTATACTATACAGCGGCGCGCTAGCTGCCGCATTGACAAGGTCCCAAGCCGACATTTTTCAGGATTCAGAATCTCAATGAGTTTAAAGCAGGTACACTTCGGGACAGTTTCCTTTGATGCACTGTCTTCCTCGGTCTCGAATCCCCATATTCGATCAAGGACTGATTTTATTTTTCTTTCCTTAGAACAATAATGCGATCAAATGCCGAGTAACCTCTATTTTAAGTACTTGAAAGATTGACTGGATTGCATTTAAAATTTGTACAAGTAACCAAATTTATATGAATAATTCCAATAAGAGCAAGGTTTTTTCTACAAACTGGCTTTTCATTCATGTTGATACATGCTTTTATCTCTGAGTTATTAGCATTTGAATTTATAAACTCCCTCAAGATTTTGTAACCAATAATATGCGAGGAATTGAAAACACTCGTATTTAAAACCAACATTATTTGGATCAGTTAAACGTTATGTAATTCGACAATGAAGTATTCCTAAATTGTTCATTTTACTTGCTGCAGTTGATAAGACATTATTTCAGTAATCACAAGCATTATTTCACGAAGTCAGGAACTTTAATATTATAAGATTTTCAATTGCAGTTTTGCAGCTGGAAACTGCGCGTATAAATATAAATAATTTCAGAATACAAAGCTGCGATCTCTATATTCAGAATGACGTAAGAATTATCCGAATTGAACATTTATGTGAGGAGTTATAGAACTTTACTTCACGCGCTGGTTGAAAAAATGCACGTTGGCGGGAGCCAGCGCTGCACCTGCCCCATTGCGAAAGCATAGAACTTCAACAATTTTTTTCAAGAATACCGTGCGATTTCTCAAAATTTTGGTTAGGACAGTTTTTTGTAAAAATTTGTGCTCTTTCTGAATATCAAGTTATTTTTTTGATTTAAACTAAATTTTTTGAGATATTTCAAAATTACCTCAAAAATTTATTTCAGCGCGTTTTTTTGGGGGGTTCCACCCCCCAGGAGGTGATAATTTTTCTCAGAAGTAATGTGCACACTGTGTTCTACAATTAAAAAAAAATATCGGCGGAGCATTTTAAGTTGAGGTTGATAGCCCTGTTGATTGGCCTACTATTGATCAATCTCAGTTCTCTTTCTACAGCCACTGTTACAGTTACAGTTTACATCAAACAAATTTGTTGAATCACTGAAGTTTACCGATGTTGTTACTTCATATAAAGGAATGGCCATCTACCATCCCCCCTTAAGGTAGGGCGCAAGCACCTTTGCGCCATGATTTTTACAATTTTCATAATTTTATAAATTTAATTTGCTACGTTTCTATGCCATGTAAGTGTCCATTTTGGTTTCCAAGCTGACCTATTTTTGAAGATTTCACTTTTTTTAAATTGTAATTAGCTTTACTTATTTCAGTTTGACCTGTAATTTCAACTGAAGATGAGCATTTCTAAGCTCAAAAACATGTTTTTGAAAGAATTATGTTGACGCAACTTTTTTGACAAGTTATTGCCAAAGCTGCTTTGACGACAGCATCCCTTCTTACATAGGGATCAAATATATTGTGGAGATGACTTTGAGTTTAACTCAGTTTCTTTTCTTTCAGTTCTTTGTTGTTCTTCTTTTTTTTCAGTTATGGTTATCATCTCTGCTTTATACAGTGTTATCCAAAAGTCCCCTCGCCCCCTCTTATCTTTTGAACGGTTATACTTATAATAATAAAATTTGGAAGGTGTAATTAAACGGATATAGGCTTCTCATTGATGACGTTACAGGAACACTTAGACCAATAATTATGAATGGAACCTTACGGTTAGTGACATCTCGTTTGTGAGATATTGAAAATACGTATTCAGTCATACCAAATTCGTTTGGATTCAGGCATTTAATTAATAAAGACAAACAGTTATTAAATGTTATATGTGTTCCATGTACTTCCTGACAGTTATACATTCTATTGCTAAACTCCTATCGTACTTGTTCAAATGTGTCAGCGGAAATTGCCCTATATTCTTCATCAATTCGTTCTCTCAAAATATCAGTACTGTCAGGTGCTATAGCGTAAATTTCATATTTCAAGTAGCCCCACAGAAAAATTTTTAATGGTGGAGATCCGGTGACCGAGCTGGCCATTCAATCGAACCTCGTCGTCCAATCTATCTACCACGATATTCCTCATCTATGTAGCTCATACTGCATCATAATAGTGTGCAGGAGCACCTTCTTGTTGGAACTTTATTTCTAAGTTGCCGAATTCACTTGGATTAGCTTCCAGAATTTCAAGAATTAACGGTTCAATTGCGTTTTGTATCATCTCCAGGTACAATTCACAGTTTAAGTTAGCATTGAGAAAGTGGTTTCCCAAAATATCTGTCTAAACACTCAATATTTCTGAAAATTGAGTATGTTTTTCATAGGATATGTGTTACTCCTATACCTCACATTTTGTGTGTTTACATTTCCATTGAAGATGAAAGTAGATTTGTCAATAAAACAATTGTTTTTGAGTAGCCTGGTTGTTGATTAATATGATTGGACATAACGACATAGAATAATTCTAGTCTTCGGTCTGGGTCATCATCTGAAAGTTGGTGCTCTATTTTTAAGTTGTATGGGTGAAATTTGTTTTAAGCATTGTCACTCAAAACGTCGCAGTAGTTGAAAAAAATAACCCAGTACAGGTGTGAAGATATCATCAATAATGAATTCTTCATATAATATAGTTCGCTACAATCTGGAGGTATTACTGCAATATCAGTATCAGGGATATAATAATAATAATAATCTTGATTGAAGTTTGCCATATAAAAATGACTTAGGTACGTCAGTAAATAAATGAATGAAATAAGTGTAGTACAGTACCATAGATAACAGAAAATGACGTTGAAATGACAAAATGACATGACATGATAATTGATATAATTGAAATATTCAAGAGAAATCCAATTTATCAGCTGCTGGACACATGTTCCAAGAATTCAACTATTGAATAGAACAAGTTTTAAACCAAATGTATTTGATTGAAAACTTTTCAGTGAACCTTGATTTTAAAAACATGGTGGTAATTTATTATAAATCAAAGAACCAGCACAAGGAGGTGATTTCTTGTAGTTAGCATTTCGGGTGTTTATAGCCGTGCATGTCTTTGTTTTTCCAAAAATGCAAGACAGAAGATTGTATGCATATATTGACGAAAGGGTTGATCCCATTGTTTTTTAATATGTTGGGCAGAGTAAATTTCAATAAGGGATTTATTTGACATGCCATTTTTAAGGGAATCTAACCTGAATTATGCTTTGTTCAAGTTTTCACAGATATATTCTGCGAGTTCCTTGAAATTAAGGTTACAGTTAATAAATATTCCAAAAAATTGTGTATTTCGCAATGACTTCATTACTATATTTTTATCTACCTATTTTATTTCTTTATTCTATTCTACTGCTGCCGTATGAAAATTGGACAACTATTGTTTTTTTCTAGATTCAGGGCCAAACATTTCGATTACACCATTATTTGTTTAAACCTTCTGTATTGCTTTTTCTCGGTTGACTGCCGATGTGATCATTGTCGTGTTATCGGTCATCGGCATAAATAAAAATATTTTGTTGATATGGCGTTAATGCACAAAAGGAAAAGTAAGGGTTTCAACCACCTCGTTCAAAATAATAAAAAAGGGGTTCTAATACTCCTTGTGGTTTTCCAAGGTTGTTATAAAAAATGTCAGAAAAAGTATTTTCGACGGAGACACTGTCACTAACATCTCCAAGTTCGACTTCCAACTCCAATAAGGTTGTTGGATTATTCGCCCAATGAGACATATTTGATATTTTGTAAACGCGCCACAGAGCTAGAGCTTCAACAAACCACTAAACACGCGACTGAACGAATTATGCACAAACAACGCCTAGAAAAACCTGCATTAAATCCGGTCCAAACTCGCTTAGGTATATTTAATATACTAATAATAATACTTAGTATAGGTGAAGTTCACTCTCGTCTGAGGTTCGTTTTCGAACCATTATTTCAAAATCAAAATTGATACAAAAAAAAGTTATTTTTCGGAATCGGTACTATTATTTATAGATAAATATTCAAAAAATATGCATTTTGGTAAAACAACTACGAAAACGTCTAGGGGTCACACAAATAAAATAAAATTATTTTCATAAAAAAATTCCAATATATTGGATTTGTTTTTCAATATATTGGATTTATATATTGAATTTCATGTTAATATATTCAAAATTAATCCAGTATATTGGATTATTTTTCAATATATTGATTTTTTTTCAAAATATTGGATTTTGTTTCAATATATTGGATTTTTTAAGTACTCGATTTATTTCAACAGTGTAATGTTAGATTTCATTTATACTTGTTTATTGAGAAAAATCCCGTTTCGTGACAAAATTAATAACAATTTTGATAGCCATAATTTGAAAATCCAGAATTTTGGATATGACAGGGACGCAAACTTTTCAACTGGAATACCCCATCTACAGGATGAATCAAGAGTATTCCCTTGATGTAATGAATATTTTAGACGAAGTTACCGTTCACACATTACCATAAAGTGTGAAATATAAGGAAAATATCTGTCAGAAAACAACTACTTTCTCTTACGGAAATTGAATTATATCTGACATCCTATTATGCAACGTTCCTCAAGGAGGACACAATTGCAAGTATCAATTATTGTAATAAAACAATGAATAATATTCTTCATTTGGTTGAAATGACCACCTGCATACATGCATGGTTCAAGACCTACGAAAGAAGTAGCGTGGAACAATGTATTCGTTAGGTTGTACACGGATATTTTAATGTTATCTGACCTATTACTTCAAGGCCTACGAATGAAGCAGCTCGGAGGCAAAAAAGCGTTGAACAATGTATTCGTTGGGTTGTACAAGATGACTTAAAATGTTATCTGACCTATTATAGCACTGATAAAAGGCAATAACATTCCTACCAAATAAAGAAATTGTATAGCTAAGAATTTTTTAATATATCCTCTTATAATATGAAATCTAGCATTACACTGTTGAAATGAGTAATCAAAAAATTCAATATATTGAAAAGAAACGATGTATTGAAAAGAAACGATGTATTGAAAAGAATATGAATATGTTGAAAATAAATTCAATATATGTATTGAAAAAAAATCCAATATATTGGAATTTTTTATGAAAATAATTTGATTTCATTCGTGTGACCCCTAGAAGCTTTCCTAAACAACAGTTTTTAAGATAAAAATGTTGCGACACAAATGAAGCCGTGTAGAAGCACTATGATAGTCGAATATTAAAAAAGATAAATTGCAAACAAAAACTGATAAAATATTTTAGGGAAAGATAAACTGATACCTTACTCAAAGAACATCCATAAAAGGTTAGAAGAAATTCGCATGATGACAACAAAATCAAATAAAATACAAAATGGTGCGTTTTAGAACCACTGGCGCTTAACGAGTTTTAATTCCTTGCCATATTCAGAACATTTGCCATGAGTTGTTTCATTGGTAAACCCATAACGGAACAAGACAATTCCGTCTAATGAGACATTTAACAATGTTTTAAACTTAAAATTCAATCAAAATTGACGTGTGATTTTAGCATTTGTCGAATCCAACAAACACTCATTTGAAATCGCACCATTTCCTATTTGTTTCGGACTGAAACTACTTGAAGGTCACCGTGATGTGATGACAAATTACTGCAGACTATCCAAGCCAGATATGTCTGTTAGATGTAATAGATTTATGAAAGCGCGTATCGAAATTTAACGTATTGTTCTCGCAGTTTTTGAATTACTCGTTTTACCTTGAACGGAGCTTGTAAAAACAATAAATAGTAATGGTAAGCATTAATGCTTATATCCGTGGGTCGATACTGAATAGATTTTGTTACATTCTACCGATGCCATTATTCAATTGCACTGGTTGATATTTCAATAACCATCAGATGTTGCACCAAATACATTCGTGTCGCGAATTTTTTGTAATTTCAGTATTAGTTCTCGGTCCCAATACTGGGGAAAAAATATATTACCTACCCAATCGCTGAGGCTTAAATCTATTCTCCATGTTGAGTTCGACAACACGCTATTTGCGAAAATTCTCTGCAGCAGGGAGTTTTTTTTAGGCAAACTTTTGAATGCTCCAAACAATTTATTGTCGGACAATGTTACCACGAAATTTTCTATAATTTCATTAGGCAATTCTGAAAAAATCAGCTGTAAGGGTTTAAATTTCATGAATAACATGGCCGATTCTTTTCGTCATCCAGCGTTCCTTTAGTCATTTATCTGTATCGATTGTTGTTAAAAACAATGTTTATATTAGTTTCTTAAATGGTTGTAGAGAATTGCTTCTTCTTCATCTGAAATTCTAAGTTTCCTTATATGAGATATTTTTTATTTTATGTAGGATTCATAAATAATATAAATGGTCATCTCATTTCATATGCCGAAGACATTACTATCATGTTTGCTATAACGTTGAAAGATGAAAATTAGAGGGGACTCTACAAGAAAGCTGAAAGAGAGCTGGCTCTCCAACATTCAACCTTGGTCGAATCATAATAAACTCAAACTTAAGAGCAAACGCTACCTTGATAGAATAGGAATCGGTTTTACGCCTACAGTTTTTGTTTAAGAATTTTTTTCTTTGGCAAAAGACTCAACGTTTTTGTGTAAATTTGGGAACGTCAGTGATTTTTGGTTGTTATAATTTTTAAGAAATAAAATTGAAATAACGTGATGGATTAAAAAAATTGAGAGATTTCCGAATTCTTATGGGACCACCGAGCCTATACAAAAAAACACCTCTTTCATGAAATCAATGGTTTTTGCAGAAAAAGGATTCTAAGATCGGGAAATGTGTATCTGATTGGTGCTGTAATCGAGAACGGACTGGCGCTGTTTTGTGCAGATCCGCACTTACACTTGATATTTCCGAAAAAAAAATATTGACGAAATTCGAAAAAATTTGATGGTTGTAAAGAGAATTGAATAATAATAATAATAATTTATTCATATATAAGTATTTTTACATTCGGTTACATAAGTATAGTGATATTATTGATGATGAATAAAGGGGTCGTTCACAGAAGCATATGCTTGTCGTGAAAGGAAGAAGAAGACGAAAGAAGAAGAATAAAGAAATAAAGAAATAATTGAATTCCCCTTTCAACGATGTATCACTTGACCCCCCCCCCATGCCATTTGAAATTTTCAAATTGATGTGCCCCCACCTGCCATTTGAAATTTTTAATTGTGTTTTTCCCGCCTCCTCTATAAAGCAATCACAATGTCAGTTATTTCAAAAAGTATTATCGGTGATACCATTCAAAATGGTTTTCGTTCCAATTTTGTAAGTAGAATCTTTCAAAAGGTAACAGGGGGGGGGGAAGCCGCGCTGTATATCCAACAATGTTTTCCCTGAACTTCTCAAGAGACAAATCTGTATACTTCTTCAATTAGTGGTAGTAGAAATTTCAAACTAGGTGGAAAAAACTGTATGCAATATTTTTCACTCGCCGTTCATGTCACATTGGTTGAAATGCGTCCATACATTGCATGTATAAACCATTTAGTACTAATGTAACAATATTTTCTGTAAATCAACATTCATTGATTTAATTAATCAATCAATTGGTGACTAGACCCCTTTTGACAGGAAGTAAGGGATTTGAATTCATATCATTTTACTCGTGAAAATTGTTTTGATACATCTCACCGTACTGAATTCAAGAAAAAAAAAGTTATTTTATTTAAGGGATGATATCACCCAATTAAATGGAGGATTGATTCAAATTTATATCAGTTTGCTCGTAATAGTAATTTTATCAAGCCAAGTGCAAATGTACAAATTCTGGACTTAAAAAAAGGCGAATTCAATCAATCAAGGGGTCTTAGAAATTCAAGCAAGTGCACTTCTAATAAAAATCCAATTAACTTGCAATTAATATGTAAAAATTGTTTAAATACATCGTTCTGAACTTGGTGAAAAAGCAGTTTACCGTTATGTTATGTTATGTAATTGTTCTGTCACACTGTTATGAAGTAGGAAAAAAAGGATAATTATTGTTGATTTCAATGAAAATATTAACAGGATATGAATCTCCAATGAAAACTGGACATTTAAAAAATGATCAACTATCCGAGTGAAAATTCAAATTTTCACTTTCAGATTTTTTCATTCAAGTTAGGTTCATTTCACAATATCTATCAGATGTAGTTCAATGTTCAGCGTGGCTTTTGACGGGGAAGTAGTTGTTTTTTGTTAGATATTACAAAAAATAGCTTCTTTTTATTTCAACTATCTGAATGATAATGCAAATTTTCACTTTCAGATTTTTTCTCTCAAGTGGTTAGATATTACTAAAAAGTAAATTCAATTAAAGTAGAGAAGTCATGTTTTTGTTTCAATTTTCAATTGAGAATGTTTCCCTATCCAGCAAGGATAATTGTATTATTCAAATGATGATATCGACTTTGATTGATGAATTCTATTCCGGATTATTTTATTTGTTGGGCAATGCCTTCAACTTATATGAATACCATCTCCGCACAACATTGTTCTCAAAAAAAAAAAAATACCTCACGAAGTCATTTCACCTATATCACTGAAGCAAATGCTCACTATTGCAAATTTAAGTAAGTAATTTTAAATGCAACACATATTTTTTATCACGTTCAAATCATTCAGGTGCCATTTCTTTGAGAGCCAAAAATTGCAACTGCTAGAAAATAGCTGCTGAGAAATAACTCATGAAAAATAGGTGCTGGAAAAATATTGGCTGCTAACTCACAACAGTTATAATCTTTCATCAATGAACTCTCAAGTATGAATCTTCCAGATGATCTTGAAGTAAGGGACTTTGTCGATTCCTTTTGATTTTTGGGATAGGGTTCTTGATGCTTTGAGCACAGCAAGTTGACACCCACTTCTTTTTGCCGACTGTTTGCCATATAGGATTTCGTTTCAGGTTTGTTGGAGTCTTATTTCAGGTGTTGTCAATCTCCGTAAACAACAACAATGTTCATCTTTTGATCCACGCCTTTCTTGGTTACTTATACAAAGTTACCTACCACTTCCTGACCTCCTCAATCAACTATTACAGTAGCGATTCTGACGTTAGAAAGTCTTGACAGAATTTGTTTTTCTTCAATTTGGAACTCAATACTCCTGAAGTGTCAAGCTGTTTGAGTGTTGAAATTCGGATTTGTTCTATGGACTCCTTGGACACTTTGACGAACGAACATGAATCGAATTTCTATTTATCCCAACCTGCGTTTACAGTGCGAAAATGGGAATGACAAAACTAATATTTTCACAAAGATAATATTTTTTTCTGTTATGTTGTTCCATCGTAGACTTGGCGAAAATAGAATTTGCTTTCCGAAACGTAATCTAATCTAAATATTAGTAAATATATTTTAACGGAATATAACTGTTGGCTGCTCTATAGAAATCCTTACATTCAAGATAACTCGTTTACTGAAACGCACATCTTGAAGTATATACAAAAAAGTGTGTGGCACAGGGAATTTGACATAGTTACTGTGAACCTTACAATCTTCAAAATAAAAACATAATACCTAATATTTTTTTAGTTCGCGTTGGACTTTCTTTGATAAACCTATTTCTTGCCAGTTTAAAATACAGTTTTTACTCGAGATTGACAAGAACTCAACTTTTCGTATTTCAAAAAATATATTGTCATCTTGACAGCTGAATTACAGGATGAATCATAATAGCAAAAATACAACGTGTCTCAAACCTAAATATGCCCGCCTTGAAAGATTTCACTTTCAACCATCTCCGTAGATTGGTAAGGGACAAATTTTCGGAAATTCTCGACGAACGACTCCACTTGAAGTTTTGATGGATGCTACCCTGGGAACTCCGTCTCTCCCTGGATCCAATTCTACCACTCGTCCTAGTTTCCATCGCATAGGTGGAAGTTGATCTTCCTTTATGAGGACAATTTTCCCCCATCTGGACCAGTAATTCTGCCTTATTTGCTCTATTAATGAAAAACGAGACAGACGTCCCGTAGATATGTCAGTTAAATCGGGTTCCGGGTTTGAAGTCAAGGGTCTTCCGACCAGAAAGTGGGCAGTTGTGAGAGGATTTAGGTCGTTTGGATCGATGGTAATTGAAGAGAGGGGTCGGGAGTTCAGTATTGCCTCGACTTGAGTAAGTACTGTACACACCTCTTCAAACGTGAGAATGACAATACCCATAACTCGCTTTAAATGATACTTGCATGATTTCACACCCGCTTCCCATAAACCCCCAAAATGAGGCGAACGCGCTGGTATGAAACTCCATTCTATGCTTTGGTCTGCACACGATTGTTCAATGTGATTACCCTGATCTCGAATAATTTTTTTAAATTCTTTCATTTCAGAATTCGCTCCCACGAAATTGGTTGCGTTATCTGAATAGATACGAGTGGGCTTACCGCGTCTACTTATGAACCTCTTGAGAGCTAAAATGAACGTATCAGAAGATAAATCAGACACCAGTTCGAGATGTATGGCTCTGCATGCGAAATAAATGAACAACGAACGCTATATAAGACTTAGTGATTTTGCAACCTCTACCTTTTCTGTCTTTGACGAAAAAAGTGCCTGCGTAATATACCCCAGTAACTTTGAAAGGAAATCCAGTTTCAAATCGAGTTTGTGGTAGATTACCCATAATCGGTGTGACCTTTTTGTGGTTGAACCTAAAACACACTACACATTCTCGATTTCTAGCATTTCTAGCGATTTCTAGCAGAAATTGGCCATAATGAATCTCTTATACTTCCCAATAATAATTGAGGACCCGCGTGAAACAACTTCAAATGTTCATATCTGAAAATTAATTTACATAAATAATGTTTCGAAGATACAATAATAGGGTGCTTCTTGTCATATGGGAAATCAGAATTTTGCAATTGTCCACCTACTCGCATAATTACATTGTTATCCAAAAACGGATTCGGATCGAAGATCTTACTTCTGGAATCTATCTGTTTACTCATTTTGAGAGTATTCAGTTCCTCAGGAAATGAATCTTGGGACAATTTTAAGATGAAATTTAAAGCAATCTGAAGTTCTTTAACTGACAATATACCCGTTCCACAATTGTCCTTTGACAATGACTTGTTTTTGAATCTGAGAACAAATGCAGTTGTTCTTTTCAATTTTGTTAGAGATGAGAAACGATTGATATCGATTACAGGTTCTGTAATTTCCACAACTAATGTAGTAAATTATCAGAACTTATGTCTTTATTCGAACTAGGCCAATCATATTCACATTGACCCAGCCATTCAGGACGATGCCGCCATATATAACAAGATTTCATTTCGCTTGGGTGTATGCCCCGTGATAAAATATCAGCAGGATTATCTTTTGAAGAAATGTGGCGCCATTGGCAATGACTGGTCAAATCCTGTATTTCTGAAATCGGAGATATTTTAATCCACCTTAACACAATAGTGGAATCGGTCCATAGAGTCAAACCATCTAATTTCAATCTTAAACCATCTTGTATCTTTTCTAGCAATCGTGCCAAAAGCAAGGCTCCGCATAATTCGAACTTGGGAATAGTGATTATTTGGTTAGGCGCTACCTTTGTTTTAGAACATAAAAGGTTCACCTTTATATTTCCACTATCATCAGCACAACGTAAATAAACGCACGCTCCATAAACTCGACTAGACGCATCCGAGAAACCGTGCAATTGCACTTCTCGAGAATTAACCATTAACGCGTATCGAGGAATTTCTAAATGATTCAAAAGAGGTAAGTCTTTTTTGAACTTGATCCAAGATGAATGCAAGTGTGAAGGCACAGACTTATCCCATGCTAAGTTCTCTTGCCATAAACTCTGTAAGATTATTTTTGCAGTAATGACGCAAGGACTCTGAAGACCTAAAGGATCGAAAATGTGACCAATGCATGAAAGTATAATTCTCTTAGTAACTCGGCCTTCAGCAGAACAACTGATATTATACTGAAGAGTGTCATTTTTGCAAAACCAAGCTAACCCAAGCGTTTTCGTGTTTTCATTCATACCGATTTCTATAAAATCAGATCTTTCAGTATATAAACTTGATTGTGACGTAATAATTTTCGTGATTTCTGGTTCATTTGAATTCAAAGCAACCACTACGTAAAACTTCAGCATCACCTATACCTATACGTGTTGCCTCCTGAATCGTATCTGCCCCTGTAAGTAGATCATCGACGTAGAAGCCATCCGCGATTACCTGGGAAATTTCAGGCTGGGAAACCTTACAGTCAAACACAAGTTGGACCCAACATCGAATCGCGAGAAATGCTGCACTACTAGTGCCGTAAGTTACGGTATGAAGTTCATAAGTATCTAACGGTTTTGTTGGATCATATCTCCAAAGGATTCGTTGCAAAAGTGCAGCTCAGGTGCAACAAGCACCTGACGGTACATCTTTGAAACGTCTCTTGCAGTGACATATGCATGTGATATGAATCTCAACAAGATTGAGAAAAGATCGCTTTGAATTCTTGGACCTACCATTTTCAGATCATTGATTGCTAAACCTGAAGTTGTTGAAGCAGAAGCATCGAACACTACTCTTAGTTTAGTAGTAGAACTGTCCTCCTTCACCACACCATGGTGAGGCATATAGTAAGCTATTTCCGTATCCACTGACTCTGAGACCTTGCCCATGTGTCCCAGTTGTTCGTATTCCCGCATAAATTCAATATATTTCGTACGTAAATTCACATTGCGCATTAACCTCTTTTCCAAATTATAAAATCTTCGTTTTGCTTGTTCTTTCTTTCTAAATGGAATAGATACAATTAAGCGTCCGGAATTATCACGTTTCGTATTATTAATAAAGTGCTGTTCGCATAACTTCTCCTCCACTGATCTAGGAGCTGGACCTGAAAACTCTTCAAGTTCCCAGAATCTCGCTATTTCGGTTTGAATGTCTGAGTTTTTAGAAAATTTACAGTGAACTTGATTCGTATCATTTACCCCAATAGAACCTGACAAAATCCATTCCAAAGTGGTCGTTTGTAATATCGGTTTATTAGCTCCTAATCGAATTTGACCTATAGAAATTAGTTCCCAGAAAATATTTGCACCTATCAACATATCTATAGGACCAGGTTCTGCAAAAGATGGATCGGCTAAAACAATATTTTTCGGTATACTCAGTTTTTTTATATCAATGCGTATGTTTAGAAGCATACCAGTGATATCTTCAATGACGAAGCACGTAAGATGTGCCCTATATGCATTGTGTTGCTGGATATGTACATCGCATTTGGAATTTATTCTAAGAGGAATATTATTTAAACCAACAACTGCCATGGCAGCTTCAACTGATTTCAACTTCAATCGACGGCACAATTCAGCAGTAATAAAACTAGACTGTGAAGCAGAGTCCAAAATAGCTCGTACCAAATGCGCTTTGTTATTTTCATCAATAACTTGGATTAGAACTGTGGCTATGACAATGTGTTCTGAACAAGATTCATAGGTTGTAAGAGATACATGTGGAGATTCAGAAACTTGTTGATTTTCGCATTTTTCCGGTTTTGGTCTATGTAGTAGAGTATTATGCCTCCCACTACATTTTCGACAATTACTGAGTCTACACACTGTATTGCGATGACCAACTCTCAAACAATTGAAACACAGATTCAAGCGTTTCGCATATTCTATTCGGTCATTTATTGAATCATTCAAAAACTCTGAACAATTCCTTATAAAATGATCGCTTTTATTGCAATAAACACAAAGCATATAGCTTGCAGAAGTCGATGGATTTCTATTCACAGTATTATCATCAGATAAAAACGATTTCATATTCGATTTGGAATTATCCTTATGTTTCAAGTGGCGAGTATCATTCTGCTTGATCTCTAAAGTTTCCATAAGATCGGCCTTGGCTTTCAGAAACGTTTTCAGATGATCCATAGTAGGAACATCTTTATCAATTTTATACTCTTCCCATTCTCTTGATGTAGTTGCATCCAATTTGGAAGTTATTATGTGAATAACTAATGTATTCCATGTATATGTTGGTTGATTCAATTGGTTTATTGTATCTTTCGCATAAGACATCTCAAGCCAAATCGTAATTTTTCGCAGAAAACTCATGAGATGCTATAACTTGCGCTGCACTACCTACTTCAAATAACGGAACTTTTGAATATTTTTTAAAGTTTCATTTGTATGGATTAATGAGTTGAAAGTTTCGCGAAACTCTAACCAAGACTCATAATCGCCACAAATTTTCGGAATTTCTACTGGTGGGAGTTTCACATTAACCAAATCTGATTTGATATCTTGCTTGGTTGTGGAACTACCTTCTGATGGAATATTCGCAGGTGGGGAAAATTTATTCACCAACCTTTTGGCTAAAGCCATTTGTTCATGAAATAACGTGGTGAATAATTCACGTTCGCCATATTGCTCATCTAGATCGTCAGGTACTATTATTTCAATTTCAGACTGAATATCATTAAAGTCGTTAATCAAACCTTCGTATTGAAGGGCTCGAGTTTCTAACTGAATTCGATCTATATCCAATATGGTCGTGTCAGGAATGACATATTTGTCTTGAATGTCAGTAAAAAATTTGGAAAATATTGTTAATTTCGCTTTAATCGAAGCTCGCTTTCGAGTAAGCTTATTGATTTCTTCTCTAGACATTTTTAGTGCAATTGAGAATGAATGAATATGTAAGTGCTTGCACACTCCAAGACAATACAATAGAATAGGAAAGGAAAGGATAAATCAGGAAGCTCACACACACTGGTCTAAGATTTCTTCTTTTTTCGGCTCGGCTGATATCGCTAACTATCCGGTATAGAGAAGGACCAATCTATGTTTAGTTCGCGTTGGACTTTCTTTGATGAACCTTTTTCTTGTCAGTTTAAAATACAGTTTTTACTCGAGATTGACAAGAACTCAACTTTTCGTATTTCAAAAAATATATTGTCATCTTGACATCTGAATTACAGGATGAATCATAATAGCAAAAATATAACGTGTCTCAAACTTAAACAATAATATTGATAATAATAAAGGTCTTTATTTTCTACCAGATAAAAAAAACAGGCAACACAACATAAAAAAAATGCTATGATGAGAAAAGGCCATGGGTCAGATAAGCTGCAAGCAGCCCCTGTTATTATTCTTGGATTTCAAAAACTTATTAAGGGAACAGAATGAAAAAATCTTCAATGCAAATTGCAGTTTAAAGAGAAAGGCAAGCTTTTCAACAATTGGTATAGTGTTGGGTACTTCTTTTGTGTATCAAGAATTTTCAACCGTAACAAGAATTGAAACCCTGAAAACCTGTCGTAAAACTGAAGATAATTGTTGAAAAGCAATTTAAATTTATGTCTGTGTTAATTATCTATCTTCCTGTTTGCTACACTATTGATTTTATTTATTTTCCACTTACAATCATGAATATAGCACAAGTAGCGTTGATTCGTTCGATCTAATATAATTGAGAGATAAAAGTCTATATTTTGTCTATGGACCCCAATGTTAGTATGCTTTTAGTACCAATATTTTTACTGATTTGAATAATACTTACTTCTACAAAAAAAATGCGATTTAATCAGTGCATTATGAACGAACAGAAAATTATGTCTATTTTGCACGAGTATGAAATTTACAGCACGAGCTGCATTTCATAAGATTGCAAAATGGCCATTTTGTTACGAATTACATACCATACTTTTCTACAAAATGTTCTCGACGATTTTATCTTTTGATATACCTTCCATTCCAAAAAAAAATATTATAAGCGCGTTCATACATATTCTTCGATGTTTCCGGTAATAAATTCAGTATTGTAACCTTCGCTGTTTCTATTATGTTTGGAGGTGTCAATTCAATTATTACAGTTTTCCTAGAAAACAACCACGAAATTTTTCGACATTCTCTCAAATAAACTATGTTCTTTCGAAGTAGACTTTTTGGAAACTGTGTTTTTCACCAGGTTTAGTAGTCTATTTACTAGGTTTTTACGAAGAATAAAAACTCAAATTCACCTCCACAATTCAATTAATTAATTGTGGAGATGACTTTGAATTGAATTCCACACCACTCCACTTCGAGACACCATGGACTTCTACCGCAGGTTATTTACTAGGTTTTCAGATTCATGCCTGTTTCTAGGTTGATCTGTCCGAATATTCTGTTGCGCTTGCTGAGCAGCGCGTCGCATTCGAAGATGATGTGAGAGGCTGTTTCCTCCTCGTCACCACAGAGTCTACAGTCCACGGTTTCTCTATTTATTCCTATGGTGTGTTGGTGTTTTCTAAGGCCGCAGTGTCCTGTTAGTAAGCCGGTGATCGTGCGTATCTTAGATCGATCTGTTAAGGTTGAGTGTGTCAGCCGTCAGTGTTTGGTTCAGGTGCCTTACCTTGGCTGTGCTGTGTCGATGCCCTTCGATTTGGTTCCGATATGTTTGATGTTTTGATTTTTTACACTCATTGATCAGGTTTCCGCATCGGGTTTTGCTAATTCCAAACGCTGGTTCTGGACCTGTGAGTGGTGATTCAGATGCTTTCTTTGCAAGTTGGTCTGCTATTTCATTGCCTTCAATTTCCCTATGTCCGGGCACCCATACAAGTGTAACCTTGATGCGTTTTGACAGTTCATTGAGGCTCTGAAGACATTTCCAGACTTGCTTTGACTTTATCTGTATTGAGTTCAGAGCTTTTACAGCGCTCTGGCTGTCAGATAGAATGTAGATGTATTTTCTTTCATACCCATGGTCTAGATTCATCTGTATGCATGTCCTTATGGCATGTGTCTCTGCTTGGAATACTGTGATTTTGTTGCTAATTGGGACTTTTGCGTTCCTTTTTGGCATCACCCCGTATATTCCTGATCCTGTTCCTTCATCTGTTTTTGAACCATCTGAGTACCAGATAATGTTTTCAGATGATGTGATTCTACTCCCAAGTCCCATTCATTCCATACTTGAGCTGCGTTTTGAATGTTTTTTCGTACGAGTATTATTGTGGTAGCTTGTAGACTGATATCATTTCCATTTCGGTAATTTTGACTTCATGGATGATTTTGGTGTGCCCAGTTTGTGGTTGGGTCATCCAATTACCTGTTTATTTAAGGTTGTATGCACTCATATTCGCCTTCATCATGACTGTGATGTATAAATGTGTGAGGTTTAGGATAATTTCCATAGCAGCTGTTGATACACAGACAGGCGAGCCTCTGTATTTTTCTAAGGTTGGTTTTCAACTGTCTCTGTTTCATCTTGGGCCACAACAAAAGTGAGCCATATGTCGGTTCCCAAAGGCCAACACGATTATTGGCGCCAACCGAACTGATGTGTTGTAAAAAAACAACATTTATTTGATATCCCCCCCACTGCAGATATAGTTTTTGAAAGTTACAAGAATAAATTGAATAAATATGAATGCGAATAGGAGCTCGATGCGGACTTATTCCATAGTAATTTTATGCCTCTCCAACTTATATGCATAACAATTAGTTCTATGGCAGAGTTCGACAAAGTCTTCCCCTCATTATTGTCACCCTATTCGAATAAGATTCATAAAAATGACTGCAGCCATAAGGCAGTGCTCAGAGCCATATGTCATCCTAAACTATACTCGGCGCCGTTCTCTGAAATGTAAGGAACCATTCCTTTTCAGCCCTTGACAATTAGGCAAAGGCTGACCAAACTGCAGACCAAACTGCAGAGGAATAAAACTGTTTGCAGACAGTCTTAAGACTTTGTGGCCGGCTCCAGAAATTCAAGGACAGCTTGGCTCTTATAGGCAGAAACCGCCAGCATTAGGCCTCACAGACAGAAACCGCCTATAACTAGGCCTCCTTATAGAAAAACTTATAGGGCATACCAATTAAGACCCCATCACTGATAGGCATAGAAGACAGCCCCACTAGCCGCAAAAGTGAAGGCGAAGAAACTTGCATCTCACTTTCTCGGCAAGTGCGAGGCATTTCAAATCTTTGGAGTTAAAAATCTCCAACAAGAAGAGCTTACCAATTTGGAGTAGAAGGACATACTAACTTTTAACAGGAGGTCACGAATTTATATGTTTTCGATGATTAAGAATTTTTTAACATTTTCCCTGATTATTATCATTGTTTCACAACTGAAACGATTTTTTTAGACAGAATTAGTCGGTCCCTCAACCGTGAGGAAACTTTTTGCTAACTAAAGCTAAACCTACGCCAGTTAATTGATAAAAATAATAAAAAACTATGTTACCTGACGCTAGACAACGTATATCACCAATAAACAATAGTCCTCCTACCTGGGATTACAAGTTCAGTATAATAGGTAATTCGTATTTATAAGGTATATGTACAAGGTAATAATCAAAGAGTAACATCATGCTGCTTCATAGATAGAATTTTCCTTGCAAAAGACATGGTTTGAGCTTGTTTTCGAAACGTGCAGAAGATAATATCGAGGAACCAAATAATGTTATATGAGAAAGGTGAGCTGAATCAAGACTTGTAGCGATATTCATGTGATCTGTTCGAAAGGTTAGTTTTTCGTATGAATTATATTGTGAAATAAGTGTTATTTTTCTCGGGGTAGTTTACCAACCAAGTTCTTGTAATGGAAACGAGTCCGCAGATTGAGTAAACACAAGAATTTAGACTTATTGTAACAGGTGGGTATCTCTTTCGGTGAAGAGATCATATATGGTGTCCGCATAATTGAAGTATGAGAGAACTAGCGACTAGCAGATAATTTTTTGTCCCAACTGTCTAGAAATTATTCGTTGCAGAAAACTCTCAGGATAACTAGATTCATATGGCATTTGACATTGAGGGACAAATCAAGAATAACTCACTGTCGCACTGTCGGAGAAAAGGATTGTATTTTGATTAATTTTTGTAACCAGTAAATTATTGCAACCAGTAAATTATTGCAACAAAATAGCAGAGAATTTGAACGCATTAGCTCTAAGGTCAGAATTCAACTGAAAGTCGACCAGTTCATTGTTCACTGTCAAAAAACGATGCGGGTAGTGGGTGTCATAGAAGTAAATACGACTAGAATACAAACTTCTGGAATCTTCAACTAATCAGAGATACTACTCCCAAGGTTATGTGGACGTCATAGTAGTCCTCGTACAGGAAAAGTATACCCAAATAACCTCTGAGCTTATGCGCTGAGGATCGTAGAGGAATGGTGCAAACCCCAGCAAAACCACACTCATTCCCTTCACACGTGAAATAATTCTAGGGGACATGAAGCCACCCAAGTTCTTTGGCGGAACACTACAAGTTGCTGATCATGTCAAATACTCAGGGCTGTCCTTAGATAAGAAACTAACCTGGAACATGCATCTGCAACAAGTACTCTTCATCATCTTTCATGATGTGCAGAAGAGCTTTTGGAAAAACAGTGGTGCTGAAACCGAAAGTCATGCACTGGCTATACACCGCGATCATAAGACCCAGGATAACATATTGTTCACTTTTGTGGTGGACCAAAATAAAACAGAGAAAACCAAACTTGGTAAAATAGATGCTTGCCTATCTGTGTATCGCGAGTGCTATGGATAGCACTCCAACCGCTGCTATGGAAATCATCCTAAACCTTCCATCTTGGTACGTTACAGTTGAAGGAGGAGGCGAGGATGAGTGCATACAGACAGTTAATCATATTCAGATGATAAAATAGTATTTTTTCATAGGCAGTGGCCTTTTAGTTCGTTTGTGTCCTGATGGTCACAATTAAGAAACCACTGATGTAATCCGAAAATGAACAAATGTTCCTCACCAAAATCTAGGTTTAGTTACTTGTTGAAACATTCCGGTATTTTTCCAACCAATCTTAAATATTCTATAATTAAACCACTATATTATAGGTAAAGCACGTAATAAAATGCAAATTACTTATTACCGACCGATGTCGCTTATAAATCATACTAAAGAAATATTCGAGACACGCTTAAAGTCCAGAATAGAAAGGTAGGTAATTGAAAAAAGATATAATACTCACTGATGAACAATTTGTATCTCGGGAGACCAAGTCAATATGAGATACAATGATCATCCTAACAACAGAGATTATTGATACAACAGATGATATCGATGCCAGCCTATCCGTTTCATTTTTATTTTTGTGTTGTGTTCGACACTTTCTATCAGAAAAAACTTAGGGAAATAACAGACAACACTAAATTCAGAGATACCTCAATGAAACTCATGTTAAGTTATCTATCATGAATCATTCATTATGGGGAATATGAAGAACCACATGGTACGCTACTTGTATAGGATCTGCGATGTTCAATGTTTACTAATCGATACGGATGGAAACTTTCAGAGTTTTGCTAATGATGCAGTTGTAGTTTATCGAGATAGTCGGCTCAAAAAAAAACTGTTCAATCAAGGACAAATTGTTCTTCAATAATAACGGAACCAAAATGTAAACAGTTTAGGCGTTAATATGAATAAAACTCCTCAATGGAACAAACACGCCAAACATGTTGCAAAGAAAATCATATCACTCATTCACAAATTTAGATTTTTTTGAAAAATATTCCTGCTTACCCAGTTGAATAATTTTATATACTAGACTAGTGCAAACTCGCCTAAACTAAGCAATAACCATCATATGGGTAGGGTTGAGTAAAACCTATATGAATATTATAGAAGTAACTCAATCAAAGTTCTGTATTAAATGTTTAAATTTAACTTATTCAAATAATATTGATAACAACAATTTATTATGTAATGTGAGTTATGGTTATGGCATGGTTAGTAGTAT
This sequence comes from Chrysolina oricalcia, assembly GCA_944452925.2. Classification (NCBI taxonomy): domain Eukaryota; kingdom Metazoa; phylum Arthropoda; class Insecta; order Coleoptera; family Chrysomelidae; genus Chrysolina; species Chrysolina oricalcia. Next base: position 26,738,544 of record OX101812.2, on the reverse strand, counting down.
CACCCACCTGGTCATGACAGTAGAGGTGGACTAATTATTATATTCTTAACTATAAGCAATTTATTTGGATTTTTACTTTTTCAAAAAATTATTATCAAATCTGCTTTCTCTTCAATAAATTCGATGGCATGCCAGGAGTAACAGTATCAAAGAGGAGTTATAAATTAAATATGAAAATAATAACAGTAATAAAAAGAAAAGAATCAAGGAGGAGAAGCAATTTAGAAATCGAACAACTCAGAATATATTCAGTATCCATAAAAACGACACTAATTATAAAAAAAAAAATAATTAAGTAGGAAACGGTATTTAGAAATCGAATAACTTTTGGTTATTCAGATTATATTCTTTCATTTTACCTGAAAATTTGCGTGTATCATCCGGTTAAACCTGATGATTCTGGTAATTTTTGATTTATCGGATAATATACAGGGGGTCCCTCCGGGAACTGCATCGATCAATATATAGGAAACCATAGGTTTGAAAATTTGGGAGTTTACTATTGTTGATAAGAGCTATCCGGCTAAAATATTTTGAAGATTGTGGCACTTCCGGTTGTACCGGAAGTAGACCCCAACATCGTTATTTTAAATAGGACACCCTGTATATTATCAAGGTTTTAGATTTTACGCATTATTCTGAACATGTTTCATGTATAATGTTCTATACCCAAGTATAACTGTTTTCGAAATATTCCAAATTTTAAGTTGAAAATTGCGTTTGCAGACCGAAAAATATTTTTTTTTAATTTCTGGACTTATAAATCACTCATGAGTCAGCAAAAACAAGTTCGAAAAAAGATAAGTCCAAGTATCAAGTGCACCAGTATTTGTACGAAAGTGAAACCGTAGATTACTCCATTGCCATTGGTTACTTCAGAATAATACTGCTTATTCCGATTTTGTTCCTTATTCGATATGGTTTACCGATAAGTCAAAATTTACGAACAGTATGGAATGTTAACAGACAAAACTGCAGATGGGATTGGGCTCAACAAAATCATCATCATCAATTAATGAAGGAAGGTAATTTTCAGGAAAGATTCGTAGTAAACGTAAGGGTTGGTGTTATCGGAAGTAAAATAACTGCATAAATTTTTTATAAGGTATTAAGAATTCCTTCCGAAGGATATTGAAGATTTGTCAATGGACTCACCACTTGCTGTTTCCGAAGTAATGTAGTTTCAACAAAATGGGGCTCCGCCTCATAACGTCGCACAAGTCAAGAACTATTCAATGAACCGGTTTGATGAGCGACTAATTTCAACGAATGGTCCAACACGTTGGTCTGCCCGATCACCTGATCTCACCATTTTATAACACTTACAAAATCGCATTCGTGAAGATTTTGCTACAATTACTCCCGATAAGTTTCGAAATGTTATGCGAAACATCATTGATAGAGCCAGAACATGAAAATGATTGTAATGCATGGCATCACACGTTAAAAGGTAAGGGCTGCGTCTTCCCTAGCTCGCACAAGTATCTCAAAAAATTCTGAGGATTGCACGTAGGGGTGCAACAGGTTGAAGGAAATGACAATTTTACCATCCATTTTTTAACAACAACAATATAAATACAATAAAATGTGAAAGAAAGATTTAACGGACTAAGCCCTCTGTGAAAATGCAACCGTAGACACGTGTTTCTCGGTTAAGGCGCTCATCAGTACGGTGACCACATGCGCAAGGATTTTCATACAGGGCTTTGATCATTAAAAAATCTTTCTTTCCTGTTTTTCACAGTTTTCCCTCGAGAGCACATCTTTTCTTATAATAAAGTGATACACTCCAATTTACTTTAAATTTTTCAACAAATAATAAGTGTATCAGGATTGTTATCCATTCGATTTTCGATACGAAACCATCAGTGGATCCGTCGTGAAAATTAGAATCTAAGAAATGCCGTTATAAAAGATGTTGTCATATGAAAACATTGACTTATTGCAACGATTAGTGGTCTTAGAAATTTCAAACCGTCATAGGTACTCAACTAAGAGGAAAAAATTGTAAACAATATTTTTCACTCATTATTCATGTCCATCACATTGGTTGAGTGCGTCCAACGCACAAAAGACGAAAAAAAAAAATCCGAAAGTGTGAATTTTGTATTTCTTGAATCTATGTGATCGTACTCAGAATCTTCCCCAGAATTAAAAAAAGTTAAAATACACTGGGGGTTCCATTTGGAATTTCCAAGTTGTGTTTTTTTCCGGTGAAACCGGAAACGAGTGATGGAGGAGTATGAAATATTCGAAAATTCTCCAATACTTTAATCCAATACCCCTGCCAAGTTTGAATCGCATAGCCTTGGAACTCTGGAAGTTATGGCTTGTCTAAGGAAATCTTTAACACCCGGTATACCGGTATATTCTGCGGGGACTCACTGTTTCCAACTTCAGACAGTGTATTCTGTTCTTGAAGTATTCGATATTTCCAAGGGCTGGTGTAAGCACTTTTTTGTTATAGGACCAGGGACCCTTTTCTCAAACCATGACATATTTTGTCGCATGCGAGATATGCTCTTTGTAGAATGAAATCTGAATATTCTTATTCTCAAATGTGGCTCGCATTCGCAAATTTTTGATAGACAAATTGTAGAATAGTCAAGGGCAGTCGACAATTTATGTCGAATGCGAGAATTTCATTAGATGCGAAATTTATTGGTTGGATCCAATAGGTTATTAGTACTTAAATGTCAAAACATACTTTGATAGTTTTTCAGAAATTTTTGTGGTGAGAGATTGGCATCTTTAGTAATAGCTATAGAAAATTTTGAAAATCAGGAAATTTAGCAGTGGCCTCGAGAGAGACGAGTAATTTACAGAAATGCTTTTACATTTCAATTCAGAGAAAAAATTTAATTTATTAAAACGTTCAGATTAAGTGAAGAATTCCCCGATAAAAGAGGCTATTTTTTACATTAAATTCTTTAAAGGTCGCTTTTGATTTTGAATGCAATAATTTTTTTTTGCTTCACTTTCCGTTTTTCTACTTCTGTACCTCGATGGTAAAGGGCACTATGTCCATTTTCCATATTTTTCAGTACAGCTGTTTGAAGATTATTTTGAAATCCAATTACAAATATCTTAAAAACTAATTGGAAATGTAATTATTATACCACAGTGTATTAGTACATTCATGTTTCATTTAATTGAAATATATTTACCCAAATTTATTTTCTAATTTGTTAACAAAGAATTTAAACTCATACGGAAGACATAGTGCCCTTTACCTCAGAGGTACAGACTTAATTCTGATGTAATCTTACTTCCAAAAGCAAATGTCATTTTATTTGTTATTTATTAACGTTTCACAACTGAAGGGGCATATAACACGATCTTACATAAAAAATTCGGTTTTGCCAGCTCATGTTTCCCAACATAATTCATCTCATGCGACATAGATGTCGAACCCATTTGAGAATACCACATGCCAATGTTGTTCGACAATTCCTATCGAAATATGTCGAATGCGACAAATCTCACTCGACATTCGAGAATAGGCCGCCAGATAAAATAGGGGTTAGATGTGGCGATCTTGCAGGTCGTACTACTAGACGTAATTATGATAAATGCTCACTATTTTTCACATGTTTGAAATCTAGAAAGACAGCCTCTATTATCATTCATTATAACTCAACATTATAACTCAACATATTCTCCTCCTAATTGGATACATTTGTTACAGCGAACCTGCAACGTCTCTAGACCTTTCAAAAAAAATCCACAGCTTTTATTACCTCCTCGTTGGAAAAAAATTTACGACCTTTTAAACTTTTTTTTAGTTGAGGAGAGAGATGATAGTCGGACGGAGAGATGATAGTCGGAGGGTGTTCAAGTAATTCAAACCCTAAATCACGAATTTTTTGCATGGCAACATGAGATTTGTGTGCAGGGGCGTTGTCCTGCAAAAACAAAACACTTTTGAATAGCTTTACGCGTCTTTTCTTTTAAATTTTTTCCCGTAGAGTGGTCAGTAAAGTCGAATAGTAATCTACAGTTGTTATTGTTCTACCCTTATCCGAAAAATCAATCATGATTACTCCATGGCAATCCCAAAAAAACTGAAGCAAGAACTTTTCCAGCAGATTTTTGGACACGAAACTTCTTAGGTCTTGGAGAACCGGAGTGTCGCCATTCCATGCTTTCTTTCTGGATCGTAGAAATGTACCCAAGTCTTATCCATAGTAACAATTCGGTTTAAGAAGTCTACATCGTTTTCAAATCGAGCACAATCGAACGCGACCATTGCAGGCTTTTGGTCAACATTCTAACATTTGGGGATCCATTTTGCAGCAATTTTTCTCATGTTCAAATTGACGTGAACCGTATGATGAACGCGTTCGTATGAAATATTCAGTGCTTCAGATATCCGTTTTAGCCCAATTCGACGGTCTGTTACAATCATGTCATGAACTGCATCAATATTTTCGGGGACTGTCAATATTTTCGGGGACTGACACAGAAACTGGCCTTCCCGATCGGTCATCATCTTCAATGGAAAATTTACCTCTTTTGAAGCTTGCAGTCCAATTTTTCACGGTCGCATACGAAGGACATTGATCACCAAGGGTATTAAGCATATCTTCGTAAATCTGCTTACCTCTTAACCCTTTCAAATACAGGTACTTGATGATGGCTCGATACTCCAATTTTTCGATTTTCACAATTTCGGTGGATATTTTTTTTCTTTTAATTTATTGCGTAACTCTGGTTTACTTTTTTGACGTCAAACTTTACACTGACACTTCTAATAAGTTATTGTTCGTTGCTATGGTAACGCAATATTTTGTTTATGCAGGGAACTGGTCTAGGCTAACTAGATATCAATACATCCTCGTACATGTTAGTCTGATGGGTGACGAAATGTGGATAATTGGAATAGATCATTCAATTGCTTTCAATAAAGCACCCATAAACTGTGAAGAAAGAGTATGTTGTCGTGTCTTCTTCAAATAAGAATGATCCAGGGCCGCGAATACCTTTCTGAATCTCCCGGTATATTGAACGTATTAAATAAAAAACAAAAAATACTAAGGATATTGTCCTAAATTTCCTTTTAAACAAAAATTAAATCTTGGTTACAAAAAAAAGCATCTCTTTGTCTTCGACCAGAAAGTTGTTTTGTCACTGCTGCTATGACTATATTTGTCGAGAAATTTTTCTGCTTTTTCCAACAATTTGTAATGCAGTGAATGTAGAATATAAATAAGTCTTTCAAAATATGAAAGAGAGGTCTTTGGTTCCTGGACTATTTATTTTATCGCCGGCGCATTCACCGGAATTACACAAATATCGTTCAATTCGTCACATCTGTATCCTGAGATGTAAATAATCAATTACAATGAAATGTAGCTGAACAATTTGAATATCCTGCGTGTGGTTACACATAACATCAAAAACACTTGAATGCAGCGTGCAAAAATATATAGGAAAGTTCCATCGAAAGGTCGAGTTATTCGAGAATACCGAAGGTATTCTTAGGTATTCTCGAAGGATGAATATCGATGTATTCGAGAATAGAAAAATGCACAAACTACACACTGGACAGAAAACATCTTGCGCACAGTTGAACCTCATGTTATTATCTATCAGTTACCGCAATACTGTTTGTCCAGCTTTAGATTTATAAATATTATTAATTATTTCAAAATGGTCTGTTTTTCGAGGTTTTCCCGTATTTTCTCAGTGAAAAACGCACAGATCTGGTCGTATAAAAAACCATTTTGTAAGTTTTATAATTCTCTACAAACGTTCAAGTGGCTGTAAAACCATTTCACTAATACTTTCCGAGATATTCGCAAAAATACAAAAACGTTGTCATTTTTTTCAGTTTCTTGTTCAAAACCCAGATTTGCCCAGCGATTTTTTTTTCGAAATTTGCGTCTTTTTTCTCAATGTTAGAGTCTTTTTAGTACAAAGTGAGCTATAAAAATCGTAAAAAAAATCACTGTTCTGGATATACCTACAGAAAATGAGTGTCCTTTTAAAAGTCAGTGTGCATTTATAAAACCAAATATAAAAAGAAAATACAATAATACAAAATTTTTAGTCTTCATAGAAATGTTATGAAATCTAGAACAGAAAAATATATGTTGGGCTAAATGTAGAATGTATCGAACATAACAAAACATTGTTGAGAACCTTATTGGATTATGGTAAGTAATGAAACATCTAACATGGAGAGTAACATTGCATTTGCTTCATTTGGTAGAAACTTTTTTGTGGCAGACTCTCCATCGCGTTTGTTTATCCTGCTTTCAATCAGATGATCCATTCGGTCATATCTTGACCCTAAATTTTCGTAGGGTGAAGGAATACCATTTCTTTCCACTTATGTTTATTCGATCAAGACTTATATTCTGGTCACTTCATCAATACCCCCCATATTAGTATTATAATGCTTGATATTCTCCTTTTGAGAATAACGAGTAACCTGATGCAATGGATGAACACCATGATAATTAGAGGCCATGTGGACTAGATTATTATCCGACCATTTCACGACAATGAGATTTTTTTCATTGCAAACTTTGAAATCAAAACATCCCCTAATTCTTCTTCATGCCAGCATCAGAAGCTAACGGACAGTTACTGAGCCGGTTCTTTCTTATAGTACCAGTACACTTGATTCCTCTTTCTGTCAAAATACCTATCAGCGGTAAAGTTGTGAAGAAGTTGTCACAAAATATGCTAAATGGCAATTTATATTGTGAAAGTAAAATATCTGTGTACCTCAACACCACAGAGGGTCCTAAGCCAAGAGTTTTGTAGCAATCTTTTATTTCGGATTTTGCACCTTGATATGGTTCATACCACACTATATAACCACTGGCTAGAGCTCCAACACAAAGTTTGTATCCATACTTCAACAGCTTGCCACGAATAAACTATTTGCAGCCATGGTGTCCGAAATAAGGCACTATGTCTTCGTCAACGCAATGGCGTTGCTCAATAGGTGCGAATTTCATAAAGCGACTGTTCATTTTGTCGAAAAACGGACGGACTTTGGCAAATCTGTCACTTTGAACAAGATAATTATTATCACAACAATTATTTTCGATAAAAAGTGTTCTAAGCGATTTCTCAGATACAGATACAAACTTGTTGTGAGTATTCCACAACATTCATCGCCTTGGGATTGAAATATATCCAGAGTAGTAGAATCCAGAAAAACACTTTTGTTTCTCTATAGCTGTGATATCTGACCGCCTGTTCTTACTCGCAGCATAGTTGTTGGAGCAAGTGACAAACATTTGTACTATATCTTCGTTCATATAACTCTCAAATAGTAGCAAGGGTGAAAGATTGTTTGCAACTAAATGAAATTGGGGCCACTCAATATCAAGTTGAATATTTTTTATATAAATTTTTCTTCCATTTTTAAATTTTTTCTTTATACCAACGATTGATTTTTTTGACTAGATGATCTGACGAAGCTCAGATAACGGAATACCTTCCTCGGAATCATGTTCTTCAGGACTCTGGCCAAACAATATATCCTGCGCTTGTATTGACAATTTCCCTCATATTATATAAACCAACCAAATGCCATAATTTTTTTAATTCAAACCAACGAGAAAAGGACTTTTCAAAAACACTTTCTCCAGCCCGTTGTTACAAAAATTTATGTGAATAGAGAAACGTCAGTTTGACGGTTCAACTCTTCAACTGACATTAATGACACATGATGAACCGTTTCTGCAATACGCATTTAGTCCATAATAATTTAATGTATTCGTGAAATTGTCTGATCGAATATGCCTTCAAAATGCAGAATTTTCAAAATACTTTCACCTTGCCAGTCGCTGAAACTGTGTTGCTGTACAAAACACCACTCGAGCAAGCTCTCGTGGTGTTTCTAAGCAACACAGTTTTCGTGACAGCAAGGTAAAAGTATTTTTTGAAAATTCAGCATTTTGTCGGGATATTACTACTGACAATTTCCCTCATATTATTTAAACCATAGACCAATCACATGCCATAATATTTTGAATTCAAACCAATGAGAAAAGGACTTTTCGAAAACACTGTCACCAGCCCGTGGTATTTTCAAATCGGTGTTTCGCCTCTTCCTTATTTATACGTTTCTATAGTTACAACAATCACTGGAAATTTAGAAACGTCAGTTTGACGGTTCAACTCTTCAACTGACATTAATGACACAAGATGAATCATTCCTGCAATACGCATTTAGTCCATAATAATATAATGTATTCGTGAAATTGTCTGATCAAATATCCCTTCAAAATGCAGAATTTTCAAAATACTTTCACCTTGCCAGTCGCTCAAACTGTGTTACTGTGTTTCTAAGCAACACAGTTTTTGTGACTGCAAGGCGAAAGTATTTTTTGAAAATTCAGCATTTTGTCGGGATATTACTACTGAAAAGCCGACAAATTGTTTATGTTGAGATCATTTTCATCGCAAAAATCTTTGTCTGTCAATACATAACAGGCGTTAGTAGGTGGCATTATTGCAATTTCAATTGGATCTGAAGGAACATCTTCTTCATTTTCTAGTATACCGAGAAGATCAGCAAGCGTCCTGCCCCTGAAAAATATTCCCTATCAGCCCACTGTCCTTCTAGACCGACAGATGAACTTACACTATAGTGGAACTCATATTATAGACTAGAAGCTAACCTAACCTCTCTAGATATCTCTTTTCATGTTATTAATTTACGTTAACGAATGTCTGAAGCCGTTTTGTTAAATAAATCGACGAAAAAACTTACCTCACCAAATTGAAGTCTTAGTGAATATCCGTGTCACACTTAGGTCACCTAATGAAAAGCAGGAAAATACCACAATCAAATTCTCTCACGCTAATATGGTGTATACTTCTAACTAAATGAGAAATGCAATACCATCTATAGAGATTCCTCCAAACTTGTAGTAAATGTAATTATGCAGAGAACCGCGAAACGTCCATTTGAAAGGACAATAGGCATATTTGGGTTGAAAATTCCCCCAAGCAATTTTGCTGGGGCGAAAATCGTGGTTTTCGTTTACGAACTATCTTATAAAAAGTAGCATGGGCTTTTATTTTGTGCGAAAACAACCTCTTATTTTTATCTACAGCTTTGCCTATAAATATGATGCTTCGTAAACATAGATAATACCTAATTCAAGCATGTTTTCGGTTTGCTGTTCTTTGGATCTGACACGTTTTGAAGTATAAGCACGGTTTTTCCCCTCCACAGACCAATCCGGAATCGAACATTTGGTTAGATGGTTATTGGTACGGAATTTTTTCCGTTAATTGAATTCAAAGTGTTGTAATACTCATCTTTGCCAAAATAAAAAAATCCTAATTAGAAAGATAAATAATAACAAAAACGTGAGTTGAACTATGTCCGTGTTTTTGAAACAGATCATTAAATATAAACTGAATTAAATATAACATCAAAACATCTGTTATATGGATGTCCTCCTTTGAACTCATACAAACTGGAACATTTCTTCAGATTGTTGAGTCAAAATCATAGTTCATTCTACGGGTGTGAAGTTATCCACATCCACAAATATACACTGAGAAAAATATAAAAAAATCATAGAAGGCCCAACTGGCGTTGTACACGTTTTTGCTTCGGATATGTTATGCAGAATAACCTTTCCTTCATCCCTGATACCACGTACGAGTTTTCCAGGCCGTCCGAGGGGGTGCAATTGGGGTGAGTTTTCGAAAAAATCTTATAGAAGGCACAATTGGCTTTGTACACTTTTCTGCTTCGGATATGTTTTGAAGAATGGCGTTTTCTTCATCCCTGATACCTCGTACGAGTTTTCCAGGCCGTCCGAGGGGGTTCAATTGGGGTGAGTTTTCGAAAAAAAATCATAGAAGGCACAAATGGCTTTGTACACTTTTCTGCTTCGGATATATTATGAAGAATGACCTTTTCTTCATCCCTGATACCACGTACGAGTTTTCCAGGCCGTCCGAGGGGGTGCAATTGGGGTGAGTTTTCGAAAAAATCTTATAGAAGGCACAATTGGCTTTGTACACTTTTCTGCTTCGGATATGTTATGAAGAATGACGTTTTCTTCATCCCTGATACCTCGTACGAGTTTTCCAGGCCGTCCGAGGGGGTTCAATTGGGGTGAGTTTTCGAAAAAAAATCATAGAAGGCACAAATGGCTTTGTACACTTTTCTGCTTCGGATATATTATGGAGAATGACCATTTTTTCATCCCTGATACCACGTACGAGTTTTCCAGGCCGTCCGAGGGGTTGCAATTGGGGTGAGTTTTCGAAAAAATCTTATAGAAGGCACAATTGGCTTTGTACACTTTTCTGCTTCGGATATGTTATGAAGAATGACGTTTTCTTCATCCCTGATACCTCGTACGAGTTTTCCAGGCCGTCCGAGGGGGTTCAATTGGGGTGAGTTTTCGAAAAAAAATCATAGAAGGCACAAATGGCTTTGTACACCTTTCTGCTCGGTATATGTTATGAAAAATGCTCTTTCCTTCATCCCTGATACCACGTACGAGTTTTCCAGGCCGTCTGAGGGGGTGCAGTTGGGGTGAGTTTTCGAAAAAATCTTATAGAAGGCACAATTGGCTTTGTACACTTTTCTGCTTCGGATATGTTATGGAGAATGACCTTTTCTTCATCCCTGATACCACGTACGAGTTTTCCAGGCCGTCCGAGGGGGTGCAATTGGGGTGAGTTTTCTAAAACAAATCATAGAAGGCACAAATGGCTTTGTACACCTTTCTGCTCGGGATATGTTATGAAAAATGCTCTTTCCTTCAACACTGATACCACGTAAGAGTTTTCCAGGCCGTTCGAGGTGTTGCAATTGGGGTGAGTTTTCGAAAAAAAATCATAGAAGTCACAAATGGCTTTGTACACCTCTCTTCGGGATATGTTATGAAAAATGATTTTTCCTTCATCCCTGATACCACGTACGAGTTTTCCAGGCCGTCCGAGGGGGTGCAATTGGGGTGAGTTTTCGAAAAAAAATCATAGAGGGCACAAATGGCTTTGTACGCCTTTCTGCTCGGGATATGTTATATAAAATGCTCTTTCCTTCATCCCTGATACCACGTAATAGTTTTCCAGGCCGTCCGAGGGGTTGCAATTGGGGTGAGTTTTCGAAAAAAAATCATAGAAGGCACAAATGGCTTTGTACACCTTTCTGCTCGGGATATGTTATGAAAAATGCTCTTTCCTTCATCCTTGATACCACGTATGAGTTTTCCAGGCCGTCTGAGGGGTGCAATTGGGGTGAGTTTTCGAAAAAATCTTATAGAAGGCACAAATGGCTTTTTACATGGTTCTGACAGCAAATTTATAATCTCCAACCCGTAAACCCCCATATACCAATTTCGAATCGAATTGGATCGTAATCACAAAACTCGTCCACCATCATAGATCCGCCATCTTCAATTTATAAATTTTTATATCAAATGCATAATTTTGAATCCCGATAATTCTTAACTTACCCATTCTTAACACAATAACAAAAGCCGTGCCCCAATTTGAAACTGACACTGATTTCTTAGATTTTGATAAAAAAATTACTACCTCCAATCCTAAATATACCCAGACACCAATACTCTAGCCGTTACAAAGTTTTGAGTTTTACCCAAAAATGTATAACCTCCGACCCAAAAACTACTATATACTATTATGAATAGAATCGCACCTCAAATCAAAGAACTCATCTGTCACCCTGATTTTTTTAATCGAAATTTTAACAAAACCGTAATTTCGAGTCGATTGAATAAGTGGAAGCGAGTAAAATTTCAATTGAAAGATTTTACCCACGCAGGTAAGAACAAAATTAAATGTCAAGCATGTTATTTGCGTTCTGTACAAAGGGTAGATCTATAACGGGGAACTTGAACAATTTTTGTGCATTCAATATATTTGTCTATCTATAGAAACAGCACATACCAAATATGTGCCATCAATTCGCAATATTTAACTGAAACTCATCTTACTAGGGCCATGATATATGGAACTGAATTTGAGAATGAAGCCTTGAGACATTATGGCTTCATGTACCCTAACAGAATTATTACCCGAAGAGGTCTCGTAGTAGATCGAATATACCCATTTCTTGGAGCATCACCTGATGCACTAGTTGATGATGAAGGCATCATAGAAGTGAAATGTCCCTATAGCATTTGTAACTCGGATCCAACAGAAGTCATTCATAGAGGTAAATTGAGATATTTCGATTGCAATAGTTTATTGAAACGAAATCACGACTATTATTTCCAAATTCAGGGCAATCTAGCCATCACAAAACGACACTGGTGTGATCTTGAGATATATTCGAAAATGGACATCTTCGCTCAAAGAATTTTAAAAGACAAGTAATTTTGGAATTCAATCGAGCATTTTATCACATTTATTACCGGATATTGTAGATCCAGTATATCCAAATTCAATTACAGAAAGACGATGGTCAGAAAATGAGGATGATTTGGATTATTCCAGAGAGCTACCCTGTCGGTTCTCAGATCTACTGTATCAGGATTCAGAGCTGTCTTGTCTACAGCAGGCGCTATTTTCCAATGGACTGGTCAAGAGATCTGAATATTACACATCGTGTGATATCTTTAAGAATTATGTGATTTGCAAATTCAATGACTTATTATGCAACGAATTGAAGATTGAAGATTTTGAGAGCTTGAGTGGATCAGCATGGTTAACAGATTCAGTTATAAATTGTTCTTTACATATTATGACGAAAAAAAGGTTACCTAATATCACGTTCATTCCTGTACAACAATCTCATGCAAAATTCAACATGACCAATGCATTGGAACACTCGTTCTTTGACGACCTCCCCTGGCATCATTATAATACCACTTCATATAAATAGGAATCATTGGTGTATCGTAATAACTAATATTGAAAAACATGAATTCATATTCATAGATCCTAGGGGCACAACTCGAAAGTGTTCGGAAAAGTTTTTAGACATTTTCATATCCTTTTTAAAACTGTATGATAAGTATAAAAAAAACATTTTTATCAGGTGAATTTTGGGAACTTCAAACACCCCAACATTTCAAGCAAAAAGATACATTCAATTGTGGTGTTTTTATCCTTTATTTTTCCCATCAATATTTGGAAGGGAAATCTTCTTGCGGTGAAATAGATCTCCTAGAATATCGAAAATCGATTAAAACCATGTTACTGGAAAGTTCAGAAAATGTTTGGAACATGTGTATGATATGTGGCAGTACTGTTGATGAAATGATGCTAGGATGTATGTTATGCCAAAGGAAATTTCATAATGGTTGCTACAAATTTGACAGAATTTGTGTTTTATGTGAAGGCCAGCAATGAAGTCTGTGATATAGTTTTTGTTATGTTTGAAACATTTCATTTTTTTTTTTGAAAGTGAAGACATTTTTATTTTATTTTAGAAAGTTCATTTTGATTTACATTTTTTTATATATTTTATGTGCCTATTTATAATTTATGTGAATTTTTAATACTACACGGTTTCAGTAATAGTGCGAAGTTTATTTGTTATAAGATTTTTTTTTATCAATATATATTATACATTCTTGCCAATATTATTCATTCTTCCTTTCTGAGACTGATCAGTGCTGAAAACTCTCATTAAAAAGCAAAATAATTGTGAAACTAACTATAGAATACTCCTACGATGAATCAGTGTTGAAGGAAAGAGCATTTTTCATAACATATCCCGAGCAGAAAAGTGTACAAAGCCATTTGTGCCTTCTATGATTTTTTTTCGAAAACTCACCCCAATTGCACCCCCTCGGACGGCCTGGAAAACTCGTACGTGGTATCAGGGATGAGAAAAAGGTCATTCTTCAGAACATATCCGAAGCAGAGAAGTGTACAAAGCCAATTGTGCCTTCTATAAGATTTTTTCGAAAACTCACCCCAATTGCACCCCCTCGGACGGCCTGGAAAATTCGTACGTGGTATCAGGGATGAAGGAAAGAGCATTTTTCATAACATATCCCGAGCAGAAAGGTGTACAAAGCCATTTGTGCCTTCTATGATTTTTTTTCGAAAACTCACCCCAATTGCACCCCCTCGGACGGCCTGGAAAACTCGTACGTGGTATCAGGGATGAAGAAAATGTCATTCTTCATAATATATCCCGAGCAGAAAGGTGTACAAAGCCATTTGTGCCTTCTATGATTTTTTTTCGAAAACTCACCCCAATTGCACCCCCTCGGACGGCCTGGAAAACTCGTACGTGGTATCAGGGATGAAGGAAAGAGCATTCTTCATAACATATCCCGAGCAGAAAGGTGTACAAAGCCATTTGTGCCTTCTATGATTTTTTTTCGAAAACTCACCCCAATTGCACCTCCTCGGACGGCCTGGAAAACTCGTACGTGGTATCAGGGATGAAGGAAAGAGCATTCTTCATAACACATCCCGAGCAGAAAGGTGTACAAAACCATTTGTGCCTTCTATGATTTTTTTTCGAAAACTCACCCCAATTGAACCCCCTCGGACGGCCTGGAAAACTCGTACGTGGTATCAGGGATGAAGGAAAGAGCATTTTTCATAACATATCTCGAGCAGAAAGGTGTACAAAGCCATTTGTGCCTTTTATGATTTTTTAATATTTTTCTCAGTGTACATTTGTGGATGTGGATAACTTCACACCCGTGTTCATTCTGTGCAATTTTGACCAAACTCAGACGAAAAGGTTACGGAAAATAGTTTCATAAACTCCGTGCCCTCGTTTTTCGAGTTCCACCATGGGGATCTTATTTTGTATAAGAAATAAGAGGTCGATTGACAAAGTTGGGTATTTTTATGTTGAACGATTACCTAAAAAAAATTTGATGCGTTATTTTCTCTAAACTCTAAATAGGCCAATCAATAGAGCATTTTTTCCTAACAAAAATACTGGTTGAAAATCGACTGTACATCACATGGAAGACAGTCCGTAGTTATATTCTGTTATTTATGTTTTCGAAGCAATTTGGTTGCTACAATGGAAAGAATTGTAGATAATTGAAAAACGAACCAAATGAGATTTTTACGACCCTGTTGGATCATTAGTAAAGGAGGAAAACCGGAAAAATCGGAAAATTTAACGATTTTTTAAAAAATTCATAACCCCGACATTTTTCAAGAAATAGGGTTGGCCCTTAATTGCAATTTGATTCATTTGCACTATCTTGCAGCGTGCCTGGATGCTCTATAGTGATAGCCCGATTTCAATTCATCAAACAGATTATGAAAGTAGAAGTATAATACTAATAAACGTATATTCTCATTTTGCGCTAAAATGCTGCGAAATGGGTGAAAAATGCTTGCAAACATGACTGAAAACGGCCGAGCTGGTGGAAGTGGTAGATTGATAGGAGTGAGCGGGATTATCACTTAACCCGGACTCTCCTACTGCTCGGCAGCTAACGCGGGCTCGGCCGTTTTCAGTCATATTTGCATGCAATTTTCACCAATTTCGCACCGTTGTAGCGCAAAATGAGAATATAAGTTTTGTAGTACTATACTTCTATTTTCATAATCTGTTTGAGAAATTGAAATCGGGCTATCACTAGAGAATCAAGGCACGCCGCAAGAAAGTGCAAAAAAAATATTGTTATTGCAATTGTGCCAAATTCAACTATCTGACAGCGCCTGTTTTGTTCACATATAAAGTACACATGATTTAAAACTTTCATGAGAAAGGCCAATCCTACCTCTAGAAAAATGGTGGAGTTATGAATTTTTCAAAACATCGCAAGATTTTCCGGTTTTTCCAGTTTTTCTCCATTACTAATGATCCGAAAGGGTTGTGAAACATACCATTTCATTCGTATTTCAATTATCTACATCTCATTCTATAGTAGCAACCAGATTGCTATATTAGTTTTTACTTTATAAGCAAAATAATAAAAAAAAACGTTTTTTTGTTATTTAAATGTTTATAACGAATTAATAAATGACAGTTGCGAGTCGAAAACAACATAATATAACTACGGACTGTCTTTCATGTGATGGCATAGTAGAGTTCCTACTAATATTTTTGTTAAAAGCTCACTCATTTTATGCTCTATTGCTTGGTGTATAAATCCAATCATCCGTTGAACCCAAAGCGTTCTTGAAAACCTTGTCTTATTATCCTGAGGTTTTCAGTTGCCCAGTACCTGGTGTTATTTCTATTGAACATTCCAAGATTCGTAAATCTTGATTCATCGGAAAATATAATGTTTCTACTGTTTCTAGGGATATTAGGATTCCTTATGTATAGTCCTCAATGTTGCAATATTGTCCTCTTCTCTCATGTTTTTCAGGATTTTTTGTGGTGATTCTCGTCCAACTGGTAATTCTTGTCCGATTTTTCGAAGAGGGATAGTGGGATTATCATACACAATAAACACGATAAAATATGCTTCAGCTTTCTTATATTCAAAGCCGCCTTCGTTGAAGAACATTCGATTTTGACAACACTTTTATTGGAACCTAATTGTATTTTTACTTTCTTTCGAAATACTCCAAAACTTGTCATGCAAGTAATTTGATAATTCATAATTTTTCAACATGACGAAGTGAAAAGAGCTAGTTGCTTGTAACATTATAAGTTACCCTTTTGATAACTCTAGTATAGTAATCACAACAACTGAATGCCACAGATATTTCTTACGATATTTTCTGTAGCCGGACTGAGGAATGGTTGCCACTGTTTTATTGTATCTAAATGTTTTATATTGTATTGTTTTGTATTGTATTGACTTGCTACAAATGTTTACATATAATGTGGTCAAATAAAATATATATCTATCTATCTATTATTATGCATTGGCAGCTGTTTTTTTATCCTTGCATGTCCAATCTCACGAAACTGCTTCTCTATTTTACTTATTGTTCCTTGGGATATAGATCGCAGATTTGTAAATTTTTCATGAAATAGGCAATAATTTTTCTGACTATAACACTGACAACTACTCTCATGCAGTCAGACAACAATTTGCCAAGGCCAGGCGTTTAACACAAAAGTAAACAAAATATTTTATATTATGTTTTTCATTTCATAAAGAAGATCACTGAAACTGTTTTTGCTTACTTTCACATCGAGACCTAACTGCGAAATAAGTATGAGTGTGTTGTAGCGTATTGCTATTATCAAATGTTTTGATGTTAATTTTTGCAATAAATCTGAAAACAATCAATAGGTCCGAAACAGCTGAAGGTGGGTATAGGACATTGCACATGAAATATGTCTAGAATTGTCCGAAGAATGAAAAAATTTAATGAAATACAGGGTGTGTAACTTGAAATGAAAAGTTGGTATTGGCCGCTGTTACATGACATACCATGTATAGAAAGTTTTTGCTGAAAAAAATGCGATACTAAAAATACTCATCGACGTGTCCGAGCGTTTTTTCAACACGCCCTCGTTTATCGTTTATTTATTATCGAATCTTTTCCATTCGGCTGATACACACTGTATATTCAATATAGTTTTGGACCTGTTAGTTGTTCAGCAGCATTGATGAAATGAGTCTATATCCATCTCTTTCTTTTGCAGTGTGGTCGTCGTCAGGAGAGATGGGAAGTGAGCATTACTGTCTGAGGTGGAACAATCATCAGAGCAACCTTCTCGGTGTATTCAGTCAGTTGCTGCGGGACGAAAGTCTAGTGGACGTAACTCTGGCCTGCTCGGAGGGCCATTCAATCAGAGCTCACAAAGTAGTGCTGTCCGCTTGCTCCTCCTATTTCCAAACACTTTTTGTCGACCACCCCAGTAGACATCCCATCGTTATCCTGAAAGACGTGAGGTTCGCTGAGCTGAGGACCCTCATTGAGTTTATGTACAAGGGGGAGGTGAACGTGGAGTACTGTCAATTATCCGCTTTGCTGAAGACGGCGGAAAGCCTGAAGGTTAAGGGTGAGTTTTCAATTATATGATTATAATGAAATAAAAATGACTTTTTTGATTTACGAAAGTATTATAGGAACTTTTCAATTTTTCAATAACATTTCTGAAACACTCATCAAAACCAGGGCTGCAAGTTTTGGTACCTGCATGAGTTTCGGTATCAGTTAGGGAGGTGGCGAGCAGAATTTCGATATAATCGGCACACGTGGCAGACGTTATTGCGATAATTATACCTTTAGAAACATCATGGACCGCGTCTGACACCAAGGTGGCGCTGCGTTGTCAACTGACAGCGTTTCAAAATTGTTTTAAAAAAGTGTTCCATATTATGCGCACATGTCTGCCTCTGGGGCTGATAGTTATACTCATCCTGTGAACTCAGAAACTGATTTGATTTTTTAAAGTTATTTTTATGATTTAAAAAGCTGTATATAGCTTACAAACTTGGCAGACCTGAATTGTTCGATTGAAAACAGTGAGAAGAACCATGGAAAAATAGTCTGCCAGCATGTTGCCTCTGCGTTGTCTATTGACAGCACTTCAAAATTGCAAAAAAGTGTGCTATATTATGCGCACAAGTCTGCCTCCTGAACTGATGTTTAGATTTCATATAAAAACCAAGAAAATCGATGAGTTAGACATCCCTGCCTGTGATATTCCAAAGGCAGGCCTTTTGAATTTGTTTTTTCTACCAGACGCTCTACATCTACTGAATATCAGATAATTCCACACCTAACATTATTGACCAATTAAAGGCCTGTATTTTTTATCATTACCATAGCAAATAATACAATTTCCGAAATTTCTCTAATAAAAGTTTCAAAAGCATTTCGTTTCTGGTTGGCATTTAAAAAAAATATATTCCATAGATTTCAGCTCCAGAAGTTGAATCGTTACCGTGAGTTCAGCAAATAATATTAAACAAAATAATGATAGTGAAACTATGAAGAATCACAATACTCCAGTGCAATACCTGCTTTTTCTTGATTTCGTGAAATTCAAACGATTGTAAAGCTAAAAAATCAGTGAGCAGTGTCTGTCAAATGTTTATTCGTATACAGGGAGTCATAATAAATGTAATGGGCGCAATGAGAACCATGTGCAAATGACTTAATAGAGCTCTTTTATGTTTTTACAACTCCGTTCTGTGATAATGCAGAGCCCTGAATGTCTACCTCTTCGATTTTCGTCGTTTCCAGGATGATTGTGACCATGAACCCCAGAAGCAGACATGTGCAAATGATTTAATACCTCCTCTTCTTTGATCAACTTCAACCCGCTGTAACGCGGAAACGCATCGACATAGGACCTTAATTGACTGCACCAAATCAAGTCGTAGTGATCTAAACTGCAATCCACTTCGATGTGACACTTGTGCTAATCATATACCGAAATGCTTGCCACCTCCCTAACTATATCGTTTTCCTGCAAATTTTATGTATAAACAACGTTCTTGCCTACAATCGCTCAGAATAATCATATAATTTTTTGATAAGTTATTTCAAGACTTCAATTTGTTTATTTCAAGCGAAAATCAAGTGAACATGTTTGTTGCAGAACAAACATCCTCTGCGTTGAAAGAAATTACTTTGTTAGAGATATGGACAATATTATCTCTGACTTAATTCCTACTGCTGATTACCTACTCTGTGTCGGGGATTTCAATCAGGATATGTCTGTTGTTGGTAATCTTGTCAGTAATTGCTTCAACTCATTCAATTTTACCGAAATGATTAATGAGCCTACGAGAATAGGTGGTAGTGCAGTTTTGTTGTTTCATAATATTTTTATCACTGACCAAGAAATTGCTACTGAAGCCGGTACGGTTAATGCAGATCTGATATCTGATCATAAAATGGTTTTCTGTTAACCAAATATGAAGACGGAAAATGTGAAACTTGAATTTGTTGCTTTCCATAACAACTCTAGAATCAATCATGATTATTTTTATCGTTATCTTCAGAACTTATCCTATTATCAACTTCTAGTTGGAGATGATCTCGATAAGAAAATTGAAATATTCAACGGGTTACTATTTTGTATATTTGATCGAAACACTAAAGGAAGGGTTAGAGAACGAAGCTAAGTTCTCCCTAACTAACATTGTTGCTATCTGCAATGAGGAAAATTGCACTTTTGTAACATTTTGTCAATACCCGTCTTGGTATTAGCCAGGGAAATAGTTGTCTCTTGGCGTGTTTTTCCCATAATTGGCTACAATGTAGGTAGGGAGTACAAATGATGAAACATGAAAAAAAAAATCATCAGCTTTGTTGGACTTCAGATAGGCATTTGATAATGTTCCCATTCTTATCCAGGTCCGTAATAATAAACTAGGAGAAGTATTATTAAACCAATTGAATCTTATTTTTCACATTGTCACTATCTTTATAGATGAAATATCCAGCGCAAAAACGGTAAAAAAGATCAATATATGGTCTTTATACGATACAGTGTGGCTTTTTATAGTCACCACCCCTAGTAACTTTTGAACAGTTCGTTAGACAAACATGGGACAAATACCGTTTTTCATGATATCGCCGATACCAAGTTTTGCAATAAAATACACTGTATTATATGTGGTTCAATACATGGTCCTGTACTAAATATGTACATTTGCAAAATATAGTGAATAATTATGTTATACAAACAACCGTTAGCATATTTACAGTAGCTACTTTGCTTGATCGATTGCTAGCGTCTACCAGTCATTAAATGTCTTTAGTTTGAGTTTGAGTTTATAACATAATGAGCGTTTTTTGAACAAAAATACTAGTAGGAAACCTACTGTGCCATCCATCACATGAAAGACAGTCCGTAGTTATATTCTGTTAAGTCTGGACTTGCAATTGTCATTTATCAATTTTTTATAACATTTAAATAAAAAAAATGTGTTTTTTCAGAGTTTTGCTTAAAAAAGAAAAACTTATACAGCAATATGGTTGCTTATTCAGTGCTAAAAGTTGTAGAGAATTGAAATACGAACAAAATTACATTTTTACTACCCGATTGGATCATTAGTAACGAAGAAAAACCGTGTAATATCTCTTACGATATTATATATAAATGTTTAATATAAATACTCAATAAAAATGAAGTCGTGGGATTTTAGGAGTTTCAGAACAAAACAAAATATTACTCATTGAAAAAGAAATGTTGATATTCACTCAAATATTGAACATTCAATACAAATTAACATTGCCTCAACCTAAGGCCAAACAATACTTATAATTAATGAAAGATGTGGGGAAATGAAGCGAATGATGAATAATTGATTATTTCTAAGTAAGATAGATCTGACTAATATCGAAGTTAGTCCACTATCATTCATTACTCTGGATAACTATGCGAATCCCGGTTGAAACTGACAAATAAGGTAGTTGAAGTTCTCCATAAATAATAACCTTCCTAGGTTCACTTGCTTAGTTCTATTAGTACATAGATAGATCTCACCAGCTTTCAGTTAGGGCAATGTGGAGAAAGACCCTCAGTATAGAAACACCAAGAAACCACAAAGAATTTCCAATTCCTCCCACCAACTGGACTGAACTGCTTTCACCAGTCACGTTCTCCCTTCATTGCTGATTTGACAATTTTCATTTGCTAATCTTTAGTTTTAAAAGATTTGCACCATGTCTCCGCTAAAATGGATAAATCTGATGTAAAAGATTGCATGATATGTAATATTACTCACCGTGGTGAATGTTTAACATTTTCTCCTGAACTTCTGATAGAAATCAATTCAGTTGTGTTCAAATTTTGACAAACGTCAATCTGGCACTAAATTACTTGATCTCTCAACAAAGTTTCGAAACAAGAAATTGAATACATGTTTTGCTGTTACAACCGAAATATGTTGAGATTTTTTTCAAAGTTCATAACTTCGCTATTTTTCAAGTTGTAGGGTTTGCCCTTCTCGTGAAAGTATTGAATCATGTGTACCTTTTGTTTGCACAAAACAGGCACTGTGAAATCATTAGTTATTGCACAATTGCAATTTTAATTTTTTTGCACTATCTTTAGTGCTCTACATAGTTATGTCCAATTTTGAAAGTAGTAGTATAGCACCACAAAACGGATATTTTCATTTTGCGCTACAATGCGGCGAAAAGGGTGGAAAATGCTTGCAAACATGACTGAAAACGGCCTAGCCCGCGTAAGCAGTTGAGTAGTAGGAGAGACCGGGAGATGAGGGTAAGCGTATTATTACGTAACCCTTTCCTAAGAAGAATTCCCATTGAAATATAATTCTGAATTATAGTAGTGATACAAACTATGTACGAAAATTGACGAAGCTCGCTGGGTTCACCGCGTGACGTTGGGTGTTGCCGGATTTAAAATTAAGGAGTAGAGTTACGGAGGGTGGGACGTTGTCGGTTTTTAAATTTAATTATGGAAGAAAAAATATATACACGGTGTAGCAACGTAACAACGTAACAACGTAACAACGAAAAAATAGTTTGTCAAAAATCATATTATATACAGGGTGTCTCAAAATACATCGGAAAAATGAATCATCACATCATTGGGGCATCGCATCATTGGGGCATGCAGGGATTCAGAAGTTTTCGTTTTACGTATACAGGGTGTGTCAAAATTTAAGGAAAAAAATAAATACAGGGTGTCTCATAAACGTGCATCGTGATGGGGTTTGGCATTTAAGAAAAAAATATATACCAGTTGTACCAACGTTCCAGTTGAGACAAAAAATATATACAGGGTGTCTCATAAACGTGCATCGTGACTGGGTCCGGCATTTTTAAAGTGCGATACCAATTCGTTTTCAAGGAATACATCAGAGCCATCTGTCGTTCAATATATACATTAATGATATTTTGGATCTGTACGAATCATCAAAAAATAAACACTTCCGGTTTCAAAAAATTAAGATAGAAGAAAAGTAATAGTAAATTCGGATTACCCACATCGGGGAGAGTCCAAATCTGCAATAAAATGGCTACTTCCGGTCCAAACCGGAAATGGCACTTCCGGTCGTCCGATTTTGATGATTTTGGCATCAATAGATTCGTTTGGATGTCAAGAAACATTTTTAAGCATTTTCCGAGGTCAAAAGGGCATAGGAGGCTATCTTCGTTATTAGTAAAGTTACAGAAACGTGCGGGTACTCTAAGAAGACAACTTTCATAGGAGATCAAGAAAATAATAGAATTTGCGTACGTCAACTGCCATAAGGGCCGTAAACCGCACATATTAATGTGTTATGTACTTATTGCTTAAATCTTAGAAGCTGATTCGTAAAAGTTTGTCATTTTTCGTTCAGACAGGGTGTCTCAAAACAGTCATCAATTGAGAGAAAAAACAACAGGGTGTTTCAAAATGCATCATTTAAGAGGAATCATAGCATCATTGGGGCATCGCATCATTGGGGGCATGCAGGGATTCACATGGCTGCTGCCATACAGGGTGTACCAACTTGGCATTTAAGAGAAAAAAACATGGCGGCTGTCAAATTTGGTATACCGGGTGAACCAACTAGGCATTTTAGAGAAAAAAACATGGCTGCTGCTATACAGGGTGTACCATCATAGTATTTAAGAGAAAAAAACATGGCTGCTGTCAAATTTTGTATACCGGGTGTTTCAAAATACATCGATTAAGAGAAAAAAACATGGCGGCTGTCAAATTTGGTATACCGGGTGTCTCAAAATACATCGATTAAGAGAAAAAAACATGGTTGATGCCATACAGGGTGTACCATCATAGTATTTAAGAAAAAAAACATGGCTGCTGCCATACAGGGTGTACCATCATAGTCTTTAAGAGAAAAAAACATGGCTGATTGTCAAATGACATGAGAAGGAGAAAAAAAAACATGGCAGCTGTCAAATTTGGTATACAGGATGTCTCAAAATACATCGATTAAGAGAAAAAAAAAACATGGTGGCTGGTTGTCAACGTATATACAGGGTGTCCCACAACGTTTGAGAGAAAAAACATGTTGGATCATTAAGAGAAAAAACATGGCTGCATGAGTGATGGAAGAACGCTTCAATGGGCATATGGAGATTCGAAACAACTACTTGCCTATGCAGAGATTGAATTACATCCGACATCTAAATGTGTAATAAGAGGACGTTTCGACCGTTCATTTGGGAAAAAAACATAGCGGAGTCTGATTGGTCAAAGCTCATTATAGTTGTACAGGGACGTCTCACAAATTTTTCCATTTGGGTGAAAAATATATATATACAGGGTGATTCAAAATCCTCAGTCTTAAATGTTAAATGGGAAAATGGATCGACGAAAAACTTACCATTGCGGAAAAACATATACCGAGTGTTTCGAAAAAATATCACTGGAAATAGAAAAAGATGCGTAGTCGTTTAGAGTGAAAAAAAAAACATGCCCGCCATTTGACATCATCATAAAGGCATTATTTTTGGAAAGTATGTTAGTGCCATTGGGTAGTTGAAGTAATCACCAATAGAATGGTATCTGAAGAGTACAGACAGAAGGTTGAGGATTCTTTCGTTCCAAAAAACAACTAAAATAACAAACGCTAAAATGTGTAAAAAATTTGACGAATTCAGCGGTTTTCACGTTCCAAAAAAATGATTAAAATAACAAGCGTTAAAATTTTACTTTTACATGTATTTCTTATGGAGATTTGACATTTCAGAATCGTTCAAAATTATTGTTTTCGCGTCCCAAAAAACAAGTAAAATTAGAAGCGTTAAAACACGTAAAAAATGCAACGAAAACATGTATTTTCATGTTCGAAAAAACATATAAAATTTCGAACGCCGAATTACATAAAAAATGCAACGAAAATAGACGTTTTCGTGTTCCAAAAAACAACTAAAATTACGAACTCCAAAAATACACTTTTACATGTAATTCTTATGGACAATAGGCATTTCAAAATTACTCAAAATGATTGTTTTCGCGTCCCAAAAAACAACTAAAATTTGAAACGCTGAATCACGTAAAAAATGTAACGAAAATAGACGTTTTCGTGTCAAAAAAAAATGATTGAAATTATAAGCGTTAAAACAAGTAAAAAATCCTATCAAAAAGTACCAGTTATCACACTTATATAGTAAATTTTACTCAATTGCACTTAGCTTTAAGTATTTTGGTGGTTATGAGGCTTCAACTACTTGCACTCAGTTCTGGACGTTTTGTATAAAATTTGAAACGCTGAAACACGTAAAAAATGCAACGAAAATAGACGTTTTCGCTTCCCAAAAAACAAGTAAAATTAGAAGCGTTAAATCACGTAAAAAATGCAATGAAAATAGAAGTTTACGCGTCCCAAGAAATGATTAAAATTACAAGCGATAAAAATTTACTTTTACATGTATTTCTTATGGAGATTTGACGTTTCAAAATCGTTCAAAATTATTGTTTTCGCGTCCCAAAAAACAAGTAAAATTAGAAGCGTTAAAACACGTAAAAAATGCAACAAAAATAGACGTTTTCGCGTCCCAAAAAACGAGTAAAATTATAAGCGTTAAAACAAGTAAAAAATCCTATCAAAAAGTACCAGTTATCACACTTATATAGTAAATTTTACTCAATTGCACTTAGCTTTAAGTATTTTGG
Source organism: Chrysolina oricalcia (assembly GCA_944452925.2). Classification (NCBI taxonomy): domain Eukaryota; kingdom Metazoa; phylum Arthropoda; class Insecta; order Coleoptera; family Chrysomelidae; genus Chrysolina; species Chrysolina oricalcia. Next base: position 26,713,127 of record OX101812.2, on the reverse strand, counting down.
TGGTTATGAGGCTTCAACTACTTGCACTCAGTTCTGGACGTTTTGTAGTTATTATTAAAAATTACTATTCAGTTATCAGTTTGTATAGTGAATTTTCATAAAGTGAGGTTAGATAAATAAATCGAAAAAAAAAAGGATTCGAACCCACGCTCCCTTTCGGGAATCGCAACTTAAAGACAACGCCACAACACCTTAGACCCTCTGCCAACCTAACTAGTAAGTATACATAATGAAATGTTGGTATTGTAGGATAGGGTAAAAAATTCAAACATCGTGAATACAAAATTTATTGAGTATTTTTATTTCGGTAATATATCACATAGCCATTTGTAAAGAATATCTACGTTTCGGAGGCTGCAATTGTAGTTGGTGCGGCGATTGCGACGAATATATGCATACAAGGTGAGATGCTATCATTGTTGCTGAATGTGGGAACCATCCAAAACGTATTATCATAATCCTCCAAGTTCACAACTCGTGTAAGTAGGCCCAACTGGTGAAATTTGGCAGTAAGATAGTCACGTTTTTGAAGTGGGAAAAATCGACTATTTTTCTTCAATAGTTGATGTGTAGAGTGATCTTTGTATTAAGGTTTTTTGTATACAAATTGATGAGAACGTCAATACACACGAAAAAATGCAACCAAAATAGACGTTCCTCACGCTCCAAAAAAAAAGAGTAAATTTAAAAAGCGTTTGAACTCGCAAAAATGTGAACAGAACATACGTTTTACGCGTTTCAAAAAAGATAAAAAATACGAACGTCAATTCACGCAAAAATACTTACAAAAATAGCCGTTTTCGCATTAATTATTATGACGAAAATTAAGGCAAACAATATACACGTTTACATGTATTTCTTATGTAGATTTGACATTTGAAAATTGTTTAAAATGGACGTTTTTACACGCTACAAATAAGATAAACGTCAATTCACTCAAATAATATGACCAAAATATACGTTTATTACGTTCAAAATTGAAATTTTAAAAGCACAATTCACGCAAAAATGAGTATCGCTACATGTTGAGCTTACGTCGTGGACGTAAAAAAGGTAAGACCTTCGGTCGGTATAGATTATTTCTATTGAACAATCCATAAAAAAGCATGAGTTTTCTTGATTTCGTGTATGGTGATAGTGGCCACAGAACGGATCTTAGAGGCACAAAACAAAACTCGATTATTACAACCTCGATTACAACTGACGTACTTCCCGTTGAGTTATTATCACATTTCCTGTGAGCGAAAACCCAGAAATGAAAATGTTATTCATAGTTATTTTGTGACCAGTACCGGCATCATTTTAAGTATGTGCAGCTTGTAATTCAATATAATATGGATTATGTTTGAAAGTACAGAGGATTTTGAGGTAAGTGGGTTTCAGTTAATCATGTAGCAACGTAGTCTAAAGATGACAATAATTGATCATTCAGTCGAGAAAACATAATTTCAGCAAATATCGTGTTTTATTATTGGAGTTATCACCATTGTGTGGTTTAGGGCGATAGGCGTTTATATTTCATATCATGAATTTATCCAGGAAATTATTAGTATTATTATTCATTTTCAGTTAGCATCTACAAAAATTTATTTCGTGTTGTCGATTTTCACAATGTTCATTTCAAATAAAGTCCGTTTTGGATACATAAGTCCATTATGATTTTTTTTGAGATAGTCAGTTTTATTAAATATAGGGTAGAATTTTTTTCTCATCAAAATTACCAATTTCCAAAAAGTTTACTGATTGCATGGCTGAAGGGGTGATTCCTTCTAACGGAAAAACAAGAGTTTACAAAATAAAATGAAAAAATAGAAAATATTCAAGTGAAATTCTATGAATATGAAAATAATCAATTAAAAAAATAAATATCAAAATATTATTTGAGATATGAGAATTCAAGTCGAAATGAACATGCAACAATTTGGCATTCATGGATTATTATCACAACGAGATATCTAAAAAAATTAAGAGTTTTGGCAAAATATATAAAAAGTTGATAGTAGAATAGTTTTAGAATTAACAAATCAACCAAGAAAAGTTCATTGTGACACTTGTAATTAATATGAGTGAAAAGGAAATGAGCGAGTTAAAATTACTATCAACCAATCGGCTGAAGTTGAAGTGCCAGATCGCATCATGAATCAATATCAAGAAACTCCGTAGAGAAGGAAGGTGTCTGACAAAAAATGCGGAAGGTTGAAAGTATCTAAAAAATTTCTTCAAAAAGAATATCTAATTTGATCAGTATTTGGAGCAAAATTCTAGAGTTGTATCATCACCAATGTTACGGCTTCAAGTTTATCAACCGTACAAAGACAAAAATCGAATTTTTGAGTGAAGACTCACGTTGAAAATACAGGAATGACTATTAATTTTTATTTCAAATGCTAAAGTTTGCAAAATAACAAAAAATTAAACAAATAAGCATGTTTGAGGAATTGAAATTATTTGTTGAACAAGATGCTGTGAATAGATGATTAAAATGATTAAAACAAATAAACAACCTTGAATACCTTTACCACTCGGGATGTATCATCTTTAAATCCTGCTGAGGTGATACAATTCATTTATAATTATACCAATTTGAGGAATATTTTCATCAATTGGTAGTAATGAGCAAACTGATGCAAAATTGTCAATGGAAAAAATTATTAATTATTTTTATTCAGATTTTGTTCAAATATGATATAACTGGAACTGCACTGAGCAAACACACTCAAAAATATATTTTTGATTTTCTCAGTTCAAGTGTAATCTGGTCGAAATTGCACAGCACAAACTCGGTAACATGGATATGGCAGGATTATTTCAGTACAGATGAAATGTTGCCAAAACTACACTGCGCAAACTAGTTCAAATAAATATCAGTGTACCATACACCGATAAAAAGAGGCTGATCAAGAGGAGGCAGGACGATGGAGAAAAAATTATATACAAAATTATTTTATTCACATAAATCGTCATTGTCGTCAAAACCCTTGAAAAGTTTCTATTTTTGAATAATGTCACTTGGTATGAATATTTCATTAGACCACATGTTATAATTTTTTCATAGAATTGAGATATGATCAAAAGTCTTTCAATGAATGTAAACATCATAACCATCATTATGTTCTTTCTTTCTCTTGGTCGTAAATTAGAATGGATCCATTGATGAAAGTCTTGGGCTTTTGGCATCTTGGGAGCATTAATCACCTCAAAAATTCCAGCATGATTGATGAATTTTGATTGTGGGCGAATTCGTTTTGAGAGGTACCCTGAACAGGCGCCTTTCAAATCCCCATATTCGCATTGGTTTTCTTTGGACACATGTACTCGTTTTATTGCGAAACATAGAATCTTCAGAAATATTTAGATTGACACCTTTTTGAAGCCAGACCAAATTGTTCTGACTTTAAATGTTTTGAATAACATGGTTTTATTGCATGATTTAGAGTATTCAGAAATATTTGGAATGAACAGTTTTGAAGATTGGGTTGACTTTAACGTTTGTAGTTTGTATTCCGAAATATTTGGTTGAATTGAGATCTGCCGGAGAATTTACGTGAATTTAACGCAATAAAAGTCTCTGAAATAATTCAATATATATTTATTTGAAACAAACAGTTTTTTCATTTCTATCTCAAAAAGCACCTTAGTTTTTAAGTAGTACATACATTCTTTCATGCAATAACTTTCAATACTTTGACACAAATCACATAATGTTTCAAAAATTTCCTCATCATCATCATCATCAGCCTCTGTACATCTCTCTGAAAGTTTCGCAATAATTTCCAGAAAATTATGATAAAAATCGAGAAATTTCATTTTATGTAATACAACCAATTTTTTCGATAGGAGACGGTCCATATGAATGAGTTGACATACATGTTCTTTGGTAAAATGAAAACTCATAGTGTCTTTGCAAATTCTCACCACCACGTCATCGTTGTCGTCGTCACAATTATCATGAAATATCAAACTGATTTGGATGGGATCGCCAAAGTCCACCTTCATTTGATACGACGTCTCTGAAAGTGTAAAATTGTTTCTCAACAATCCATTCATCAACTTCATGAAAACAGGCCACTCAAAACTATTGAAGGAAATTTGAGAGGTGGCGTCTAACTTGTTGAACAGCTTGACTGCAGGTTCAAAACTCCTCGCAGGACTCAGCCCACAATGTACGTTGTAGTCAGTGTTGTTGGAGAATTCGAAAATTGTATTTAGCACGTAAAAATGTTCGTTTTTGATAGCTTCTTCATATTTCAAACAAATGTTGTTGAGTTCATGATCAAAGTCCGGTGAACTTATACACATGTTTTCATCGTTGAAATTTTCACAACATTCACCCATGACTGCTCAATACTAACTAAATTTTATAGACGATTTGATGCGTCAATCCAACTATTGAGAGAATTGTCAAGTCCAAGCCATTTCACATAGACTTCACCAGATAGACATCGGGATTTTTCGTTTTTTGCAATAGATCGCAGTCGCTTTAAGAGACGTATTGCAGAAGCTGAGAAAATAATTGCCCCCCATTTTGAATGGTCAAATTTGGTATACCGGGTGAACGAACGCAACATTCAAGAGAAAAAACATGGCTGCCTGTCAAATGTCAAGAGACATAGGAAAAACACAGCATTTGAGAGGAAAAAAACATGGCTGCTGCTTGTCAAATGTCTGGTGGAAAATGAGGCAACGAAAAAACGTTTAATTGGGGATATGGAGGATAAACTTTAATTTCACCAAAGGATTGACTGAATTGATTGGTCAACGCAGTTGTACAGGGACGTTCCGTTACGTTTAGGAAAATATATATAGGGTATCTCAAAATGTGTGTCGTACCATGATGCGCGTTGACTAATCAAACACCACCATCTTTTTCTAATGCTATTTTGAGATACCCTATATATATTTTCCTAAACGTAACGGAACGTCCCTGTACAACTGCGTTGACCAATCAATTCAGTCAATCCTTTGGTGAAATTAAAGTTTATCCTCCATATCCCCAATTAAACGTTTTTTCGTTGCCTCATTTTCCACCAGACATTTGACAAGCAGCAGCCATGTTTTTTTCCTCTTAAATGCTGTGTTTTTCCTCTGTCTCTTGACATTTGACAGGCAGCCATGTTTTTTCTCTTGAATGTTGCGTTCGTTCACCCGGTATACCAAATTTGACCATTCAAAATGGGGGGCAATTATTTTCTCAGCTTCTGCAATACGTCTCTTGAAGCGACTGCGATCTATTGCAAAAAACGAAAAATCCCGATGTCTATCTGGTGAAGTCTATGTGAAATGGCTTGGACTTGACAATTCTCTCAATAGTTGGATTGACGCATCAAATCGTCTATAAAATTTAGTTAGTATTGAGCAGTCATGGGTGAATGTTGTGAAAATTTCAACGATGAAAACATGTGTATAAGTTCACCGGACTTTGATCATGAACTCAACAACATTTGTTTGAAATATGAAGAATTTATCAAAAACGAACATTTTTACGTGCTAAATACAGTTTTCGAATTCTCCAACAACACTGACTACAACGTACATTGTGGGCTGAGTCCTGCGAGGAGTTTTGAACCTGCAGTCAAGCTGTTCAACAAGTTAGACGCCACCTCTCAAATTTCCTTCAATAGTTTTGAGTGGCCTGTTTTCATGAAGTTGATGAATGGATTATTGAGAAACAATTTTACACTTTCAGAGACGTCGTCTCAAATGAAGGTGGGCTTTGGCGATCCCATCCAAATCAGTTTGATATTTCATGATAATTGTGACGACGACAACGATGACGTGGTGGTGAGAATTTGCAAAGACACTATGAGTTTTCATTTTACCAAAGAACATGTATGTCAACTCATTCATATGGACCGTCTCCTATCGAAAAAATTGGTGGTATTACATAAAATGAAATTTCTCGATTTTTATCATAATTTTCTGGAAATTATTGCGAAACTTTCAGAGAGATGTACAGAGGCTGATGATGATGATGATGAGGAAATTTTTGAAACATTATGTGATTTGTGTAAAAGTATTGAAAGTTATTGCATGAAAGAATGTATGTACTACTTAAAAACTAAGGTGCTTTTTGATATAGAAATGAAAAAACTGTTTGTTTCAAATAAATATATATTGAATTATTTCAGAGACTTTTATTGCGTTAAATTCACGTAAATTCTCCGGCAGATCTCAATTCAACCAAATATTTCGGAATACAAACTACAAACGTTAAAGTCAACCCAATCTTCAAAACTGTTCATTCCAAATATTTCTGAATACTCTAAATCATGCAATAAAACCATGTTATTCAAAACATTTAAAGTCAGAACAATTTGGTCTGGCTTCAAAAAGGTGTCAATCTAAATATTTCTGAAGATTCTATGTTTCGCAATAAAACGAGTACATGTGTCCAAAGAAAACCAATGCGAATATGGGGATTTGAAAGGCGCCTGTTCAGGGTACCTCTCAAAACGAATTCGCCCACAATCAAAATTCATCAATCATGCTGGAATTTTTGAGGTGATTAATGCTCCCAAGATGCCAAAAGCCCAAGACTTTCATCAATGGATCCATTCTAATTTACGACCAAAAGAAAGAAAGAACATAATGATGGTTATGATGTTTACATTCATTGAAAGACTTTTGATCATATCTCAATTCTATGAAAAAATTATAACATGTGGTCTAATGAAATATTCATACCAAGTGACATTATTCAAAAATAGAAACTTTTCAAGGGTTTTGACGACAATGACGATTTATGTGAATAAAATAATTTTGTATATAATTTTTTCTCCATCGTCCTGCCTCCTCTTCATCAGCCTCTTTTTATAGGTGTATGGTACACTGATATTTATTTGAACTAGTTTGCGCAGTGTAGTTTTGGTAACATTTCATCTGTACTGAAATAATCCTGCCATATCCATGTTACCGAGTTTGTGCTGTGCAATTTCGACCAGATTACACTTGAACTGAGAAAATCAAAAATATATTTTTGAGTGTGTTTACTCAGTGCAGTTCCAGTTATATCATATTTGAACAAAATCTGAATAAAAATAATTAATAATTTTTTCCATTGACAATTTTGCATCAGTTTGCTCATTACTACCAATTGATGAAAATATTCCTCAAATTGGTATAATTATAAATGAATTGTATCACCTCAGCAGGATTTAAAGATGATACATCCCGAGTGGTAAAGGTATTCAAGGTTGTTTATCTGTTTTAATCATTTTAATCATCTATTCACAGCATCTTGTTCAACAAATAATTTCAATTCCTCAAACATGCTTATTTGTTTAATTTTTTGTTATTTTGCAAACTTTAGCATTTGAAATAAAAATTAATAGTCATTCCTGTATTTTCAACGTGAGTCTTCTTCACTCAAAAATTCGATTTTTGTCTTTGTACGGTTGATAAACTTGAAGCCGTAACATTGGTGATGATACAACTCTAGAAGGAATCACCCCTTCAGCCATGCAATCAGTAAACTTTTTGGAAATTGGTAATTTTGATGAGAAAAAAATTCTACCCTATATTTAATAAAACTGACTATCTCAAAAAAAAATCATAATGGACTTATGTATCCAAAACGGACTTTCTTTGAAATGAACATTGTGAAAATCGTCAACACGAAATAAATTTTTGTAGATGCTAACTGAAAATGAATAATAATACTAATAATTTCCTGGATAAATTCAAGATATGAAATATAAACGCATATCGCCCTAAACCACACAATGGTGATACTCCTATAATAAAACACGATATTTGCTGAAATTATGTTTTCTCGACTGAATGATCAATTATTGTCATCTTTAGACTACGTTGCTACATGATTACCCACTTAACTTACCTCAAAATCCTCTGTACTTTCAAACATAATCCATATTATATTGAATTACAAGCTGCACATACTTAAAATGATGCCGGTACTGGTCACAAAATAACTATGAATAACATTTTCATTTCTGGGTTTTCGCTCACAGGAAATTTGATAATAACTCAACGGGAAGTACGTCGGTTGTAATAATCGAGTTTTGTTTTGTGCCTCTAAGATCCGTTCTGTGGCCACTATCACCATACACGAAATCAAGAAAACTCATGCTTTTTTATGGATTGTTCAATAGAAATAATCTCTACCGACCGAAGGTCTTACCTTTTTTACGTCCACGACGTAAGCTCAACATGTAGTGATACTCATTTTTGCGTGAATTGTGCTTTTAAAATTCCAATTTTGAACGTAATAAACGTATATTTTGGTCATATTATTTGAGTGAATTGACGTTTATCTTATTTGTAGCGTGTAAAAACGTACATTTTAAACAATTTACAAATGTCAAATCTACATAAGAAATACATGTAAACGTGTATATTGTTTGCCTTAATTTTCGTCATAATAATTAATGCGAAAACGGCTATTTTTGTACGTATTTTTGCGTGAAACGACGTTCGTATTTTTTATCTTTTTTGAAACGCGTAAAACGTATGTTCTGTTCACATTTTTGCGAGTTCAAACGCTTTTTAAATTTACTCTTTTTTTTTTTGGAGCGTGAGGAACGTCTATTTTGCTTGCATTTTTTCGTGTGTATTGACGTTCTCATCAATTTGTATACAAAAAACCTTAATACAAAGATCACTCTACACATCAACTATTGAAGAAAAATAGTCGATTTTTCCCACTTCAAAAACGTGACTATCTTACTGCCAAATTTCACCAGTTGGGCCTACTTACACGAGTTGTGAACTTGGAGGATTATGATAATACGTTTTGGATGGTTCCCACATTCAGCAACAATGATAGCATCTCACCTTGTATGCATATATTCGTCGCAATCGCCGCACCAACTACAATTGCAGCCTCCGAAACGTAGATATTCTTTACAAATGGCTATGTGATATATTACCGAAATAAAAATACTCAATAAATTTTGTATTCACGATGTTTGAATTTTTTACCCTATCCTACAATACCAACATTTCATTATGTATACTTACTAGTTAGGTTGGCAGAGGGTCTAAGGTGTTGTGGCGTTGTCTTTAAGTTGCAATTCCCGAAAGGGAGCGTGGGTTTCGAATCCTTTTTTTTTTTTCGATTTATTTATCTAACCTCACTTTATGAAAATTTACTATACAAACTGATAACTAAATAGTTATTTTTAATAATAACTACAAAACGTCCAGAACTGAGTGCAAGTAGTTGAAGCCTCATAACCACCAAAATACTTAAAGCTAAGTGCAATTGAGTAAAATTTACTATATAAGTGTGATAACTGGTACTTTTTGATAGGATTTTTACTTGTTTTAACGCTTATAATTTTACTCGTTTTTTGGGACGCGAAAACGTCTATTTTTGTTGCATTTTTTACGTGTTTTAACGCTTCTAGTTTTTTGGGACGCGAAAACAATAATTTTGAACGATTTTGAAACGTCAAATCTCCATAAGAAATACATGTAAAAGTAAATTTTTATCGCTTGTAATTTTAATCATTTCTTGGGACGCGTAAACTTCTATTTTCATTGCATTTTTTACGTGCTTTAACGCTTCTAATTTTACTTGTTTTTTGGGAAGCGAAAACGACTATTTTCGTTGCATTTTTTACGTGTTTCAGCGTTTCAAATTTTATACAAAACGTCCAGAACTGAGTGCAAGTAGTTGAATCCTCATAGCCACCAAAATACTTAAAGCTAAGTGCAATTGAGTATAATTCACTATATAAGTGTGATAACTGGTACTTTTTGAAACGTCTATTTTCGTTACATTTTTTACGTGTTTCAGCGTTTCAAATTTTAGTTGTGTTTTGGGACGCGAAAACAATCATTTTGAGTAATTTTGAAATGCCTATTGTCCATAAGAATTACATGTAAAAGTGTATTTTTGGCGTTCGTAATTTTAGTTGTTTTTTGGAACACGAAAACGTCTATTTTCGTTGCATTTTTTATGTGATTTGGCGTTCGAAATTTTATATGTTTTTTCGAACATGAAAATACATGTTTTCGTTGCATTTTTTACGTGTTTTAACGCTTCTAATTTTACTTGTTTTTTGGGACGCGAAAACAATAATTTTGAACGATTCTGAAATGTCAAATCTCCATAAGAAATACATGTAAAAGTAAAATTTTAACGCTTGTTATTTTAATCATTTTTTTGGAACATGAAAACCGCTGAATTCGTCAAATTTTTTACACATTTCAGCGTTTGTTATTTTAGTTGTTTTTTGGAACGAAAGAATCCTCAACCTTTTGTCTGTACTCTTCAGATACCATTCTATTGGTGATTACTTCAACTACCCAATGGCACTAACATACTTTCCAAAAATAAAGCCTTTATGATGATGTCAAATGGCGGGCATGTTTTTTTTTCACTCTAAACGACTACGCATCTTTTTCTATTTCCAGTGATATTTTTTCGAAACACTCGGTATATGTTTTTCCGCAATGGTAAGTTTTTCGTCGATCCATTTTCCCATTTAACATTTAAGACTGAGGATTTTGAATCACCCTGTATATATATATATATTTTTCACCCAAATGGAAAAATTTGTGAGACGTCCCTGTACAACTATAATGAGCTTTGACCAATCAGACTCCGCTATGTTTTTTTCCCAAATGTACGGTCCAAACGTCCTCTTATTACACATTTAGATGTCGGATGTAATTCAATCTCTGCATAGGCAAGTAGTTGTTTCGAATCTCCATATGCCCATTGAAGCGTTCTTCCATCACTCATGCAGCCATGTTTTTTCTCTTAATGATCCACCATGTTTTTTCTCTCAAACGTTGTGGGACACCCTGTATATACGTTGACAACCAGCCACCATGTTTTTTTTTTCTCTTAATCGATGTATTTTGAGACATCCTGTATACCAAATTTGACAGCTGCCATGTTTTTTTTCTCTGTCTCATGTCATTTGACAATCAGCCATGTTTTTTTCTCTTAAATGCCAAGTTGGTACACCCTATATGGTAGCAGCCATGTGTTTTCTCTTAAATACTATGATGGTACACCCTGTATGGCAGCACCCATGTTTTTTTCTCTTAAATACTATGATGGTACACCCTTTATGGCAGCAGCCATGTTTTTTTTTCTTAAATACTATGATGGTACACCCTGTATGGCATCAACTATGTTTTTTTCTCTTAATCGATGTGTTTTGAGACACCCGGTATACCAAATTTGACAGCCGCCATGTTTTTTTCTCTTAATCGATGTATTTTGAAACACCCGGTATACAAAATTTGACAGCTGCCATGTTTTTTTCTCTCAAATGCCAAGTTGGTACATCCTGTATGACAGCAGCCATGTTTTTTTCTCTTAAATACTATGATGGTACACCCTGTATAGCAGGGGCCATGTTTTTTCTCTAAAATGCCTAGTTGGTTAACCCGGTATACCAAATTTGACAGCCGCCATGTTTTTTTCTCTTAAATGCCAAGTTGGTACACCCTGTATGGCAGCAGCCATGTGAATCCCTGCATGCCCCCAATGATGCGATGCCCCAATGATGCTATGATTCCTCTTAAATGATGTATTTTGAAACACCCTGTTGTTTTTTCTCTCAATTGATGACTGTTTTGAGACACCCTGTCTGAACGAAAAATGACAAACTTTTACGAATCAGCTTCTAAGATTTAAGCAATAAGTACATAACACATTAATATGTGCGGTTTACGGCCCTTATGGCCCTTATGATCTCCCATGAAAGTTGTCTTCTTAGAGTACCCGCACGTTTCTGTAACTTTACTAATAACGAAGATAGCCTCCTATGCCCTTTTGACCTCGGAAAATGCTTAAAAATGTTTCTTGACATCCAAACGAATCTATTGATGCCAAAATCATCAAAATCGGACGACCGGAAGTGCCATTTCCGGTTTGGGCCGGAAGTAGCCATTTTATTGCAGATTTGGACTCTCCCCGATGTGGGTAATCCGAATTTACTATTACTTTTCTTCTATCTTAATTTTTTGAAACCGGAAGTGTTTATTTTGTGATGATTCGTACAGATCCAAAATATCATTAATGTATATATTGAACGACAGATGGCTCTGATGTATTCCTTGAAAACGAATTGGTATCGCACTTTAAAAATGCCGGACCCCGTCACGATGCACGTTTATATATTTTTTGTCTCAACTGGAACGTTGGTACAACTGGTATATATTTTTTCTTAAATGCCAAACCCCATCACGATGCACGTTTATGAGACACCCTGTATTTATTTTTTTCCTTAAATTTTGACACACCCTGTATACGTAAAACGAAAACTTCTGAATCCCTGCATGCCCCAATGATGCGATGCCCCAATGATGCGATGCCCCAATGATGTGATGATTCGTTTTTCCGATGTATTTTGAGACACCCTGTATATAATACGATTTTTGACAAACTGTTTTTTCTGTCATGTTACGTTGCTACACCGTGTATATATTTTTTCTTCCATATTTAAATTTAAAAACCGACAACGTCCCACCCTCCGTAACTCTACTCCTTAATTTTAAATCCGGCAACACCTAACGTCACGCGGTGAACCCAGCGAGCTTCGTCAATGCGCATGCGTGTTTTCGTACATAGTTTGTATCACTACTAATTATCGTCAATGGCGTAACACTTTCAGTTGAACCGGAAGTTAACACAAACTTCCTCATGTTGATATTCAACCGTATTCGACTACAAACTCCATGTAAAGAGAATTGAATTCTCTATTTAACGACACTTGACATCCGCATGCTATTTAAAAAAATTATGTTGGTGTGTCCCCCCGCGCCATCTGTCGATCAATCACCACATCTTTGATTTTAAAAAGTAGTATCGGTGATACCATTGAAAACGGTTTTATCCCATGTTTCTTGGTCAAACCGTTCAAAAGTTAACAGGGAGAAGGACTATAAGAAGTCCTATATGGAGATATATGGAGATATATTATGTATTTCCAAACGAAAGTTCTTGCAATGGACTAGTTTAGTGATGTTGATCAGAACTAGTAAATCAGTGTTTTTTTTTTTAAACTATCAATAAATGACTGAGATATAGATTATTTAAATTTACGTATTTTAGCGCGGAACGTTTTTGGTCTCAGACTCGTTTGTGACATCACGCCACATGTCTGAGATCGCCACACCACAAATAATTACGTATTAGATCCTTAGCCGTGCCAAGGCACACATATGCAGTACTTTTAGGTCCAATTAAGTCACGCCTCAATAGTTTGCACCACTTCTTCCTCTTATTCATGTCATTTGGTACATGAAAAATAATTTATTGGGGTTTTTAATTGTCGTGCTTTTACACATAGGCACAATATAATATTTGTAGGATATTTTTTTTAATTTCAGCCATCGTGTAATGAACAATACACGACACGAACTGCGCAAGTGATTGTACCCCGATAAAGGACCCCGCACGGTTCTTATGGAAAATGGGTCCCAGTCGAATTGGCTGAAATTTTAGTATAATATAGTTATTGATTTCCTGATCAAATGTCTCAATGGGCACAACGAGATCTAATGAACAGTTTTTGAGATACAGGGTTTCAAACATGCAGATGCAGGCTTGTTACTTATTTTTAGAATATCAAGAATGTGGCGATTACTTTGTTACAACAAGTTAAGGGTAATAATTGCAATCTCAATATATTGTCGACACGAGTTTTAATGAAAACTTATAAGACTTCGTATACACGGTTATTAATAATTACTTAATGATTATGTAATTCTTTGAACAAAATCAGTCAAACGCAAAAGCTCGTATAGAGTTGCAGAATAAGTAAATATCATTTGATTTTGATATTGGGTGATCTGAGGTTAATATTATACAAGGTCACTCAAAATTTTCTTTTTTAGTTGTATTTTCTTTTTATTTTAAGAACATGTATACAAATTAAAATAAATATATTATGATCGATATGGCTCTTGTCTATTCGTTGCAACTTGTACGAATCCTATAATTCGATTACCAGCATTTACATCATAATATACAGAGTGATTCACTAAATGTGGAGACCGGCATTATTATCAGCTAATAATTAAAGCTGTCAAAAAAAAAGAGTTATATCAAATAATTATACATATATTGTTATGATTTCATTGGAAATATGAACAGGATGTTCATAAAGTCAGTTGTGGAATCATCTGCGACTGAAAGACAAACTAGTCGCTATTTTCCATCGTACAAGATAACCTCTCTTGGAAGGGATTCATGTTGTAAAGAGAAACATTCTCAATTTAAAATTGAACCAAAACATAACTGCTTTGAAAATGAAAGATTCCTACGATAAATTGAAGTTACTTTATTGTAATATCTTACGTTAGATATTACAAAAAAGTAACTTTTTTCGTAGGATTTTTCCATTTCCAAAGGAGTCATCATTGATTTTGGTTCAATTTTCAATTGAGAATGTTTCTCTTTACAATATATTATTATATTATACAAGTAATATATTTGAATTGAATAAGTATACAGATTAAACATATAGAGGGTTTCACAATTATAAGACGGATATAATTTTTTATTATACTACTAACCCTGTACACTTTGATCATTTGGAATTTTGGCAATTATCTAAAACAAACTCTTGAAGTTTAAAATTAGAATAATTTTAAAAAAAGAGTAGTTTAAGTGACAATAAATTGAAATGTTTATACACATAATGCTTAATGAATAATAAAAATTACTCTTTTTATAAATCTGGTGCTCAGAAGTGTCGGTACCTTCCTCATAATGCTAATATCGTATGTTTTTTGTGCTATGCAAGCCATCAACAAATAGAATCCGTACATAATCGAAATTACAATGTATTAACAGACATGGTATGAACTAGTAAAAAATATTTTTGATGCATTAGTCTCCTGTTTGATAGCTGCATCATCATGCCGTTGACCGGAATCCGTACAAGATGTGAGAGATGTAACGAGATCCACCGAATATTGATCATATAATTATAGTTAGTTTTCTATTTTATGTTTAATTTGTGTAGATGTTCCTTAAACAAATTAAAATAAATACAACCAAAAAAAGAATGTTTTGAATGACCCTGTGTAATAATAACCTCAGATCACCCAATATCAAAATCAAATGATATATACTTTTTCTTCCGCTCTACGAGCTTTTGCGTTTCACTGATGTTGTTCAAAGAATTATATAAAAATTATGTAATTAAAAATAACCCTGTATACGGAGTCTTAAACCTTTTCTTTACAGCTTGAGTCGACAATATTAAGATTGCAATTACTATCCCTAACTTTTTGTAACAAAATAATCTCCACATCATTGATTTTCTAAAGGTAAGTAAATAAAGGTAAAGGTATGTTTGACATCCTTCATCTCAAAAACTGTCCATTAGATCTCGTTGTGCCCAGAGAAACATTTGATCAGGACATCATACCAAATTTTCAGCCAATTCGACTGGGACCCATTTTCCATAAGAACCGTGCGGGGTCCTTTGTAAGCACTCTGTGAAACTGCGAATACCAGTCACCTCGTTCATTTGGCGTGACGTCACACACTAGAGTGCTAAGTACTATGAAATTATTCTTCCAAGCGCAACTTCAAAGTCCCATAACTTTTTCATTTCTAGAGATATTTCAATGGTTCTCTCACATTTTTGTTTCATTTTACTTGAATTTTTAGAATTAAGCCATAATAAAAAATGAAAACTAGTCCATTATATTCACCTGTCTGCAGATATAGATGCTTCTCTTATATTTAACTTTTTAGTTACACTGTTAGCATATACATCTCCCTTATCATTAGGCAACTGCTCTGAAATGATGCACTTATTACTTAATATACCATGTATGCACCTGCAAACACTTTCCGCTTATAGAATGGGAGATGGTGACAGATTTCAGGTGACGATCTTCTCGTTTATGCCTCTGAGACCAGTGGAAAATTTGAGCGGTCGCCGTGTGGCTTTCATATAAAAAATTCGATTTTCGTTAAAAACCATATGTGTTTTGTGACGATTTTATGGCCGCTGCCATTTACAACAACAGCATGTTAAGATAAGGATTGCACGTGGCCAAAGGGTACCAATGAAGGCGAAAACTTGTGAAAAAAAAAATAATAAAAATATTAGATGATTTTCTCGTTGCTGCCAATTGAAATAATGGAAGTTTCCATCATGAATGTCCCATAAAAAAAGTGGCATAAGGTTTGCGGATGTCGAAGTGAGGTTAAGTGCCGGAATTGAATTTTTTATATGATGGCCACGCGGTGACCTCTCAAATTTTCCATCATTTTGGTCAGAATTTTCATATCTTTCACTGGTCTCAAAGGCATAAACTAGAAAATCTGTCATCATCTCCCAGTCTATTATTTCATAATGACATTTCATGAATATCTGACAGAAAAACTTTTATTCGTATCGCTTGTAAATGTATGGCCTAGCCTACCCTATTAATATTATACACTGATGCAACTGAAATTATCATGATTTTTTCATGATGAAACTCTTACAACCCGAGAACCATTCGAGTTAGATACAGGGAACCCATATCGCTGTAGCAGAATTCAATTGTGCGTTCATTCATTCAATAATGTACAGGGGTTTCATTAGAAAAAAAAAACTTTTAGGGTTTTCAAAAAGATCCGAATGACAAGAGATTGTTGACCGCGCTGTATATTCATCATCGTACTTCGAAGTCATTATCCAAACCACTAACCACTACTCAGTCGAAGATATATGATTTTACCTCAATGCAAGTTTAGCTATCGATCGCAAAAAATAATCACATATTCTCATGGGAAATGTATTAATGTTGCAGTCATCATTCTCAAGTATATTGAACTAATGAATAGAATCCATTGTCAGCGATTTTTATTTGTAGTGTACGATCGATTTTTGTTCATACAGAGTACAGTATGTAATATATTTCCTCCTGTTCACGTGAATATCATTTATTCATTATGTATCATCTCTGGAACTAATTTCGAACATAACAGTAGTGTAAACAAATGGTACTTCAACTCAAGAAATAAATAATTTGAAAGATTTTTCCATATACTTTCACAATACATGTTCAAAATGCCTGCCATTTATTTCGAAATAAGCATTACAAACAGTATTCCAGTTTTCACGCAAGATTAGTAAAATATTAGAATTTTTATACGTATTCGATAATCTGCAGCAAAAGTATGTTATTAAATATCAATTTCCGATGTTTACTGTTTAAATGAATGTTCATCGGATAGGACCATTCTTGTCTATTTTCACTAGCTTTTATTCAACTTGCTTTGTTGGTATGTGTGTCTGTGTCTATCAGTCTGTCTGTCTCAGTCTGGCTGTCTCTCTGCCTGCCTTCCTGTTGATTTATCTACCTGCTGGTCTGCCTGTTTGCCTGCCTGCGAGTCCGTCCGTCCGTCCATCTATCTGTTTATCCGTCTGTTCGTCAGTCCGTCTGTTCATCACAAACGCACTAAACGCATACACACGACCAAACACAGAAGACCTTGAAGCCAAAGTCGAACACATACAAGAAGCCTGCGCAAAAGCCAGTATCGAATCTATCCCTACCAGTGCTGTTCAAGAGAAAGCAAACCAAACCAAATATGGTTGACGGAAGAGTTAGACAAAATGAAGAAAACACAAACAAAGCAAGGAAAACCTGACAGATGAACAAACAAGACCACACCAAGAAAGAAAGCTATGACACGATGAGACTACTATACCAACACTCCATCAAAAACACAAAGAGAACATCAATCCAAAATTATATAACCCAAAACGGTCAAAACGATCCTTGGGGCCTGGCATACAAAATACTGCGACGGAACAAGAGACAAAACACACAGCTGAGCACCATACAAAGAGTAGATGGGACATGGGCAGAAACTGAGGACCAAACACAAGAAGAACTCATAAGCACATATTTTCCAAAGGACACAATAGACGATCTAGAAGACACCAGCATCAAAATACAGAATACACTACAACCAAGACAAACTACAAAGGACCCAGATTTCAATATGGAGGAACTGCAACACATAGCTAATAGACTCACGCCAAATAGAGGACGGAATCCCTAACGAGGCAGCGAAAATCATTGTAGAAACCATAGGAGAAATACTAATAAACATCTACAATGAAGCCTTGGCAAAAGGTAAATTCCCCATAATATGGAAGAAAGCGACGATCATATGGATCCCGAAAAAAAGGTAACGGCCATAGACCCATATCACTTCAACCCACACTTGGCAAATTGCTCGACAAATTAATTATCCAAAGGCTAACACACCACCCAGAAACGTACCAAAAAATTGACGACAGGCAAAACAAAAGTTGTAACTCGAAATTAACACTAATTTTGAGTTCTTTCGCTAGAGTGAGAACTATTATAGCACGAGGAGCATGCCGAATGCGACAATCCCAAGAGTGTGAAAATAAATTTCTCACAAGTAATCACACTACTTTTCCTCCGACCACGCGATAAGTGTACCAATTAATAATGATGTTATTGACATGAGAGCAATAAAATCGAACAAAAGGGTTGACTCAAAAGCATTTCAACTAACTTTATCTATTTTGCATGATTATTTTCAAATGCATAATGTGTTCTTATGTTACTTTCCTACGTCGTCGTTTGAAAAGGCTTTTTCAAACCATGCACCATGCACACTATTTGAATATGTCAATTCCTTCTTCTGAGGTTTTACTTTTCATATAAGAGGGTTATTTAGTAAAATGTTGTTAGAATACAATATCATTACGCTAACGACATTTTTGCTAAGGAAATTCCTAACGATAGAATGTAAAAGCACATTCAGTATCGATATAGCTAGAACAAAATTCAGTAACATATGATCAAATGAATTTGGTAAAGGTTGGTAAGTATTTTATCTTAATGTTTTGTGACCAAAAACGTTTGTAGTTCAAGTCAAAAACGCTGTTCGACATTTCATCAAGGTTACCTACGAGGGTTGCCTTTTATATTCCGGGATTGGACAACCCTAGTGTTGCAATCTGGCAACTGACAGCTCTATTGTAAAGTTTGACCTTTTTAGGTTATGCATACTCAGAACGTTTTGACATACGAGCACTATTTGTGTTGTTTACAGTAACTTAAAAGATTCACCTCCGCCAAAAAATTGAATAAATCGTGAACATTTTTGTGCGATTATGTTTTATAACTTCCGATTTGGATTAACTCAGCAACAGTGCATCTGTGAACTTAACTTAAACAAGATTTTAACATTTGTTTGAACTTGATTACTTATATTTCGGACGTCCATCATCTTAATGGTTAAAAGATTTCTACCTCTTTCAAATTTTTATAGGTCGCGTAGCATCTGATTTTGTCATTATTCACCAGAAGACGATTGCGGATTCAAGCAATTGAAACGTTGTAAAAAATTTGAAAGAGATAGAAATCTTTCAACCATTAAGATGATGGACGTGCGAAATATAAGTAATCAAGATTTTAACAATTATAGACTCATTTCATTACTGCCTGTGTTTTCTAAACTATTGGAAAAAATTGTCCACAAGAGACTTTTATCCTTTCTAAATGTCAACAAAATTATCACGCCAGCGCAACATGGTTTCATGAATAATAAATCCACCTCATCCGCTATGTATGATATCACCCAAAGGATTTATGGAGCACTGGACTCTAAAAGCTATCCCCTTAGTTTGGCCTGTGATTTCAAAAAGGCGTTTGATAGTGTATGCTTTAAAATATTGCTGCTTAAACTTGCTCATTACGGTATAAGAGAAATCCCGCATAAATGGTTCTTAAGTTATTTAACAAACAGACAGCAATGGGTCATTATATCGAATAATAATAGTAAATCGTGCTCTTCGTGGGATTACATAAACAACGGAGTACCACAAGGGTCAATCTTGGGCCCGCTCCTATTCTTATTGTACATCAATGACTTACCAAAAAATATACCACAAGCTTCTAAAACGATGTTTGCCGATGACACTCTTTTCTTATTTACCGGTCTCAACGAACTTGATTGTATACAAGTACTGAACATTTCATTATCGCTTATAAATACTTGGTGTAGAGTAAATCACATTGACATAAACTTCTCCAAGACCCACTGTGTTTCTTTCTCCCAAAGAGCATTTGCAGAACACCACCCAGTCTCTTATGATGTCAAATTTGAACGCTCTAGTAAATGCCTTGGTATCACCATAGATTCTCAACTAAACTGGATGCAACACATTATTCAACTTAACAAAAAGCTGAGTAGTGGTTGTTTCGTTCTGAGAATTCTAAAGGCCCAGGTCCTCAATACCGACACGCTCAAACTAGTCTATTTTGCAAATTTCTTTTCGCACATGTCTTATAGTATTATATTCTGGGGTAAATCGGTAAAGTTGCAGTTTTCATTTATACTTCAAAAGAGAGCACTCAGAATCATCTTGGGGCTTCGACGTCTAGATTCTTGCAAGGAACACTTCATTAGAATGGGGAGTTTGACATTACCTTCTCTTTATATTCTCGAAGTCTTATGCTTCGCCCACAAAAATAGAACTCTCTACGCTTTCAGCTCATCCTCTACTCGTCAGTGCAACCAATTCCTTCCTAGGCATAACACATCACTTCTTGAGACCAGTGTGCACTACAGCGGTGCTAAACTGTATAACAAACTATCCCCTGATTTCAAATGTATGCACTTTAATAAATTCATGAGGTCAGTCAAAAATATGTTACTGAAGAAAGCCTTCTACTCAGTCGATGAATATCTAAACGATTAATTTAATGACTCAATAATTGATGCATCTAAATTTGATCATTTCTGTCCCGTTCCTGATTTTAAGTTTTATTTTGTATGTATTGATTTGCACTGCTAATATTATATTGTGTATGAAATTTTAATAATAACCTGTATTTCTAACCCTGTTCTTCATGTCACGTTCCTGATTGTAAATTTTATTTTTGTAGGTATTGTTTTGTGTTGTTAATGTTATATTGTGTATATGATTTTCTTACAAGAATTTCTCACAAGAACCTGTTTATGTATATTTTTAGCACTACTGTACTCTTTCCTACAAACAATATTATTTTTTATTGGAAATGAATGTCTATCTATCTATCTATCTAAATTCAATTTTTGGCGATAAAGCTTCATCAAGGACCATCAGTGTTTATCGATGGTATGGTGAATTCAATCGAGGTTGTAGTTCGCTCCAAGACGAATTTCGTTAAGGTCGTCCAAAATCAGTTGTTGTTCTGGAAACCATTGATGCTGTGCGCGAACTGACATTGAAAGATCTTCATGTGACCTATCGTGAGATTGAGACAACCTTAGGCATTAGTGGGACCAATATCAATATTGCATGAACATTTTTTTGTCAAAAAATTTTTTATCTCGTTGGATCCCGCACAATTTGTCAATCGTTAAAAAAAGGCTTGTGTCGATAAGTCGAAAGATATGCTCCGCCGAAGACGGATCACTCTCCACCAAGACAATGCAAGCTCGCACACATCAGCTCAAACAACTGCAATTATGAGCACTCGAAACGTCGATTTGATGAGGCTTCCGCCGTATGGTCCTGACTTGGCACCGATTGACTTCTTTTTATTCCCCACGTAAGAAGTTAACTGAGAGGTCAACGTTTTTCGACACCTGCAGAAGCGGTTCATGCGTTCAGAATGCATGTTTTGGACATACCTCAATCAGAATGGCAAATGTGCTTCGACAATTGGTTCAAACGCATCCAGAAGTGTATAGATCTTCATGGGAAATATTATGAAATACAATAAAGCGATTTTCGATGATTATTATTTGTTTTTGTTCTCTTATCCCAAAATATCAAAGGCAACCCTCGTATTGGAGCAAAATGAAAGAAAATAATATTTGTTGTAAACGGTTTAGTTTGGTTTCAGTTTGTATACTACAGTCAATGAAAAAAACTAATTTTATCTAACTTTGTTGCAGGTCTTGCCGAGATGACGAGGGAATACAAACCCCCACCAGAACAGCTGGAACCCAAAGAACTGACCACCAGAAGAACGTTGAGTCAATCGCGGCCTTTAACCCCCGACGAAATGAACGATTCGCAACACTCACCTTCTCCGGTTCAGAACCTGAGGATATGCAAATCCCCTTTAGAACGAGACAGAGATCGTGACCGAGATCGAGACAGGGAGAGGGACAGAGACCGAGAAAAAGTGAAAGATGAAAAGAGATCTCCGTCTGTAGAAAACGCCCCTCTCCCCGCGTCTAGTGATTGTGGTGCTAGTGATATGACCATTCACAATAGTAATAATTTAGCTGCAACATGTTCCTCAATTAGTCAACCTCCTATTTGTAGTAGGCTATCTTCGCCTTTGAACTGTGAACCTCTCCCCGGTCCTTCGAATTTGCCTCCGGTTCAACAAGTGCCTCTGGTAAGTTTTTTCTTCCAGTTTTTTCAATTTGAAACTCGATTTAGTAACGTTCAAAATGAAAGTTGTTACAGGAGAAAAGTGTGAATTTTAGGAGAGATTCAAGCGAGAGTAAATAAAAATAATTATTGTTTTCTTTAGTGTTAAGTAGCCAACGCAAATTAGTTCGATTGTTAGGTAGAACTTGGCTCAATACTCCTAATTCTGCCTGAAGAAATAATTAATAAACGCTTTTATTCGTAGAAGCACAGAAAAACAAACATTGACAATGAAGTATACAGATCTACCAAAAGGCAGAGTTAGCTTCTGCCTGAGCCACAGGGGTCAGGCAAGTGCTTTCTACCACTCAACCTTGAAAGAAAAAATAAACAAAAAAATACATCATAAAGAAAATATAGTAATAGACCAATACAATTCAATAATTAAGCCTAGGTTAAAACAAGAAATAACGCCTGAGATAATAATAATAACAAACTAATATTATTTAGGATTGCTCATATCAGGAGAATACCCGTCAGAAATTCATATCACAAGTACGAAGGATATTTTTTAAATGTTTTTTGAAACTCAGTATGTTCATTCCCTTCACGGCTTCCGGAATCCGGTTGTAAAACTTAGTGATTGTGTATGAGAAAGAAGACGAAATCGTACATTGACATTATGGATTTCGGTCCGAAAAGTGAAATTTCGGTATAATAGATAGGGTGGTTTTTGGGTCTTGACTATCTTATGAAATAAGGTATGGGCATACAGAATCCTTCTCTTCTCAATATTTAGCCATCCCAACTCATTTAGAGGCCTACCTAATCCACAGATCAGACAAACACAGGAGTTCTGAACTAGCTGGATTCGTTGCGAGTCTCTTTTCGTAGTAGCAGGTCCATAGACTATATCACCATAATTCAAGTGCGAAAGAACCAGGGATTCGTATAAGGATATTTTAGCACGTTTATCGAGAACTTTTCTGTTGGCGTAGATCAATTTCAAATTGCAAAAAGTTCTTCTATCACCAAGTTGACATGATTGGTAAAATTCACAGAGGAATCCAAGATGATTCCTATGTTTTTAGCACTGTCAGAGGGAGAAATTGACATATCCTTGATTTTGATCTTCAAGGCATAATCGGGTCACTTTTCTACCGAACAAGATTACCACATATTTTCCAGGATTTATTGAGAGACAAAACTTCTCAGAAATTGATATGATTGACTCTAAATCTGCGCTCAGTTGAGTATTTGCTTCCATTAGACCAGTCTCTGGAAATGTTTGATAAATTTGCGTGTCGTCGGCATAAAACTAACACTTGCTGAAATGTATATGATTGCTGAATTCATGAGTATAAATAATGAAAAGTAGCGGGTCCAAAATCGATTTCTGTTGAACCCCATTCTCCATAGTCAAAAACTCAGAGACATCCGTTTCCAACATAACCGCTTGCATTCTATTAAATAAATAGTACTGAAGTAATCATACTGCATCTGTAGAAAATCCGATGACATGTAAAATGGCAAATAAAAGCTGATGTTTGATTCTGTCGAACGCATTCGTATAATCAAGCATAACCAATGCCGTTAATTGGTTTCGGTCGATTGCGGGGAGGATGTCATCTGTAACTTTGAGGATAGCAGTCACACAGCTATGCTGAGGCCTAAAGCCGGATTGGCATGAAGGTATGATATTGAACGCTTCCAAGTGCATTTGCATTTGGAGAAATATGTTTCTTTCAAATGCCTTGGAAAGCGTGCTCAGAATGCCTTGGAAAGCGTGCACAGAATGCTTATTGGGCGAAGCGATTTCATATAATCGGGATTAGGAACTTTGGGCAGTGGAAGAATAAACGGTTTTTTCCATATGGAAGGAAATCGTTTTTAACGATACAGAAGGTGAAAATGTGGCAAATGACTGGAATAATAACAGGACAGCAATGTAAAAGCATTGTTATATCTATTTGTTCGACACCAGTAGCATTTGACTTGATGGACAAAAGTGTTTTGAATATTTCAGATTCTGTTGTAAGAGATTAGTAACACTGATTAAAATATTTTTGCACATATTTGATAAATATCGGTGACTTGACAAAAGACCCCGCACATTTCTTATGGGAAATGGCTTTCTGTGAATTTGGCTGAATTTTTGTTATCTTGTAGTTCTTGATGAGCTGATCAAAAGTGATTATAGCCACAAAGCTCAACAATGGACAGTTTTCGAGATTAGGCTTTCAAATTGGATTTTTTCCATTTTTTGTGGTATTTGTCCATCAATCGGAGATAACTCATTGTTGGGGTAGAATTTAGATGTTCGGCGCCGAGAACCCGACTGAGAAATGGTCTTTCTCAATTACATTATTATTATTATTGAAAATTTTTCATACACTGCTCCACACTGGCTATGAAATAATGTACTAATTCCAAGATTTTCCATGCACCTTTTCATGCTACAAGATAACGCCAGTGAGATTTATATTGACAAACAAAAACGACATATGTTGGGTATTTTTTGAAGAGAGACCACAATGACTTATTCTGAATATTTCTGACGTCCAATAATATCGAATATGTTTAAAATGGGGCACGGCGAGCTTTAATGGGGGAAAACGGAAAAATTCCAATCATATATCCGCAGAGATAACAATTGTTATCATATCGATGAGAATAATAATGAGAATAATGATATAGCGAAAAAATATATAAACTATCATTATTCTTATTATTATGCTGAATGTTACTACTACCATGCAGAGCTGGGAAGTACTCAGTACAAATACCCGAATGCTGTACTCTCGAGTACATTTCTGGTACTCTGTACCCGGTACCCAGTACATTTTCAATAAAGTACTCGGTACTCGTACCCGTACATATCGGGTAAAAATATCCGATACCCGCGCTTCTTATGCGAGTACATTTTTACGAGTACTTTTTTATGCAACGCGTCTGCGCCCTGTCCCTGTCTGTCCAGTCCCTCCAGCCCAGCATAACTAACCCAGAAACCTCAAAACTCTATTGGTCGTTGATCATTAATCAGTATAACCTTATGTTGGCTGCCTGGCTGCTGTCCGAAATTTCTAGATGAGAAAAGAACAGTTTGAGTTCTTTGAATGACTATCCCATCATTAAAAAGGTATTTTTAAGGTACAAAACCTGCTTACCTCCCTCTGCGCCGGTGGAGCGGTTATTCTCATTCGCCACAAGTGTTAACAGGCCACGGCGAAATGCCCTCACCGATAAAAACTTGTGATGCTGAATAATTTTTTCGATTTAATGTTTATTAAAAAATATATTTCTGTTGAACTGCTTTGTTAATTGTACCCTTTATGAACTGAAAACTACAAAATAGTTCAAAAATTATTGATTTGATAGTGCATATAGTATACAGGTCAATTCAAATTCGACCCCCACCATTGGGATCTCCTAAACTACAGGAGATACGTCGAAGCTTAAATTGGGGCAAAGTTGCGTATTCTGGTGCTTAACAAAGTACTGTTTTGAAACTTGGAAAATTCTGAGTATTTCCGGAAATATCGGGAAAAAACTGAAAATCGGAATTTTCGTTTTATTTTTTTTCTATCGTTATTTGACAACATAGCTCAAAACCAAAAGTACATTTTCATTGATACTTTTTTTCAGCTACACGTTTTCATGTTCAGATTTACTATCCGACGTTTCGTCGTCTGGCATTCATCATCAACTTTTTTTCTGTTATGGGCGCCATATTGTTTTTTTATACAGAAAAATAGTGATTCTCATTCTGATTTCACTGATGTATAATTTGTAATCATTTGCACTTCTGAAACCACAGATATTAAAAAAATAACAACTTCATCTGAGATGGTCATGACTCCATCGAAAAATTTTGTTTAATAAACACTAGTTGTCAGAACTCATTAAACATCGTAAGTTTGCACAAATACTTCAGTCGAAATGTCCTCATTTTAAAATGAAGAAATACGAGATATGTTGAAACTTTATTATAAATTTGATAGGAATAGTACGAAAACAGCACACATTTATTTTGAATTATATCCGGAAAGACAACAGCCGGATTATTCGGAATTTTGGACAAACACTTGGCTGAGTACGGTGCGTTTCAAAAACCATGAATGAAATATGGAAGCAGAATGGAACAAAATATTAGACGTAACTTATTAGCCGAGGTAAAATAATTGTTCATTCCATATTCGAAGAAGTATAATTATTTTTGGTACTTTTTTAGATAAATGCAGATCTTTCCCAATCAACACATCAAATCTCGGCAGAAATGGATGTGCCACAGACGAGCGTTTGGAGGGAATTCAAAAAAAGTGGTTTGAAATGTTATAAGATACATATTTCACAAAAATCACATCCAGGTGATCCTGAGAGAAGGATGGAATTTTGTAGCTGGCTCTCGAATAGGGTAGACCCCACAAACTTCTTGAAAAACATTATTTGGACCGACGAAAGTACTTTTTCGAACTGTTGTGTTTTTGATAGAAATAATGAGCACATTTGGAGTAAAAACAATCCACGACACTTCAGAGAAGTCAGACCACAAGTTCGGTTTCGTTTGAATGTGTGGGCTGGAATTTATGACGACCGAATACTTGGACCTCATTTCTTCTCTAATACTTTGAACGGGGAAACCTATCTTCGATTCTTAAGATACGAATTCGAAGAATATATGGATACGTTTCCCCTTGTTAATTATAACAGCTGCTGGTTTCAGCATGACGGGTCTCCTCCACACAATG
The DNA here is from genome assembly GCA_944452925.2 of Chrysolina oricalcia. Classification (NCBI taxonomy): domain Eukaryota; kingdom Metazoa; phylum Arthropoda; class Insecta; order Coleoptera; family Chrysomelidae; genus Chrysolina; species Chrysolina oricalcia. Next base: position 26,686,084 of record OX101812.2, on the reverse strand, counting down.
AAAGAGCAGTTTGCGAATATTTACACCAAAAATTTCCTAATAGGTGGTTAGGAAATTCTGGACCAGTGAGGTGGCCGGCAAGGTCACCTGACCTTTCAGTTTTGGATACCTTCTTATGGAGCACTTTAAAGAACAGAATCTATGGAGAACAAGAATATGACACAGTAGATGAACTTAGAGACAATATCATCACGCAATTCAGGTCTATCAGAAGAAGGGATATTGTTAGGGCTGTTCTTAATTTGAGACGACGAGCTCGGTTATGTATTCAATAGGAAGGCCATCATTTCGAACACTTGTTCTAATACTCTTTGTGCAATTTTTTCAAGCTCATGATTTCATTCTTGTTTTTTGAAACGCACCGTACTCAGCCAAGTGTTTGCCCAAACTTCCGAATAATGTTATATCCGGCTGTTGCCTTTCCGGATATAATTCAAAATAAATTTGTGCTGTTTTCGTACTATTCCTATCAAATTTATAATAAAGTTTCAACATAAGTATCTCGTTTTTCTTCATTTGAGAATGAGGACATTTCGACTGAAGTATTTGTGGAAACTTATGATGTTTAATGAGTTCTGACAACTAGTGTTCATTAAACAAAATTTTTCGATGGAGTCATGACCATCTCAGATGAAGTTGTTTTTTTTTTAATATCTGTGGTTTCAGAAGTGCAAATCATAACAAATTATACATCAATGAAATCAGAATAAGAATCACTATTTTTCTGTATAAAAAAACAATATGGCGCCCATAACAGAAAAAAAGTTGATGATGAATGCCAGAAGACGAAACGTCGGATAGTAAATCTGAACATGAAAACGTGTAGCTGAAAAATAGTTTTAATGAAAATGTACTTTTGGTTTTGAGCTGTTGTCAAATAACGATAGAAAAAAATAAAAACGAAAATTCCGATTTTCAGTTTTTTCCCGACATTTCCGGAAATACTCGGAATTTTCCAAGTTTCAAAACAGTATTTTGTTAAGCACCAGAATACGCAACTTTGCCCCAATTTAAGCTTCGACGTATCTCCTGTAGTTTAGGAATCTCAATGGTGGGGGTCAAATTTGAATTGCCCTGTATAATGCAAGACTCAGAGAAAACCCAATGAGTTGATATATTCTTTAATTGTTTTGGACTTGCCGCATACAACTTGATGAGAAAGTACTTGCAAAAAGTACTCTTGAAATTCAAGTACTTTTACTCGGAGTACTGTACTCGAGAGTACCGAGTAAAGTACTCTTCTTAATTAATTCTTGGAAGTACCTGGTACCCAGTACTCGAGTACAATTCATCAGTACCCGGCCCAGCTCTGCAGTACCATGGCATTGTTTTTGATCGATCTACTTATTCATTATTCATCTTGCAAACGATCGTATGAGTAGATACTCTAAACTTTAATGCAACAAGTCTAGTTTTACTGACCGAACACTAGTGTAATGAAAATGAACTCATCAATATATGTTCCTTCAAGTAGACAAGTTCAAGGAATTTCAGGAGGACAAAAACTTTGAGTTTTCAATCTGTTATTGTAAAAAGAAGAATTTATATATTATGTGCATATACCGATCTCCCTCCTCTGATGTTGGGATTTTTTAAATAATTTAGAGTTAGTACTGTCGGAAATATCAGTAAATTGCTCTGTGATCGTAGCTGGCGATTTCAATATTAACTATATTGATCTTGAATCGCCAGCAACTGTTTCTCTTAGAAACCTTTTGCTGTCTTTTTAACTTGACTATGCATGTAAAATCCAATACCCGGATTTCTCAATTCTCGTCGACTCGGATTGACTATATTTGTAGCAACTTTGATGAGCAAGACATTTCATGTTCAGTCTACTCGTCAGGATTATCAGACCATGAGGCAGTCGGGTGCTCGGTGGGGGTCTGCTCTTCAAAGAAGCAAAACAAATGTAAATACGGAAGATTATTTAGTGGAGCAAACTATGATAGGTTCTATCGGAATTGCCTTAAAATTTATTGGGAGAGTATTCTTTGTTATACGGAACCATTTTCCTCATTTCACAATGTGCTACTGGCTGTATTTAATACTTCGTTCCCAAAACAGATAATAAAAACTAAAAAAAGAAAACCATGGCTGACAAAAGGTCTGAAAATATCCTCTTGTAATCTGCGGTCAATAATCAATCAATAATCTCTATTACTTAAACTATTTCAATAAATACCGTAGAATCTACAGAGCCACAATCAAGCGAGCAAAAGAATTATTTTACAATAATAGACTCAATAAGTCCCACAATAGAATGAAAGAGACCTGGTCAATCATAAATGATTTAAGGGGAAAATCTAGAAAACAAAAATTCAACATTACTCTAGGTCCTGATACTATAAACGACTTTTACTGCTCCATTGCAAAAGATATGAGTAAAAATATAACTAGCCCATATGATCCATTGATCCATCTTGAAAATCTAGGAGTAGAAGAGATCCTGATTCTGTATGATACAGATATTTATGAATTGATCGAAATCTTGAAGGACATAAAAAATAAAAATACTACAGGTTACGATGAAATACCAAGCAAAATAATACAAAACCTTCCATTTAATGCCCTTCAGGTATTGGCGACACTGATCAATATATCCTTCGAAACGGGTTCCTTTCCCCCTTTTCTGAAAACCTCTGTGGTCATACCTCTGCACAAGGGCGGAGATTCTGATGACCACTCGAAACTCCGCCCTATCTCTCTTATACCATCCATCGCAAAACTAATTGAAAAACTAGTTAAAAAAAGGCTACTTGAATTCGTAAATAAGCATAAGATAATTAGTGAAAACCAGTTCGGTTTTCAAAACAATAAAAACACACAGGATGCAATATTCTCTTTCTTAAATAAAGACAACAGCCGGATTATTCGGAATTTTGGACAAACACTTGGCTGAGTACGGTGCGTTTCAAAAACCATGAATGAAATATGGAAGCAGAATGGAACAAAATATTAGACGTAACTTATTAGCCGAGGTAAAATAATTGTTCATTCCATATTCGAAGAAGTATAATTATTTTTGGTACTTTTTTAGATAAATGCAGATCTTTCCCAATCAACACATCAAATCTCGGCAGAAATGGATGTGCCACAGACGAGCGTTTGGAGGGAATTCAAAAAAAGTGGTTTGAAATGTTATAAGATACATATTTCACAAAAATCACATCCAGGTGATCCTGAGAGAAGGATGGAATTTTGTAGCTGGCTCTCGAATAGGGTAGACCCTACAAACTTCTTGAAAAACATTGTTTGGACCGACGAAAGTACTTTTTCGAACTGTTGTGTTTTTGATAGAAATAATGAGCACATTTGGAGTAAAAACAATCCACGACACTTCAGAGAAGTCAGACCACAAGTTCGGTTTCGTTTGAATGTGTGGGCTGGAATTTATGACGACCGAATACTTGGACCTCATTTCTTCTCTAATACTTTGAACGGGGAAACCTATCTTCGATTCTTAAGATACGAATTCGAAGAATATATGGATACGTTTCCCCTTGTTAATTATAACAGCTGCTGGTTTCAGCATGACGGGTCTCCTCCACACAATGAAAGAGCAGTTTGCGAATATTTACACCAAAAATTTCCTAATAGGTGGTTAGGAAATTCTGGACCAGTGAGGTGGCCGGCAAGGTCACCTGACCTTTCAGTTTTGGATACCTTCTTATGGGGCACTTTAAAGAACAGAATCTATGGAGAACAAGAATATGACACAGTAGATGAACTTAGAGACAATATCATCACGCAATTCAGGTCTATCAGAAGAAGGGATATTGTTAGGGCTGTTCTTAATTTGAGACGACGAGCTCGGTTATGTATTCAATAGGAAGGCCATCATTTCGAACACTTGTTCTAATACTCTTTGTGCAATTTTTTCAAGCTCATGATTTCATTCTTGTTTTTTGAAACGCACCGTACTCAGCCAAGTGTTTGCCCAAACTTCCGAATAATGTTATATCCGGCTGTTGCCTTTCCGGATATAATTCAAAATAAATTTGTGCTGTTTTCGTACTATTCCTATCAAATTTATAATAAAGTTTCAACATAAGTATCTCGTTTTTCTTCATTTGAGAATGAGGACATTTCGACTGAAGTATTTGTGGAAACTTATGATGTTTAATGAGTTCTGACAACTAGTGTTCATTAAACAAAATTTTTCGATGGAGTCATGACCATCTCAGATGAAGTTGTTTTTTTTTTAATATCTGTGGTTTCAGAAGTGCAAATCATAACAAATTATACATCAATGAAATCAGAATAAGAATCACTATTTTTCTGTATAAAAAAACAATATGGCGCCCATAACAGAAAAAAAGTTGATGATGAATGCCAGAAGACGAAACGTCGGATAGTAAATCTGAACATGAAAACGTGTAGCTGAAAAATAGTTTTAATGAAAATGTACTTTTGGTTTTGAGCTATGTTGTCAAATAACGATAGAAAAAAATAAAAACGAAAATTCCGATTTTCAGTTTTTTCCCGACATTTCCGGAAATACTCGGAATTTTCCAAGTTTCAAAACAGTATTTTGTTAAGCACCAGAATACGCAACTTTGTCCCAATTTAAGCTTCGACGTATCTCCTGTAGTTTAGGAATCTCAATGGTGGGGGTCAAATTTGAATTGCCCTGTATAATGCAAGACTCAGAGAAAACCCAATGAGTAGATATATTCTTTAATTGTTTTGGACTTGCCGCATACAACTTGATGAGAAAGTACTTGCAAAAAGTACTCTTGAAATTCAAGTACTTTTACTCGGAGTACTGTACTCGAGAGTACCGAGTAAAGTACTCTTCTTAATTAATTCTTGGAAGTACCTGGTACCCAGTACTCGAGTACAATTCATCAGTACCCGGCCCAGCTCTGCAGTACCATGGCATTGTTTTTGATCGATCTACTTATTCATTATTCATCTTGCAAACGATCGTATGAGTAGATACTCTAAACTTTAATGCAACAAGTCTAGTTTTACTGACCGAACACTAGTGTAATGAAAATGAACTCATCAATATATGTTCCTTCAAGTAGACAAGTTCAAGGAATTTCAGGAGGACAAAAACTTTGAGTTTTCAATCTGTTATTGTAAAAAGAAGAATTTATATATTATGTGCATATACCGATCTCCCTCCTCTGATGTTGGGATTTTTTAAATAATTTAGAGTTAGTACTGTCGGAAATATCAGTAAATTGCTCTGTGATCGTAGCTGGCGATTTCAATATTAACTATATTGATCTTGAATCGCCAGCAACTGTTTCTCTTAGAAACCTTTTGCTGTCTTTTTAACTTGACTATGCATGTAAAATCCAATACCCGGATTTCTCAATTCTCGTCGACTCGGATTGACTATATTTGTAGCAACTTTGATGAGCAAGACATTTCATGTTCAGTCTACTCGTCAGGATTATCAGACCATGAGGCAGTCGGGTGCTCGGTGGGGGTCTGCTCTTCAAAGAAGCAAAACAAATGTAAATACGGAAGATTATTTAGTGGAGCAAACTATGATAGGTTCTATCGGAATTGCCTTAAAATTTATTGGGAGAGTATTCTTTGTTATATGGAACCATTTTCCTCATTTCACAATGTGCTACTGGCTGTATTTAATACTTCGTTCCCAAAACAGATAATAAAAACTAAAAAAAGAAAACCATGGCTGACAAAAGGTCTGAAAATATCCTCTTGTAATCTGCGGTCAATAATCAATCAATAATCTCTATTACTTAAACTATTTCAATAAATACCGTAGAATCTACAGAGCCACAATCAAGCGAGCAAAAGAATTATTTTACAATAATAGACTCAATAAGTCCCACAATAGAATGAAAGAGACCTGGTCAATCATAAATGATTTAAGGGGAAAATCTAGAAAACAAAAATTCAACATTACTCTAGGTCCTGATACTATAAACGACTTTTACTGCTCCATTGCAAAAGATATGAGTAAAAATATAACTAGCCCATATGATCCATTGATCCATCTTGAAAATCTAGGAGTAGAAGAGATCCTGATTCTGTATGATACAGATATTTATGAATTGATCGAAATCTTGAAGGACATAAAAAATAAAAATACTACAGGTTACGATGAAATACCAAGCAAAATAATACAAAACCTTCCATTTAATGCCCTTCAGGTATTGGCGACACTGATCAATATATCCTTCGAAACGGGTTCCTTTCCCCCTTTTCTGAAAACCTCTGTGGTCATACCTCTGCACAAGGGCGGAGATTCTGATGACCACTCGAAACTCCACCCTATCTCTCTTATACCATCCATCGCAAAACTAATTGAAAAACTAGTTAAAAAAAGGCTACTTGAATTCGTAAATAAGCATAAGATAATTAGTGAAAACCAGTTCGGTTTTCAAAACAATAAAAACACACAGGATGCAATATTCTCTTTCTTAAATAAAGTTTTTTCGGAGATAAATGCCGGCGAAAAGACTGCAGTAGTGTTTTGTGACCTGTCAAAGGCATTTGACTGTGTTAATCACAAAATACTGCTGAGGAAGCTCCAACAATATGGATGCAGAGGACTGACTTTTGAATGGTTCAAATATTACCTCACAGGGCGAAATCAAATAGTAAAAACAGCGGAGTTTTCAAAAAGGAAGGAAATCGATTCGGGAGTCCCACAAGGGTCTGTGTTGGGCCCCATATTGTTTTTATTGTATATAAATGACATCACCACTATCAATATTTCTGGAAAATTCACCATTTTTGCAGACGATACAACTATTCTCTGGAATAGTAAAAACACCGGTGACCTGCACAACATAATAACTACCGATTTAAAAAAAGTAAAGAACTGGTGCGATGCAAACGTCTTATCTTTTAATTTGAAAAAAACAAATTTGATTTCATTTAGATGTTCGCTAGATGAACTTCTCTTGGAAGACAAATCATTGGAAAATATAAATCACACGAAATTTCTAGGAGTGTTCATTGATCAGAATCTTAAATTCGAGAATCATGTTAGACAACTTACAGGTAAAATCGCCTCGGGATGTTATGCGGTTAGGGTGATTTTCAAAGAATTAAGGTTCAGCACAGCCAAAATGGCGTATTATGCACTTATCGACTCCCAGCTACGCTATGGAATACCGTTTTGGGGAGCGTGCAGTCAAACATTATTCAAACCTCTACTGATTCTACAGAAAAGGGCTATGAGGTATATTTGTAACCTAAATCCGAGATAATCTTGTAGACTTCACTTTAAAAACAATAAAATTCTGACGATAACTGCACTATTTATACTAGAATCCGTTTGTTTGATGAATAAACATATTTTGAACCTCGCTGCATCCACATCCCACTATAACACCCGGAACAGCAGCCACAATTTAGGCAGGCAGTCAAAAGATTCCTATCCGATAGACCCTATTATAGTTTGCAGGAATATTTCAATGATAATTTTTAGCCGACCTATTATATTTGTGATTGCCTATTTTATAATTGTGATTGTCTATTTTATATCTGTTTATAACCTCACGCCATTTGTGATTTTTACTATTGTTTGTGATGAATTAACATTTCTATGATTTACCATTTTCAATATTTAAGACAATTTCCTAAGCTTTGTCAACAAGACCCTGTCTTATGATAATAAAGCAAATTTATTATTATTATTATTATTAACATTTATAAAAAATAGTATTTTCAAGAATTCGGGGCTAAATATCGAATGTTTCATTCATTTTTTGCTTCCAACACCTGAACTTCCCTACCTGGAAAGTACAACCAGGTATCAAAGGTGCCGATATTTTCTTGGATTTATTTGGATGTGAGATGCTATCATTCATTTCGATCCACCCTGAGGAAAATGTCTAGGCACACCATTGTCAGATTCTCGAGATATGTGAGAAATATATCACATATGATATGTAAATGACATCAGTAGTGATCACAATTGTTATCTCTGAGAACATATGATTATGTTTTTTCCGTTTTCCCCTATTAAAGCTCGCTGAGCCTCGTTATGAACATTTTGGAAAACATATTCGATATTATTGGACATCAGATATATTCAGAATCAATTATTATGGTCTCTCTTCAAAAAATTCCCAACATTTGTCGTTTTTGAGAATATAAATTATACCGGCTTTATCTTGTAGCATGAAAAGATGCATGAAAGATCTTGGAATCAGTACCTCATTTCATAGCTAGGGTGGAGCAGTGTGTATGAAAAATTTTCGATGTCGGTGCCTAATGTAACTGATAAGGACCATTTCTCAGTCGGGTTCTGGGGGCCGAACATTCAAATTCCATTCTAACAACAAATGAGTGCTCTCCTATTGATAGACAAATACCACAAAAATGGAAAAGATCCATTTTGAAACCTCCATGTCTCAGAAACTGTCCCTTTTGAGCTTTGTGGCTATGGACTCTTTTGATCAGCATACCAAAAATTCATCCAAATTCTCAGAATGCCATCTCTCAAAAGAAATGTGCGGGGTCCTTTTATATACAGTGACCGCCAAAAAGTATGTACCATATGGGAAAAAATTTAATTATTGGAGTATTGGAAAAAATATTCTGGGGAAAAGTTTGTGCATGTCCGATAACCTAAAAATCGATTTTGACACATGTCACGTGATCGCTAGAATGGCGGCAAAATGAAAAAAATTATAATGCAAAGGCAAAAAAGGGGTAAGATGGCAAGATATCAAAAAAAAGTTATTTGAAAAAGTCACTTAGAATTCAATTTTATATACAAAAACGAAGTTTCAAGAGATAATTCAAAAAAATTGAAAATAGCAATTTTTTAAAAATATTTTCCCATCTATTTAAAAATATTATTTTTTTTTTCTTATGAATAGCTTGACTATACTGAAATATTTGCATTTTAATGATAATGACAAAACTTTCTCATTTTCTCCACACCAGAGGGCACTAAATTGAAAAAATGGGAATTTGTCAGAACCCTTGCTGTTACATCGGTTCCTATCTAACAGTTATATCCGAATTCCACGACCATTGTGATGACATGACACTCCAAAAACATGGTAATTTCCAGATTATAATAAAGTTCCGATGATAATCGTGCATGAGCGTTTCACTTCGCACATAAACTTGAAAATAGTGCGTCAAATTAAAGATTCTTAAAGTTTATGTGCAAAGTAAAACGCTCATACAGCATTATTATTGAAACTTGATTAAAATCAGGAAACATGGTGTTTCTAGATTGCCATATCAACACAATAGTCTTGGAATTCTGATATAACTGTTAGATAAGAACCAATGTAACAGCGAGGGTTCTGGCAAAAACCAATTTTTTTAATTTAGTGCCCTCTGGTATGGAGAAAATGAGAAAGTTTTGTCATTATCATTAAAATGCAAATGTTTCAGTATAGTCAAGCTATTCATAAGAAAAAATAATAATATTTTTAAATAGATGGGAATATATTTTTAAAAAATTGCTATTTTCAATTTTTTTGAATTATCTCTTGAAACTTCGTTTATGTATATAAAATTGAATTCTAAGTGACTTTTTCAAATAACTTTTTTTGATATCTTGCCATCTTACCCCTTTTTTTGCCTTTGCATTGCAATTTTTTTCATTTTGCCGCCATTCTAGCGATCACGTGACATGTGTCAAAATCGATTTTTAGGTTATCGGACATGCACAAACTTTTCCCCAGAATATTTTTTCCAATACTCCAATAATAAAAAAATTTCCCATATGGTACATACTTTTTGGCGGTCACTGTATGTAGATAGTATTCGCAAAAATTTTGATGCCTCCTTTTCTGATATTAGCACCTGATGTTACCCTTCAGGAAATTCCATTCAATTTCCCATTCTTTCTGACAACACGTTATAGACTGGAATATGGTGACAGATTCCAGGTGACGATTTTCTCGTTTATGCCTTTGAAAACAGTGAAAGATATGAAAATTCTGAGTAAAATGATGAAAAATTTGAGCGGTCGCCGCGTGGCCTTCATGTAAAAAATTCAATTCCGGTACTTAACCTCACTTCGACATCCGCAAACCTTATGACACTTTTTTATGGAACATTCATTATTTCAATTGGCACTATTGAGAAAATCGTCTAAAATTTAAAAAAATATCACAAGTTCACGCCATCATTGGTACCATTAATTTTTTCGCTGCTTTTGTCTATCTTAACATGCCGTTGGTGTACGTGGCAGCGGCGATAAAATCGCCCCAAAACACATATATTTTTAATGAAAATCGAATTTTTATATGAAAGCCACGCGGCGACCGCTCAAATTTTTCATCATTCTTGTCAGAATTTTCATATCTTTCACTGGTCTCAGAGGCATAAATGAGAAAATCGTCACCTGAAATCTGTTACCATATCCCAGTCTATCATTTGATATCAGAGAATCAAGTTGCGAACAGTCTTGTCCTGTATCTTCAGAGTCAAACGATAGTAATTATTCAGAAACTTCTGATTTACAGAAATCTTCAAATTCTGAAAAAAAAATCAGTAGCTATCTATCCGGTAGAATCATCATAAAACCAGAGATTGAACTTGTAATTTGACGGGGGAGGTAGTGTTGATGTATAATATCATAAAATGTTTATTGTTTTCACTCTGTAAATTATAAGAAGTTCTCAATCAATAAAGGACGAGGCACGGAGGTAAGAGAGTTTCTAGGCATCGATAGAATTTGCTGCAATTTCAGTATGTTACACCTAAGCTATGATAGTGATAATGATATGCTACGAGACCACGATAGGAATTCCATTGGTTGATATATGAAATTCAAATATGTTACACCTTTGGTATATATTAGAATAATAACTGAAGTCTACGCGACTACGATAGATGTAGCATGAGCTGATATACAGGATGTAATAGATAATATTGCGGGGTTTTCCAGCTAATTGGTCGTATGTATAAACCTTGAGCAAATGCTTTTACTTGGATTTCTTGAAACAGACGTATTCATGTTGTTGAGTTATGAGGCATTGATTGAATTTGATGAAAAGGACCCCGCACCATTCTTATGGGTTTCTGGGTCCCGGTGGAATTGGCTGAAACTGTGGTATGTTTCTTGATTATCCTGATCAAAAGTTCCTATGGGCCCAACTTGATCCTATGACTATTTTTCAGGATACAGCCCCTCAAATATGTGATTTAGTACCTATGCGTGTAAGTAGGTTCAAAATCATATCTGAGGGGCTGTATCCAAAAAACTAGTCATAGGATCAAGTGAACCCATGGGAACTTTTGATCAGGATGAAGAGACTAACATACTACAGTTTCAGCCAATTCCACCGGGACCCAGGAACCCATAAGAATGGTGCGGGGTCCTTTAGTATGTTACACCTGTGATGATTGCATTCTACGCGACAACGATAGGTATCGCATTATTTGATTTACAGAATATAATATAAAATATGAGGATGTTTCTAGGCATCGACAGAGTTTGCTGAAATATTAGTGTGTTACACCTGAGGCATATTTGAGTTATAATTTCATTATGCGTGATCTACAGCTTGATTACGCATTAAATGATATACAGGATGTAATGGACATTATAAGAAAAAAGCCCATTTCTGAGATCTTTTTCAAAACATGTCGTAGATAGTGTGATGATAATGATTTCTACAGAATCGAAGGCTTTAGATATGGTACAATGATTGCTAATAGGCCGAAGTGACTTAAAGACTTCAGGATTGTGCATTTTGGAAGAGAAACATTAAAAGGGTTTTTCGAAACATTTTATAGATAGCGGGACTTTGTTTATTTCTGCCTCAGTGGTTGGAGAAATATTACTACGAATTAGGTGCGAGGGTTTATATTGCGATCCATATAAAGAGACTTGCAAGTTGGCGCCACTGTACAAAAAGAAAGCCTTTCTGCTGCTGCATCCTGCTCAATGGGAGCTTATCAAATTTTGTCGATGTCTAGAAACTCCTTATATTTTCCATTACATCCCAAAAAGCCAAAAGTTTGCAGCGCTGGAAACGAAATCGGAGGATTCAACCAGTCGAATTCGTTAACTGAGCAATCACTCAGATTCATAAGAGAACAAAAAATCACATCAACTTTTCCAAATATTGATGTGGCTTTGGGAACTTTTTTATGTATTCCTGCAACAAACTGTTCAGGCGAAAGGTCGTTTTCAACAGAAATAAATAAATTTAAAAAAAATCTTTTCTGAGAAAAGCTTTTATTTTAATGCACTAAAAAGAAAAAAAAATTGAAGTGAATTAGTTTTGTTACATTATAAATGATATAAAAGCTTGTCGCGAGAATCATTTGAAATTTTATAATGTAACAAAATGATGGGTTTAATTCACTTTAAAATATAATTTCTTCTTTTCAGTGCATTTAAATAAAAGCTTTTCTATAATTTTTTTTTAAGTTCATTTATTCATTTCTCTGTTAGTTTCATCTGGATATGTTTCTGAGTCTATTCATTTCAAATAATGCTTCATTGTTGCACGGTCGCTTGCCTATCAATTTACTAAAATATAGTTCCTCAATGAGGAGAAGTTCCAGTGACTTAACCCTACTTGAAGCCTCATATGCTTTGCCAGCAGCGAAGAGCTTTGGGCCTAGATAGACAACGGCATGGTCTACAGTACTACCCTGTATTGTGTGTAATGTGCAAGCCCAGCATAATATAATTGGCACAAACAATATTTTCTTTCGTCATAATTGTCATCGTCCGAAACAATCAGGAAATTTTCCAATTTTCTACGCATTCTCAATCTAGATAGGTGGGGGGAATTTTTTTTCAAAACTTTATTATTCGATGGTTAGATATTTTTTAATGTTTTTACGGATTTTTCCGATTTTGTTTTCGCAAGTTTTCGCAAGAGGGGAGGGAGCGAGCTGACTGGCAGACATATATTTTTCCGTAATTTTCCATGTATGACACCTACGGAGATTTTTTCGAATTTCTACGCGTTCTCTATCTAGCTTTCGAGGGGGGAAGAGGGGTGAATTTTTTTGAAACCGTATTATTCAATGGTCAGATAATTTTCACTATTTTTACGGATTTTTTCGATTTCTATAGAGCGAGTTTTCCTAATTTTTTTCTTGTCTGGAAAGGGGGGTGAGCTCTCTGATTGATTATTTTTCATCATTATTTTCCATGTCCGAAACTGTTGAAACATTTTTCGAATTCCTTTGCGTTTTCTATCTAGCTTTTGGTAAAATTTTGTATTAATGTTTATGTAGTACTTAGAGGGCGCTGCAAACGCTATCCTTATTTATTTTAATTTGATTTTTTATAGTTTATAGTCAAATCTTATTCCTACACCTTTTCTAAGTAAAAACGGTATACTTTCTCAACTACGCTGGGGGGAACCGTTTTTGAGAAATTTGCAAATTTCTGCATCGATACAGGTTATTGGGTCACTTAGGCACCAGATGAAGATGCTCAGAACTCGACAAAAACTAAGTATGTGATGGATCTCGCTGAAACAAACTTTTTTTTTTTTTCACAAAGATGTATCGAAAAATAATCCATTCTCAAGATACAAAATGTTGAAAATCCGATATTACTTTAAAATTCAACATCATGTATTTTGAGAACGAATCACTTTTCGATTATGTAAACTAATGCAATTCCTATCATGGTTGCGTGACAAGCAATTATCACTAATATAGATTGGGTGTAACATACTAAAATCTCAGCAAATTCTATCAATGCCTAAATAGCTATTTACATACCAAGAGATGCAAAGGGTTGTAAAGAGAACTGAATTCTCTTTTCAACGATGTGACACTTGACCCCCCATGCCATTTGAAAATTTTGAATTGATGTGCCCCCCGCGCCCCCTGTCGAGCAATCACCATATTTTTTGTTTCAAAAAGTAGTGTGGGTGAAAGCCTCCAAACAGTTTTTTATTCATGTTTGTACGTCGAACCGTTCTATATGACAAAATATTAAGTAAGCGTTGCGTCGTCGTCATCGTGTTATACAAAAATATACAAAATGGGTCACCTGGGCTTTCTAGAGTCTGGTGAAGTGGATAGGTTCTTTCCCAGCAGGACATTCAAGGTACGAGTTGTAGGATCTCTTTCGGAAAGAAATCCAGACAGGTTTACCCCGAGGGGGCTAAATCCCGCCCACTTTGCACTCCGTTTACACAAGTGACATTCCGAGAACGGAGCACGTCAAGATATCCTTGTATCCTGATGACACCAGCACCACAGTTCATTGAACCGGTACCAGCCAGCATTCCATCTTCAGAAGTGAATGCTGGATCTTAATCATAGTTCTGATCACTTTCTCATCACCCATTTTCAGTTATTGGTATTTGCAATGAGCAAAGGGTACCGTAGATAATATCTTACCACCATGCTAAGGGAATGTAGGTATTATTAACTTATCTTGCAAAACTAATTGCCTAAATATATCATAAATAGTTGTAGTGTGTTTTGAACTGGTTTGTCCCTCCATTTTATTACACTGCAGTTGTAAGGCATAGTAATTCACTTTTTCATGCACAGCGTTCTGTTTTTGGTATAATATTTTAAAGACAAAATGAAAGGAAACTGCATCACCTCTTTGATTCAGGAGATATCAACAATTTTTTTTTCTCTGAGACTAATTTTGATTTGTACGTTTCAGAGTCTTAAGAAAGAAGTTGATTGGGGAGGAGGGGGAGGAGGAAATGAAGATCAAAAGCCTCCCGGAGATAGCGTGTCTGATTACAGCCGGAATCCTCAAGATTCGGTAAGTTCAATCTATTCCTACTATTTACCCAATATTCGAACACTCATTTATCTCTTGTTAGCTGTTGTATTTAAAACGGTTTTATGTGGATCAAAGATATTGCAAAGTGTTGTATATGCGTAACGTAAAAGTTTTAACTGTTGGACATACTGGACTTGGCCTAACGAGATTGAAAAGTAACCCAACTTTGAAAAAAATCATACTAGTTTTGTTTATCAAAAAATGTTATGTAATAAATAATCTACTAATGATGAATACCTGAGAAATAAGTGAGGAAATTCTTGAAAATTTTAATTTTTCGAATAAAATATGGTTTTGCTTTCAATAAAAAATTGATGATTGGCAATCATTCATATTGGAACATGATTTACAACCTCAATATATGAATATGTTACAGCGTGTTGTGGTTGGTCAAACTTATTATTCTTGAAGCAGTTTCTTCTAATTCTTTCTACTCTGCGCATATTACTTGGAAGAACATCTGAAGGTGCTTCTTCATCTTCGAAATCATGTGAGAAAGAAATTCCTGTAATAATTTAAGAGAATATCGAGGAAAAGAAGATGGTTAAGTGAAGATATGAAAATTATTGATGCTGGATGAACTAGAATATGCTACCACTACTAACTCATGTGAAACCATTTTTATTTATTTTACAATATTCAAACTACGGGGACATCCAACTTCTGAATGAAAAGACGGCTTGCAGATTCTTCTTCAAAACTACAAATTACGTAAATGACTCCAAAAACAGTCGCTGGGGCCCAGGTTTTGTCGTGGTCTTCTTTGCTTAAAATATCCAAACGTTTCGATGGCGTTAGTCGTCTTCTCGTCTCGGCGTATATTCTCCTTGTGGTATCAACTCAAACTCTATTCATTTAGTTGAAACGCCACAAAGAGTACTTCGTTCTTGCCAATGAAGATGACTGCCGCAGTTGCAGTCGAAACGTTTGGATATATCAACCAAAGTTGACCACGGCAAAACCCGCCATGAAAAATAGCCGATAAAAAACAATTATCCCGTAAAACTAACAGGATATGGACAGTAAAAAAAAAGAAGCATTCTTCCACAAAATCCCATATATTTCAGGTCTCTCAGTAAAACCTTTCGGACCTTACCCTTCAACGTGTGATGCACGTGTGGAATGAAAATATTTTGAGTGATGTACAATTTTTTCGCAAATTATTGAAACTGAGTGAATACGTAACAGGTATAGAGATCAACAGTCTACTTTCATGAACATAAGGTTCTCTTGTAGACGAAAATTACTGATAAGGTTATTTACAGAGGGGTAATTCCTGTTTTAAAGCCATAAAAAATATCCATTAAAATAAAGTTTTCCTGTAAAATCAGCAGGATGTGCACAGTAAAAAAACAAAAGAAGGTATATAAGTATTCTCCCACAAAATACCATTTATTTCAAGTCTATCAGAAAAACTGAAAAATATATTTACAGACAACAAATCGTAAAAAATCAAAATACTTTAAATTAACACACTTCACATCAAAGCCAAAAACACCTAAAGAACTAGAAAGTGGAGTAGTTCATAAAATACCTCGCTTGTGCGGAATACAATAGAGTTTACATAGGACAGGCAAAACGATATCTCAAAACGAGTCTAAGCGAACATGAACTAAGCATTAAGCCCGAAAACCTCTCAAATACAACAAATAAATCTATGCTAGCAGAACACTCGGATGAAAGTCTTCACAAATCTGGTTTTGAGAAAACTGATATTGTTGGTAGACAACGAAATAAATCAGCGAAGTAGTCGAGGTGTTAAAGCGTTTGACTTCCACCCAGATGGTCCGGGTTCGATCCCCGGTCGTGTGTCACTGAGCTGAAGTGGTTCGGATTCCACTTTTATTTAAACTGTAGGTCCCGGATCTCCCTTGCTCGCACGAGCTCTGCTTTTGAGGGGTTTTCTCCGAAAACGTGGGAGTTTCGTAAAAAAACAAAACAAAACAAACAAAAACATAACAAGAAATATACAATAAATGATCAGTACATAAAAAGACAGTGATAACACAAATATTTGATACCGAATTGCGATTCTCAAAACATGTCAACCGACTTTTACAACGCGCCTATGCAACCCTCAAAATGATTTATGGAAACAGGCAAATTCTTCCTGCATGTGTTAAGACAATGTTATGTGAATCCCTGATATTATCAATATTTAATTATGCAGATATTCTTTATGGTCCTAATCTCACACTGCAGTACAAAAATAAAATACAAAAAGTACAAAATTGCTGTCTACGGTTGATATTTGGTGTGAGACGGAGGCAACGAATATCACATAAACTCAAAGAAATTGGATGGCTGAATATGAATAACAGGAGACTTTTTCATTCTGTTGTGCTCTTTCACAAGATTATTGTTACCAAGAAACCTTCATATCTGCATAGAAAATTAAGGTTCCGAACAGATATTCATAATTTGAGGATTATTAACAATACCTCCATTCAAAACAGAATTATTCAGACGATCATTCAGTTGAATGAATTTTCCATCTTTACAATCGACTACCAAAACGACTGAAGATACTCAATATACGGAATTTCAAGGCATCATACAAAATTATATTGAACGAGTCTCAAATATAACTTACTTTTACATAGGTATTTCACATAATTTCCCTTAATGCACTGAACTGCAAACAGAAGAATAACTTGAGTTAAAAAAAAACTAATGGATACACAGCTTCACAGGGTTGAATGGAAGAACAAGTTTTGTGGTGTTTCACCATTAAATTTGAACTCCGCCCATTACTTTCTATTTTTATTTACTGTAAAAATCCTATTGAATTAATCTTTGAAAATAATAAAGACGTTATATTATTATTATTATTATTATTATTATAAAAAACTTGATATTCAATATTAACGAAGTCTTAGTGGCATTCAATCAACAGATTGAAAGTACCACAATAGTTGGTTTATTCTTTCGTTCTTTTCAGTGAATTACAAAAGCTTATGGCTGTACATTTTTTATATAATTTTTAATAGAATCACGGAGTAACTTTCTTATTGAGAGAAGAAGTATAGGAATGTCTTTCCACTTCTTGTTGGGACCCTGGTTTCCAGAATAAAACAAGCTCGTCATTTCTATGAAAATTGGGAAAGACTATGTGAATATCCTTATCAATATTTTTTATCGACAAGGGAACCAACCTTACGTTGGTGTATATATCTTGTTGTTTCCTACACCTGGTAGGTATTTCTTCAGTTTCAATTATTCAGGGAAAAAAAGTACTATTATCTTTAATGTTCTTATTTTACACTAATTCATGTGGTTACTAATAATGTTTCAGTTCAATTCTCATTTTACAACTTTACATTCATTTTAATTATTACCAAATGACCAAAATGCATTGAATATGAATTTATAAAAGTCGAAACTTCGACAACGGATCAATATTGGTTTCAGTTATTTGATCTCCTTTCAACTTTCAGTCACTATAGGTAATCAGTAAATTCACAAAATTTCTGAATTAAAAAAAATTACGAGTTTGAAAATATCTTATTTTTAAGAAGAAATTCCCACAGTGAGCAACACATTTTTTCATCAAAACGCAGTCTGACACATCAAAGCACATTCAGACAAGCTGTAAGTTTCTCAATACCAGGAAGGATAAAACCTTATCTTTTGATTTCATTCTAACCTTCACTCTACTGTCATCCAACATCTATAACTATCGTTATCCTCGATAACTCAACTCATAATTTTCATTATCGCTCCAATATTAAAACGACGTGCAGCCAATGTAGTGTTCCACTAGGGCTTTACCGTGTGCCGTCAAGAAGTTGACAATCATTTTGGCTATGATATTTTCTTCCGTTTCAACAGTTCTTCAAATCGCGAAACGTTCTTTTGAATGTCGAAGCAGAGAAAACGCAAAATTTTCTTTGGTGGCACACATCTCTTTGCTCACTACAGCCAAACAAAATGAACGTCAACTTCTTGTGACGGCCCACTAGTATTTTATTTCCTCACCGAAACGAACGCCAAGAAGTTGATGTTCTTTTGTTTGGTTACAGGGGCTGGATGACAATGTCAGAGAAGACTCTCCGCGCATGTATCCATGCATGTACTGCGGAAACGCGTTCCCCCACCAGAGCAAACTCACCCGCCATATTTTGTCGCATAGTTTAGAAACGTTAAAGTACCGAGAGCAGAGGCCCCACGCCACCTCGCTGACCATACCTGAGCCTATCAGTTTCATGGATTTCAGCGGGCGGTTGTCGATGAACCCGCATGAACCGCCCGATCCGACGGACCAGCCTCCCACCCCCATGGATCTGGACATCAAGGAAGCGGCGGCGGCGGCGTTGGGCAGCGGAACCAGCGGCGTGGTGATTTGTAAATTTTGCGGGAAGTCGTTTCCTGACGTGAGCTCGCTGATTACTCACCTACCTGTGCATACGGGGGATCGGCCGTTTAAGTGTGAATTTTGCGGCAAGGCGTTCAAGTTACGCCACCACATGAAGGACCATTGCCGGGTGCATACGGGCGAAAGGCCGTTTAGGTGTGCTTTGTGCGGGAAGAATTTTTCGCGCTCTACCATTTTGAAGGCTCATGAAAAAACTCACTATCCAAAGTATGTTCGTAAGTTCCTTTCGCCGAGTCCGCTGGACACCGAGGAAGAAAACCCTCATTAGAAATGCCCGTTATATCAGTGTCAGTTTTATTATTATATCACCATCTCCACGTAGATTTTCCTGTTTTTGGAGTGGACCCTCATATCAGATTTTTTTGTCAGTTCGTGAGAAGGGAGTGCCCAAAAGCGATAGTTTATTTGGGATATGCATTTTTAAAATAACAATAGTGATCAAAATTATAAGTTTCAAGATTCGATGCGTGATGTTCCGTTAGAACCTTTTCACCAATCGAGTGTATCAGATCTCTTGATGATTTATGGAAAATATTTTCTTCAAACGTACGTCCAAAACTATTTGAAACTTCAAGGTTGTTGAAATTCGCAGTGGAAAAGTCAGTTCCCTATAAATGTCTCAGTATCTACTGACAATGGTTATGGTCCAAGAAACGAGGAAGCGGCCCAATGTTAATTGTGCAAAAATTTTTGTCCGAAAAATAAAAATATGAGCGTATAGGAAATTAAAATTCAGGATGAGTTTCTATTTCATGCGACTCGATCCTGATTACCGAACTTAACCTAAAAAATTGGCAAAGTTGCGAAAAGCGGTTTTTTGTTGATAATTAAAAAACTACAGCTCCGATCAAAAAAAGTGGAATTAGGAAATTGTAGATATTAATAAGATCTATCAATTGAATAACTTTCAAGTTTTGTGATATCATCGGTACTTATCGAGTTATATCGAAAAAACCGTAAAAAATCGGGTTTTCCATAACTCGTTTATTGTAAGGTATTGAAAATTGTTACTTACAGTTTTGTGTAGCCTATGACAAGCCAAAAAAGTCTTTTTCAAAAAAAAATTATGATTATTGATTATTTTTCAAAATATATGAAGTTTTCTCAAAGAAGATGCTCTCTCAATGTGGCTACTCTTGCTCGGAGAATGATGCTACAATAACGATTCAGGGCTTTACTTTTTTCTGTAAGAGTTGTACTTTCATATTATCGAATAAATATATTGATTTTATTTATTTTTAGTGTCAAAAAATTACTTAAAAAAATTGCACAATTTTTTACATGTTTTTTCTAAATAAATTTCTTAATTTTGTTTTTATAGAAATGACTTTTATGAAAATAGATTTCTAACATGACTTCACGCTTTAAAAAAAATTGAATTCCTACGATGACTAGGAGCCGGCATAATTTTTTTATTTCAAAAAAATCTGGAAACCGCAATATTCACCGTAAAGCAGTCACCTTCATGGATATTGAGGTTGAATACCTATATTTTCAATAATAAAATACTAGGATATATCTAGTTCATTGACAGTATTATTAATTGTGAACAAAGTGAGGCGTGCAGCCGCGGAGCGATGCAATTTTAGCGGGTGGCGCAGTGGGGATACAAATACTGTTGACATTAAAGACACTTTCGTCCTGACAGTGTTATTGAAGAAGAAAAGTTATTAGTTCAATTTCAAGTACTAGTGTACATCGCAAAAGAAAACGTACGTGAACAACAAGCTGAGATACTCAATATTTTTCAAGCACAAGCCACTTTGAACGCACGAAATAAGTTTTCAGTGCTATCCCCACTCCGCCACCCGCTACAGCTATCGCGATCGGCGCCTGCACGCCTCACTTTATTTATCAATTAATAATACTGCAAATGAACTAGACATATCCTAGTATTTTTTTATTGAAAATATAGGTATTCAACCTTCATATCCATGAAGATGACTGCTCTACGATGATTATTGCAACTTCCAGATTCTTTTGATATAAAAAAATTATCTCGGCTCCTAGTGATCGTAGGAATTCAATTTTTTCTTCTGAATGCTTGAAATCATGCTAGGACTCTATTTTCATAGAAGTCATTAATATAAAATCAAAATTGAGCAATGTATTTAAAGAAAACATGTAAAAAAATTGTGCAATTTTTTACCCTTAAAATAGAAAAAATCAATATACTTATTCGATAATATGATAGAACAACTCTTACAGAAAAAAATAAGCAATGAATCGTTACTGTGGTATCATTCCCCGAGCAAGAGCAGCCATTGAGAGAGCATCTTTTTTGAGAAAACTTCATATATTTTTAAAAATAATCAATATTTATCAATTTTTCAAAGAAAGACGTTTTTGGCTTGTCATAGGCTACACATATCGGTAAGTAACAAGTTTGAATACCTTACAGTTAACGAGTTATAGAAAACCCGATTTTTCACGGTTTTTTCGATATAACTCGAAAAGTATCAATGATATCGGAAAATTATAGGTGTTTCAATTGATTGATCTTTTTGAGACCTACAATTTCCTAATTTGACTTTTTTCGATCGGAGCTGTAGTTTTTTAGTTATCAACAAAAAACCTTTTCGCTTTTCGCAACTTTGCCAATTTATTAGGTTATGTTCGGTAATCACGATCGAGTCGCATGAAACAGAAACTCATGCTGAATTTAAATTTCATATACGCTCATATTTTTTGTGTTCGGATATTAATTTTTGCACGCACTTTTCCCTATTGCTTGGACTATTACTTTCTATTCCCGATTCATGATATAATGCTATTAAATGTCAATGAAGAGCTTCAATACGTCAAAGTCAGTGACTTAGAAATGGACGTTGGGGATCAAAGATGTTCAGAAATTCATACGAAAGAATGACTTGTCATGATTGTTAATATTTTCCAGAAAGTCCTATATCGTTTTTAAGCAAAAGGTATTCCTATTGCTTCTCAGTGGTATTGATCGTTTTTTTTTAATTGGGCTAAAAACTGTAAGGCGTTCATAATAAGTAATTTTTGAAAATTCTGAATATTGGATACAGTTCAGAAAGACGCCATCATGAAAGGTCCTATTTTAATCTTGGTTTGAGGTTACTGAGTGTTGAAATTTGCTGATTTGATGAAATAAATTAAATAAAATGAAAAAGGAATATAAATACTTGAAGGTTTCATTTAAAATGAAACACCCGGTGATGCAGTGAGCAGAATACAACAAAGAAATATTTTCCAGAATCACAATTTATTTACAACGAACAATTTTACCATTTTTAATTGGTTATTTTTTACAAAATTGGATTCAATTACGAAAATCACACAAGTCAGCACTAAGGTATCTGTATAACAATATAACATAATTGTGTATGTAGTCCATCCTCAAAGTAAACTTCGGAAATTGAGAAAAATTCAAAACACGAATTCGACTCCACAACTGTTTTAATTTCCAAATAAGAATATGGGAGAAGTCAAAATTATGGGAATAACATATTACATTTTAAAATATCTAAAAAGTGGAATTAAGTCGAAATATGTGAATTGAATGGGGAAAGCCGTCCTTGTGGAAAATCCTCCCAATATATTCCTTATAACATCGGGAGTTATATCTTGCTTTGACTACGTAATTATCCTCTCCAGATCATCCACTTGTATGGAAAATGCATTTGCATGTACTTTATTTCACCTTCTCTCTTCAGTAACCTCATAGAAAACAATTGCGAGGTGTCAATTCTGGTGACACTGCTGGCCAAAGTCAAAATGTATGCATTACTCGTTCATCAAAAATATTATCAACAAACTCCATTACATCTCTTGTACTATTGCATGATTTTCTTAAAATTGTAGGGTATGTAGGGCATAGATTCTCTTGCCATGTTCCAAAATTGTCATCTTTCAAAATTCCTTGGATTGAAGCACAAAATTTAAACCGTCGATCAAAATCTCTTGATCTGAAAATACGAAGACACTGTACTCACATTATTTGGCAACAAAGAAGCATTTTTCACACCAAAAATTTGCGATTTTCTTTTGTTGTCAGCTTATTTGATACTCTGTATTTTTATCTTCTACCCGTGTTTCCATAAATTTGGAATTCATTAAGTATTTTCTGTACCAGCTGTTGTGAAGTGCCTAACTTTCCGTCTACTATTGAAATTATTTGCAGCCTCTCGAAAAGTTTCATAATGGTCTCCTACAATTGGAATCAGTTCAACTATATCTTCCAAACTCAGGTTTTCTGGCATTTTCACTTATCAATTATCGTAATAATAATATGGTTGTATAAGAATAGACGTTAAGACACGGCTACCAGAGTACTTTATTTTGTTTATTTATCCCATTATTGAACCATTTTCCATAGTTGAATAATTCCTTTTTTGGTTGAACATTTGAAATACAGGATGAAGAAAAAAACTTTTGTCCAATTTCCACTGAGATTTTATTTATTACGACGGTTTCGGATTTTACACCATTCTGAAGCAAATATTATGCAAATAAGATTACATTTAGTTTGTGAATATATATGCAAGAAAGTAATTTTACCTAACTGGGTTTTGATTACCTACATGTAAATGTAATTACCCAACTGGTATTTCAAAACAAGTTGGGAAAGTACCGAAACATTTCTGATATGTCGAACTAAGTTGGCAAAACACCTGACAAAGTCTCCCCATATCAGTAGGTCCAACCTTTGTCTCAAAATTCACAAATTCAAAAAAGTATAGTTAAATAATTCTATTTCGTCGTTAAGGGTTACAAAATTGGGGGTATTTTATTTTTTATTTTTAACGCTTCCATCAAGTTCATATGTCTTCCTTTATTGCACATACATATGAAGAATTTTCATGTTATTTTTCTTTATTTTATTATTCGTTTTCTATAAATGTTCATACGTAGATTATTTCATATCTGATATAACATGCGCATAGTACTTTATCCCAAAATTTCTCACCGCATAAGGATACTTTTCGACAAGATGTATAAAGAGGTAAAGTGGTTATGTCGAGGAGGAATTGTAATAAAAGAATATGCTGATATTTTCCGTTTTAATTTGTGTTATATTATTATAGAGATACATAAATGCTAACTAGTGTGATTTGCGTAACTGAAAAGTAATTTTATAAACAGTTCTTCAGGAATGTTGAGAACTGTTCATTGCAAATAATTTCTGATCCTGAACAATACTTTGTTGTTAGATACATTTTGCTCGAAAATTAAAGTTATATTTTCCACCACTGTCGTCATGTTAAATTTAGATAGTTGAAAATTATTCTCTTATAAAGCAGAACTCTACGAGGGCAATTTTTTGATAAAACTTCTAATTTGTGAATTAAATTCAATTCCGAACATCTTTTCTAGCTAGCATTTTTCACATTTCACCCAAAACTTGACAGTACAGTCGTTTATTGCGATACAGGCGTGTAAATACGAACAATGTTACATGTTTCGACATCTTCTTGAGAGGAGATGAACTTAATCTTCGAATAGAAAAGTTGCTCAGACATTGGTTGGATGGCAATAATGGTAAACATATATTATAAAATGGAGGTTTACTTTTGGTACCTCCGCGCACATAGCTAAAATTCTTGGTGGTACATTAAATCACATATTGCCCTTCAAAAAGTCAAAGGTGCTTTACAGCATAGCTGAAACACTATTTTTGTGCTTGTAGTTTTGGGACAAGCAGAACTCTTCACCAACAGTATCTTTTTCTATAAATTCTGTAAGTAATCGAAAAAGTTTTCCAGCTGTAGACAACTTAAGCTTCTAAGAGTTTTCTTTCAAATGGGCTGAAGAACTTCAAATACCCATACAAAGTGCCAGAATATCTTCGAAAAAGTATTTTGGCGATAACGATAATTGAATAATAAGAATCGAAGGCAACTCCTTACAAATATAAAATTCCTAAATACACGGAACTTCAACTGACTGTTTACAAAAATACTTATTTCTACCAGGTTCAATTCGATTACAAAATCCACTGCGAAGGAATGAAAATCAATCAATCACTTGCATTATCTCTTCTACGATGTCCCAAATAAATTTCATCGCTTTCAGAGCTGCCTTGTCTCTTCGAGAAAGCAATATCGTTGTGCAAATTCCTATTTTTGTCTTTAATATTTGATAGAAGGGTTCATTGCTGTTGCGTAAAAGCAATCAATGTTACTCAATTCTGGTCAGGCGATCCTGAATGTTAAATACGAGCTACTTTCATTTTTTTGGGAGACGTGAGAGCTGTGATAGTATTTTTACCTTTTTTTTTTGTTAATTTGATTGGTACTTTACTAATGAGTAGCATTAAGGGATTACTCCACCTGACCGTATACCTTTTGTTTCGACGGGCTGTTTCTTTTGACATGTAGTGGAAGCGTTCCTGTCAATTTCGGTTTTGTCTGTTTTTATATGTGAACTGCTCAAATTGTAGGATGAAACATGAATATTACGAATTGATTTTGAGATTCATCCAGTTCAATAGGAAGACATAGACTATACAGGGTGTCAATTCGAAAACTTCCCATTCTTAATATCTTCCTTTCAGTAAATAATATGAAAAATAGTAAAGCCGTAATGATTATTTTTAGCCCTCCTGGTTCAACCCCCTAGGAGGGCCAGATGTTACCTTTTTAAACAGTAATAAAGTCTGTTTTCAAAGTCCTCTCTAACATTTCGGAAAAGTTCACCAAGAATTGACCGACATGCTCCACAAAATGAACCTAAGGGTGTTGAATCCGGTGATCTCGAAGGCCATTCAACTTCTCCCCATCCACCGATCCATCTATCCGGAAATCTCTCCAGTTCAACGGAAAGGAGTCTCAATACAATTTTTTTTTTAAATAATAACCTGAAACCCATGCAACTCAGTGCAAGCAAGTTCTAAATACTTCTGTAAGTTTAGCATGCTATTTTTTGGAAACTGCTCATTAAAAAATAATCAGGGTACCATTAGAAAGATAATTAAACGCCCATCTAAATGATGCGCCACTTGACCACCTACCCATTTGAGATTCTAAGGGTAACATCTACCCCTCATAGGGGGTTGAACCACGAGGAGCAATTAATATTCATTGAAAGTGTCCCCTTGAAAATGAAATTGACATGTTTTTTTTTCTTAGTATTGTCTGGAATTTTTCACCGAATGTTTATTGTATTGTAAAACGTTTTTTGGGCGATTGATTAGACATGTCCGATAAACTATAACTCGATGCTGACCTATGTCACGTGATCACTGGTATGTTGACAAATTGAAAGAAAATGACCACGGAGAGGCAGAAAATGGAGTGGATGGCAAAAAATAGGAAAAAGTTATTTGAAGATGTAACTTGAAAATTCAATTCCATAATCATATATAGAGTTTCAAGCTATGAAAACAAAATGGCTAATTTTCTGTCTGGGTAGCTTGGTTGAAGTTGAACATTTGTATTTCGATGTTAATAACAGAACTTCTTCATTTTCTCCACAGCAGATAGCATTAAATTGTATAAATTGGTTTTTTCCAGTACCCTCGCTTTTACATCGGTTCGTTTATAACTGTTACATCAGAATTCCACTATTTTGATGATATGGCACTTATGCACATCGCTTCAGGGACATTTATAATAATCTTTAAGTGTTCGTTTGTTTCACATTAGTCGTTCAAAAATTATCAGGTGAAACAATTCCTCAATTCAAGTACACAAAGCTCTGAATCGACTCAATTTCGAATAAATATTTATGAACGTCAAAATTTGATTGCCCGTTTAGTTTGTATGTAGAATATGAAATTGGTTAAGTACTTACTATGGAAATACTTTTTTATTGGTGGAGCTACTCATGGCCGATTTCATCAACTAAGTAATTCCTAAAGTTAGGAAATACCTAAATCGAATTTAGAAATGCCCAAGTGCAATTTGCGTTTCACCAAGCATTAAGTAATACTTGAAAGTGATAGGAAATACCTAATGGAGGTATTTCCCGTAGGTATTTCCTATCACTCTTAAGCATTACTTAACATGTGGTGAAACGCAAATTGCACTTAGGTATTCCTAAATCCGATTTCAGTATTTTCTTACTTTAGGAATCAGTTGGTGAAATCGGCCATCAATGTACTAATTATTATGTACCTAGACATTATCGAAACTATACGAGAGACCATGAATTGAAAATTACTAAACATGGATTGAAAAATTACTAAAGGCAGAATCAGTCAATTTTCCTACTTATGGTAATTTTTCCCGGTTTGGATTTGCAAAAGAAAAAATGAAGGAAATATAAATAATACCTATACAGTGACCACCAAAGAGTATGTACCATATGGAAAAAAGTTTATTATTTGAGTATTGGAAAAACATAATAATAATAATAATAATAAATTCATTTCTTTGTTCAACATACACAGAGTATAAGGAAATGTAACAAAGAAAACGTCATCATAAAGTATAGATAAAAAAAAAGAAATGCACAATACATTACTTTCCAAAAAAGATAATCCTGAAACGTACACGAAGGAAAATACAAAAAATACAGTAATTTCCAATAAAAATAAAATACATTCAACATATAGAATATTATATAAAAAACTCATCAAGAGTATGAAACGTTTTATCAATAAAGTGTTTCTTCAACCGAGACTTGAAAATGTGTATATTGGAGGCTTCCTTAATCTTCTTGTCAATCTTATTATACACCTTACAACCAATAAAAAGATGCGACTTCTGATATGATGTTGTACGATGTGCATCTGGTACAAGAATACTCCCATTTCTTGTGTTATAGGTAGATTGTGGATTACTCTTAAATTTATCATGATTTTTGTAAACATATATGCACAATTCATAGATATATACACTTATGAGTGTTAGTATATGAAACTCTTTGAAAGCATTTCTACATGAATCTTTCCACCTCAAACCAGCAATTGTCCTCACTGCGAACTTTTGAAGAACAAATAATCTATTGAAACCAGTAGATAAAACCCAGTTCAGTATGCCATATCTTAGGTGACAGTGTATATTTGCATAGTAAAGAGTTAACAGTACTCCAGAGTGACAGTGACTCGAAAGAAATTTCAAAGCATAACAATTTTTCCGTAGTTTACTACAAAGTGAAACAATATGGGGTTCCCAAGTGACTTTATAGTCCAAGATTATTCCTAGCAACTTAGTTGTCTCAGATGGATCTACTCTCCTTTCATCTTCACTAAAAATAATGAAATTGTCTAGTTTTCCACGGAGATTAAATTTCATTACAGTTGTTTTTTGCGTATTCAGTTTTAGGATGTTCTTTTTAGACCACTCACCTACTTTAGTGTATACCATTTCCGTCATTTCTAAAACTTGTTCACGCGATTCAGGGACCTTTATAAGAATATTCGTATCATCTGCATATGATACTACATGGGCAAAATGTAAGTTATGTAGCATTAAAATCAGGTCATTGGCATAAATGAGGAAAAAAAGAGGCCCCAATATTGATCCCTGCGGTACTCCTTGTTTTATCATCTCTTGTTTGCTTTGTTGTTGCAAATGTTCCCTTACAGTCAAGCTATTAATAAAAATTGATTTTTGTAAAGAGATCAGAAAATATTCAAAAAAAAATTACTATTCAAAATTTCTCTGATTTACTGCTCTGTGTGCGAGTATTAAATCAATTCCATGATAACTTTTTCGATATCTTGCAATCTCATTCCGCTTTTGGCCTCTTATTCATGGTATTTTTTCCAATTTTCCGCCATATTAGTAGACACGTAACATGTGTAAAAATCGATTTTTAGGTTATCGTTCAAGCACAAACTTTTTCCCAGAATTTTTTTCCAATACTCCAACACTAACTTTTTGCACATACTTATGGTACCTTCATAATTTTTGGCGATCACTGTATATGCAAAAAAAATCAGTGAAATTTCATGGTTACCTATAACATTTTTTCGTATGACGTTCCATTTAGGGTATGCTATGGATATCGTAAAAGTTCTACATGATAAACAATACAGAACGTCACGAATCAAAAATTCCTATTGTAACCTATTTCGTATTGCTACATTCCATTCAAACGCGCCGTCAAATTTGATGTTTTTATGAAAGTACTTGAATTGATAGATTATTTATGGTGTTCAACTTTACAAAAACTTCTATTGAATCCCAATACACTCAACAACTAAATAATTATTCAACACTGCCAAAGAATACCGGAGTTCATCACCAAAATCAGGTTTTTTATTTCATTTAATGTCGTGTTAATGTCAAATTTCAAATTCTGATATTCATGTTTCAGTACTGACTTTTTTTGAGTCCAGAAAATGTGATATTCAAATAACCCTGATAGATAAATGTCGGCATTACCAATTTCACTTTTCAAACTGCATTCTGAATTTCAAGATTCACGAAAGAAATGTTATTCTTTTAATTCGTTCCTATAAATACTGGTAATTCATGAGAATCGAAAATCTGAACATATCATGCGCATAGTAATAATTAATGTCACCCTATATAAGTAGATTCTCACTGAATGATACATGTCAAAAGAAACGGTAATTTTTTGGCGGCCTCCTTCTGTTGTCAATCATTCCACTGGTCAGCTGAGCCACGATGAGAGGCAAGATTTGTTCTCAGAAAGAAATTAATCCTGAGGAAATGTTCCTGGTGTCATTTCTACGATAATTTTGCTTGGCTTTGAGATGCTATATACCGAAATATTCATTTTGTGTGTTATTATTTGATTTTTTCCCAATTTTAGCTCAATTGGATATTTTTTTAACGAAAACTTGAAATGGCGTTCATTGATTTTTTTGCTACCGGGTCTTTTGGATATATTTGTTATGTACCGATTGCGTTTCGATTTCACGTCACTCAAAATTAGCGAGAAAAGGCGGAAACAGCCACCAACGTAAGTCATAGCCACACTTGCTTCCTTGTTCTGGTTATGGAATATCATTCAAGCAAACCTGGTACATAATAAATAACTAATGATTATTTCCGAAAGAGGAATGTAAGAAATTTTTTCGAAGAACCAACATATTTTTATATATTCGAAATCTGTGTATGACTACTATGAAAAATATGAGGTGATTTCACTAAATAAATCCACGTCTTCAATTGAAGAACAATTGAATTTTCAGTTGAATATCTAGTTACCGCAAACTTATACGAAGTCACCAATAAGCTGGAATAAAATTTATTCGAGATTATTTGGCGGGTAACATTTCTATTTGATATAATTGTTACCCACCAAATACCGCTCGATATTGGCTAATAAGCATGTTTCGAAAGTATTCTGATGAGGTTTTCAAATAGTAATTATAATACGATTATATTTTATTATTTGAGATAGTTGTAACATCATTAAGTACGTTTCTAATTCCTTTACTTGTTCAAAACTGATGGACCGTGTACACATTTACTGTCATAATTCGTTTCTTCCTCCATTACTTTTTAAAATCACTATATTATTTTGTACTTGCGAATTGTCAAGTACAACTTTGTTTAAAATTATAAGACATGCTGGACCTATAGCTTATGTGAGAGTGGTTACCGAATCACTCAGTGGCAGTCGTTGGGTTTGAACCTGGGTCATCTAGTCCTATATAGTGACTGAACTCTCCATTATATTCCTCAACATACCAGCAATATTATCTGGAATCTTGCTGACCATCCGTTGGGTGCCAGTAACCTATCGCCAACTATTATTTGATGATAGATCTGGGTATCCAGTTGGCGATTGAAAGAAATGAGGCCAACCATACCTTGCCGTTTGATACGCTAGCCAAAACCATGACTTCCTTTCCTAACAGCATATAAACTTCGATAAAATCAATTTATTCTATTCTGTTTGTTGAACTTTGAATAAATGAGATTCATCAGATAAAAAGTTCATACCTATGGATGATGTAGTTATTTATCGGCCATTCACAGAAATGTATTATTTTTCTGTGGTCATTATCGTAAATATGCTTTTGCAAATTTTATTCGAAAGATTCCGAACCACGTTTATTGAAAACTTTTCTTACTTCTACTAAGGTCCAGTTCAAATCTGACAGTCCTTGTAGTAAGTGAAAGTTTCATTGATTTCCACGTAGACCAAAACATTGTTTCATATTCTTCACGAAACTTGCCCTCCAACTTTAGAAAATTATCTCTAATTGACCATACTGTCATGCGACAATACCAACTACTCAGTGTTACCAACGGTGAATAATATAATGTTTCTATTATAAAATCGAGAAATTTAAAACTGTTGAGAAACGAAGATGTGTCGAATCTAAAAGAGGTTAGATTCTAGGTTGCTTATTCTATTTAGTTTATATTTATATTTTATTTGCATATTTAACTCAAGAGAAAATCGAGGATAGGTTGATGTTAGTATCAGTATCAGCTTTCACCTGGCCTTGAATACTAACACCGCTGGCTCTATAACTTGGCAATTCATTTTAAACTCTATTTGTTCTATGCATACGGCAACCAAATAGATTATTAACACTGCCTTCTATAGACTTCTCTTTATATTTCAGAAAGGTTTTCATTTCACAAAAAGTTTAACTTTCCATCTAAAAATCAAATCACACCCTTTCTACTATGACTTTGAAGGAATGCACGCGCTTTCCACATATTATCATTTCATACTTTCACGGTCGTGAATTTATTTTTTGTCAGTTGAGAACCTTGAGCAGTTGGTATTATTGTCTCATGACAATATGGCGACCGTGAATATGGTTAATTGGGTGGAATCTCTAATACGCTCACTACAAAGAGATTAAACGTTTGACTAGGAGAGTCTAATCCCCCTAAGGCAATGGTGACACTAATAAAAAGAGATGAAAGAATATTTGTGACGAAATGAGACGTAGTTGGACATCCTATGGCCGCCGTTCTCTATAGTCAGTGACGGACTAGCGCACTCTGCACTCTTTGTATATGAGAGTTACAGGTGAAAGTTTTGTTCCTTGGTTCGAGTTCGACTCTGTACTCATGTCGAAGTACGTCACTCTGACGCGTCGAGTCTACAAGATTCTGATTGGCTAGAGCTTATTAAACCCTCCCGTTAGTTTACTCTATTTGGGCATTGACTATGGTCGATTTCTCTATGAATGCATGATTTGAAGCATACATTTGAAGCATCTCACTGATTCGTATTGGGAATAAATAATCAGTCTAGTAATCAAATTTTGAATAGAAATGTCATCAAACTCAATTCAATAAAAATCTGCCACAATAAAATTGCAATCCAGATGAAAATCACATTGGATAGTTGAATTGGAAACTTGAGATGAAAAAATCCTAAGAAATGGTTTGAATATGTTCATGCTCTTATCAATTTTATAAAAAGTTGAAAGCACGAAAGAAGTGTCAAATAACAATTTCTGTTTCAGATCATTTCGGTGATCATTTTCCAAAGCATGTTGGTCGACTCGATTTCTCTGGTCTCATATATCTGATACATGCTGTGTGAACCTTGTTTTCATGGCCCTTCTTGCTTGATCATACCTACTAATTTTATAATTTCCCAACTTTTTACACTCTTACCTTCGGGATCACCCAGGATCTGTTGAAGTTTACATGAAGTTTTGTTCACAATTTTTTTATTGAGGGTTTCAACAAACGCTTTCAAAACCACCAGTTACTTGGTGTTTGGGTAGTTTTGTATGTCTATAAATTATTTTGATTGAAATTTTTATCTACTAATATGTCACTTCTATATTTTAGTTATTTGAAATTTTGTTCATCCACTTGATATTCTGCTTGCACTTGCTATGTTTCAATTCTTATACCACATCCGTTCTCAAAAAGAAGTAATGTAGCTCGGTTTTTAAGTAAATGGAATGGAATTATGCTGTCCATTTGAAAGCCTGATAAGGGGTGCTATCGGAAAATATGTATATTTGAAAGTTTTTGGGATACAAATTATTAATTTTCAGTACTAATTAGTGACATTATCTTTTACTTTATAGTTGTTGTTTTAAAATGCTTTCGACACATTCGTCGTGATCTAGGTCGTAAAAAATTTCAATGAATCGGCATCGCATAATCTTCAGAATCGTACACATATTCGAATATGTAGAACTATAGGTAAAGGACATTTCATCTTAAACATTCACTCAGATTTTACTCCAGGAAGTGACCAGCAAAATGGACTTGGATTCAATACATTCGAAAATTGATGTAGTTCAAACCTACCAAAGGACCCCGCACGGTTCTTATGAAAAATTGGTCCAAGTCGAATTGGCTGAAAATTTAGTATAATGTAGTTTCAATGGGCACAACGAGGTCTAATGGACAGTTCTTGAGATACACGGTGTCAAACATGAAGAGGCAGTGTTGTTACTTGCCTTTAGAAAATCAATAATGTGGCGATTATTTTGTTACAAACAGTTAAGGATAATGATTGCGATCTTAATATTCTCGATGAAAAGTTCTAAGACTCCGTATACAGGGTTATTTATAATTACATAATGTTTTTGTAATTCTTTGAACAAAATCAGTCAAACCCAAAAGCTCCTAGGTAAATATCATGTGATTTTGATATTGGGTGTTCTGAGATTACTATTATACAGGGTGACCCAACATTCTCCTTTTTAAATGTATCTATTTAATTTTTTTAGGAACATGTGTATACAAATTAACCAAAAAGTAAAAAATTAAATAAAAATAGTCAATATTTATGTTTATTTGTTGCATCTTATACGGATCCTGGTCAACGGCATGATGATGCAGCTTTCGCTTTCACATGGGAGCTACTGCATTAAAAATGTTGATGCGTACCATAAAAAGCATATGAAATTATCGTTATGTGGAAGGTATCGACACTTCCGAGCACCAATATTTCAATATTATTATTTTAAAGTTCAAGAGGTTGTTTTAGTTAATTGCCAAATTCCAAATCAGCATAAATGTATAGGGAAATGTACTATAATAAATTAATTCCATTTGTGTGTAATCTAAATACATATTTAAATTAAATATATTGAGTTTGAAGGTGAATATGTTATAATTATTTGATTTAACTATTTTTTGATAACTTTTATTATATCTGATAATAAAGTCGGTCGTCACATTTAATGAATCACCCTGTATATTAAAACGAATCAATGTATCGCCGATGTCCAGCCTTAATTCAATACCCTTTAGAGAAAATGAAAATATGGAGCGCACGTTGTTACTAGGTGCGGTGTTACTACATTCGATTAAATATAATAGTAACCTCAGATCACCTAATATCAAAATCAAATGATATATACATATTCTGCAAGTCTACGAGCTTTTGCGTTTGACTGATTTTTTAAAAAGAATTACATAAAAATTGTGTAATTTTACCCTGTATACGGAGTCTTAGAACTTTCCATTATAACTCGTGTCGACAATATTAAGATTGTAATTATTATCCTT
Organism: Chrysolina oricalcia; assembly: GCA_944452925.2. NCBI lineage: Eukaryota > Metazoa > Arthropoda > Insecta > Coleoptera > Chrysomelidae > Chrysolina > Chrysolina oricalcia. Next base: position 26,651,682 of record OX101812.2, on the reverse strand, counting down.
AAATGTTTGTGACAAAATGATCGCCACATTATTGATATTCTAAAGGCAAGTAACAAAGCTGTCTCTTCGTGTTTGACACCCTGTATCTCAAAAACTGTCCATTATAACTCATTGTGCCCATGGAGACATTTGATCAGCCAATTCCATAAGAACCGTGCGGGGTCCTTTTATTTTCGTGACTTCAGGAACAAGGAAGTAAAAATCAAGCCTAATATAGTTGTCACTCGGAAAAATCGACCCCAGCCAGAAACAATAAGCGCTCTCATCATGGCTCTTGATCATCTTTTCTTGATGGGTAGAGTACCTATGCAGTATTAGAGTGCAGGAAGGAAGTGGTGTTGATGGTATACTTTGTTGACCACTGACCAGATTTTGTTAATGCCACCACCTCTGCCACAGCAATTGTCCTGCAGTGTTGTATGTTCCTTTTATGTTGATTAGAGAAGTTTGTTTACCACAGGAAATATATAGCAATAATCATTATACAAATAGTTTCATAGATATTAATATTTATATTATATACATATTTGTACGATATGTTAAAAGGTTCGTCAAAGAGATTTTACTTTAATATATTTGCATGCGGTGGATATCTGATACCGTGGATGCATTTATTTCCTTCAAACCCATGATAGATAATTAAATGTTTATTCTCCAATACAACAATTCGAGGTAACAAAATTTCATGACTTGACATGAATATTTTGTACTAGATCACTAGAGTTTGGGTTGCAGAATTTGGTAGGTACCATGAAATTTTCTTGCATGTCAAACCAAATGGATCATTTGGTTCCAGAGTTATTCTGTATAATAATCGATCTGTAAATATTCTTGGCATTTGTATAAAATTTTGAATAAACAGAATATAATATTTATTTCCAGAATTTAGTATTAATTTCCAGATTTAAAATAGTTTTTTGCATTATATTTTCCTCAGAGACCAGTTACTTCGATAACTCACTGTAGTCGTCAAAAGTAGAGAAGTAAAATTCTGTATTGGAGGTCAAGAGTGTATATTTATTGACAAAAGTGATCATAAACCCACTTCTGGTTCATCCAGAAATGATATTGACTGGGTTTGTCATTGGCATTTTATTCCTCTTCCGATTATCTCTCCAACACAATACCTCAATTGGGTCTGAAACTGATGTTCATTGTTCAACCTCAGTTTTAAAATGTTTATTGTCAAGATTGTCATTGAAATAGGAAAAATATGCTGATCTCAACGAAAACTAAGCGCCTTATTAGTCATATGTAACAGAATAACATGTATTCATGTGAATTGCATCATTTGAAGCTGCTCGTGTCACTTGGAAATGATTATTTCAGTTCCAATCTGTCTAATTTTCGACGAGTCTAAAGCATTTATTTCGTTTTCATGGCAAACTTGTTCAAAATTTGCAAGACGATAACTAGTTATTCTAATAACCTAGAACATGTGACGTCAAATCAGGTAAAATGTTCATTAATATTTCGTAACGTCTTGTCAATATCAATTGCATGGTTTTGATATTCTTAAATAAACATATCTACAGGTTGAATTTTCACATTGGTCAAAATGGCGTATATTATATCGGCAAGGACGACATTTTGTTAATTTGCCCTATAAAATGTGAAAATGAGTATCAAGGAACTATTGGATGTTGAGAACTATGAAAAAAAAAAATTATTACCCACTTAATAATTTTGCCCTTGTTTACCGTACTAATACTATTTCAATTAGTACCCTAATAATGTTCATTGTTATCATCATTCACTTTCTGAAATGCATTTCTTCGTTGCACAGTTTTTTATCTTCGATATCCAAGAATCCAGGATCACCTTAAAAACATACAATGTCATTATAAAAGTGGAAAGCGCTAGGAATATTGCTTAGGAATGAATAATGACATTGCTATTTGCTACTTGAAAAGTTATTAAGAAGGTATGCTTTTAGTTGAAGAATAAGTATCGATTGAACAACTAATTTTTTTATTGAAAACCTCTAGAATCACTTCCAATGGTGTTTTGAGTTTTACGTTGACATTGAAAATCTAAGTAAATACCGACAGTACCGTACTTATGGATCAATATCCTGTATGAATATGAAAATTTAATTCGAAAACATTAGAACAACTTTTCATTTCCACCCGAGGTCTTGAATCTAACTGTACAATTTAAAATTGAATAATAGTGTCAAATCTATGCTTAAACTTTATCTGAACCAGAGTTTTTTAGAAGTACGCACCTTCCGAATTCTGTGGCCACCTGATATAATTACGAATTAGTTTTTGACTAACACCAACGTATAATAATTAAAATAAAGAGATGCATCCCAACCAAGATATCCACTTTTTATCAGCACTTAGAGACGCCTTAGTCATAAGTTTTGAACTACAATTTTTGTTTCCTACTTAAGAGAGTATATTTATAATATTTTTAATAGAGAAATATATATTATTGTACATAGATCACTTAGTTAAGTAGAATATTTATTATGACGTCTGAATACTTGGATCTTAGTTCCATTGACTCAGTTAGCGACGATATTCTCTCGATCTTGAATCCAACATCATTAGGCCGTTTGACCAATCATTGATATTTGCAATATCAATATAAATTTAGTTTTGAGTTTTGAGAGAAATGTAGATGTTTTGGTATGCGAATATTTATATTATCACCATATTATTATGGTGTACTTGAAAGTGATTCAGTTTGCGAAGTTATAATTGATATAGAATAAACCAAAATGAGTCAAATTTCAGCATCACAGAATTGCAGGATGTATTTTGATTTGTACCTTTATGTTACTTTAATTTTTATAAGTTTCTCGCTGCAGTGGCATTTTGAGATAATGTAATTCTTAAAAACAGGATGCTTCACCTAAGTGCTACGTTTAGGTCTTGCCTACAAAATCTGACCCTGTATAAATTTTTTCTTCCATGGGAAACAAACACCCTAACTTTAGGGCATTTCAGGAGTGATTTCTATTGATTTTTTTGGGTAACATTTTTTGATGTCACTGCGATTGTTTTGAAAATAATTTTTCATATATAATAGGAAATTTTCAATTCTTAAAAAAATTGTATATACTAGTAATTGCAACTGAATCTATAATGAATCGTTACTGCAATATACAGGGTGCTCCACAGATATATATCATTTAACTTTTTAAAATTTAAACTTCATTTATTAATGGGGCACCTTGTAAGTGTTCTTTCTTCAGTTCTTGACTTGAGATCTGAAGTGCATTTATTTTAGCAAACTCATACTTATTCATTAAGAGAAAACTAGAAAAAATATTTCAACACCCTAATATTTTCTGTCTTCATTTTGTTATAACAAAATATTTCCAACGAGATATGTGAAATTATGAAATTTAGTGACTTTAACTTATTATGAAATAACAAAAATAGAATAGTAATTATTCCAAAAGCGGTCAGTGATATCGAAGAGCCTCAACAAAAAATCACATAAAATATAGAAACAGGTTAAACAGGTAGGGTCTCCTTTTCAAAAAGATATAATTATGGTCAATGTTTCCTTTCACACTTATCTCAAATTAATATCTTCATTATTTTGAGAATATTGTAAAAACAAAAGCAATTCATTTATACGTAGAATTCAAACATGTAGAAATACAACCGGCACTGCACTGCTGTATAGCTCTTTTTATTCTGCTGAAAAAATGTGTTTGTTATATTCTTGAGATATTTGGCATCGCAGTAATATCAGAAAATAATACTTTCAAAGAGAAGTCGTTGACTGTAACTTTCGTTAATATTTTCTGAAATTCAAGTCAGGATTTTCTCCAACCCAAGCTACTACCAAAACATCTATTGTAACGGAATAAAAGCTGAATTCTTGATACAAAATCGAAAATACTCACTGGCATCTTTTTATCACGAATTACTTACGGTTGGTGATGTTCTTGAGAGTTTGAATATCGACACTAAAAGTCAATGGGACTCAAGTCGGCAAAATGTGACCGACGAATTCTCTATCAACTCGAGTGCCTCTACTTAACATAAAAACATGTTCAAGTCAAGTTAAAGGAATGTGGAGGAAAATGACCCACTTATCTGTTGATTGGAATGTCAGTACATGTGGGATTGAAAATGAGATTATACCAATTTCCAAAATTCTGAAAATAGCACTTTCGATTGTTGCAAAAACATTACGGGGTGATTCGAATACATTTTTGCGAATACGGTGCCAAAAAGATAGCTGCTGAAATTCGAAATTCGAATCACGGAAACCATTTACATTTTGGACGGTTTCATTTCTAAGCCCGATTGTACTGGAACAAATTGTAATTTTCTGAAACTTTTGTCTGTTATTGTACTTAATTAACGCGATATCTGCATAAAATATGAAATTGCACGTACAGAACTGACTATGCTTTTTTAACGAAATAATATTCTGGTTCAGTGGCATTGTTTCAAAGTGAGAGACAATATTATTGTCGAAAGTGAGAGAGAGGACTGATGAATTACATCGAGAAACGGGGGGTTTCCGGTTATGTTGCGATAATAGCAAAGTAGTTTATTTTTAGGACCACTTACTGGTTGGGCAGTATTCAGAAAAAAATCAATATTCAAAACGAATTTTATTCATTCAAGTATTCTTCAGATTTTCAAATTATAAACACTCAATGGAATGAGTGTCTCTCAAACGCCTCAAATAATTAATCCTGATGAAACTGAAAATAATTGATAGATTGTTCTTAAGAAACGGTTTGATCACTGTATCAATTATATTCGACTCTGGATAACAGAAATCAAACAATATTTGGAAATTCGTATTATGAAAGAAACAACACTACAGAAACTGCTGTCGTGAGAACATTAATTGAAGATAATAAGTTATTTTGAATGCGAAATTCTAAAATAAAAGTATTCTGTTTCAAGCAATCATTCCATTTTGTTCTAAAGCAAATGAATTTTAAAAAATCATTTGTAATAAGACCCACTTTAAAAACAATTTTTTTTTCTGAGTACGTCCAAGATAAGAGTAATAAGTAAAATAGAGAATTACAGATGTTTTCTGTGATAGTCTGTGATGAAAATACACTCGTGTAAAAGTTACTTGTTGATTTATTTGTAATTATCCAGATTGATTTCATATATTTCGTTCACTACTGTGCTAAACAAGTTGCTTATAGATCTGTATATGTTGAACTATAAGTTGAGTTTTGCTAATTAAAGGATCAGTACATAATATAGTGTCGATATGGCTTGCTCACTCTAAGGTCACTTATTTTCGTTAAATATTTATTCATTAGATTTTCAGGAGCATAATTTTTTCATTTAAAAAACATTATTAGAACGTGGTGCTTGATTTATTTCAGCAAAGTTTTCGAAAATAAGTGCAGTGATCAAAGCTCATTTGAGTAAGTCACTCTCTTTAGAACACCCTGTATATATTGCAATAGAGTTTTTATTGAAACTTGGTAGCTCAGGGTCACTCACTTCCAATAACAATAGAATTTTACAATAAATCCTAATGAACAGAGTTAAATACACCACCGTAGGCATTTTTTCTAATTCACTACAAACATAATATATCTTTGAAGACTTAATGAAAATTTCAGTTGGTGTAGTGAAACAGAAATTGACTTGGATATCATAAAAATCTTTTAAAACATGAGTTATTTCATGAATTTTCAAATGTCTCTCTGAAGTCACGGAGTTTATAGAAGAAATGCCTATTGACGGTTTAACAAAAAATACTGTTTTACACATACCTACCTACTTTTTATACACAGCAGAACTGTACCATTGTTAAATTTTTAACAAAAAACTGGAAAAATACAATAGAACTGGAATAATTTAATGATTTTTCTGCAAGAAGGCGCATAACGACCCAGCAAATTGATACTTTTTGACAGTTCAGATGAAATGATGACTTTGTTTTTTTACTACTCCTTGAGAAAATTGTTCATTTGATTTCAAATGAAAATTGCATGATCTTTTCTTGGAAGATTGACTCAAAGATGATATTCTACATTGAAAATGAAAGATACCTATGTTATGATTTCTTTATGTGTTTGATCAAGAGTCTTTGAATAACGAAATTAATCTTCTTCACTTTCATAAGTGACAGTCCTGTGAATTCCGGCCCTATTAGGGTTTTAAAGTAATCAATAATATACCTAAATTAAATATAAAGCTCAAAACATTTTGTCATCAAGATCTTAGACAGATGAAACTTCATTTGCTGTAGTCCTTACAAACAAAGAAAACTATGTTATATTTATCTTTTCGACAATTTCAAAATCCTAGCATCGACAAAAGTTATTGTTAATTTCATCTCTTCAATATGATCTCCTCATTTCTTATAGGCAAATATAAGAGTTGATTATAATTTTCAGTGCTAGAAACTACAACTTTTTCTTCGGTAACAAAAAATGCCATGACGTATTCCTCGTTAGCTAGAATCTTTGTAAGAACACAACTTCGACTTGTATCGGACGCATCATCCTGAATAGTATATCTCTGAGGGCCAGTTTTTTTGTTTGAGTTTAGCTCCAAATAACTAACTAATAGTTTAGATGGTTAATGACATTCAACTGCTCCGCGTCTTCTACTCCATCTATTCGGGAATCTCTCGTTTAACCACTGCGGGACGGTAAGAAAATAAAAGACCAATAATGGCATTTCCGAAAATACCAGCCCACACATTTATTTTTGTGGGTGTTTTGTTTGTCCTTCCGAAAAATATAATGTTTTTTGTCACTCCAATAGCGACAATTTTGTCTATTAACATTTACATTCAGAAAAAATGAAAACCAGCGCTGAAACCAGATGTTTAGCAAAAGTTTAGGCGTGGCATTGACATGATGAGACATGGTTTCATAAAACTCTATTCTCCAATCATAATCATCCTCGAGGAGCTTTTGAAGAATATGCGTTCTCTCACAGTCTTGCTTGACATTCCCGTCTGTTCTGAGACTGATGATCGTAAGGAACTCGTGGCTCTGCAGCAAATGTTCCCAAAAACTCCTATTGGAGCTTCTTCATTTAGTACTCTGGGGTTATTCCTACTTTTATTTTTCACCGTATGTACCAGTTTCGTAAATCTTTGTCATCAAATCAAGCACATACCGGTGACTTACATTACAATTTGGATTTCTTTCATTAAAGAGAAATGCTACCCTTCATGCGCACTCTCCAACCTCTTCATAAATTGAAATCATTTCAATTCTTTCTTGAGGAAGGTAAACCATTCATCGTTCACTTTTATACACTTATTAAAGTTACTGAACAGCCCAAACTGCATTAACAATACTACCACATCGTTAAAATTTGCCTGAAAACAGAAGTTTTTTACAACAGAAGTAGCAAAAAAGGAAGACTATCTGTGGAATCTCGGCGATGAGAATTAAAAATCCAGCATTTATTAATTACGCAACTTATCTATCATCTATATTTTGCTATTAGAATAATTTTGGATCTCAATTTTTCGGAGCTAATGGCTAATGTTGCCCCTGATAAACAGTTGAAATGGTACCACCAAATCTTCTAACCAGTTCTAATAAAAAGAGACTCGATATCATTATGTTTGTTTAAATAATAATTTGAAAACCGTGCATCTCAGTGCAGGCAGGCTTCTGTAAGGCAGGCTTCTGTAAGTTCAGAAAGCTATTTTTTGAAAACTGCTCATCAAAAAATAATAAGTCAGGATACCATTGGAAAGAAAATTGAACGCCCATCAAAATGATGTACCACTTGACTCCCCTTCCCACCCCTTCCCATATAAGATTCTGAGGGTAAAATCCACCCTTCCTAGGAGGGTGAACCACGAGGTCTACAAATATTCATTGAAAGTGTCCCCCTGTAAAATAAAATTAATCTGTTTTTTCGATTACTCATATTAGTTACTGGAAGGAAGATATCGAGGGTTGAATTTTTTTAAATTAACTCCCTGTATAATTCGTTAAATGAACAGTTCCTGAAAATTACTCTTTTCAATGCAATACTCAATGACTATTTAATAATGATGAAAACCGATTGGATTCTGATATCCAGATAGAGAAGTATATACTTCGATATTGAAAATTGAAATGCAGTATTTAGATATCAATTTTTTTTCATCCAAGATCTTTGTATAGAAGCTGATGATACAAGCTTCAAAGTTTTCCATTTGGAGCAATTTTTTAAAGATATTTTCAAAAAGTCATTCGAACAATTTAAGTATTTGATAAAATTCAGGGGTGTTCGAGGTTTTGAAAAATTTTTTTGAGGACGAGCTAGTCTTTTAGTACTACCAGAATTTCAACTTTTTCCATCGATTTTCACTTGACTTCTAATTTTAGAAATCGAGAACTTTTCACTAATAAAAGCGGGAAAAATATTTAACAGCATGAGACCTACTGGAAAAGAAGCAGAATATTGTCATTATGATGGTATTATGGTAAAAATGGTTTCTCACGACTTGCAAAAATTGCGACAATTAACTTCCTTAAAATAAATCGAGAAAAAAGTTGTTGGCAATAAAGAGATCTACAACTTTTGCATTAAAGATTTTTCCACATAACCTCAAATTTTCCGGAAAAATCGTAAAAACCGTTTTAATATGGTTTGAATCTTTTTTTGTATGAAAATTGTATGTCGCAAAATCTAGTGGATATATACCTTTATATGTTCTGAATTTTTTTCAGCGAAATATTTATTTTTCTCGAACCTCTTTGTAGTACTCGGAAAGGGGGCGGCTCCCAGTCAGCAAAACAAATTTTAAACGCCTAAAATACGAAACAAAGTTACAGGCAAGGACCAGGTGGAGAATGTTGTAGCGGAAAATGTTCAGAAAAAAAGTTATGGATGATGAAAAAATCAAAAACTTTTGTATAAAACACTTTTCAACATAACTTCAAATTGATCGTCAAAATGGCGAAAAACCGATTTTTGAAAATTTATGGTTATGTGGATAAATTTTGCATACAAAAGTTGTAGATCTTTCCATTGCCAACAACTTTTTCTCCTAACTTTTTCTTGTAGGAGGTTAATTTTGCTGCAAATCATGAGAAACCATTTTTACCTCCAAAAGTTCATGTCCTTGTTCATTCTTTGTTCCTATTAAGGTAACATGAAATTAATATTCACGAAGGGTTTTAACTGTTAATTTCAATAAATTTAATGAACAAATATGAGCATAGAACAAAAATTTAAAAAATAGATTTTTGAAAATATGTTTTTTCGGTTTTTCGCCGTTTCTGGAAAAAAATTCCACAGTAGTGCTACTCTTTTATCATATAATCTGAAAGTAGATGCTTCAAAGAAAAAAACTGATGGCTGGCGAGTTCCAAGAGAAAATTTTCAGTTGTAAATGAGGTAGTTTTTTCGGAATTTGTCGAAAAAGGAAAAATCTGCATTCGGCTACAAAAAAATTATAGCTCACTTGAAACATAATAAGTTATATTTCCACTAAATTTCGATAAAAAAATAATTTTTAAGTCAGGAATTAATAGCTGAAAAAATGGTTTTTCCGATTTTCCCGAGAAATTTGAGGTTATGTGATAAAATTCTGAGTATTAAAGTCCCAGATATATTCATTATCAACAACTTTGCTTTGATAGGTTAGCTTTCGTTGCAAATCTCGAAAAACTTGAATTATCGCTTTCAACCCCTAAAAGTTCACCCCGTTCCACCCTTCTCCATTTTTTCGACTCCAATTTAATTTTCCGTCATTTGAATAATATTTTGCTCCAATTCCAGTAGGTCTTCACTTCGCTTGAAAGATGGGAATCCATATTCGCAATCTTTTCATCAATAGAATCATTAGGAACTTGAGAAGTATCTCATTTATTAAAAACTCGTGGAAAGTTATGAATAGGATCGTCTCAAATGATTAGGATTAATAAAATGTCGAATCTCAAGAAGTAATACGTCATGGTTGAACGTTTTTACTCCCCTTGAGAGTCAGTAACATTTAAAAGAAAGAAGTTTTAGTGGTGATTCACAAAAATTCTTCCAAATGTTTTCTTCATCAACTCTTCATTTCTACCAGAAATAAATTTGGAAAATGAACATTCGTTTCAGTTAATTCGATTGAGACTTTCTTTATAATAGAAACATTTATTATTTCGTTATTCCATAGATGGACAACACATTTCATCTGAACCCTGAATCAAACAAAAGTCATTGTTATGAATCTTTTTGTTCTTAATAAGTTGTTGAGTGCCAACTACCAGAAGCTAGTGATGTTAAGTTTTAGTATTTTATTACAAAAAATAAGTAGCTGCAATTATTACTGACAGAAAATGATTAGTTTACAAATTCAGCTGAAATTTTTTTATGAGTAATCGTGAAGTTATTTCTGCGAACCGTTGTAAATTAATTTTTAGAAAACAACATCCTTGGCAATGTAATAAATTAGTCTAAGTAATTGTAACGACTGGAATATTATACATCTATGAAATATACCGGTACTAGGAAGATCTTGGAATTTCATTTATTTCCCTTATAGGTTGATTTTCGTCTGCTATTGATGATCAGGTGCAGAATGACAGGAATATTGGTATAAAGGTCAAGTACGTATCAGCTTATTCTATGCTGATAACTTCCGAGGCCTTTATTTTCATGCAACGACCCCTTTTGTCTCTTTCCTCCCACTCATTGTTTTCACCGTCAACCTAGCCTATTGAATGAATTTCCTCATTTCCTGAAAACATGGAGCAGACGTTCAATTTAAGTTTGATAGAGAAGTTCAGGCAATGTTAGACAAAATAGAACGTTCTTCGTGAAAAACTTCTGAAATCGTAATATACAATGCCCGCCATACATTAGGTAACAAATGTGAAAAAAGTTTTTTGTAATAAAAAAAATTTAGGTGATCAATTGTGCAAGTCGACCACCTAAAAAGTGAATTTGACACAAGTCACGTGATCACTGTGTGTTGAAACGGTTATCCCAGGAAATAATATCCAAGACTCCAGACAAAGGCGTTTTATTTTAGAGTAGCCTACAACTATAATACTGACTTCACTGTAAATTCGAAAAAGCATAAAACGAGACGATAAAACATTCAGGCCAATACTACATCAAACTAACCTATAATATTGACCAGGAGGCAACAAATAAAATATTTTACAATATTATATGCAGTTGCATAAAACCAAAAGGTTCAAATTATTATAATTCATACTTTATTGAGTGCTATTCATTGAAAGAAAACATCCCTTTCGAATACATGAAATAAAAGAACCCAGGAAAGCAAAATAAATGTTATCTTTGGACCTCTTAATCCAGAACCTGGACTAGGATGCTGTGGGAAAATTCGAGTATGGAAAATTTTCCTTCAGAAACGCTCAGTAGGAGTCCTAGCAAGTGGTTTGGACGTGGGTGGACATCCGCCACCTGCTACGTTTTCGAGCCATTATGCCATTAAAGATGGCGGCCGTTCGATCATAGAACTGCTCATATCTCAGGCAAAACTTGACCGACTTGCATGCAATTTGGGTCAATTTGTTGGTATTACTATTGGTAATATGAATAGCAATATGGTTTAACTGTCACTATACATGCATAAACACACGAAATTTTTTATTCTGTTGTATTCATTTCCACATAAATAAACATTAAATGAGGATGGTTATCATGGGTAGAAATACAAATATCATGAATATAAAAAGTTTCAATGGAAATATGTTCAAAAAAACAATTGCAAAAAGAGCAACATTTGACTTCATTTTTCCCACAAATGCAGGAGAATTTGGCGCATGTTAAACAGTTGCAAGTACCAATAAAATTAGTGGGATATTTTTGTAAGTTTTTTTCAGGCACCAACTCATCTTTTATTAGTATAAAACGGAAATCACATGGGTCTAAGCCAACAAGCACATCATCAATGCAATGTCGCTAAAGATATGTGTAGAAATATGATCTCAACAAATGACCCCTAACACTTCTGCTTGTTGGCGGCAAATCTTCAATGTCCATATTCTTGGCATGGTAATACAGCCACAACCTTACTTCGCCTAAGGACTTACAAGATGACCCTTTCCGTGATACTAGCACTAGTTATTCTTCTGCAGATTTGAGGCTTTGTTTAATGCCTTCCCAGTCAGATTTCAAATAAATAAACATGATACGCCAAAGTGTTCTTCGAATGTGCCAAAGATGCATCATTTTTTTTGTGTTTATTGTCCCTTCAACCATTAAGGTTATTAGAGACAACATTAAATGGTTTATAAATATATAGATTACAATTCATTGATTAGCTTAATGTCTGTTAAAAACTTCATTAGTTTATGTATGTCACAGTTTTCATCCAAGAGTTCGTGCAGAGTTGATGACATTCCATATGTTTGGCGTTTGTTGTTGTATGCTGGGCACTCAAGTAAAATATGCTTGGTTGTAAGGTTACTCTGACATGTATCACATATTGGTTTATCTGCTCGGTTCAGTAGGTAGCTCTGTGTGAGGCGGCTATGCCCCAGTCGAAGTTTGGTGATGATGATATGCTGTTTTCTGATCTGCAAGTGTTTTTTCCAGGGTGTTACAGATTTTTTCACTTCAGTAAGCTTGGACCCAGTGATATTCCACTCGGATTGCCATGCGGATGTTATTGCTTCTTTTATTATTTGTTTGAAGTCCGACTTACTACTATTGAAATGGGATGGAGATCTTCTCTATTTATTGAATTTCTGGCTAGTTGATCCGCAATTTTGTTTCCTTGTATTCCCACATGGGATGGTACCCAGATGAATTCTACGATTCGGTCAATTGGTTGTAAACGATTAAGTTCATTTTTAATCAGGAGAAGGATTGGGTTGGTGGGATAGATTTCGAATAAAGCGATTAATGAGCTGAGGGAATCGGTAATGATTACTGTTTTCGCAAATTGTTGTTCTCTTGCATGTACCAGTGCCTTCAGAATGGCGAACAGTTCTCCAGTAAAAACGGATGTTATTTCAGATAATCTGTAGCATGAGTTATATGTCGATGTGGTGAATGCTGCTGCCGTCCCATCTTTTGTTTTGGAGGCGTCCGTGTATACTTGGATATACCCTTGGTAACTTTCCATCATATGTTGAAAATTTTGTAAGTTTTTTTTCTGGCACCAACTCATCTTTTATTAGTATATCAGATTTAAAAAAAATAAACATGATGCGCCAAAGTGTTCGTCGAATGTGCCAAAGATGCATCATTGAGAGCTGCTTTTTTGGTGCCAAATTTACTCGTATAATCTGATCCAGATAGTGCGTGGATGGCTGGAAGCAAAGAGTATAAGTTTTGTCCAATTTGTTTGTGAATATCATGAACAGGCAAAAGTCACGTCGAATCACTTCAGTGCGCACCCAAAGTTCCTCAACACTGAGTTCATGAAGAGTAACCTATTGAAACAAAGCTAACAGTGTCAGCACTAGCGAGAACGGCTTTATTAAACCCACTCAGACATGCATGTTTCGAATGAATCTTCATTCTGGAGTTTGCTTCCTCTACCGACCTACAATTTAATTCTAGAGGGTTCACTTGCCTTCTACCTTGCACAGATGTGCAATTGAAGATGACTTCATCTCTTTTATCACCATAAAAAGCGCTAGAGATGTAGTTAATTAACACTTCCAATTAACTGATCAACTATTTATATCTATTATTTGCACCGAATGACTCTTTACCTACATTCATGAAAGACAAATACGTATAAAAGTTGACAGTTTCATGCAAGACGGTCAAGTATTACATGAGATATGAGCAATTCATCTTCGATGACGTCATAGCTCAAAAATGTACCAGGTGGTGGATGTCCACCCAAGTCCAAAATACCTACTAGGACATCTAATAAGCATTCTTGAGGAAGCATTCTCCATACTTGAATTTTCCCACAGGACCCTAGCCTAGGTACAGGACTATCTACTATCTTTGTTCATTGTGTTTCACTTCTCATGGAAACACCCTCGTATATTCCGTAATTTTTGACCTAGTACCATGAATTTCTCAGGATCGATAGGTACACTGGAAATGAACTCACTACACGAAAGGAGTCATCCTACGTGATAAACACTGCACTCCAGCAGCGATGTAACCAACCATTATTCCGGAAAATTATATTAGGGTGAAAAATTGGCCCGAAATTCCTTTGTATTCGTGTTCAGCTATACTCCGTCCGAGCTCAGGAAGTATTCACCTCGGAGATACCAAATCCAAAATATTTTTGATTTTTAGTATGGCCCAGCCGATAAACAAGGAAAACTATTTTGATAAATTTTAGCCGTCTTCTATATTCCTTCCGTTGAGATATGTTGTTCAAAAAGTTATCAGTTATCATCTGACAAAGTGGAAGGCAATTTGATTGGGGCCGGGGCTGGAAACATCATATATTCTCACTTTTTAGTTCATTAGTTTAATTTTGGCCCTTAATCCTAAAATCAAAGTGGAAGCAATTTTTAGCAGGGCCGGGTCACAGGAAGGGGGGCAAAAAGGAGCACTCGAAACACTCGCGGGACCAGCTATGTTCAAAAATTGGAAAAATGGACTTGGAATGATGATCAAGCTCTGAAACTTTAGGTTGCACTTCTTTAGGGACCAAGAAAATTAACGTCCCAAGGGAAGGAGTTTTCGTCTAGTTTTCACCCCCTTTCAATTATCCCTGCCACAAAAATGTGTTTTCGAGCCACCATCAGGCAAAAATAGACAATTGCCACTTTCTGAGTTGACAGGCATCACTTCCCAATCACAACAATTGGTCACATGGTTTTTCTTTCTCTGTTATATTTGATCAAAATACTATTCGTAACTAGAAGCAATCCTTCACATTAAACGTGTTTCAAATTCGAGACATGCGGGGAGCGTAAGTATCCGTTTATTTTCATGACATTTGGGATTCGACGTCTAGTAAGAGAAAGTTATATTCCAGTGAATGGAAATTGAAAGTTTATCACGTAAGTAACAAGAAAGATTTAAAAATAAATTTGGGGAAATTTTTGCCGTACTGCAAAGTGCTTCCATTTGTCATTTTTCATTTTTTTTCAAAACTAATGTAATTTGGCCAAATTAAACTTTTGGAAAATTCAAAGATTGTTTTTTGATGATACATTTTTTTTGGTAAGATCAAGAATTAGAGGTATATTTAGGAAATTCCAATATACTTACATAATAACTTTTAGAACTTGAATTTTTTCAAATTCATGTGTAGATTTTTTTTTCAGATGCAACAAAGTCCATGAAATAGTCATGAAAAGGGCCATAATTGAAAGGGGTGGTAAGGGGTGAAAACTAGGACAAAAACTCCTTTCCTTGAGAGGTTGCTTTTCCTGGTCCCTAAGGAAGTGTCACCTTAAGTTTCAGAGCTCACTCATCATTCCAAGTCCATTTTTCCAATTTTTGAACATAGCCGGTACTGCGAATTTTTGAGTGCCCCCTTTTACCCCCTGTGACCCGGCCCTGCTAAAAATTACTTCCACCACGATTTTAGCTACCTAAGGCCAAATTGAAACTATAGAACTAAAAAGTGAGAATATTGGAGACCGGTTAATATCTGACCTGAGACATTTTCTGGAGGAAAATTTTCAAAATGTGTTTTCCATCCCCGGCCCCAACCAAATTTCCTTCCGCTTTGTCAGATAATAACTGATCAATTTTTGAACAACATATCTCAACGGAAGGAAGTTAGAAGACGGTTGAAATTTATCAAAACATTTTCTCTTGTATCTCGGCTAGGCCCTACTCAAAATCTAAAATATTTTCAAGTCCGTGCAAAAATAAAAACAACTTACGTATTTGAGGTAAATCTTTTTACTTTTCAACATAGTCTCCTTTTAGGTTTATACACTTCGTCCAACGATGTTCCAGCTTGTTCATCCCTTCCGAATAATAGGACTTGTCCATGTCTGCAAAGTATCCATTAGTGTCTGCAATCACCGCCAGCCATTTCTTCAAATTGGAGAACAAATAATAGTCCGAAGGAGCCAAGTTTGGAGAATAGGGGGGATGTGAAACGAGTTGGAATCCTATTTCCATTAATTTTGCGACTACAATTGCTGAGGTGTGTGCTGGTGCATTGTCGTGATGGAAAATTACTTTCTTTTGGACCATTCGCGGCCGTTTTTCTTGCAGCTCGGTTTTCAAACGGTCCAATAACAATGAATAATATTTACCTGTAATAGTTTTACCCCTTTCCAGATAGTCAATGAGGATTATCCCAAAAGACAGTCGCCATAATCTTTACGGCCGAAAAAACAGTCTTCGTCTTTTTTGGTGCAGATTCCCCCTTGGTAACTCATTGTTCAGATTGTTGTTTGGTCTCAGGAGTATAATGATGGATCCATGTTTCATCCACAGAGACGAAACGACGCTTAAAGTCCTTCGGATTCTTCTGGAACAGCTGCAAAAAAGCATCCTGGCAACACTTTCCGATTCCGTTTTTGGTCAAGCGTGAATAATCGCGGTAGTCATCTTGGGGATTGGATGTCCGAATGTTTTTTCAAAATATTTTGTACCCGTTCAGTCGAGATGCCCACAGCACCAGCAATCTCACGCACCTTAACTCTTCTGTCATCCATCACCATCGTAACCTCCACGGGCCGTCCAGAAGGTTCCGCGTCACTTGTGCCCATATGGCCAGTCCGAAAGTTTTAAAACCACTTATAAACGGTTCCAATCGAAGGTGAAGAGTCACCATAATGTTTTTCAAGCTTCTCTTCAGTCTCCTGAGGCGTTTTGCCTTTCATAAAGTAATGTTTAATTTCCACACAAAATTCTTTGTTAATAATATGAGAAAAATAGGGGATATTGGAGTATCAACAGACATTCGGAAGTTTAGAATTAACACTGTCAAACCCAGTGAAATTACTTAAAATTTCAATGATGATATCCTATATGATGAGCTCAGTTACTGGGTGAAATTCAAAGTTCACAGTTCAAGGGGTTATTTCTGTGTTATTGAACCAAGTCATCCGGTTCCAATTAAGAATTCAATTCCTGAAAAAGTATTGATTTCATTGACATTACTGAAAGTTTGCGGAAGGCAAAAAGATGAAGAAGGTGGAAAATTTCCATGAGACAACAGTAATTGATTCTTAGTAAGAGTGAAACCAAACTTGCAGGATACAGTTTATACGACATAATCAATTTTCATAATGCACAGCATTTTCAAAGGAATCTTGTCTAAGACATCAAAAGTTAGGGAAACCTGAAAATTATTTTTTTGCGGGAAATAGGTACTAAAAATTATTTTTGCCAATCCCATTAGAATTCTCACAAAAAATGCCTTATGAAAAAAAAAACCCGAAATTGTGTTGAGGATCTAGATCTAGTGACATTATAATATATCCTCAGAATATGTTGTGCATTAGTGAGAAAATATTGGTAATCAATGATATATTTTATACGAAAGTGGGTAATCTTTGTTAGCTAACATTGGCTAACAGCATTCAAAAGCACGACAGTATCAATGTTGAAACGGCATTCCCTATATTCAAGCTTTTGTACGCTCAATATAGACTAAGCTATAGAGGTTTTTTTCCCCACAAAATCAAAGAAGCAAATGGCCTATACTGATTTTTATAAGATAGTTCGTTTTGGAAATATCTCGATGATTATTCAAGGAATCGTTTTACAGTCAATGGAACTTTTGTAGAGATTTATGAAACCTACAAAATGGATTTTCATATGACCGGATCGTCGAATATCCCACTGAGAAAATCCAGGAAAACCTCAAGAAGAAACCATTTTTCAAAAATTTATAATTTTTATGAATCTGAAGCTGTACAAAAATATTTCGGAAACTGATAGATAATAATATTCAGTTCAACTGTGCAAAATATGTTTTTTCGGGAACTATCCAGGAAGTGTTCACTTCCCGGACACTTTTTATTTGGGAAAGTAGCACTTTCCTGCCTAGTCCGGGAAGTACGTACTTCTCGGACTAGGCCGGGAAGTGCTCGAATTTTAATATAAATAAGAATTAGAATATTTCTGTTGGTACCTATATCTGATTCTGTTCGAATTTCAATAAATAATACAAATAATAACTAAAATGTTCGAAATATTCAAATTTGGAATCACAGCCAGGGTAGTTTACACTTGATCAAAATTCTATTTTTTGTTCCCTCTGTACACCGTTTGAAAATTTAGAATTTTGATAACTCGAATACAAGTATTCTGTAATGCACCAATTTTATGAGGAATAAAAATTTCTGACAAATCGATAATAAAAAAGTTTCCATATTGTTCAAATTGTTGAAAGGCAACCCATTTTAGGCGTATTCGTCTATTTATGTAACTTCATAAAAAGCATGTTTCATCCGGTTTACAGATGGGTGAAGGTCGATCTCTCTTCGCCTCTTAGACAGAATGCGTCTCATTGATTTGTTATTTGTTTTTTTGGAATCGCAGACTTCCTGAATTTGGTCTACTCGTCCAAAAAACAGTATTTTCCGGACTTGTTACGTAAATTACTATTCTGTCCAATTTGTAGTTTTTGGACAATCGCGTTATAAATAATTTAAGTGTACATCTTGCAAGATGCGCCATTCTCTGAGAAATCGTCGTATTCAAATTCTGTGAACGGCATCTGGAAGTATAGATCAATGGGCCTTGGTGGTCGGCTGGTAGTGCGTTCGCCTCGCATGCGTGGCATCACACGTTCAAAGGTAAGGGCTGCGTCTTTCCTAGCTCACACAAGTCTTTCGAAGACTTCTGAGGATTGCGCGTAGGGGTGCAATCGGTTGAAGGAAATAACAATTTCAACATTTTTTTTTTTAACAACTATATTTACAATTTGTATATTTTGGATTTTTACCTGAGAGGTGGGACATGTGTTGAAAATGTCACTGAAAGTTGATCTAAACGCTTCAAAGTGCATCCGAAATCACCCGAAGTCGCACTGAAGTTAACTCGAGTTGAGTTCGGGCGACTTCGGGTGCACTTTGAAGCATTTTGAGTAAATTGCAGGGACATTTCCAACAGATTTACCACCTCTCAGGTGGAAATCCAAAATGTACAAATTGTAGATATTGATCTCCACTTCCAAATGCCCTTTATACAATTTGAATAATATGATTTCCCTTGAATCGGCGCATTTAGAAAGATTTGCCCTTAAATTGTGCAAAAACGCGATTGAGCAAAAACTACACAGAAACCATCTTGCGCACAGTTGATCCACATATCATTATCTATCAGTTTCCTCAATATTGTTTGTCCACCTTCAGACTTGTGAAAATTATGGATTTTTGAAGAATGGTCTCTTTTACGAGGTTTTCCCGGACTTTCTCATTAAAAAAATGCTACGATCTGGTCGTATGAAAAACCATTTTTTAGGTTTTATAATTCTCTACAAAAGATTATAAAACGATTTCTCTAATACTTTTTGAGATATTCGTAATAAAACAAAAATGTTGTAATTTTTTTCACTATTTCTTGTTCAAAAAATTCCACAAAGCGATTTTGCTGGGGCGAACCGGGGATTCCATTTACGATCTATCTTATAAAAAGTAGTACAGGCTGTTTGCGTCTTTTATTTTGTGTGAAAAGTTCATCTTATTTATATCTACAGCTTGTCCTTATATGCAACATGGTGGTATTGCCTCTTATATAAATGATACCTTCGGTCATAATATGTAGACATTTTTGAACACTGTTGGATTAAAATACCTTCCAAATGGTTAACAACAGCTGTAATCTATAGGCCACCATCAGATGACTCTAATTTATTTCTTCATATTATCTAATAAATTATTTTGACATAGATTGAATGATGAATAGTGCGAATTTCACTATTTTCAATTACTCCATTTCATGCTCCAAGTTAAGAACCACAGTACATAGATGATTTACCAATAAATTTTGAAAGTGATAATACAGCTAAACTTGAAGATTGTTACTTGTCTGATCATCATCAACCCGTGTTTCATTATAGTGATCATATCGAACTAGTATCATCAATAACTATGAATCGAAAAACAACAA
Source organism: Chrysolina oricalcia (assembly GCA_944452925.2). Taxonomy (NCBI): domain Eukaryota; kingdom Metazoa; phylum Arthropoda; class Insecta; order Coleoptera; family Chrysomelidae; genus Chrysolina; species Chrysolina oricalcia. The sequence goes on along the minus strand of OX101812.2, from coordinate 26,631,793 downwards.
AGCCTTCAAAAATGCCTTCAGGTACCTGAATAGAAGGTGTGATGAATGTGCAACTAGTTGTATTAAAGACAAATCTGGGGTTTTGAAAAGCACATTGACGTGTCTGCTCATCGCCATCATCAAAGCACGTGTCATTATAGTGTTCATATCGAACTAGTATCATTAATAACTATGATTCAACTACCAAAAAACCCTTCAAAAATGCCATTACCTGTAAGATAGAAGGTGTAATAAATGTTCATTTGAAATAAATCTGTGATTATGAAAACCACATGCACGTGTCTGATCATCGTCATCATCAACACGATTCATTTATGGTGTTCATTGAAAAGTATCATTGATAACTACGAATCACCTACGAACAAAGCTATTTAAAATGCCATTACCTCATCTTAGATGGAAGGTGTGATAAATGTGTATTAGAGAAAAACTTTGGTATCGTTAATTACATTTTTATGTCTGATCATCATCATCAACACGAATTTCATTAGTGTTCGTAACGATCTAGTATCATTGATAAGTTATCAATGATACTAGATCGATACGATACGATGATAACTATGATTCAACTACCAACAAAGTCATCAAAAATGCCATTTCCTGTTAGATAGATGGTGTAATAAATGTGCAACTAGTTGATGATAAAACTTTGGTTTTGTTACCCAAATTTTTGTGTCTCATCATTATCATCATTAACACGCGTTTCATTATCATCATCAACACGCATTTCTTTACGGTGTTCATATAGAACAATGAATCAACTACAAACGGAGCCATAAAAATGCTAATACCTGTTCGATAGAATGGGTGATAAATGTGCAACTATATAGTTGCTTCAGAGATAAAACTGTGATTGTGTTAACCTAAATAGATTCAGAAATATCCATATTGCCCAAAGTTATGAAAGGTTGTCATCTCCTTTGGGAATTCCTACTATTATATCCTCATCTACTACTATAACTTAAATCATTCATAATATTATTTATAGTTTTCATCATTCAATGGGAGGCAGGCGAATTATAAGTCATCTATGCCAAAAACTATACTTTTCACACTTGATGAGCGACAACAGAGACCTTAAAATGATTTTTTTTGAACGGCTTCAATTTTTATTATGGTACTGACCGCAAGACAGTCACTTGAAGTAAGTTCGCATTTCATTTCTCGTGGTTGTTTTTCCAGACCAGCATGGACGTCGATCGCTGCATCGGCTCCCCCGTCCCAGATCGCCCTTCTAGCACGCAAAGCAGCAGATCCTCTACCCCCTTCACCCTACCATTCCCGACCATTCCAACGTCGCTGCTAGAAGTGGGTCTGATGCATCCGGCGCTACTCGGAGAGGAAATGTTCCGGTGTTCCTCTTGCATGGCAGCGTTTCCATCGCTGTGGCTGCTGGAACAGCACACTGCGCTGCAGCATATCGGGTCCATCAGCTCCTTGGATAAGCCGTTCGTTTGCGAACAGTGTGGCCAGAGTTACAGGTATGTATTGAATAAGGGTATTTTCATTATTCCTAACACCTAAAGCTGTTCGTTTTTCAGAGAGACAGACAATTTGTTAGGAATCTTATAGAAAAATAATTTACAAATAATTTAAACTTGCTCTCCGTGTGAATACCCGCGCTCTTTTCATATATGTGTGCATTACTTTTCTGTAATTTTCTGCATCTTAATTTTAATATTGTATTGCATTTTTTTTATTTAACATTTATAATCTTTCATATAATTGAAAACCTATATGTATGTGTGAGTCCCCCAATTGTAAATATTATTCCCCGATTTAATTCTTGTGTACATTTTCGTCCAATTATCTTCATTGTACCTATTATCTGTTCTGATGTACAAATCAAGTAATTTTCAACTTTTCTGTGGAAATCTTTTTTCAAACATTTCATAATTTGTTGTATCTATTAAATTACTGTTTTTTTATATGTATAATTGTTTTTTAGACATATTGTCATCTGTTTTACCAGTTATTTTTTTGCGAAACAAGTGCAGTAGCACTTATCGCACACTAAACTTTATTCATTCCTTTTTTATAGTGTACACTGTATCAACGCAAAGATGATGTGACAGCATTTTCGCTCTATAGCGGCAATATTGAAAAAAAAAACGCTCAATATCCGCCGCTTTTGTTGGAAACTACCCTATTCCTAGATGAAATGAAAAATAATAAACTTAAAAAAAAACTTTTTAGGGAAAAGATTTTTTTTCATTGGTGCCCCATTTTTCCCATTTAAAGCACGCCTCGGCGTGTTTAAATGGAACTTTAAAAAACGCGCGTTTTTTAAAGTTACCATGGTAACATCAACAACTCGGAAAACCGTGAAGTCTAAATGATAACTCTTGATTATTGATCTGACAGCAGTAACTTGTAACGTCAAATAAACAACTCGTTCATTTATATCTGTTACCTTTTGCTTTTCCATCCATTTGATGATCTTGTTAATTTCTTTTTTATGCGCATGACAAGTATGTGGTTTGCTTTAGTGTGAAGTCTTTAGTATAGAGCTGTCAACAAATCTCCAATTTTCGGTATGTTCAATGATGAAATTATTTATTAGAAAGTAACCATAGTAACATACATCTACCACACAATGCAATAACGAAGAAAATTAAATGATATTATCCAGAATTTGCAAGCATTACTTGAACTGAATGTCACAACGTTAACCTCGAAATACATATTGCCGCCCGGCCGAGTAATAAAAATATTAACAACCAGAATACATAAAGCAGCCCATAAACTAACTCAATTACTGAGTTATGGAAACCAGTCGGTGGAGGCGATTAGGAGTCTACAAGAAGAAGTGATAAGAAACAGAACGGAAATAAAATCTGCTATTGAGGCTTCTGAAGCTAGACTTTTTATGAAAATTGAGGAACTAAAACAAAAAGTTCATTGCCTAGAAAAAGAAAATAATTCTTTAAAAAATAAGATAGAAATTATAGAAAGAAGTTAAAAAAAAATATAATAATATTCGGGTTAAACAACGAAGAAATATCTCCCAAGACTGTGAGCGAATTGTTGGAAGTTGACATTAAAGTATCTGACTTAAATAATTTATATCCCCTCTATAAGTCAGGAAAACCCCCGGTGAAAGTTGAATTTTTATCATATTTGAAAAAAACTGAAATTCTGAAAGGGTGTAAAAACTGAAAGGTACGGGTGTTGCAATTTCACACGACCTGACGTTTGCACAAAGAAGTGAGTTTAGACTTCTCAAAACTTTTCTGAATAAAGCCAGACAAAATCAAGAAGATCGGTCATATTTTAGAGGAAATAGACTTTATGTTAACGATAAAGCGTATACAGTAGAGGACTTGGAGGAGATAAATTACTCTGAACGCAATAGTAGCAGTGCGCCAGCAACTCCTAATATACGAGTTCCTGAAAAAGAATTCGAATTTCTGGATGAAACTGAGGCATTCATACAGCAAGAAGCTCAAAAAGAACTAGAAAAGAAAAAATATGCTGTAAGCACTGATACACCGAAAACTAGTGGAAGTAGCGGAATCAGTAAGAAGATTACTAAACCGATAACTGTTGAACCGGTATTGAAAGAGAGAACACGAAGCAATCGCTCAAACAAGCCAGATACAAATAGACACTAAATGTTTATGAAGTACTAGCAGAACAAGTATATTTCTAAGCAGCGAGATATAAAATCAAGGTTGCTTAACTTTTTCACTAAAGATGTCGTAGATAGTATTTCTCATATACAAAATATTTTATATCAATACGTTTATAATTTTCTAGAATTGTATAAAAATATATTTTTATTTGAAAATACTCACGGCGAGAAATGCAGAAAAATCTGAGTTTATTGCATCTCAATGTCAGGTCTCTCTCTACTGGATTCAATATTTTAAGAAAATAAATACTGTATAATGATATAGACATCGTTGCCTTGGGAGAGACATGGCTCAATGCTCATAGTGATATTGAAACGGTTGCTATTACGGGTTACAAACTACTACATGTAGATAGGGAGGGCATATGGGGAGGTGTTGCCTTCTATATCAAGAACTTCTTGAACTGTACTGTTTTATTTTCAAACGTGAGTCCGTATCTTGAACAACTTTGGCTATCCATAAAATATAAACAAAAGTCAATCATTGTATCAGTTGCTTACCGCCCGCCATCTCCACAATCACGAATTGTTTGAATGAGCTAGAGGACGCAGTAAATAATTTTCTACCCGAAAGTGACATATTCGTCATAGTCGGCGATCTAAACATTGATTTGCTGATGCATGATCGTAAAAAGGAATTGTTACTCAATATATTCGATTCATACAATTTGGTTCAGTTAATAAAGACTCCAACTAGAAGAACGAATATCAGTCAAACGCTCATAGATTTGATGATTGTCAATGACTCACAATATTTTTCATCAATAAATGTGTTGGACATTGATGGAATCTCAGACCATCTTGCGTTCACATGTGAAATTGATTTACCCAAAGACAACTACGTTAAATATATCACTTACCGCAACTTCAGTAACTTTGATCTAAACTCATTCAAACAAGACTTATGCAATGAGAACTGGAATGCTTTCTTTCAATTTGATAACGTAGATGACATGCTCACTTTTTTCAATAATCGTGTTATAAATATATTCAATGTTCATGCGCCATATCGTACAATAAAGGCAGCCATCACCTTGCATGACTTATAACATACGTCAAACGATAAAACTCAAACATAAAGCTTTTCAACGATACAAAAAACTAAACACGACTGGGTCATGGAATTACTATAAAGACTTACGGAACTACGTCAGTAGTGCCATTCGTAGAGAGAAAGCTACATACCTGAATTATGTGTTGAAACAAAAAAAATCCAAAAATACCCAGAGATCCCTGGAAATTCTCCGTGATAAAAGTACACCTCAAATGCCCCCACATCTGGAAAACTTGGATGTACTCAATAAACATTTCACCAATATACCAGTACTGAATAAAACCTAAGTACAAACTGATCTTCTAGATAAATACGCAATAGCTTTACACGAACCTGATTTCAACTTCAGTACGGTGTGTTCGAGCACTGTTATGAAATATCTCAATAAAATGAAAAGCAATGCTGTAGGATCGGATGGAATTTCAATTCGTATGCTAAACTTGGTAGTACCTCATTTGCTAGAGTATATTACATATATTTTCTATTTCGCTATCAAATCCAATACTTTTCCCTCTTTGTGGAAACACGTCAATGTCAGACCTTTAGCAAAATGTAATAATCCAGCAGAACTATCAGATATAAGACCTATCAGCATTCTCCCAACTCTCTCGAAAGCGTTCGAATTGATAATCAAAGAACAGGTCACAACTTATACTAGTATGATGAATCTTATAACTGCTGTTCAATCTGGATTTCGCCCTCAATATAGTACAACTACAGCATTGAGTCTGATTACAGATGATATTTTTAAAGCAATTGCTGAGGGAAACCTCACCTGTCTTATTTTATTGGACTTCAGCAAAGCATTCGACACTTTGGATCAGTCCGTTTTATGTAAAAAACTCAAATATTTCGGTTTTTCTGGCAGTGCGGTTTCACTTTTGGAGAGTTATTTAACTGGACGAACTCAAACTGTCAATTTGAATGGTAACAATTCTTCCTCCCTAAGGAGACATCACGGAATTCCACAAGGTTCTGTTTTGGGACCTCTTCTCTTTGCCCTCTACATATGCGATTTTCACGATTACGTCAGATCAATAAAAATACACCATTACGCGGATGACACTCAATTATATATGTCATTCAATTTCAGTGAAGTCATCATAGCCGAGGATAACATAAACAGAAACCTGGAACCACTCTTTGACGCATATTGTGCACACAACTTGAAACTCAACTCAAAAAAATCGCAAGTGATGCTGTTCGGTGCCAAAGCAAAGAGAAATTCCGTTTCTGATTTAATTACCATTCGAATTGATAGTAATCCTATTCAAATTGTAAATCAGAGCAAGAACTTGGGTCTATGGATAGATAATGATCTAAGATTCACAAAACACATTAATCAGTTGTGTAAGGCCTCATACAGCGTATTACGGCAGTTATATCCCAGTAGGCACTTGATGTCTAAAAAACTCAAATTAAATCTTTGCGAGTCTCTGATATTCTCACGAATCGCTTACTGAGACATTATTTATGGACCTGCCCTAGACCAACATAATGGGATGCGGTTGCAAAAAATTCAAAACAGTTGCATTCGATTCGCATACGGCATACGTAAGTATGACCATATCAGTAACTCCCTTGAAGACTCTGGTTGGTTGAAAATGAAACAAATGAGAGAAATACACCTCCTCACCATCACCCATAAGATTTTGCAAACAGGATCTCCGGTACCTATATCTACATGAAAAACTGATTTTTCCTTTCACGATATAAAAATTCCAGAAACAAGTATCATTTGCTGATTCCTAGATACACAACCGCAATATACAGTCGTAGTTTTTCATACAACTCAGCAAAACTTAACAATCATTTACCACATGATCTTAAAGACCTCAGTTTGAGAAATTAAAAAAAACGCTTGAAAGTCGTTATTCAAACAAGGCAATGATGTGTTATTATGATGACTCTTGCGATGGTTTTCGGCATCTTACTATGTAACTTTTCATTTGAACTATATTTTAATATTATATTTCTCATTACTTTTATACGTACACTTCATATTTTAGATTTTTTTTTCTCATTTCATAAATATATATTTACATATTTATGTTGTTTTTTGTAGAATTAAGTGTGTTCTTCCAAGGTTGGGTTTAAAAGCAGCTTCAATAGCTGAACCCCGCCCATTCATCATTCGTGTTAAACCTTTATTTGTATAACATTTACTCTGATGAGTAAAGTCATGTTATTATTGTTATTATTATTATTATCATTAGATTTTTGCCATATTAACCGCGATTCTGCTTTACCGTTCAATGAATCAATATTAGAATTCATGTTTAGGCACTACAGCGACAATTAATCTTTGATGACAAATTGCAAATTTATCTGTTTGTCTCATTTCCATGACAACGAAAGGTATATTCATCTCACATCACGAATTCAACCATTTTACATTATCAGTACATATAAACATTTTTTATAGTAATAATACCAGTATTTATGATTTCGAATTGCACCAATAAAAAAAAGTATTCGTGGATAACTGGTCTTTTACGTTTTCATCCATTTGATGAACTTCTCATTACTATTATTTTGTATGTGCATCATTAGATTTTTGCCATAATAACAGCGATTCTGCTTTGCAATTCAAATAATCTATATTCTAATTCATTTCTAGGCACTACAGTGACTACAGTTAATCTTAGATGACAAATTGCAAATTTATCTGTAATTCTCATTTCCATGACAACGGAAGGTATACTGATGTCACATCACGAATTCAACAATTTTACATTGTTAGTACATATTACCATTTTTTGTAGTAATAATACCAGTATTTATGATTTCAAAGTGCACCAATAAAAAAAAGCGTACAGTATTCGTGGATAACTAGTCTTTCAAACACTTGCTCTATTTCGAGCACTCCGGCTGCGCAGTCGTGCTAGAAAAATCGCGCGTGTTTGAAAGGCCTTTTTATCCACTTATACTTCAATATACTAGTTTAGATGCACTAAAAAAAAGAAAATTAATTTAACCGATCATTTTGTTAGATTATAAAGTTTTAAATGATATAAAAGCTTGTCGCGAGCCCCCCGATTAATTGACTTTTTTTCATAATTATTTTACATGTCCGAAACTGTTGAAACATTTTTCGAATTCCTTTGTGTTCTCTATCTAGCTTTTGATTGGGAAAGGAAGGAGGAAATGTTTTTAAACCATAATATTCGGCGGTCAGATAATTTTTACTCTTTTTACGGGTTTTTCCGATTTTAATTTCGCTACTTCTCCAACTTTTTTCGAGAAAAAGGGGGGCGATCCCCCCTACCTATTTTTTTCGATGTAATTTTTGACGTCCAAATCCGTCAAGAGAACTTCCGAAACCTTACGCGTTCTATATCTAGCTTTTGAGAGGGAAAGGGAGGAGGAAATGTTTTTAAATCATAATATTCGACGGTCAGATAATTTTTACTCTTATTACGGATTTTTCCGATTTTAATTTCACTATCTCTCCAACTTTTTTCGAGAAAAAGGGGGCGATCCCCTCCTACCTATTTTTTTCGATGTAATTTTTGACGTCCAAATCCGTCAAGAAAACTTCAGAAACCCTACGCGTTCTCTTACTAGCTTTCGGGGGGCAGGAGGATATTTTCTTCGATATTAATGTATTATCATCGGAACTGAACCAAGATGTAAAATTTCAATTCCTTAGGATAAGATAAAGTGGTACCTACTGATTCAGATTGAAAGATTTGTACCCATCTAACAAACACACAAACAGAGCAAGTTAAATAATAGTACCTATATTGTACAACGAGCACGGAATAACAAACATTTCCTACGAGTATGAAAGTTTGCAGTAGGAGCTGCAAGCGAGTGCTGCAAATGATACGAGTGGGAAATGGTCATTCTGTGCGAGTTTTACACTATACTTTTTCTTTGACTGTTATAACAGTTATACAATGTAAGTAAAGAACAACAACATGAGAAATGTACTTTTAGTAATTAATTGAAGAAATTCACGTACTAGGTAAGTGTGTTAAGCACCTAGTACAATAATCGCGAAAAAATACCTTCTCATTTGTTATTAACAATATTCAACGTAACATTGGTACAATTATAAAAAACTAATTTTGGGGAACTAGAACCCGTTTTTTTTAAAGAAAAGTTGACATTACTAACGGAGTCTGATGTCGATGGAAGGTCTGACAACGTATTGATCGACCCCAATATTTCATTGGCTATGTTATTTCGACTAGTCAGGGACTCTTCGATGTAACCCTCAGACACTTTTGTAGAGCGCCACCCACCATGCCATTTTGATGTCGTTATATCTTTGCCACTATCTATCAATATAATTATTGTAGCAGAAGATCGGTGGAAGCATCAGTGGCCGGTGTATAACTCAGAATTCGGAAGTTTTAAGTATAAAGCAATTTGTTTTCCCATATTTCCTATTTCATTTATTCCAATTTTTTGGACAGTGCATTTTCCTTTCTGATAATTTAAAAAAAAATGAGCATCGTTGACATTACTTGGTCGCAGATTCCAATATTTTTTCACAATTTTAGCATGTTTTCCCGTTACAGAAAATTTTCGAAAAGTTTTTGTTTTAGTGTTCGGAATGTGGACCAAAACTGTGGCACCTGAGTCTTCAAAATCGTGAATTTTCATTCTGGCCATCTCATCTCTCCTACAAGCACCAGTAATTCCCATGATAAGTATAACCTGCAATAAAAAAATATAAACATATTATAATGAATCAACTAATTATTGTGGAACTTACTTTTGCTACAAGGTATTCGTTGTCTGAGGCTTCTTTGATGAACATATTAATCTCCTTCGTTGTGAAAACTTTAGATTTTTTTGCTTTGTATCTATCTGATTTCCGCTTTAGAAATGCTCTCAATTTGGAATATTTACTGATATCCACGCCATTATTGATACTGAGCATTTTTAACATACTATAGTGTGGCCATAAAGTGGAAGATTTAAATATATTTGATATATTTCCAAAGTAAGCCATCAGAACATTCTCTGAATGAGAACTAGTTTTCTGTTCTTTGCACCAGTCCATGAATTTAGGGTATAAGAAACTGTGCATTTTTCTTCAGATATTTCAGGCACTAAATTTACTGAAGCTCCATAACACTCATTTCACTGTCACTACTTTCCATGCTGAACTAATTTCGAAACACCTTAATATCGTTCTGTCAAAGAAATACTGAACTGTCACTTATGTTTGTTGATTATATTGTCTGTATGGTTACGACAATGTTAACTGGTTACGGCGTCTTTTGTTTTATCTACTCCACGCCTCTTTTGTCATGACGAAGATTTACCCGGCGTGCGCTTTTCAATGTATGACAATGTTTACTATACATTTAGAAATCATCATTGAACTTACAATGAAGGTATTTCGTAACAGTCGTAGAAAACAGCTTTATTTTCTACACCCAAACTACGAGGATATATTGAAAAATGCTTAGCCTACTATAGAACCAAACAAAATTTCAATGTCAAAATATTTTATTACTCAACATATTCTCCTCTTAATTGGATACATTTATTAGAACGAACCTGCAATGTCTCTAGACCTTTCAAAAAAAATGTTTCTTCTTGCTCTGCAAACCAGACCACCACAGCTTTTATTACCTCCTCGATAGAAGAAAATTTACGGCCTCTTAAACTTTTTTTCAGTTGAGGAAAGAGATGATAGTCAGACGGAGCCAAATCTGGTGAATAAGGGGGGTGTTCTAGTAATTCAAACCCTAAATCACGAATTTTTTGCATGGCAACATGAGATTTTTGTTCAGGGGTTTTGTTCTGCAAAAACAAAACACCTTTGGATAGCTTTCCGCGTCTTTTCTCTTTAATTTTTTCCCGTAGTGTAGTCAGTAATGTCGAATAGTAATATCCAGTAAAAATTCAATCATGATTACTCCATGGCAATCCCAAAAATCTGAAGCAAGAACTTTTCCAGCAGATTTTTGGACACGAAACTTCTTAGGTCTTGGAGAACCAGAGTGTCGCCATTCCATCGATTGTTGCTTTGTTTCTGGATCGTAGGTACCCTAGTCTCATCCATAGTAACAATTCGGTTTAAGAAGTCTACATCGTTTTCAAATCGATCACAGATGGAACGCGATGCTACTACCCTTGCACGCTTTTGGTCAACTTTCAAACATTTGGGGATCCATTTTGCAGCAATTTTTCTCATGTCCAAATTGACGTGAACTATGATGAACGCATTCGTATGAAGTATTCAGTGCTTCAGATATCCGTTTTAGCCCAATTCGACGGTCTGTTAAAATCATGATTGGTCATCATCTTCAATGGAAGATTAACCTCTTTTGAAGCTTACAGTCCAATTTTTCACGGTCGCATAGAAGGACATTGATCGATCACTAAGGGTATTAAGCATGTCTTCGTAAATCTGCTTACCTTTTTACTCCTTTTAAATACAGGTACTTGATGATGGCTCGATACTCCAATTTTTCGATTTTCACAATTTCGGTGGACATATTTTTTCTTTTAATTTATTGCGTAACTCTGGTTTACTTTTTTGACGTCAAACTTTACATTGACACTTCTAATAAGTTATTGTTCGTTGCTATGGTAACGCAATATTTTGTTTATGCAGGGAACTGGTCTAGGCTAACTAGATATCAATACATCCTCGTATAATAATACACTTATATGCCCATAATCCGTTTCATTATGAGATCCATTATGATACAGATTTTTAGTCAATTTAGAAACCCATAATTTTTCATTGGTATTATTAATGGACCCCGCACGAAAACAAATGGGAAATTGGCTCTCGTTCAAATTTGCTGATATTTCATTATGTTATAGTAAGATGGTTCTTTAGAAAAATGTGTGAGTTCAAATGTTTTTGTATGCGTCGTTTCTGAGATATAAGCGGCCAAAGTTTGTGAATACATCGTAATTGGGTAGGATTGACAAAGAAAAAAAAATGTTTTCTTAGTCGAAGTAAGACGAATTCAGGATGAAAATGTATATATAGGGTAAACCGGGGAGATATGGTGAATAATATTTTGAGACCTCAAAGTTTTTTAACGGTATTTAATTCAAACGAAACAAAATACAATACTCTCATATAAACTGAATATCCTCACTCTACAAACCAAAAAATACAAATATTGCGATGAATATTCTTTAAAAAAAATATTTTTGTAAAAAAAGAAAAATCACCATCTCACCCATACATGTAGGGGGAGATGGTGAACGCTATATGGGAGAGATAGTGAACCACATTGCAAACAAAGTACAAGTTATTTTTTATGTTTAGCACTTTTTTGCCGCAGATATCACACATCTTAACAAATTTCGAACAGTCTTCATGCAGCCAGCACCTACACTGCACGCACATTATCCAGTCTACCCGCTTCTGAGTTAGTCAATATTCTTCTCCGCACCCTACACAGCATACCTCCTCCTCATCGTTGTCGTCGTCTTGCAGTTCAGGTTCGCTTAATGATTCAGAAGACGACGAATCTTCGTATCTAGGCTTCTTTGATTTGGCTTGTTTGGTGGTAGCCTTTGGCTGTTTCATTTGGTTGTCAACTTTGGTTGTTTTCTTAGATTTCGCAGTTGCCTTACCACGTTTCTGCTTTGGTAGCTTTGATACTATCTGCTTTTGTATCTTTGATAGTTTCTGCTTCAAGTTCTCAATTCGGTCTGGGGTATTTAGTATAGCAGCTACGTTCCGGGAATTTTTGCGAACTTTCTCTACTTGGGAGATTACTGGTACTGGAGATATTAGATTCAGCATTGTTCCGGGAGTTACATTCGATACTGCAGTGTAACTTTCAGGAATGTCACTAATGACAGAAATATGTTCATGGTCCTTGGAATGATCCTGTGGGGAAGGTGTTCTTTGCAAATAGCTGGTATCATCGATCATCTCATTAACCATCATGACATCGACGACGTCAGATTGGGTTGAACAGCCAGGTTGGGGAGATGTGATTCATACAGGCTGAACGTCTGAAGTTGAACACCCAGGTTGTGGAGATGTGTTTCTTTCAAGTTGAATGTCTTGAGTTTGTACTTCTCGTTCGGGTTCCATAGGCGCTGTAGTCAAGTAGGCGTATTCAGGGATAGCTGCAGGATCAAATGGGACGATGCCAGTAGCACGAAAGCCTGACACAGCGTTATTTACCGTAGCAGCCTGCATCCAAGCTTCTGACAAAAGTTTGCCAAATATCAGCATATTGATTTTTCTACTAGGATTCATTCTCAGGTATGTGTTACAGGCTTTATAGTAAAAAGATTTAAACGATTTGAAAAAGGCCCTGTCCAGTGGCTGTAAGTAATGCGTGGTGTGGCTTGGCAGACAAAGCAAAATTATGTTGTGTTCTTCAGCAAGCGAAAGCGTTGCAATCGAATTGCAATGCGAACTGTGTCCATCTAATATAAGGACGACAGGGCCTTGAGATTTCCGCGGAAGGAAATGATTTTTAAGCCAACGAAAGAAAATATCTTTGTTTACATACGCAGATTTCTGGCTCATGAATATGATCGATCCTGGTGGCATCCCATCCTTGAATTCAGGCTTCTCGTATTTACCCTTCAAGATACAGGCAGGTGGTAAGAACGTCCCCTCCGCGTTGCAGCAAGTAATGATGGAAATTGTTTCCCCTTTTTCTCCCGATGTGATGTTGGAAACATTCTTCGATCCTTTAGCTGCTAGGACGTAGCCAGGTTTATTGTTCAACTGAACTCCAGTTTCATCTACGTTGTACACGTTTGCTGGTTTTTCTGCTAGAGTATTTGTCAATAGCACTTCTTGTAACAAATCAAAGTACTTCTTTACACATTCTTTGTTCATGTTGCGCGCACGTGCTTGTGAAATGCCCTCTGATTTTCTAATGCTGATTTCGGGGTTTCTATTTAAAAATAAATAGAGCCAATCTAAACCTGCCATTTGGGTTTCCACGTTGAACTTGTGACGCAAGTGCAAATATTCGGCCAATTGATAGGCCATTCCACGTACGTCATTCCTTGTTGGTGAGAATCCAAATCGTTGCAATTTTATAATGTGCGTAACTAGCTTCTTTTCGTTGTCGGTTCCAAGGACTGAAGATGGTCCAAGTGAATTTTTTTTACATGACAGCCATTTTTGATTCGGTTTTTAAGAGTTGACCAAGGCACCCCAAAATTTTTGGAGGCCCAATTTAGACTTAATCCCTCCACCTGAACAGCCCTGAGGGCGTTACGCAACTGTTCCTCGGTCCAATCTGCACGTGGGGTGCCTTTCTTTCGTTGGTAAAAAGTTGGTATTTCGATCTGCAACAAAAAAAAAATTTCTAGTCAAAAATACCGTTCACCATCACTCCCCCAGTAGCGTTCACCATCGATCCCATTTCTACGGGAGAGATGGTGAACGGGACTGTCACGAGGCGGCTTTGATACTGTATGAATTTTGAGGTTATCTTATTACTTTAAGGTCCTCAGCAACCGTCTGTCACAAAAAAAAACCGAAAAAGAAACTTATCACTACTTCCTCTGGTATGAAAACGAAGTGGAATAACATTTCTGAGGGAAGCAAATATCAAAATTATTTATTTTCTTACCTAATATCAGCGCACCGGCCACACCACCTGTTGTCGGTTGATCACTCGGATGTGACTAAAGGCGCGAACGGTACATTAGCTGCCATCTACTACCAGACACTTGAACACAGCAATTCACAGTCTCACCCACTATCACCATCTCTCCCAGGTTTACCCTACAGTGACCGCCAGAAAGTATGTACCATGCGGGAAAAATTTTTATTATTGGAGTATTGGAAAAAATATTCTGGGGAAAAGTTTGTGCATGTCCTATAACCTAAAAATAGATTTTGACACATGTCACGTGATCGCTAGAATGGCGGCAAAATGAAAAAAATTGTAATGCAAAGGCAAAAAAAGGGGTAAGATGGCAAGATATCAAAAAAAGTTACTTGAAAAAGTCACTTAGAATTCAATTTTATACACATAAACGAAGTTTCAAGAGATAATTCAAAAAAATTGAAAATAGCAATTTTTTAAAAATATTTTCCTATCTATTTAAAAATATATTTTTTTTCTTATGAATAGCTTGACTATACTGAAACATTTGCATTTTAATGATAATGACAAAACTTTCTCATTTTCTCCACACCAGAGGGCACTAAATTGAAAAAATGGGAATTTGTCAGAACCCTTGCTGTTACATCGGTTCGTATATAACAGTTATATCCGAATTCCACGACCATTGTGATGACATGACACTCCAAAAACATGGTCATTTCCAGATTATAATCAAGTTCCGATGATAATCGTGCATGAGCGTTTCACTTCGCACATAAACTTGAAAATAGTGCGTCAAATTAAAGATTCTTAAAGTTTATGTGCAAAGTAAAACGCTCATACAGCATTATTATTGAAACTTGATTGAAATCAGGAAACATGGTGTTTCTAGATTGCCATATCAACACAATAGTCTTGGAATTCTGATATAACTGTTAGATAAGAACCAATGTAACAGCGAGGGTTCTGGCAAAAACCATTTTTTTTTAATTTAGTGCCCTCTGGTGTGGAGAAAATGAGAAAGTTTTGTCATTATCATTAAAATGCAAATGTTTCAGTATAGTCAAGCTATTCATAAGAAAAAAAATAATATTTTTAAATAGATGGGAATATATTTTTAAAAAATTGCTATTTTCAATTTTTTTGAATTATCTCTTGAAACTTTGTTTATGTGTATAAAATTGAATACTGAGTGACTTTTTCAAATAACTTTTTTTGATATCTTGCCATCTTACCCCTTTTTTTGCCTTTGCATTGCAATTTTTTTCATTTTGCCGCCATTCTAGCGATCACGTGACATGTGTCAAAATCGATTTTTAGGTTATCGGACATGCACAAACTTTTTCCCAAAATATTTTTTTCCAATACTCCAATAATAAAAATTTTTCCCATATGGTACATACTTTTTGGCGGTCACTGTATATCGGAACTCGTTGACATGTCCAATTATAATTTTATGAATGATAGTACATTAGGTTGTATACAGGTCATAGAAAAATAAGTCGTTTTTGAAATTTTGTTTCTAGAAACAATATTTTGGTAGGACATCATAGTTTCAGTCTATTCTAGGCGATAAAAATGTGTTTTGTTTCTTGATAATTCTCTCTGTGTTTAAAATACGAATTTTTGTTATTTTGGATTATATTGAAAATACTGACACATCGTTATTTACTATAAAAAAAATTATTTATTGCCAATGTTGTTTGAACAAAAGATGAGATAACTTTCTGATGGATTCAATCGTTTAATATTAGAGAGGTATTGCAATAACGCCAGTCAGTATTTGAGGCAACTTGATTTCGATAGTTACTGCCACTATTCTGTGATTGAAAACAGAGATATTGCAAGTTTCATCTGTTCGTCCCTATTTACTCGAGATTCACAGATGCGTTCTTAACCTAAATCAAATTTGTCTCTTGGATATTTCTCTCTGGATAAATAATTTCAGAATTAGAAGGAATCATTCTGATGATAGAATTGCCCAAACAAACTTCTACGTCGACTCTTGTTGAAAATCTAATTTATTTATCAGTCAGAGCAATGTTTTATTCACTGATCATGTTACGATAATTTACGATCTTACCCGAAAGGAATAATAATCCTCGCCTTTAAACGTCCACTAATAAAGGCAGGCAGTATTTTAATAAAGTTGTCCTTATTCCAGATTCACATTGCGCGTGCCTACATGTCAAAATAAGGTCGACTTTATTACTGCCTGGCGTTATTTAGTACTGCAATATCTCTCTATTGCCTTTCTTTTGAATACAGGGTACGTTACAATTTTTTTCAGGTCTTATACAAGGTTTTTATTGATTATCTCAAAAACCGTTTTATAGATTTGGATCTGATTTTACTCACACTATTTTGGAAATGTTTTGTCAACTTTGCATGTTGCGTTTCTGAAATATTCATATTCAAGTTTTCGGTACTACGATTGTATATGTGGTTGTTGAATTCGTTAATTATAATAAAAATCCTGAAAATGACTTTTTTGACTATTCCCAGCATACAACCTAATGTACTTTCATTAATAACATGTCAACGAGTTTCGATGATTCATCTTAAATTTTTCTTATTACGACTAACAAAACAGATTTTTTTCTTTGTCAATCCTACCCAATTACGACATTTTTACGAACTTTGACCGCAGAAACGACACATATGAAATCACTTAAACTCATACCTTTTTCTAAAGACCCATCTTACTATAACATTATTAAATTTCAGCCAATTTGACCAAGAGCCAATTTCCCATATGTTTTCTTGCGGGTTCCTTTGGTAATTTAGGGAAGCAAATAGCAACATATTTAAATATGACTGATTTATATACAGGGCATTGTTTTCGAAGGATATCTGCAACCGTATTAGTTGATGCAGGTGGTGATATTACTGCACTACAACGTCATGGTGGCTGGAAATCCAATTCAGTGGCGGAAGGCTACATTAAAAATTCGATTCAGGATGAAATCAGCATTTCCAATACAATATTGAACTCTATTGAGACCAGCAATAATGAAATAAATGTAAATATTCCTTTCACTTCCAGATCAGTGGGACCTGGAATAAACTTTTCGAACTGCACAATAAATCATCCTGATATTTTTGAGAAATCGGATTAATTACAATCAATGTTCAGTAGGGATATAAATGGAATGTTTATAGTTTTCCTATATCCATCGTAATACCAGAGGTGATACCATTAATAACAATTTTGTAGACAATTTTTCAGAAATACGAGTAATTACTGTAATTGTGTTCAATACAAATATAAATATAATATTTATAGTTCTTCATTATTTATCAGGTGTAGAAAAAATAGCGTATGCAGCTCTCATGTAATGGTTATTAATACACTCGCATAAGCTAAAAAAAATTATATCGTCAGCATAGCCATGGGCACACAGTCTTCTCCAGTTCAGGTCTGTAATGAGGTTATCTACCACGAGACTCCATAATAGTGGGGATAGTACTACCCCCTAAATGCATTCTCTCGTAGCTTTTTCCTTCATTGTGAGCCCGAATAGTATGGCGATATCCACTGGTTTAGGGCTGGAGCAACGTTTCTTTCCCTAAGGATGCGTTATCAGACACGCCAAGAAACGCTGTGAGTGCAATCTCTTTATTCTGTAGAGATTTCTCAATCCTTCCGACTAGGCTATGGAGAGCCATCTAACCTGATTTTTCAGGTTGATAGGCGTGTTGGTTCACCTAGAAAATTGGATACTCTATCATTATTTCGGATATTCCTATTACTAGTTTTTCCCTCATTTTGAGCATGAACGATAAGAGGCAGATTGGTCGTGCCTTAGTCAATTTGGACATTCGCTAGGTATAAGTTATGTGTCTGTATGTCAGGCTCACCCTGAACAGTCTGACTGGGTAAGGAATCAGTAGGTCTGCTCGTCGCTGTAGTACTATAGCTTGTTTTTGTCTGGCCCTGTTGATTTGAATTGACTAAAGGATGCTGCGGCCCATTCTATCTTCCTGTAGGTGATGACCTCCTTCACGAGGACCTAGGTTTCCCTTTGTGGGCCTAGCCGCAACTGTTTGTACACTGTACAAATGCGACAGTCATTTGTCCTAGAGTCAGGAAAATGAATATCAAGGAGTATGACTAGACTGATTTGGTAAATGATCCGTCGGCTCGAATTAGCGTACCTGAAGGATTCTTCGGATCTTTTGACAAAATCTTGTTCATTCGTGAGCATTCAGCCGTGCTATCGACTTCATCGCAGAAATTCTTCCATACCTTCCTCTTCTATCTTTGCATGGCTCTTTTGTACAGAGAGTGGGCTTTATTGTATCTGCCCCACTGCTTTGTTCTTTAGGAGTTATTATGGTCCTTTTTCCAGCTCTTTGATCCAGAATTGGGCCGTGCTGTTTTGCCTCCTTTTGGTAAGAGGTCAGCTTCTTTGGAATGAGGAGATTATCTCATTACTGAAGACAGATTGGCGCCTCCTAAATTTCCTCAGCCCCCCTGTGGATAATTTCACATGCTCGAAGTTAAGTGATAGGGAGCTTCTACATGTCTTCTAGTCGGATTTCCTCGGGTTTCTGAAGAAGGTCGAACTTTCACTGCTTGTATTGAATTAAATCCAACAGATACCCGCAGTGGTCTTAGCCAGGGGAGTAGTTGTTTTCCGACAGCTACTTACCATAATAAGCCTACGTAGTAGGTGTATATGGGAGTAACGGGTTCATCATCGGTCGGTAACGACTGTTCGTTACTAAACGATCTCCCAAAGAACTCTGTTTTCTTCGATTAAATCTCTTAACCCGGAGATTCGGAGTGTTCTCCCTCTGCTTGCTAGGTGTAGCGGCCTAGAAACCGCTTCACCGCGTGAACCAGAGTTGACCAAACCAGCGGAGTGTGTAATGATTTGGACGGGGAACAGATAGCTTTAGTGCTGTCTGTGTTGACCTACCCTTGCACGAGAGGCAACAACCTCGAAACTAGTCTGCAGGTGGTCACCCTATCCAAATCAAAACATAATTCTGCTGGTTGGTCATAGAGGGCACTTGCAACTGCGTCCTCTGATGCTTTGAGGAACGTTGCACAAGTATCTGATGGATTTAATTCAATACCTGTCGTGGTCTTAGCTTAGGGAGTAGTTGTTTTCTGACAGGTACTTACCATAATAAGCCTACGTAGTAGGTGTATATGGGAGTAAAGAGTTCATCATCGGTCGGTAACGACTGTTCGTTACTAATCGATCTCACAAAGAACTCTGTTTTCATCGATTAAATCTCTTAACCCGGAGATTCGGAGTGTTCTCCCTCTGTTCGCTAGGTGGAGCGGCTTAGAAACCGCTTCACAGCGTGAACCAGAGTTGACCAAACCAGCGGAGTGTGTAATGATTTGGACGGGGAAAAGATAGCTTTAGTGCTGTCTGTGTTGACCTACCCTTGCACTGATGAGAGGCAACAACCTCGAAACTAGTCTGTAGGTGGTCACCCTGCAACACGTTTTTGGTTATACCAGATGCCGATTCTGACATGAATGTTTTATCATTTCCGGAATCCATGCAGTCATGAACTCTACAATGAAAAACAAATAGTGGTTAGGTTTCTACAAAATGGAAGTTATGATATACCCCTTAAAACTTAATTTTTCATTTCACTAACAGTCAAATTCCTACAGGTGAATCATCGCTTTTCGAATATCAGTCTCGTCACGACCAAACGAAGGAAAAATAAGAATAACGAGAACCAACAACGACACACCCACGAATATATCATTCGCAAAGAATTTTCTATATCTTCCCTAACCATCATAAAACAAACTGTCCGCTGTTCAACAGAACCTACACACGTATTCACATTATGCATAGTGATGATTAAGACGAAACGGCATGAAGAAATCAAATTTCTTATTTCTTGTTATTTCTTGTTTTGTATGCATTTCTTGTGGAAAATCATTTCGTGAGTTTTACGTTATCCACTCGACTACTATCGCCACGTAGGGGATCAACTGAGAGTTGAGTAGTCATAAGGTCCATACAGGTGTTGCATATCGTCAAATAATTTATACGTAAAAAACGTAAAAAAAATGTATATAAAAATATGTAAATTGTTTTAACTTGTAATTGGTGACCACCTATTCGAATCAAAATAAAGCTTCTGCTATTTAATGATGTCGTGGTAACTCTCATTTTATGGCCACCTAGAAAAGTCTTTGTCTTGCTTCTTAAATATACCTCACTTTGTGTAGATTTGAGCCGTTTCTATTGGTGGGTCTAATAACATTTCCGAATGTTTCAGGTACAGATCTGCTTACGTTAAACACAGAGAGCAGAATCACAGAGCTAGACTTCCTGCAGATAAACTATTCTCCTGCGATGTTTGTGGCATGCAGTTTCGTTACCTCAAGTCTTTTAAAAAGCACAGACTCAATCATGCCCTCGAAAAACTCCACGGAAAGAGCGGGGATATTCCCAAAGAAGTTAAGAGTACCGCTGCTGACGATAACATCGAATGCATTCAGGATAACAGCAGTGATCAGGTGTCGAGCTCCAATGAAACTATCAACGTGGAGGAAGAAAGCAGCCCAATTGTTGTCAAAACAGAAAACATTTCAGATGATGTAGCAGGTATTTACCTATATTCAGCCTGTGATATTCCAGATATACTTGTTTCCAAAACTTTTTTGTAAATGGAAACTGAATGTTCGGGAACCATTTCGAAAATAACAGTCCTCTATTTTGTCTATACGAGTCTGATTTTTTGACCGTTGTGAAACTGTAAGTTTAAAGTTTGTTAGTTATTCACTAGACCACCTGCACAATACAATTGAATGAGAGAAAATGGATGCCATAGGGACCTGCCTTAGGGTATTTTCAAATGTGAAGTATGTATTAGAAATACAGTGTTTGAATGGGGTTGGGGTGTTTTGCGATATGGTCACGAACCCCCCAAACCTCCCCACCTGATAGATCTGATGACGGCAGAGGAATTCAGGAATACCCTAAAACGCTCACATTACAGGTCTGACGCCAGCTGGTAAATATAGCTTCTTTCGGGTACGTGAGAACAAGTAGCGACCTATCAATATCTTAGGTTGAACAAAAAAGTCTATTTTTTCTATAAGAAAGTAACTATGAAAATTATTATTGTAGTCTGAATTTCATAATATTCAAAAATGTAATCTGAGCACCCTGTGATTAAACATCGCAGAAACAGTGGATTTGTGTACGTGAAACCGTATATGCCAAAAATATTCCTGAAATTTAAAGGACCCCACAGACGATGAGATCGATATCGCTATATATCGCGATACAAATATGTGAGATTTGTATGAAGTATCAACGTCTCTATACACGCTGAGATGGATTCGTGAAACATCAGTAGATTGCAAACGTGGTATCGCCGTTTCTTGACAGCGATGAAGATGGTGATACAAAGTGATACTGATACTGATCCGTCATACCGATATACAACCACACACACGATGCAGTTGCATCTTGATTGTGTACCAGTATGTTAGATCAAAATTCAATGAATATATTGAAATGATAATGGTTTTTCTCATTTTTCCCTATACAGCGTCCGTCAAGATCTCGGAACCATATGGGAAACTTTATTATTAATAGTTTCTCAGAAAATTTGATTCTTCATGAAAGTTGGTGCATTGAATTAAAATAAATACGCGCACAGACGTTATTATCAGTGGTGTGTGATTAATTTTTTCATGAAGGTTGTACCGTAAAGTGGGTTTACTTTGTCCAGGTCGATAAATTTGAACCACAAGTCATAATATGATTCAAATTTCTCTAGTATTCTACTATCACACCATGGTGGCCATGCTGGTAGAGCGTTCGCCTTTCAAAGCTTCGCATGGTCATCGGTCTCGTGCATGGCATCACACAATAAAAAGTAATGGCTGCATCTTCCCTAGCTCACACAAGTCTCTCGAATACTTCCGAGAGTTGCGCGTAGGGGTGCAATCGTTTGACGGAAATAAAAATTTCAACAATTGTTAAAAATTAATTTAAAAAATCAGGTAAGTGTTCATTTACAACCCAAATTGAGTCAATAAAATGGTGTGTCAATGATTTATTTATTAATTCAATCCCAAGAAACAAATAATGTATACAGGGACGACGAATATAAATATACATATGAAACAAAAAAATAACAACGATATTAAGTATAGTTCATAGGTAACAATTAAATATAATAGTCAAATCAGTATTGAGCAGCAATGGGTCGGAGACAATGAACTACTTCCTTTTTGAATTTTGTGAGGTAATTAATAGGCCTTATTCGTTTCGGCACGCTTTTATAAGCTAAAATAACGCGATAATATAATAAATTTGTGCCAAGTTTTAATTTGGATAGATTTAAGGTTATCAGATTGCCTGGTTAGATGACTATGACCATCAGAAGCAACAGCATAGGAGATATTGATTTAGATATTGATTTGTCAATTGAAATATTAGATTAGAGAATTCAGAAATTACTCAATATGCTATCAGTTATGGGGCAACTTTGCACCATGGGTCAATGTTGTTTGGATTTCCAAATTCAGAATTTGAGTTGCGTGTTGTATCTGTCTCTTGAGAAAACATTTGGAATTACGATTAAACTAATCTCACTAACGATCCGGGTGTTTTCAAAGTAATTTTCAAAAAGGGCAGTAAGTATGTTGTGCGAATAATGAATTCATCAAAATCTTCCACGTCTTTGATGTAATTTGGAAATGCCACCGGAGAATCAACGCCAATGTATGTTGTGCGTAAGGCGTTCATTTGTGGACCACTTGAACTGAAGGTGATTCAAAGGGTTGTAGATTTAATAGATCCAATAGTGGCAGGTTTTTCTCTACATTATTGTCTCGACTTAAGAAGCAAGATGGTTACAAAATTCTCATAGGAGATAATTTATCTTCACATATAAACTTTGAAGTCATAAAAGATTGCGAAGAAAATCAGATCCGGTGCGTCTGCCTCCCTCCCTCCCCATTCCACGCACCTCACGCAACCCCTTGATGTCGCATATTTTCATCCATTGAAGGTAGCTTGGAGACACAAACATATGAAGATCAGTAGTTTGGCATTGTACAAAAAGACCATTTTGCTAAATTACTGAAACAAGCAGATGTTATGGAAGAAAGAGGTGGTTACTTGATTTCAGGCTTCAAAAACTGTGGGATTGTTCCACTTGACGAAACTTAATTGATGAAGAGACTTCCCAAGCCGAAAGTCACTAGTGAGGCATTCATGCAAGCATTGATCCAAAAAAGATCTTCGATTGTGAAACTTGTTCTCTTGAAATATAAAAAAGGAAAGGAGATAGGGACCCAGCGGCATACTCCGCCTCAAGCCCAATGCTGGCTCTCTTTGGTCCTGCTTCCATCTGATACACGCTCATTGAAACTCCGTAATTGTGGCATACAATGAACAAACTTATCCCGGTCGGACTATAAAGTTGCCAACACAAGAAGAACTGTGAAATGTATGGAAGATATCCTCCTTTATAAATGGAAAGATATCAAGCTCGAAATAGGACATCCAAAACCATTGCCAAGACGTTTTTTCCTCTGTGCTAGAATTAGAAAGTCATATGTACTGAATGTGACAAAATTTAATGTTTTTTTTTTTGTCTAATTCAGAGTTCAATAATGTCTGAAAGTTTGTTTTACTTTTTGTGAATTACTAATAAATTAAATAGTTCGTGAACTATCAATAGGGAGTCATATATATTGGAGTCATAAATATGACAGTGGCATTGTCCAACTTCAGCCCAAATACTGAATATTTTTCAGTTACCAGGCAAATGAAGTAGTGTATCAAAGTACCTGCAGGTTGAGGCAAGTTTGGCACAACTCTTTTATTGAAAAAAAATGTATTTTGGTTTTTTCAATAAATTCATTAATATTCCTATGAGTTTATTTAAGCCTGAAAAGTTTGTAACAAAATGGGGGGCCTATTATAACAAAAAATAAGTAAACTTGTATATCATCGAAATTTTATCAACAGAAACTCGGGACAAAGTAACCTCAGTTTACGGTACTTTATTTTCTGAAGAAAAACATGACATTCCATCGAGTACTATAAAATACTTATCTACAACTTCGAATGAAATCATCAGACAATTCTGGTGATCTATTCAATAAGTTGTTCTGTGTAATTCATAAAAAGTTTCTCTTTCAGCCGAAGGAACATCTTCAGACGCTGAGAAAACCGAGGCCGAGCAAGACGACACCATAGATTCAATAGCTTACTCTTTCCAAGGAAACCCTTCTACCTGCGCGTTAGACCTACTGCGCACCTCTGAATCCTCGATCATCAATTTTCTTCGCGCAGACTCTGCTGAGCGACAACGGGAGAGAAGATTCGCCTGTCCCTTCTGCGGAAAATGCGTCCGGTCCAAGGAAAATCTGAAGTTGCACGTAAGAAAGCATACTGGGGAGAGGCCGTTCGTTTGTCTTTTTTGCGGCAGAGCCTTCGGCGGCAAAAGTGACTTAACACGTCATCTTAGGATCCATACGGGCGAAAGGCCCTATCACTGTGATATGTGCGGGAAATGCTTCGCCAGGGCTGACTATCTCTCGAAGCATCTCACTACTCACATAAATACTCCCCGCTGAAAAAGAATTGAATAAATCGGTGAAAATATGTTTGAAAAATGTAAAACAGGTCATCAATTCCAATAAACTGATAGGAGTTTTGAAAAATCACCAATCATTGACAGGTTTTTTTCATTCGTGATTATATTATTATAGAGTCATTTCACACCCATTTGACTGTCAAAACGCAGATCACCATCAACAATCAGCCTGAACTCATATCGCTTCAAATCCATATCGAACAACTCACCAAACATTTATGAACAAAATTGTTCCAATCTTAGGTTGGCACAAAGTTCCGAGCATAGTTCCTATTTACTTTGTATTCCACCGTATCCGTAAAGTCATTCAAATACTACGTTGGGGCGCCATCAATTTAACATATACGCCATTTTAGTGTGACGTCATGACGCTAGATTTGGTTGGTTTAAGTCAGGATTCATTATCCAAACAATGTGTTTGTTTTCGGTGTTTCAAGTGTAATGTTTGAGTTGGTAGTGATTTTGATAGCTGTTTACTATCGAGAACAAATAATTTAACATATATAAGCTAGATGCTATAAGGCGCGTGAGTAGCTTAAGGTTTCTCTTCAAACTAAAAAAATAATTTTATTCACAATAGATATTTACTACAAGTCAACTTCTATATTGGCCCAAGAGGATTGAGACCTAGGAAACAAACATTTTACACAAAAGGCCACAGTCCAGTTGAAAGACTTTGCCACATTTATAATAACATAGACTCAGTAACAAACTATATAATATATTCGACGTAAACCAGTGAAGATTCAGGTCCGAAATTTGCGCTCAATTCGGCAGATCTTCCTTTCTTCGTTTATTTTTGTTGTCTTTATCGTTATGATCTGTATTGGCAAACTCAAACTAGTGCAGTCTTGATGAGGTTTAAACCTACAGTTCCATTTGTCGATAACAAAATATATAATGTGCATTATCGTTTAAATGATGCTAGTCCTGTTTGTTTCTTAATAAATAAATAAACACTTGTATGATTCTTTCCTAGACGTACCTAAGTGAAGTGGTAATCACACTTTTTGGTATCCAATATGAATTTTTATAACTTTCACTCATAACTTCAATAAACTTTGACAGTACTTACTTAAGTTATCGAGCTTCCCAGAAATACTTGAAAAATTACTTATGAAATTAAAGTTCTTCACCACCAAAAAACTATCACACGTAAAACGCCATAAGCAAACGCGTTGGTTGGATGATAGAACCTGACTTATTACTCTTACCACAATTGGAAGCGTAACGTCATGGCTAATACGGTCTATTAACCGAGGCGACGTTGCCACACTTTCAATCACTCAATCTATAACAGGTTGAGTTCATAGAACTCAAAAATCTAGAAAGCTAATATAAGCGGAACGTTTTATTGAAATGTGAAACCACATTTATGAATAAAGCAACACTAAACACGCGCAAATCATCAACGACATTGTCAGTTCACGAACTTATACAGAAACGTAAGAAATATATCGGCATATGCGATTCTCAATGCATTTGGTTGAAACTTCATGTAACCAGTCGAACAGTACAAAATATAACAAATACACGCGATGGAGATTCAAGTAATCAAATGGACCGCTTTACAAGGGTTTGTCCCCACTTTCAATCATTATGGGCTTAGAAAATTGAATATAAAATAGCATGACTGCTCAGTGCGAATACTGAATTGATAGACCTAAATAGGAAGGGGAATAGTGGTTCAGTTGAATACTTGAATCTCTATCGAGTGTATTTGTTATATTTTGTACCTACTGCTCGACTGGCTACATGAATTTCAATCAAATGCATTGAGAATCGCATATGCCGATAAATTTCTTCCGTTTCTGTATGAGAATCCATTATTAATGCTCTATGGGGAATAATACGTACTACATAATAAGAGCCAAAATTCATTAATTTTCGTTTTCACACTGTGGAAGGTTGAAACCATAGGATGGTAATTATAATATATTGTAATTACGATTCTATGGTTGAAACACACAAAAGCCAATGTGAAGAAATGATGGATAGTTCAATATTGCTACAATAGACTTTCGTGTACCTGTTGTTTTGGTTCTCACGAAGATGAACATCCTACAATGTTCAGAGCACATCGTGAGAGTCGAAGAAAAGTAGATATAAATTGGTATTCTTCTTGAACTTCTTCAGGCTCTGGGTGCCTCCAGAGAACACCTCCCCAAGTCATTGACTTCCAAAGCTTTGCCGATGGTTGGAAGAATGAACCCTGGAAAAGATATGTTCGGCAGGTCTCCAAAATGACGTCAAAGGGATGTGAGTACTGAGATCTATGGGTCAGTCTCGATGGGACCGCTAACGGTGGAACTACTGATGATATGTCATCGCCATCCTTTCTGCTGTGTTCCAGATAAGTGAGCGAGCTTCCAAGCGCGGCATCACCGACGAGATGAATGTCTCTTTTTTGGACAGAATCTGAAAGGTTCAGTTTGTGTTTAGGAGCTGCACACCTAAACCTGTTTCAATAAGTTTTACTTCTCACTTGAATTTTCGTATATTTCAATCTTGGTTGAAATTCAATGTTAACAGAATCTTCATTTTGGGTTTAGACTAGAATGAAAATACGCGCACTATCGTCTTAGTTTGCTTGAAATAGTTAGTTCTACAGGGCTTAAATTATTATTATATGATTTTTTTTTCGAATAGCGCATTGTATTTCATTTTCAGCGTTTAGAATCTTAACATTCTTACTTTACCATGAAAAGTTAAATTCGTACACTCGGTGAATAATAAGAAAATATCAGCGTTCAAGTTGGTACTTTCATATCGCCATGTATGTGAAATTATGGATAAATATGCTATTGAATTGAGAGGGAAATAGGTAAAATTCTGTTTTAAAGAGAAACATTCTCAATTGAAAATTGAATCAATACATGACTCCTCTGGAAAAGGAAAAACCCTACGATAAAATTCTGAAGAGTATGTTTTCCAATTCTTCCGACCTCCCTGATGATCTTAGAAGAGTGAAATAGATTTTTGTCGACCAAAATGTATTGGTGGCCTAGCGAAAGAGATGCAATCCATGCGTCAATGAAATGAGCGATTTTCTGTGAGTGATACTTCTGAATAACATTCTCCCTTATCTCATTCATAGATAAGAATCTCCAATGGAAACTGGACATTTAATAAATAATCAACTATCTGAATGAAAATGCAAATTTTCACTTTCAGATTTTCTCTTCAAGTTATATAGGGTCTTTCTCAATATCTATCAGATGTAGTTCAATGTCCAGCGTGGCTTTTGCCGGGGAAGTAGTTGTTTTCTGTTAGATATTACAACAAAAAAAGGTAACTTAAATTTTATCGTAGGGTTTTTCCTTTTCCAGAGGAGTCATGTATTGATTCAATTTTCAATTGAGAATGTTTCTCTTTAAAACATGAATCCCTTCCAAGAGAGGTTATCTTGTACGATGGAAAACAGCGACTAAATTCCAACTTTCAGTCGCAGATGATTCCACAACTGACTTTATGAACATC
The DNA here is from genome assembly GCA_944452925.2 of Chrysolina oricalcia. Classification (NCBI taxonomy): domain Eukaryota; kingdom Metazoa; phylum Arthropoda; class Insecta; order Coleoptera; family Chrysomelidae; genus Chrysolina; species Chrysolina oricalcia. Next base: position 26,603,496 of record OX101812.2, on the reverse strand, counting down.
CTGTTCATATTTTCAATGAAATCAGGTAAAATTATATTTTACCTAATTCTTCATTTATTGGTCAAGGTTATCTTAATTTTCCACGAAAATGGGGGCGATAGGGATTTACAAATTTCATAAAGGACGAGGTCAAAAATCAATCCCATCTACAGAAAAACTGTTTCTTCTACACCTACCTTCTTTATACAGTGTCCCTTTTTATAGTCTCCCACTCCCTGTTAACTTCTGAGCACTTTGACGTACAAACAAGGAACAAAAACTGTTTTAAATGGTATCACCGATACTACTTTTTGAAATAAATATTGTGATTGCTTGATAGAGGGACGACACAGCAAAATTTCAAATTGCATTTTTTTTCAACCATCTTAATTCTTTCGGATTTTGTTAATATTTTTTTACATTATGCACTCAAAATGTCAAGTATTAGTGCAGATCTAAGGGTACACTTACCCCAATTAATTTGAACGGTTTGATGTTGAATAATGGGACAGAAAATGTTTTGAATAGTATTACTACTATCACTTTTTGAGAGACGATACATTGCGATTTATCGACAGATGGCGCTGGGGCACATCAACTTGGATATTTCTAAAGGAAAAGAAATCGAAATTGTGAAATTTTTATTTTGGAATTTCGAAAAAATTTTTTAGGTTCAAAAGAGCATTGAATTCTCTTTTCAACGATGTGCTACTTGACTCCCATGGAATTTATAAGTATTATGTGATGTTATTTGAAATCCTTTTTGTTCCACGTTTGTACATCAAACAATTCAAAAGTTAATAGGGGGAGGGGGCTGTTAAAAGCCGCACACTATATAAATTCTTCATATGATTATAGTCTTATACAGGGTGGGGCACCGAAAACGAAACAGAACGAATTTCTTTAAAACACATGTGTGAAAAAAAATTGTGAAAAAACACGTCGATTTGTAATTCAAGGGGGACATCTTCCTATCATAACCTCAACTGTCATACTCCTCCCCCCACCCCTTGGTCACTATCACCCAAACAATTTGAATAGGGAAAGTAGTGAGTGTGACACATCACTTAAAAGATAATTTCATAAGGAATTCAGCCATGTCAATTTTCGCTTCCTAATTTTTTATTTTGGCGCCCTCTTGCGGGAAAAACAACTGTTCCGTATTCCAAATTTTAATACTTCATTTGCAAGCTAATTTGACATGAATTCGGTGACAATGCATTATGGAATTTTTCAAATAGAAAAAACAAAATGACGGCTCCAAAGTGGAGGACAAGATTTGCAATTAACGTCCGATTCGATTCAAAATTGAAATGTGGTGGTTTTCAGTGTCGGATATTATGATTTGTTTGTCAATGCATAAAAACAAGATGGTGGCTTCAAGATGGCGGATGAAATTTTTAATTATGGTCCGATTTGAATCAAAATTTGTATTTGGGGATTTTCTGGTTCGGAAATTATGATTTTTTGTTTATGCACAAAACAAGATGGTTGGCGAAATTTGTAGTTATGGTTCGATTGGACCCGGCACCGAAAACAAATTCTTCAAAATAGATGTGTGGTGGAAAAAATGCAAAAACACGTTGATTTTAAATCCAATGGGACATCCTCGTATCATAACTTCAACTGTCATACCACTCTCCCCACCTCTTGGTCACTCATACAATTTGAATAGGGAGAATACTAAGTGTGACACATCATTGAAAAGGCAATTCCATAAGGGATTCATACATGTGAGTGTTCGCTACCTTACTATTCATTTTGGCGCTCTATTGCGAGAAAAACAACTGTTTCATATTTTGCAACTTATGAAATTTGATTTGAAAGCTAACGTGAACAACTCACGAAAACATAACAAGAATTGAAGAAATTAACATTGTACGAACTTACAAATTGTGAAATCTTGCAAAAATTGCTCAAGAAAAATCAGACAGCGATTCGAGACTAACTTATACTCATGTATGGCAGTTCATGGCGAACACTTTGGGCATCTGCTGTAAAAAAAAATGTAGTTTGGAATAATTGGATTTGAATTTATGCAAGGTTTTCCATTTTTTTGAGTTTATGCAATATCCAATCATTTTTTTCAAAAGTTTTTTTAACTTGCCCTGTTGGTTAGTATGTGTGGGACAAATCTTGCAGCTGAATTTTGACCCTCTTCTTGATGTCCGATCAACATGAACTTTGCTAGGTGTTTATAATTGCGATGACAATGTATTATGGTATTTTTGTTGGAAAAAAAACAACAAAATGGCAACTCCAGTACGGCAGATGATATTTATAGTTATGGTCCGATTCGTTCAAAATTAGATTGTGGGGGTTTTAGGAACAGGTTTTCAGCATGACTAAAAATAATTGAAAAAAATTGATAAAAAAAGGCTTTTATACAAATACGATGACGAGAAAAAAATATTTTTTCAGATGTGGGACAGGTTATTCTGTGCAGATTCACAAGCTTGCCGCTAGTAAAAAATAGGTATTTTTGCGCGTTTCCTTTTTAGCGCATCTGTATAAAACTTTTTCTTATCAATTTAATGCATTCATTTCAGTCATACTGGAAACTTGTTAAACCCCCATATGCCAATTTTGAATCGAATCGAACCAAAATTACAAATTTCGTCCGCCATCTTGTTTTTTTTGCATTGACAAACAAATCATAATTTCTGACCCTGAAAATCCCCACATACTAATTTTGATTCGAATCGGACCATAATTACAAATTTCATCCGCCATCTTGGAGCCACCATCTAGTTTTTTTTGCAGTGACAAACAAATCATAATATCCGACCCTGAAACCACCACATATCAATTTTGAATCAAATCGGACCATAATTACTTGGAGACGCCATTTTGTTTTTTTTCTTCAGAAAAATTATATAATGCATTGTCACCGAATTTCCCCTTGGATTACAAATCGATGTATTTCTGCATTTTTTGCACATGCGTTTTGAAGACATTCAGTCTGTTTCGATTTTGGTATATTTTTTATGATGAGAACATTGACAAACACCATGAAATATTCAAAATCAAGGTAGAAATTGATGTGTTCCGACTTATACATCCTTGCTGGAACAGAAATCGATTTTTTTTTTGTTTCTCATTTTCATACTTCAAAATTCAAATTGTTCATTGACGCAGAATACATCAGAGGGCTTTACACATGAGCCAGTCTCACACTAGGCCGAGTTTTCAATGTGGTATATATACAGCTTCTGCTATTTGCGTTGTGTAAATTCATAATTCAACGGAGGCAATTATATTGGTCAATATGGTCTTCGCCCAATGGGGATGATTTCGGATAAATTTGTATTTCACCATTCGGAAGTGACAACTCTATATTACCACTAATAGTTTTTTCTTCTCATGACTCGGAATGTCTTTCAAAAAATTCGTTGAGTCGCTATAATTTCAAATGATTTAAAACGCTGGGAGAGCTCACGTGACTGACGACTTATCCGAATCCAATCTGAATGCGAACTTTAACCATTGATCTTTTCTCATTGATGACCGAGAATACGGTGGGACTTCGGTATAGTACGCTTGCGTTTGAAATGGATTGAAAGCGCCTCGGCAACTAATAACTTGTCTTGTTTAAAAAATCTCGAGGATGGAATTCTGCATTGAAAAAAGGTATGATAATTTTTGGTCAGGTTGTTTTAATCAACCATTTCTAGTGAGATTACATCATTACCTATATCTTCTTCATTGATATTTCAGTGATTATTTCACTCATGATGCGTGTTATGATTGGTTGAAATTTTTGTGTTGATAAATGAAAACATTATGTTTTCGATTTTGTAGTTCGGCTCTTGATTGGCTACTGGATATGTAAATGATGTGTTTTCAATTTTGTAGTTCGATTCCTGATTGGTTATTATCAAAACAAAAACTTACCACTAGCAAGCTGCTATAATGACACAACACCAAAATTTGACCAAAAACAAATTGATTCATATCAACTTAACAATTTTCGACAAATTTTGCATACTCGTTGATTAATCAAATCACTAAACCAAAATGTTTTCAAAACATAGGTAACCTTAAGCAGCAGAAATGCAACGACGAAACTACGAATGACGCGATGTGTGATTGGTAGCTGAAATAGTAAATGTTTTGTTAGTTGCATAATTTCAGAACTAAATGCGGGATTAATGTTCCTAGTTAGATTGAATAGTAAATAAAAAAAATGGTTTCGATTTTATTCATGAAATAATCTTAACAAATACAACTCGTGTTATCGGCGATTATCGTTAATTCCTTCTCGGTTTCGAATCAAATTGGGCAACCACACTCGCGCGAGCGCTCGTGTGCTTGCCAAGCAACATAATTTGATTCTCAAATTCAAAGGAATTGCTATATCGATAATCACCGATACACTTGTGGTATTACCTACGACAATTTCCTTCATATTATATAAACCAACCAAATGCCATCATTTTTTGAATTCAAACCAATGAGAAAAGGACTTTTCGAAAACACTGTCTCCAGCCCGTGGTATTTTCAAATCGGTGTTTCGCTTCTTCCTTATTTATACGTTTCCATAGTTACAACAATTTCTGTGAAAGGAGAAACGTCAGTTTGACGGTTCAACTCTTCAACTGACATTAATGACTCACGATGAACCGTTCCTGCGATACGCATTTAGTCCATAATAATTTAATGTATTCGTGATATTTTCTGATCTAATATCCCTTTCAAAATACTTTCACCTTGCCAGTCGCTCAAACTGTGTTGCTGTACAAAACACCACTCGAGCAAGCTCTCGTGGAATTTCTAAGCAACACAGTTTTCGTGACAGCAAGGTGAAAATATTTTTTGAAAATTCAGCATTTTGTCAAGATATTACTACTGACAATTTCCCTCATATTATATAAACCAACCAACCAACCAACCAAATTCCATCATTTTTTGAATTCAAACCAATGAGAAAAGGACTTTTCGAAAACACTGTCTCCAGCCCGTGGTATTTTCAAATCGGTGTTTCGCCTCTTCCTTATTTATACGTTTCCATAGTTACAACAATCACTGTAAATTTAGAAACGTCAGTTTGACAGTTCAACCCTTCAACTGGAGTTAATGAATAGAACAGAATAGAATAGAATTTTATTCGTGCAGAACACACATCAATAAATGTTTGCATACGTCAATAATAATAAATAAATAAATTGAAACAGATAAAAACATAATACAGACATAATGAAAGTAGTCAGTAAACAACTAAAGGAGAAAGACATAGCGAAATTCAGAAATACAATAATTCAAAAAAAAATTATAACTTCAATATACATTATCAGACAGGCACCTGATGAACCATTCCTGCAATACGCATTTAGTCCATAATAATTCAATGTATTCGTGAAATTGTCTGATCGAAAATCCCTTCAAAATGCAGAATTTTCAAAATACTTTCACCTTGCTATTCGCTCAAACTGTGTTGCTGTACAAAACACCACTCGAGCAAGCTCTCGTGGTGTTTCTAAGCATTACAGTTTTCGTGACAGCAAGGTGAAAGTATTTTTTGAAAATTCAACATTTTGTCGGGATATTACTACTGAATAGCCAACCGGATGACAATCTCTTCATCCTTCTGAAGTCGGACACAGTTTTGAAATTACTGAAATGTCGTACGTCAACCGGTGACATTGAAATCATTTCGAACTGATTCACAACAATACAAGGCATTACAAGGTATATTTTTTCCCAGTTTTTCCATACTCTTGATGCAAAAATCGGTTAGTTTTTCAATACCCAGAGATTTTTTTGCACCTGTCATCATAATGACCATCATCATCACTATCATCATCACCATCATCATCGTCTACATCAGCTCTTTTGCTAATTTGATATAACCAAAGAAACAGTTTCATTATTTCTTATCAGCGAAACAAAAATGATATTGTTTTTTTGTTTATTCAATAACTATAATATGATATAATCGTGTGTAAGTAAAATCATTTGAAAATAAATATTTGTGTGATTCAAACACAAGAAATTGAAAATATAACTCAAAATTAGTGCATCTCAGTATTATCTCTTCTCAACCCTTTATCGAAAATAGATAATAGTAATAATAATTCAATATTTATCTTTGTTGTCCCTGCCTATAAACTCCAGATATTTATTGGAGTAATGGTGATTTGACTGTTTTACATATTTTCAAAACTTGTGCATCTTTTCACCGATTTCCACCAGTATTTTATAACAAATATTTGCCTGATTACGTTGCTATATCTAAAAGCTCTGTTAGATTTGTTTCGAAAATTCGTGAATCGTTTTAGAAAGGTGCACACTATTGGTCTTAGGATAGAGAATATAGAGTGATAATAAACAATAGAGGCCATATTGAACATCGGCCTGAATTATAAAACAAAATAATATGACATTTCAATCAAAATATACTTTATTTGCAATCAATCGTTTTATATACCTATCAATGACTTGAAAATTTTCTCGTCGAGGAGTTAGATAGCTTCATGATCTTGAATGAAGAAATGGAAAAACGGAAAAATGAAAGAAAAATTAATAATTTTTGTGTGAAGGTTGTCAAAAAGTAAGACGAATCCTTAGATAGCACAGAGTGAAAAGATAGTACAGATGAAAGAAGACCGGTAGTGAGTACTATGACATAAACAAGGTACTCAAGAGTACCAGTATGAATAATCCCTAAAAACCTAAAACAAAACCGTTTAAGAACTCTTCATTATGTGTAGGAGAGTTTTTTGAATTATCTTCCTGAGCATATAAGAAACAAGACAACAAAACATTGTTTGAAATTCAAATTCAAGGAATTCTTTTCGAAGTTTGTTTTCATAGTGTGGAAGAAAATATTGGTTCTGAGGGAAGAGTAAACTATTTAAGAATGAAGATTTTACTGATGCATCATTTTGTGATTTGAAGCTTCCAGTTGAACGAGGCGTTTCAGTTTTCGGAAAACAAAGTAACCGGAACATATTGCATGGACAGTAGCTAACAGCTACTCAGAGCTCTCAATTTAACAATTGACTTAGCATTTGATTTCTCATACAAAAAATCTGACAACGTCTCAACACACGTACTACTTGTGAACTTTTTGAGGCAGGTGGGTGATTTTTGACTCGTAGGCTGCTCCTATAGCAAACTAATTACATGACCATAAAAAACATACCTCAATAATACCTTACAGTCACTATGTACCCAAATGACTACCACAGTTTCTTGAAAAATGTTTTTCATAGAGAATTGTAAATACTTGGATTTCATCTAACAAAACAATCACTGCTCACTTCCCTGAAACTTAAAAACGAGGGAAATTGCTTCAATTATACAGATATTTCAACTACGTAAAGGAAGTAGTAGGACATGAAAATCTTTGCATAACAGGCATCTGTATCATTCAAATTTTTTTAATTTTGGCAGTGGGGTGCTACTCTCTGTTGGTAACGAAGTAGTTAATTCATTAAACCATGAAGAAAACCGATTCATCTCATTTCTGAGACTCATTTAGATAGATAGGCTTTGAAAAATCGATGTAGTCAGTTGACTACCCAGCGAATGAATGGGCTCATCAAAATCGATTTTGATGGAATCTTGTTTCGAGAATGGTTCCAATAGTCAGAGCCCTCATTCTCAACAACCACCTTCACCAAAATATGAAAGGCAACGGGGGTCATGTCGAATATTCAAGTAATCTTCTGTCTAATAGAGAGTTTCTCTTTCCTACAGTTGCTCAATATACAGTTGCTCAAAACATATTGTTAAAAAATTTTCATAGTTTTTGTTGGAACTACCTGCACCTTGGTTGATGGCCATAATAATATAGTATTAAAGTTTTCTGGAACTTTTCGTCTTGGTATGAAGTGAAGATTCGCCTAGACTAGTATGGAAGTCCCTGAAAATATGTGGCCTGATGAAATAGATTAATGCTGGAATGCTGACGATGTTGGTAGGGAAGATTCTACCCTATCTCTGGGTCCAGAACCAGTACTATTATACGAAAATTTAACTAAGGAGATTGAAGGCAAATGAAACAATTTATCAGAGAACTCTATAAAAGGAAGATTCCACATCTAAGATGAAACCAGTTTAGGATTTTTACAGACTCTCATGGCTTGGAGGCAACTTACAGAGCAACCTTTGTGGATATGGAATAATCATCAGAAAATAATGCGCCTTTTTGACAGCCATGCCTTCAGAGTCAGGATGGTAGACAGACAGACCCCTGCAAACAAAATTCGGAGGATTCAGGAAGTATACCACTTTTTTAATTTTTGGTGAATGCGCTTTCAGCAAAAATATTTTCTTGGGTGTGCTTCAAAAACAAAGCTTATCTTACCTGCAGAAACACTAGCAGTCACAATCTTTCGTTGTTTCAAAATACTGGAATGGTCGGATTATGGAGTAACAACTGAAGTTATCCAAGACTTTGTCAACGTAAAGCTTAACGTCTTTTTCAAGCCCAAAAATGTATTTTTGCTCAGGATGAACGACGTAGTTATTTGACATGTATTTGAAAACACAGAAGGTATGTGACATGATTTTGTTTTGTGAAAACGCATAAACCGGTGTCATGGTTTGTTTATCATTTCCGACCCGAGTGTTTTTTAATGCATGGCGGCAGTTATGAACGAGGCAAAGATATACGTTTCCTCCCGAGTATAACACATCGTTTTTTCTACGTTGTCGATTTTGCTTCCAAATCTAGTAATGGTATTTGTTTTTAAATTCATAAATAGGTAATTGTTTCAGAAAGCATGTTGAAAATGAAAAATGTTTGCCCAGCAACCATGTAGACAAATGTTAAAACAAGTAAAATAATTGATCAACGGAACAGGAACATAAGTTTTGTTCATTATTGACTTTTTAAAATCACTTCGCATTGGATTACGAATTACTTCAGGACTTTCAGATGCGTCAATTTTGGCTTCATAAAAGTTGTTGCCACAGAAGTAACATGAGGTGGAGGAAAAGGAAAAAATCCCATAGAGGAGAAAAAAAGTGACAGTTTCATAACATCTGAGAAAAAAATCTCTTTTTCCCTATACAACTTAGAAAAATAATATTTTTGGTTCATATTGGGAAAAAAAGTGTTTTTAACATAGTTCATACATACTCCAAAAACCGCATTTTGATTACCAACTTCATCTTTATCGGTAGAAATTTAAATTTGATAGAACCTGTTAATGTTCACAGGAAATTAGAGTGTTTTTAGATAGTACTTTTATTATCAACAATGTGCATAAACAATTGCTCAATACTGATAATGGTTTCTTTGACTGATCATATAAATATATCATGTAAGTAAAGTATTGTGACTATACTAATTTTACTTATAATCAAAATGCCCATTTGGAGTTTGTATTGAAAAAGTCTGTCGAAAAGGGGAGACATCTATTGAAATTTTTCCAACTTTTGTACTTTGGTCGTATCACTAGCATCAAAAATTGTGGTGGATAGTGCGAGAAATTGGCTGGGAAAATAACAATCGGAGTCTATACAAATTCGAGTCGTGCCAAAAAAAACTCATTTCTTCTCAGAGAAACAGTATTTTACTCACGTTTACTGAAGTTTCCTGAACACTACTTGAGGTGTCTGTACCAAAATAACCACTCAAAACTTCTTGTGATTGTTTGAAAATATTTTTTCATTAGTTTGAACTCATCTACAGAGCATTTCGATAAAACTTATCCGTTTCAGCAAAACCGTTGACATCTATAAAAATTGATTTTCATGAAAATGAGCCCTTACTCTCAACAACCACTTTTACCAAAATTTATAAGTTGAATATTTAAGGATTCTCCTGTCAAATAGAGAATTGTTTTCTTCTCCTACAACTAGGTCACGAAAGACCATATTGTAAAAAAAAATTAAGTTATTTTGCAATAGTGCACTCAATAGCGCCCCGACTGGAGTCATCAGAAAGTATAGAATACTACAGCACTTTTTCTACTGATTTCAATTTTCGAAAAAGTATTTTAAATTATTCCAGTGGAATATGTGGTTGTTGAGGATAAAAGAATGACCAAAAAAAACATAAAACAACGAAATATCCAATGAAATACTTTTTGACAGACGTCAGCGGCTTGTTGGAATTTGTTAGGTTTGGCAGTTATTTTTTATTTTTGGGGAACCTTGATATAGTTACCAGGGCAGAAATATAATTCCAATATCACATCCTAATTTTTTCCTCTTAGACACGACAATTGATCTGAAACAAACTGAAAAACGGACCAGGTCTATTTATAGTGAGATTGTTTCTCGTTATGTAATATTCAAGAAATGTCCATTGCAATTATGTACTATGTACCTTGGTCATCCTCCCAAACGAGAATCAATTACTGAAACTGTAAGATCAATTCGACATTTTTTGTGTACCGTCCACGTACAAGGTGTTTTGCTTATTGGATCACTAAGTCACCCCTGTGGAAAGCATTGGTCCGACAGAAAAACACTGTGTACAACCAGCCTGAAAATCATCGATTTAACGTTTATTTGGCTGTGATTAAACTTTAGGTTTGTTGTGATATGCAATGTATTATTTTTAAGTTTAAGGGAGTTACCAAAACCTAAGCAATATATAAGTGACATCGACGTGAAGTTATTGTCTAGTCAAGAGATATTGTAGAACTTGCCGTCGTCCCCTCCCCAGTATGAAAGAGTAATATAAACATACATAGTGACTATTTATATGAACATGTCGTGCCAAAAATTGATGTACCACGTACCTCAAACGAATTAACTTATAGATGTGTAGGTTGTGCTGTAAACTAGTAGAGTTTGGAAATACTTTTGTACAATTTTCCAGAACAATGTAATATTACGCGGACATATTTGCTTTAAACGAATCATTTTCCATCAAAATGTTTCCTATACTCAATCAATTTCAATAAAACTTGATGATTGCAGAAACATTTTTGATTAATGCCATAACTGCCGACCCAACAAACACAATTATGTAAAATTGATATAATTGTTACAGAAATAATATTACCTAATACGTAACTATGTTATGTAAAATTTACGTCCCTGTTACAGCGAAATGCCCGCCACAAATGCAACCTCATTTTTATATAACTCTGATGTAAATACATTATATCATTTCATTAGGTGAATATTACGTTACAAATGTAACAAAGTGACATAAATATTACATAATATACATCATATGTTATGTTACTTTTACAGAACTATGATATAACTACTTCACATATATTTTATATTATTCGATTAAATAAATATTACGTAACAAATTTACATACATATTACATAACAGACACTACGCATCATTGCTATGTAGATGATCACTATCAAAAATTGCACAAATAGCCCCTTTACCACACTACTCACTTAAGACCTACTTATATACACATTTTGATGTAATCTACACTATGTAGATTACCTTTATTGGTGATGATAACTTTGTTATTGAAATGTGCATGTAGGTGTGAAGTGAGCTGGTATGGTAAAGGTGTTATTTGCACAATTTTTTATTGTGTGCACCACAGCGTCCATCCAGTCTTCATCATAGATGATGACCACCACAAATACCACCTACCTACTAGTGATATACCTTCGCTAAAATGGTTTATAAACATGATAATATGACCATTTTCGATGACTTCGCATGTAATTCAAATGAATATTGGTAAGTTCGTACTGCCAGATTACAATGGAGAAAACAAAAGTTCATCATTGAAGAAAATAAACTATTTGATTTCTCTTATTTATTCTGGCATTAAAAATAAAACGACTCTTTCTCTTCTCCTGTCAATGATCACTACTTATTGGCTTTCTGCTTTCTTTTTCTTGATTTCTCAATTGGAACCAATTCGCTGCATGTTTATCTATGTCCGAGTAAATAAATACTCTCTGAAAACATTATCAATAAAGATGTTTGTCAATCGCATTTTAACCTAATGATATTTTTATGGAATGCAAGTCTTTGGCTTTGTAATTGGGAATTCAAAATCAAATGCCAGTGCCAAAGTGGGATTACTCTTCATTTCGAATTTGAAGTAACAACTTTACATAGCAGTTACGTGAAACAGAATATACTATATTGGCCATTTTTACGTATTAGCTACTTATATAAAAAATTTACGAAGATATGCGGTTCAAGTATCTTAGAAATGTTATGTAACATTAACGTCAATGTAACAAGTTTGTTTGCTGGGAAAGGTGTGGCATCAAGCAAATATGTTCAGTATGTTATAAATTTCATATATGTTCAATACCACTATCGAAATTGTTTATGGATATTGCAAGAAAGTACCTGCCTTATACCATAACTGCCAAAGTTATGGCATTAGGCAAATATGCTTATCATTTGATTTATTTTATACATGTTTGTTATTTTTATTATTTATTCACCAAATTGTTTATGGCATTAACTTAACTGTACGAGTTGTGTTTCACAGATTGATAACTGTCATTTTCGGCCAAAATAAATGGGAACATTTCTATCGTTTTTGCATGAATTTTTGATATGTGTTTTCACATAAAGGTCTTGGAGTTATTATGCCATTTGAAATTATTGTTATGCATAGTATTAATATAAATTCCTAGGATAAATAGATGAGTTGACGTCAAGCTTAAGGTAACAATTAACCGTACTTTTTTCATCATACTTTTATACAAAAATAATATCCAGTGGCACTCAAAGTATATTTTGTGTTCTCCATCATTAATTCATACGATAGCATCCAATTACAATCAGATGTGATATCACACCTCTTGTTTCCAAAGTATGAAACTTATCAATTATGCAAATTGATCAAATTCATATGGTCATCGCCATCAAAATGATACTCACTCTTTGAAAGAACCCCGCACGAAAACATATGGGAAATTTGCTCTCGGTCAAATCGGCTGATATTTCATTATGTTATAATGGAGTGAGTCATTAGATAAATGTGTGAGTTTACATGATTTTGTATCTGTCGTTTCTGATATATTAGCAGCCAAAGTTTGTGAAAACGTCGTAATTGGGAAGGATGGACAATGAAAAAAACTGTTTTGCTAATCGAAATAAGACGAATTCAGGATGAAAATTTATTCATCGGAACTCGTTAACATGTCCAATTATAATTTTATAAATGATAGTGAATTAGGTTGTATACGGGGCATAGTAATAAAAGTCGTTGTTTGAGATTTTTTTCTCTAGCATTATTTCAGAACCAATGAGTCATATTTTGATAGGATATTATAGTCTCAGTCTATTATAGGAGATATGTTTCTTGAGAACTCTTTGTGTTTGAAATTAGTTTTTTTTTTATTATACCCCTATACTAAAAACACTTAACAGATCGTTTTTTACTAAAAAAAAAATTATTTACTTATCGCCAGTTTTTATTAAAAAAAAGATGAGGTAACTTTCTGATGAATTCAGTTTTTTATTATTACCTTTCATTCAAATACAGGGAGCGTTATATTTTTACAATATTTTTACTGAATATCTCAAAAACTGTTCCGTTAATTTGGACCTAGTTGTACTCACAATATTTTGAAAATGTTGACTATTATTTGTGAAAGTTTTGTCAATTTTGCATCTTGCATTTCTGAGATATTCTTTTTTATAGTTTACGATATATGTGCTTGTTTGGATTCGTTAATTATAATATGTTCTTGAGTTTGCGTGTAATGATGCAATCTTGTTGTTGAGTGTAGTTTGCGTTGATTATAGTATCAAACAATTGATTTGAAACAGTTTTGTAATAGGACTCTTTTATTTATTTATTTATTTATTTATACGGGATAATCCCCATTACAATGTAAAAATATCACAAAATATAACAATATAAGTTCTTGATTAAAAAAAATAATTAAAAAAATGAATACAGAATGTTTCAGCAGCAAACAACAAAACCTAAAAGTAAATTAAAATACAAAATTAGGTAATGTTACAATACGACATTCATAAACAATCACCCACTTATGCTATACAATGATTTTTTTAAAGTATCGTAGGATACTCCAAATAAACTGATATCTTTGTCATTCAATAACTTTAGGGATCTTTCTAAGGGTGTATGTTTGCCATAATTTGTATGATGGAAGGGTATATAAAAAAATTGCTGTGTCTGAGATTTCTGTTTGGAACGTGGAAGTTGATAGATTCAAGTAATTTATTTAAAGGTCCCCTAAAGTTGTGTTCAATCGATAGTAGTATACCAACATGTCATAATATGGTAAACTTTGAAAATGCATATCTTATAAACGCAACATGCAAAGTTGACAAAACTTCCATATATAATAGTCAACATCCCCTAAATAGTGTGAGTAAAATTATAACCATATCAACGGAACTATTTTTGAGATATTCAATAAAAGCATTGTGAATGACCTAACAAAAAATGTAAATTTTTTTGGTATTAAAAAACGACCAATTGATTGTTTTTAGTATAGGGGAGTAATCCAAAAGTTTAAAAATTCATATTCCTATCAGAGAAAGTCATCAAGAAACAAAACATGTTTTCATCAGCTAGGATAGACTAAAACTTTAATGCCTTGCCAAAATATAATTTGTTGGTTTTGGAATAGTGCATTAATAAAAATCCCGAATAAGGACTTTTTTGACTATTCCCCGTATACACCCTAATGTAATCAATAAGATTATAGCTGGACGAGTTCCGATGAGTACATTTTCATCCTGAATTCGTCTTTCGACTAATAAAACAGTTTTTTCCTTGTCAGTCCTTCCCGTTTTTAAGGAATTTGTCCGCTCATATCTCAGCAACGACAAATACAAAATCATTTAAATTCACATATTTTTCTAACGAACCATCCCATCCCACTATAACATAATGAAATTTCAGCCTATTTGACCGAGAGCCAATTTCCCATATGTTTTCGTGCGGGGTCCTTTGTGGTATTTCTATGGATAAATCTAAAAAAGGAAGTGATAGAGTATTGTGTCTACCTAATAAAACCGGCAAAAGATATATTATGTAACTAATTATTATCCTTTCAACATATCAAAAATTCTGCAAAGTAGAATGGAAGAATTGAAAAAAGGAATAACATTTTCTCATTTTGTTTCACCGAATAGAGATGTTGTGCCAACTCAATCTTGTGATCAATATGATTGATATGAGATTATAAAATATCCATAGCTCAGAAAAAGTGACTAATTATTTGTTCAGAACCTTGTAACCTTGTTAGCAATAAATCATCATCATGGGCTCAGTTTGATGTTTAGAACACGCCAATCCTTAAAAATTTTCAGTTATGTCCCATTCTCAATGCATTTGAATGCTGTCCAATTTCTAGAAATCTACCAAAATGTATTTCTGAACTTCACTAGATGAATTTTATATGTGTAATGTCATATTAATTAAATGTTTAACATCGAAAATCCTGCCTCGATACAACATACAGACCGATATTTTTCTATAAATGTACAAATTAACGTCCAAATACCATTAATTGTTAATCATTTCTTGAAACTTTGTTGCTCAATAGAATAACATTGAAATGAACTTTTATTATTCACAGTGATGTTAAACATTTATTGTTATTTTATTTATAAGGACTCCGATTTCCAGGAATCAAAATTCACTTAAAAACTGCGGTGCATTTCCTGAAAATGTTGTCAACAAACAAGAGTTTCAATTCTAAGTTTGGTTTACCCTAATTAAAATAAAATAAATTGAAAAGAATTCAAATCATATTTCAAATATGGAAATAATTCATCACCAAGTAAGTCAACACATTCTTCATTTGAAGACCTTTTTCAATATGGCAGCTAAGGTGTTGAATCACCTAGTTTTTAGCCTATGAGGTACACCACATTTAGAGGCAACTCGTTTGTACTTAATGCACAATATATTATATTCATATTATATATTTATATGTGTGATATTTAAAGGCTTCAGGACAAATCTTAAGCAATTAATTTTCAAGCATTTGTGCCTTTACACAGTCAACTTAATTTTACTGAAATATATATGATGTTTGTGATTTTTTCATTGAAAGAATTATCTGTTTCCTATAATTTCAAAATGTGATGAAGTTTGAATGTGAATGATTTTATTGGATTATCATTGTTCTTGAGAAAAAATTCTGAAGATAATCAAGTAAAAAGTACACAAAATTACATCTTACTGGATAGAATATTGTTCAATGAAACAAAATTGCTCAATCTGGAGGTGAACGTGCTGATGATGTGAAAACTGGAATACGTTTGAAATTTTTCCAAAAAAAAAATCAAAATTGAATATTCAATTTTTTTTGCCACGCGTCAGACATTTTAAAACTACCAAAATATAGAGATATGACTAAATTGAAAATGAGAAAGAAAATATTAATTTGTTTTTAACACATTTCACCAGAATTTCACTCTACCAATACAATAACATATCAAACACAATGTTTTACATACGTTTCATTGAGGACGAAAGCATCAAGATATATTAAAAGTAGAGACAATGCGAATATGCATTATTCGAAATGAATCGAATGCATTGTTTATAGTTTATTGGTTGTTAGAATAATTATAATGAATGGAATTTAATGTCAACTTAGGCATTCAAAAGTGTACTATCAACAAGTTTCATTCTGACTGGACACAATCCAGTGTAACTGAGTTTGTTCTTCTTCAACTTTTTTATTGAAGAAATACATTTTTGAAGCCTTGAGTCGAAGTATATCCTGATGATTTTATCAGTTCGAAACAAAACGTTGAGGTTAGTTTTTGCTAATATTGTCCAAGAACATTGGTCATCCAATATCGTCAGAGGATTAAACGAAAGACTTGACGACCAAACTTGTTTGATTATCTTGTTCAGTTTGAAACATCTTTATTTTATTTCATGAAAAACTTCTCTAGATTGATGTCCTTGAGCACAAACAGTCCTTCCATATTTCTGAAAAAATATTACACTTGGTGGTTTTGCTATTTATATGTAAATATATGAAATATTAAGAATAAATGTTCCTAAATGAAAGTGAAATAGTTGAAAATATTTTTGTGTATGTAAATATTCATTGACATTATCGCCAGAATAAAATTTTGTTCACAATTTTTTAGGAGGGGCATAGACTTATAAATAAATGTGCTTAGATGTTGTTTCTCGGTGTTGTCGTATAGTTTGTGTTAGTAAAAATTGATGCTGTCAAATTTCAGGAAAGGGAATTGAAAAGACACAAAGTGTACAGTCTGATCAGAAAGAAGCAGTTGCACATTTTCAGGTCTCATAATCACAATTTTACTTTCAGGCGAATTGAAATTTTTGACTTTCAGTTCTTTCATTTCATAAACTTCAAAGTCTTTATTCAGATACGAACTAACTTTTTACAATCTATATTCCCACAAAAATTTGAATTATGTCTCTTTTCAACTTTAACTTCAATCTAGCAATTACTAATAATATTTCAAGTAACTAGCAACACTAATAGGTCAAAAAATATACAAAAAATAGTTCTTTTATGAAATTTAATCCATTTTTCTCTTTACGTCACGTGAAAAATTCTACACCTTAAAACAATTCAATGTTCTGTTTTCTATAATATGAGAAATAAAACTCTGATGATTCTAAGAATTATTTAATTAAAATTAAAGATTGACGTGATTTGAAAATTAGACTAATTTTTGCTATAAATCACTGTCCATTCGAACATTTTTTGTGAAAATCTGAACGGTGTTATTAAAAGCATTACTCAACTGATTCCCAAACATTCTTTGAGAATTTGAATTGTAAAAAGTTTAATCAGAAATTTGAAAATATCTCTGTTGAATTGACTTCGAGTACATTGCAATGAATATTCCTAGAAAACTTTGTGATTTCTTCACAAAAAGAATATTCAAGAGGTCTACGTTAATACAACAAATACTGACACTTTTCAGAAATGTATATCTTCCCAACAAACCAATAAAAATGGATTCATGGACTACCATGTAGTAATATTCCCTTGTGTGAAACTCGCGACATAGTATCGCATTGCAAGCAGTGCAATGAACAGTAAACTAATAGACCGGGGGATAGTGACAGATTTTGGGACACGATTTTACTCAGTATGCCTTTTGTACGACAGTATTGTCCGTATATCCTCATCATAATAATGCATGAATCAAAGAGTCGTCGTAGGTTCTTCATATTAAAATATAATAATAATAATTTAAATTATTATTATTCGGGTACGATTTTAATCAGACTGCCATGTGTTTCGTGATGATATAATTAAACTAAAATACTCGAAAAACGATTGGCAGGCCGTTAGGTTGGGTCCGAATGGCTGGTATGGTCACGTGAAATTGTATTTGGAAAAAGGAATTCTCCGCCCATCCTGATGGTATGCCAATGGTTTTTCAAGTATTTTACGTCTATTACTTTATTACAAAACACATGGCAACCTGATTGGAATCGTACCGAAACACATAATTTTTCGAAAATATTATTATTATTTTTCAATATGAAGAACCTACGACGACTCTTTGATTCATGCATTATTATCACGAGGATATACAGACAGTACTGCCCTCCAAAATGCATACTGAGTAAAATCGTGTCCCAAAATCTGTCACTATCCCCCGGTCTATAAGTGGTCATAGAACATTGTAAAAGAGCCAAACTGAGAAAGCTGGAATCATATTCAAAAAATATTCAAGTGAGTTAAATGTCTCTGATTCAAATATTTTTTTGTGGAAATTGTCTTGTAAAAATCGAGTGCTCCGGCGGAACATGCGTGAAGGTTCCAAGCTGTGAATTAATTGCGAAACTTAATTTTCATTTATTAATTTTTTTACAAAATCATTTATTTTCCATTACTGATTTTAGGTATGCCGAGTTAATATATTGCAGATTCAGGACAATAGCAGATCAGGACATATTGAACTTGTTTGACAGATTCTAAATGGATTACAGATTATAGAACAAACAACAGCTGACTGCAAATGATATTAAGATAGTGTCACTGTATTGTGATGAAATGTACTCGTAATTGACTTCTTTCGTAAATGAATTTTTCTGAAATTTTCAACACGAAAAAAAGCAATAATAATTATGATGAAATACAGCACACCATTAGATTGAAAGGTGATATAAAAATTACCACTATTTTCAGTTGGTTTGCAATCGTACGTCATCAATATTTTGACAAAGCAAACTCAAAAAAAAAGACTACAATGCAGTTGATAAAAATATTTTCCTAAGATGCTCCTTTTTTGACCAAGAGACTGGAAAAAGATGTTAGGACACCATTTTAAAAAAAATCAGATATCTCGCTGTCCCGAAAAAAAAACTACAATATGAACGACGCAGTCAAATAGGTGGCGAAAGATTTAATTTTAGACAGTCTTCGACATTCATTCAGAATTTGAGACAATAAGACGATAAGTCAAATAGCTGTCACAACCTCCCATTTATTTGGACGCCAAAAGTCCAAATAAAAAACAACAATCACAAGTGTGACGTCACCATCACAGTGCGGATCCACGTTCCAAACAAACGAGGGAAACCATTCCTCACTGCGTGAAAAGCAAGGAAAATTACGTTCTTCCATATTCTACGAAACAACTATATATTGTATATTGAACTCAAATTCTCATGATGGCTAACTTCATTTTAATTACATTGTACTAAACTCACACATCGATTCTAAATATGGCAAACGATCTATAATTTAGTCCATGAAGTCTATTCAAGAACAATTGATTTTTTTCACTTAGCCAAAAAATGGTGATACTGAACTGTTCATTTGATGGAAATTCAATACTCATCCTGAAATTGTAAATCAAGGACATTGTGGATATCGGAATTGCTGTGAAGTTTAAGAAAAGGGAAGATCGATTACTTTAACCTCTCCATCTTGTTCCAAAACCTAATGACCACTACCATATTTTTTTGGACCTGAAAAAAATTGTTTTTTGAAACGACCAACTTTAAAATGAAAATATAGAAGCAGTTATAAGTCTAGTTACATCCGAATGTTTCATGTGTGAAATTGTCCTGAAATATCAATGTTTTTTTAATTTTCGTGAGAAGAAGAGACAGAAAATACTTGCACTATACGTTGCACTTTCAATTGCTCAATTTCTCGTCGCTACTTCTTGTCTTTTGGGCTTGCAGAGCAAAACTCCTCCGAAGCTCCTGAGAGCTTGTGCGAGCAAAAAAAATCCGAGACCGGCGACCCTGCTGGGATTTGATCCCTCGTCCTTTTGGTTGGACATTTTCTACCATCACCATAAAATAAGCGCTGGCACATTCTAGATTATTACTCATAACATACTTATATCGTCATATTCCTAACCACAATGGGTTGGATGAATAAATGCTAGCAGTTAGCAAATACTTATACTTATAGGTTTCTCTCTCACAACTCAACAAAATAAATGTGTCTGTTTCGGAAAAGTTGAATCAAAGCATTTGCTCAAATTCGTTTGAACCACCTAGTATCTAAAATAATTAGCTCAATATCACAGCGGTAGTGTGTTGGATTGTCATTCAAGTGATCAAGAGCTCGACGCAGCAAATTTTTATTAAAAATGTTCTGTAAGGACAGAAGTTTTATAAAAAACTTGCACTCTGCTTTTTTTTGGACCCATGAGGATTCATAAAAACCAAATTATCAATAAATGTTTAAATAGAATATTTTCGATGAAAAATGGGAATGATTACCACAATATTGAAATCTCATAATATTCATATAAAAGGGAAATATGAGGTCTGTCAGAAAACATAATAGATGTTCATGAGTATGGTTCGGAAATTGTAGATCGTCAGTTTACGGGGTTTCAGCACTCTAAAATAGTCTGCAGTGTGTAGTGTGTGCGTTGTAGAAAAAGCCCTACAATAATTGGGGTTAGCAATAGATTTGAAGAAACATGTTTTTCTCCAAAACAGTACGTTCCTGGGTTTTATTTTTGAGAGATCAAAAATTATCACAGAACTGCCAAATGGAGAAATAATCGATGACAATTGAAGAAGTTCTGTTTTTTTTTTCAAAAGAAGATCTTGTTCCATACGATAAATGGCAGACATACCTACTAGAGTATTTCATTTATTTATATCCGAAGATAACTTAAAAATATTCATAGTCTATGGCTCTAAATAAAATTTGAAGAACTGTGATGTTCTGTGACTTCAACAACAATCATAACAAATTACCTCGAATATCACATTCAGTTTACAAATGCAAATCTGGCCCAGAAGGCATTTGAGTTAGTCAGTTTTTGGACCGCCTACCCTTGGGACTTTTTGTGAGGATAAAATAAGCACTGTTTTTGGGATGAATAGGAACGTTTAAACATGAATTTATGTAGGCTCAATAAGTTATAATAAAAATAGTTAATTTGAACGTCTAATTAGTAAATCTTCATTCCTGATTATGAAAATATTGTTAACAAAACCTACGTCAAATATATGAAAAAGCGTTCTGGTGGAGTAGAGACGGTGTTCTTCAAATCACTGAGAATCCGTATGTTTCAAAATCTTTTATCTGTTGATGTAGGGAATGGTTTTTAAGTATAATCTGAGGAAGCACTACTTACCTGTGGAAAGTCTGGATGAAATGAAGAATCACTTAAGCTAGTGCTACTCGATTGCCATTTCAAAATTATTGAGGGCACTAGAAACTTGAAAAAGATGAGGCTGGTAAAACAACGAATGAATTTTTTTTTCAATGATAGGTTGTTTTACGCAAGGCGATATTACTACATGGTGGTATATTTGGAAGTTGTACAGGTAAGTTCAATGTCATGTGATGTGTCTTGACAAACGATCCTGTTAAAATTCGTAACTCTGTCATGAACTTTATAACAGTTATAAAATGGAGCCAAAATGAAGGGAATCATTTTCAGCTCCCTCAAAATACCTGTTCATGTTCTCTGGAAATGTCTTAGAGACCACCCTACTTGAACGTTACCCTGTATACACAACTTTATCTAACTTTTGCCCAGGCAATATAATAAATTCGTCTATTTGTGGACTGCTTGTTTCAAATCGATGACACTTTTTTTGTCTTCCGATAAGATATTGTTGGAAAATGGTCTCTTTCTAAAAAAAAGACAAATCAGTCACACTTTCACGGCCTATTATATTTCATCATAGTTCTAAATAAAGGAGACCATATTTTTGTGATGTTCCAAGGAATCACTTAACATTGAGTGCTTTAGTTAAAAGTGATATTGGAAGATGGGTTTGCTCAGAAATTCAAAGCAAAATGGTGCTGTTACTGTGAAAGAATATGTGATATAGAAATGTTGATAAGTAGGTTTACAATATATTTCTTCAAACTGGGTGTTTTCGAAAATAATGAAGTTCTATGAATGGGCGTTGGAACATCAACTATTCACATTGAGTAAGTATGGAATGTGGAAAGATTGTAGATGACAAACAACGTTTCGCGTCTTCGGATACGTTGACCAGAACTTTTTCTACTTAACTACGATTACATTTCTTTTGGATGTTTATATGAATATATATGATTTTGTTTGTTGTTTCCATTTATTTCTATTTCCGGCACAGATGATTGTTTTTTTTTTTTTTTCATTTGTAACCGACAGTGACAATAAACCATCGTTTGCAAGGGCATGAAAAAAAGAAGAAGATATGATTACTAGCTGGTTTAGAAAGTGTTTGTTCATTGGAAGCAATGTTGTCTAAGGCCTCTTCTCGGTAATCGTAGAAGACATCGAAAAATACCAGAACGTGTTCATACCAAAATTTGATAAATGTGATCTCAGATTCGACTAAAGTTTGCCCATAAAACTGAATTTCGACAAAAACATAATCTGGACATGGTCATTATACCTTACAATTTTTTTTATCAAAACAAGCACAGCTAGATTTCAATTACTTGCTTATTATAGAAAGACTATCATCATTATCTCCATCAGTTATAGTTATGCAAATTTCTCTTACCTTGTTGATCTCCTCATTATAAAACTAGTTATTTTCGGAAAGTCCAGTATATTATTATATACATACCTAATGAAAATGTAGGGAGCTAACTTTTTATAATTATTTTCGAAATAATTCCATAGTAAATTGATTGTCTTTTTCAAAGAATCGAATTATGGACAAGTTGGACAAAATTTTGTGAAATTATCAGTACCTTCAAGATTTTATTATTGAACATTTCTAGTCAACCGAGAGAGCATTGATCAGTGTGTCCAATAGAAGGAGTGAGTAACATATTGTTGACGTTATTAATTTCAAAATAGCATTCGTTAAATAAAGGATATTCCAATCTTCAATTAAAATATAACGTTTGCCTAATGAAATAGGCACGTTTTTCATTAACCACATTCAACATCGATTTGGTATGAACTTAAAAAACAGATATATACTGAATTACCTACTCCGAAACATTGGACATGTTGATAAATGAACTGACTCTAATTTGTACCATCAGAGATGGACAAAATGTCGTTGAAAAATAAACTCTGATTGGCCGGCTAATATCAATTTGCAATGATTATTCCAATTTATTCAATGTGGTTCTATTATAATATTAAAAAATGTTTATATATGTGTATAAATTTTTTGATGTTGTGTAATATACAAACAAGTTCGTGAAATTGTCATTTCCAGACTATGTACGTATAAATAAAGATTTTAATTAATGTCAATAATGCATGTTTATTTATGAACACCATCTTCTTTATCCTTATCAGAAGAGACAAAATCATACCCTTCTGTCCTGTCCTGTAGTACTTTATTCTATTCTATGCATCGACTTCCTAGCTGGTTGGTGTTGTATGTTTTTTAGAGTGTTCTTTAACCTCTCCTGCTGCAGGGGACGTCGTAAAAGGAGTCCTGCATCTATTCATTGTCTTTTTATGTACGTAAATTGAGTCCCAGGTGTTTTTAGGGTCTACATAAACTGAGTCCCAGGTACCAAATCAGATAATTTGAGTAACAATAATTTTGTAACGAGTAATTTTTTAGTCTGTTTTTACCAGAACGCACTAACCTTACGTAAACATTCGAGAGCGCAGAAATTAAACAAAAACATTTTGCAAGGAGTAATTTTTCAGTCTGATCTAACCAGAAAGAACTAACCTTTCGTACAAATTTGAGTGCGTAGAATGTAAACAGAGATTTTACGAGGAGAATTATTTTAGTCTAATCTAACCGGAACGAACTAACCTTACGCAATGGCAGATCCAGGGTACTGGTTAGGGGGGTAATGAATATAACAGAATAAAGTTCGATATGTCACTAAAATGAGATGATTTATTTCATTTATTTATCTATTTAAATACAAGGGCAGGGCATAGCCTATTGTGCCCAATATAATAAGAATTTATGATTTACAAATGTTATAATTTTTATAATATAAAAAAAGGAATCAAAATAGTAAACAAAAATTAAACTATATCGGTGTTTGTAGAAAGGAGTCACACCGGTTCTTGAAACTGTTTGTACTTGATGCTGTCACGACCTCTGGAGGTAGAGTATTCCACTTCTGCTGGAAAAGTATTTTTGACGTACAGTTGTTCGAAAGGATTCATGCCTCAACTTCAAAGGATGTCCACGCAACCTACTATCATCTTGTCGTAGAAATAAGCTCGCGAGATCTACAGAGAATTTGTCATGAAGTATTTGGTAGGTTAAAATCGCATCGCCTATGGTACCTATGTTATCTGTCACTCAGATAGGGTATATTGAGCTGGGATAGTCGTAGGGGAGTTGATTCAATCCTCCTCCATCCTGGTGGCATTGCGTAGGACCCTCTCAAGGAGTTGGATGTCTTTTACCAATTAAGGGCACCAGATTTGGACAGCATATTCCAGGTGGGGACGAATATATTGTTGCACCTAGGGCACAACTACGTATTAACAGACAATCCTCATCACACAACTTTATTCCATCACCATCACAAACGTAATGAATAATCGCACCTAATAATTCCCAACACCATGACTAACATCTGACTAATATCTGATACACTTATCTTGCAGCCTGAAGCTTCGGTGACAAATAAATGAATACCGGGAGTTACGTCTAGGGTAGAACACTCAACATTCGGCCATCCTGTTCATGGAGCGTCCTCGCGAGATGTTTTGTAGATTGTTTCGTTCCTTTCCGTCCTTTAGGGGGATGGGCAACGTGGCTGCCTGTGAAAATTCCATTTTTATGTTGAACAGTATTCAATAATTTTTTTTGTATTTTTGTTTCTGCCTTCTCACAGGCCATATAGTTTTGGCGATAATTTCCTTATAACAGGACTTATCCCAGCGAGCACCAAAACATCTCAGAGATATTAAAAGTAAGAGTTTTTGAGGCCTAAAACCTCCACTGCGATGTTCTGTTCATACATGAATAGAACGTGTATGTAGGTGCAAATGTCCGCCGCACGCGGCTATTTTTAGAATGTTCCTTGGACATCACAAAATACATTTCTTTCACGTTTTATTCAAAGCCTTTTTCAAGACACAACATAACATTTTCAAAGCTTTTCGCCTACATTAAATAACTGTATATAAAACATTGTTTGAGATGTTCCTGAGACATCACAAAATGCACTCTTATCTCGTTTTTTGTCATTGATTGTACAAATCGACAATAGTCAAAATATGAAGAGAACTGTGGGGCGATTTAAAAAAAATCGATATAACTTATTTTAATAGGATCAAAGGAACACACATACAAATTTAAACCTTAAATATTTTCTGTTCATACAAATTGAACAACTTTTCAAAAATGTAAATATCACTCTAACACTGGCTGTTGTCTGGTTCAACTGAATTTAAACAAAACTGCGAATACACTATCAATAATACAGTGTCCTTGACTAATCACATTACATAAATAAGGTATACATAATGATTATGATGATGATTTTACAAGTCAGAACCGGTATATGTTTTTGAGGATATTCATTTTCTGAATATCGACAATTTATTCCTTACTTTGCAGTCCATGATCAACTTGATTACTAAATATAATATTTTGTCTTGACAAAACGTTCCACTTCACTCTAAAACAAAATGGAGTAAATTAGGTCAAAACTAGAAACGATTCTCTCCGCCAACTCAAACATCACCGAGACCACATGATCACATTTGCAATTGCGCCAACGCTTGATATATTCTCGGTGAACATCTCAAAGGTGAACTATGTTATGCCTAGTGAAAACATCCACAAGATAACATTTTGTGCACATCTTCGATACATTCCTATAGGCATTTAAAAAAACGCCACGGAAGAACAAAAACAGAACATTGAATATCCTTCAGGGACCTCTTTGGGAAGTACATATCACGTCTCAAAGAAACATCGGCGTGACTACATTTTTGAAACATCTCAAAACCACCCAGAGATGTTTGTGCTCGCTGGGATAGTTTTGCCGATAATTTCCTTCTAACAGGCCTTATAGTTTTGGCGATAATTTCCTTCTAACAGGCCTTATAGTTCTGCCGATAATTTCCTTCTAACAGTTTTTTTTATCATTGCTGCACGAGCACTTCTTTTATATAATTTTTTTAAAGCTTGGTGCTCTTGGCGCATTTAGACAGACATTGCTGCCCGAGCATTTTTTTTATTCTCCAGCTCTGGCTCTGGCTAGGGCTCCGGCCAGGGCTCTGGCTCTGGTTAGGGCTGTGACTATAGCCAAGGCTCTGGCTAGGGCTCTGGCTAGGGCTCAGCTGAAATTAGAGTCATGGTTGATGTTTGTTTGTTTTATCATTTTATCTCATACATGCAGCGACTTCCCTTAAACACATATATTTACCTGTTTATACATTATTTTTCCTAGGTTTGAATGAATTCAATAGATTCTCCATGTATTTAAAAGAGTCAAATAATGGTTTTAGCTTTGGGAAGAGCCCAGTATTAGGACCTTCTCTCAGGCGGCAGTTGGTGACCTTTCAATACTTTTTCCCGTTTATTAGTATTCACCAAGTTCCCATTTTATTCGTATTATATGATGTGTACCCAATGAACAATGTCTGCAAAGTTGATTGTTTTATCATGCTAAACATAATCACCAAAATTACCATCACCACGCATACTTAAACATATTCACATATTTTATAGAACAACTATTTTTTTCACCACCTCTTTATTTTGTTCATGCTCACTAGGCTTTTCATTTCATTTATGCTTACTGGGGCTTAATATTTTTATTAATATATTTATTGTATTGTATCCTGGATTCACGAGAACTCTGAATGACCTTCTGGATAAACTACAAATACAAACATTGAGTCAATCAATCGAATAATTTTTTGGTTACTTTTTTTGTGCTGCTTTTTTTTCTTTTACGTTTCCCTGCTACAAATTTGTTCAAATGAGTACTCCAAGGTGAATGCCTTGAAGCTTTGACTCGTGAAAACCTTACTGTGATCAGTTATATTTCGTTCTTATATTCATGTAACTAAAATGGCATTTGGAAATGGATACCGTTCTATGAGATCGATTTATCAAAATCTGTGATTCATTCAAAATATTGAAAACTTCACCATGGTAACTCCATGTTTTCGTAAATACTTTACTATGGTTATTGTTGAAAACCCATCTGAAGGACTAGGTCTTTGTCTGTCAACAGAAACTATCACGATAGCATAAGAGAAATCAATTAAAATAATTCAATTTTGTTGTTTCAATATAAATTCGTAGCAAATGTACGGCATAATATATAACTTGTTCATACTCTTCTGAAACTCGTCTTTCAAACATTCGTTCAGCTACGCTGCACTCGTGCTAACTCGTTACTCAAAGTCGTTTATAAACACTGGTATATAGGTACTGCAAACATACTCTATATATCTCTCAAAATGTGTTTTGTTCATTTTTATTTTTTTGATTCACCGGTCTATGGTATTCGGGAGAATAAAAGTTTCAAGAATGGATCGACTATCGCTAAAACAAAACAGAATCCACCGGCACTACTGACATAAAAGGTTGAGTTGACAAACAGCAAATTGCTGACACTCCATCCATTCTATTTGAAAAATTATTATTATTGTGATGAATCGTGGCATACCTTTGAACCAAAATTTACTTTTGAATTGAATAATGTTCTAAATAAAATCAACAAATATTTTTCGTTATAATTTTGGACAAAAACCGTAGTGGTAGAATGTGAATGAATCGTGACATTTTCTCTATAACTGAAGGTAAACAGCGCATGTGGTATACTTTATTCAACGTCAACTTTCCCCATGAATATTCATAATAATATATTTGTGGTATATAATTGGTTAGCCAATCTTGGCCTGAATGTCGGTTTCCATAAATGTCAGATGCAATAGGAAAATCGTCTGATTCAAAACAGTTGGTGCTAATTCAATTATCATTTTTTGTATTTTCAAAAACCTTTACTAGAATTTCAGAGGAATATAATATGATGTTAAGTTTATTTACTATCAAATAGCAAAACGTTTGCAAAATTTGATCGACTACCTGTATCGAGGTAACCTTCACATAAAAAATTTAATAATTCAGAAACAAGATCATCAATGAAATATCACGTTTTTTTACTTGCCTTTGTATTAGCTCTAGTTTAGCCGAATTCAGATGCCAATAATTTTCCTATAGATGCCTTTTTCGGCTATAATGGGTACATTTCCTTGTTTTAGAGGAGTAAAGGATTTCCTGGCAAAATGGCCACTCTTCTTGCAAATGTAGCACTTCACTGAACCTCTTCTTCGTCAACTTTTCTCGTTTCTGTAGTAACGGTCGTTTTGTAGGAGCTGTACTGTTCAGTTATCCCAAAAATCTCTTTCTTGATAATATAGTCTCCTCAATTCATGGCATTTTAGCTGCTTCCGATTCCTCCATCATCTACGGGAGATTCAGACTTGGGATGCTCCTTTTCCATGACGGGATGGTCCAGCCATTTCTGTTGATTTCCTTTTTTAGGTTTCACTTTCACTACTGGCATCACTGTCATTAATCATAACTGAAAACTGTTCTTCATCCCACTTCTGAATTGTTACACTTAGTGCACAATCACGTATTAAAAGACAATCCTCATTACACAATTTTATTCCATCACGATCACAAACGTAATGAATAATCGCTCCTACTAATTCCCAACACCATGAATTATCATCTGACTAACATCTGACTACTATTTGATACACTTATCTAGCAGCCTGAAACTTCGGTAACAAATAAATAAATACCGGGAGTTACGTCTAAGGTAGAGAGCACTAACAATATGTTTTATAAAGTGTACTGAAGAGTTTATTACCAGGATGGACGAAATTTCTCACGTAGATAACAGATAAGCATGAGTGTTAGCTTTTTTACAACGGCTGTCACTTGGTTAGCAGCAGTAAGTTTTTTTTTAAGATAACTCCCAGGTCATACTATGGTTGTCTACTTCGGGAATAGATTTGTTGCCCAAAAGATAATCGAATGATGGGTTGTTATAACCGATGTATAACACACAACACTTGTCGACATTCAGAGGTATATTCCAAGTTTCACCCCACCTTCACACGGAAATGAGATCAGACTGAAGATCAGCGTGACTAATTAGGGGATTTCCAAAGAACTTACTGTCGTCTGCGAAAAAAGCGTGGAGTACAGTGTATGGAGTATTTCAGGTGAAACATTCACATGGGTTGAAGAGTTTTGGCATCTTGGTGACACTACTTGGGGGTAGCGCTGTATTTTCAACTGGCGAGAAAGATTTATTGAAACTTATAGCGAGGCTTTCAACAGCTGCAGCATTGGATTCACATGAGAATATATTCCCAGTCATGAATATTTACTCAACATAATAATAATCGGAAAAACTAAAAAAAAATTCAGTCAGCATTTCAATGATAAGTGAAACAAACAACATGGTGCAGATTCATAAGTCTTTATGAAAGTTTCGGCAAGACATACATTATTTTTGTGATAGAAAATTGTCCTCATTTGCAATGAAATCGCCGTCTTTCAAAAATAATTTCGAGAAGGTAATCGAAAAGGGGGGGGGGGTGATTACCCCCTTTACAACCCCTGGATCTGCCACTGACCTTACGTATACATTTGAGTGCGTGCGTGCATATATAATCGCACTAATCTTAACACTTTTCTCTCTCAGGTATGGGAATCAATTCACTTAGCTTAAAATGAAACCCGGGACTCAATTTACGTGATATGATATTATAGGCGGGTCTCAATTTATGTAGGAATGTGCAAATGGGGCTCAATTTGCGTTTTCTGTTCCCACAGATTCTATGCTTACATGTATTTTTGACGACAAATGTATTGACATGATTTTGAATGAATAAGTTAAAAACATTCGAAGTATTTTAATTTTATTACTTTTTATCACCATCTTCTGAACAATTTGTACCTAATTATTATAACAGGTAGCAAATAATCACATCATTCTGGAGAATTCATGTAGACGATTCTGTCGTAAAGCGGTTGAATTGGCCTGAAATTATGTTCCAATTTTCCTTCTTGTCCGGATAGTTGCCTGAATTCCTGTAACTGAGATAAAAAATAAAATCATTGGAAGAACTAAAATCCCAAAGTTCTTAAGTATATAAGCTGTTTTTTGTCATTGAACCGTATTCAATAATGTTTCAAAAACTTTTTTAATTTTACGTCATAGATTTGACTATAGTTTCAAAATGGTGCATTTCGTTTTTTAAAACATTCTGTCTATGACGTCATTGTTTCAATGCTAGAATGAAAAGTTTTTAAAACGGCCCAAATAATTTTTATAAAAGTGATACGACAAAAAACAGCTATAAATTAATGAATACAAAATTTCGAAGTTGTTGAAGTCCAAGTTTTGATATTTCGTTAATGAATAGGTACGTTTCATATTTTTTTAAGAGACTTTCACCGTTAAAATATGTCAAACAAAACAGTCCAGAATGGTGGGATGATACAGACGGAGAACAGATGGCTTCAAAGCTGTCTGTGTTGACCTATCCTTGCAGTGATGAGATGCAAAACCTCGAAACTAGTCTGTAGGTGGTCCCCTTCTCCGAATCGAAACAAAATTGTGTTAGATGGTTACAGGGGGCACTATTGCAATTAAGTCCTCGCAAGCATAAAGGAACGTTGCACTGTTGCACAAGTATCTGATAGATTTACGTCAATACCCGTCGTGGTATTACCAGGGAAGTAGTTGTTTTCTGATAGGTATTCGCCATAATAAGCCTACGTCTTAGGTGTATATGGGAGTAAGGGTTAAACTTCGGTTGGCAACGACTATCGTTATTAGACGATCTTTCAAAAAGAACTCTGATCCATCGATAATATGGGTTCTGTCATCAGAGATGAACTAGTGACTTGCTTGCTTATGTCTCACTCATAGAGCACTGAAAAATAAATGGATTTCTACAAAGTGTCTGATCGCATTTGGCACCAGGGATTCCTCGCCAAGCTTCCATCTTATGTCATATGCCTCCGCCTCCGCCAAAGTTGTGTTCTTTGCTTTCTAACTTTCTTTCAGTGGTTGATGGAGTTTCATCCGATACACTACCTATAAATGCTGATGTACCGCAAGGATCTATTTCGGCACCAACACTGTTTCACCTTCACATCAATGATGTGTTGCTGTACAGAGGTATTTCAGGACCAGAAATAATAATTTAGATGAAACCAAACTCAAAGTTGAAATATCCTCTCAGGTCATAAACTGTGTTTAACTATCCCCCGACCATTTTAATATTATTCTAGAAAACATTCTCAGAAATACATTTTTTATGACAGATCCTTTTTATAATAATAAACTAGAATATTATATCACTTTTAATTGTATACAGATGAACAAATATTCAAAAATGGGACATTTCAGCATTATTATATACTTGTATAATGTTAACAGGTTTATTTTCTTGTATATTAATATATGCCACCAAAAAGTATTTTTCAGAGAGGGTAGGGTATAGCAGATCAACTTTGAAATAAGACATTATCTCGAAAATTACTAAAGTTGGTCTTTTGTTTCATTCTTTCGAATTAACATGTAGTCGCGCAGTAGGTAATTCTTTTATTATTTTTGTTAAATTATTGCAATTGTCATAATTCAACTCTGTTCAACTCAACATGCAATCTGGGTAATATCGTTGATTTTCATTCTTCAAATATAAAGTCGATTCTCCATCTCTCCATATATGGAGTGTAGAATCCATACAATTATGTCTAAAAGAGAGCCATTCGTCTCGTCGGAGATTCTGAGCTTACAAGCTCGCTCACTGCTCTGTAACTCTGTAGAAAGGTTGGCAATATGTCTGTTTTATAGTCCAGTTCGGAAATTGCAGATAGTGACTCATCGTCAGTTTACGGGGTTTCAGCATCCTGGACTATACAGATGGTTTCATGTACAATGTTATCCTGAAATATCATCAATATTTTCACCGTTAGCGGTTCCGTCGTCCATTTTCAAAAATAGAGTAATCCCCTTTTTGAAATATTCAATATTCAAATATTTCATTTCATGCATATGTATTTCAACTTCAAGTAAAAAAGTTTCGTTTTTCTAAGTGTAGTTCGCTGGAGTTCATCTCATTCACTTTTCTCAGTGTGGCTGGAAGTGGTTTTGAAAATTGAACCACCAGTTAGAAGAAGGAAATGAATCCAAAAAATAGATTTTTGGGAAATCGATAAAAACTGTTTATTCCTTCAATTATATTTTTTACTCGTGTAATAATGAAATCTACTCTAAAGTACAGTTTGTTTGGGTTAATTAATACTGGAAGAAACCATTCATTGATTTTCGTTATCTAGAAATAATGATAAGAAACTCTTGGATTTATTTCTTTCTTACAACTTATAAAAAAAATTATTGGATGTATACAAAAAAAGACACAAAAATGTATGAAAAACGTGTTTGTATTTAAGATAACCTATAAAAAATGGACAAATCTAAATAAACTATCCTTCTTCCGCAGTAGTGTCATCTGAGGTAGTAGTAGTTGGCCATGTAAGGATATTTTCATAAAATTCTTTTTTATCTTCTGGAATATACTGAATGATTTTCCGAACGTCTTCCATCTTTTTCTGGTTAATTGGTATTTTTTCAGTGTATGCCCTGGTAGTAGGCAATAAAGGAGTCACCCCATTTTTTTGAAGTAGAAACATATGTTTCAGCAAGCCATTTATATGTTCTGAAGCAGTTACGTAGCCTCGATGGGAGGAAGAATACTCTAAATATTTATATTTAGAAATCATAAATGTACAACTTTTGTCCACCGACTTACAAGTTTTTTTGTAATACTTTGGCCATGTCTTTTTAAAGTCAAATATATCATCTGAGGTGATTGTTGTTACTGAAAATCCTCTTGTTTTAGCAGTGGAGATCATTAGATTGTACTCCTCTGGTACGTAAATCCTATCTTTTCTCCTGATAAGTCTTTTTGCTGTTCCAAAATTTCGATCGCACTGTAAAAAGGAATGTCCACGCACAGGAAAGTACTGATAAATTTTATCAAACCGTCCAGTTGAAACCAACATGAGCATGAAACGTATTAGGGTATTGTTCCTGTTCTGCCCTCCGCAAGCGTCACTGAACACGTGAAGTTCTTTGATCGCGGGATCCATATGTTGGATTGTTTTCCAAAGTAGACTGCAGACATCATCAGGTCCTCTCTTCGCTACTCCTTCATGGTACGTGTAAAAGTCTGCACAGTTTGTTTTCAAATCGTGGACACAAAACACGTAAAGCCATAGTTTCCTGAGATAGAACATCTCCTGCACTGGTATTTTTGGCAATGGAAGGTTTTGCATGTAGTCGAAAACAATAGCTCCGACATTTTCTTTTTCTTGACATAATTTTAACACTTCTTGCTGCTTCAGGTAAAACTTTTTAGCTCGTCTCAGATGCACCATTTTTTCTGCAACTGCTACACGCTTGGCGTTTTCATTCAACGTTGAACTTTTTATTTTAGCTTCAAGTTCTTCACAAGTTGAGCAAACGTCAACCTGTGGTCTTCCAAATCTGTAGCCATGGTTATCATTGTACTGTTGTCTAAAAAAATCGTATTTAACTTTATTGGCGTGTTCCGGATGCTTTTTGCAAAAGAGTTCATGTATTATTTTCACATTAAGGTTGGCATCCAAATATTGAATGATTCTGGTGCTGTAGTGTGATTCTTTTAAGGGAAATGATCGAATGTGCTGGTCAATCGCAAGAACTACATCGTTAGGTAAAACGTTGCCACGATTTAAATGAATACCACGGTGGTCTACTGGTAATTTTCCTTCGGCAATGAGAGATGTCAGTCGAAAAATTGCTTTGTTTTTTATAGCATATAAGATCGAAAACGCTTGCCTGCATACTTCAACTCTTGTAGAATTTATTTGGACAAAATAACTAAAAGTATTGTCACGCCTTTTGGGATTTTCTTTTTTGGATCGTCTTCGAACAACTTTGGACCGGTTTATGAGGCCCATGAGAAATGTATCCTGTTCATTTTTTGGACGTCCACTGTATAAGCTTTGGAAAATCATTTGTTTTTCTTCTGGACTAAACTTTTGTGTGCACCGTTTTTTACACGTACACTCACTATCTGTATTTGATTTTGCCGGAACAATACGCCCCGTAGTTGAACTCGTATAGGTTTCACCGTGCAAACGATGTAATTTTTGTACCTCGTGTTTATATAAATGTTTATTTCTTACACCCCGTTTTCTCTTCCGTGACGTCGCAACATCGCTTACAATACTTGAGTTACTGTCCTCACTACTGCTACTATCACTACTAGACATTTCTCTGATACAAATACTAATAAAAAATACTCATAAATAAAACAAGAACCAGACCAATGTGAATGTCAACTGCAATGAATTATTGCATCATCATTAGGATACAGCATGCGCCGTTAACCCGCCAAAAAACCACGTGACAAAGCAATCCAACCGTAAGTTTGAAGAAAGAAATAATTCCCGGATTTATTTCCTTCTTAACACTGTCGCATATTTCACGCTTCAATGTCTCCGTTATTTACATGGTGTTTATTTCCTACTTAGCGCTGATAGATGAGCCTTGCTTTCAAGAGTTCAATTTCTGATATAAATAATTTCGCCATGTTTTGGCGTTTATTTCCTTCTTCTAACTGGTGGTTCAATTATGATTTTTGATCCTGGAAATTCACACGTAATGTGTGAATGCGATGCAATGGAACGCAGATAACAAGAAATATTTCGGAGAATTTCCTCAGAATAGACGTATTGAATTCTACCTCTGATAGAACGTGGTATAGAAATTCGTATAAAATGATAATCAGGGAGAGAAATCATTTAGGTGAATTGTAATTTTATGATCTTCAATGGAATGATTTGTATTTACGTTCTTCATTTATATATTCATCATATTCCTACTGTATATGAGTAACCATGGGAAAATTAATTTTTTTCTTTGGTGTTTTGGCATCGACTGCTATGGTCATCCGCCATGTGTTCTGGGATAGACCTTGTTAATAACTCCATACGCCAAATTAGGAACAGCACTGATAATTATTAACGCAACGGTGAATCGTGGAGAATCATTCCCAGCCGACATGAGCTTCAATCATTAAGAATTTTACATCTGAAAATGAAAACAGTCCGCACCGGCTGGAAACCGAGCCTAGGACCTCTTGGTCACCAGATGGGCGCTAAACCACCGTGCTCAACTCGCCACGAAAAATAATTATTACAAAAAAAATTGCAGAATTGTAAAAACAATGAAATAAAAGTAATTGTCATTGAAAGTTTGTTTTCAATAAGTAAGTACTACAATTCTTTATATTATTTAAATAAAAATTCAATTTCAATGTCAATAACAATCTGGATATCATGGAAAATGAATATGCTCTCAATTTCGCCATTTATGGTAATTCAAAAATGTCATTGAATAATGATATGTTGTCAGGGTAATTATTGATGCAATTACTCACATCACTCTCAATTTTCAGTTTAAAATCACATTAGTACCGATCCCCAAATGAAAAAGTAATTCGTAATCACTATATAGTTGGAATATGAAAATTGCTTCATATAAATTGGGCACCTTGAATGAAATCATTTGCTGTTTTTCATGAATGTAGGCGTATGGTGTGACTTGAATGAAAAAGGATAATCATTCTTTCAATTGACTTTTATGTAATAATAATAATAATAATAATAATAGGTCTTTATTTCCCACAATATAAATGTCACAAAAAAGTACATAAAATACACAAATACATATTCATGGGAAAATGCCGAAGATCAGGTGGTCATGCATCATGTATGAAATACACAATACATAAACCTCTGTTATTATTCTTAAGCAGGAAAAATAAAAAAAAAACATTATAAAAATAATACAAAAGAAAATTCTAATTTTGTACATATGGGCAAAGTCATATTTTTCGATGTGTAGTTATGAGCAACGATATAAAACGATGTACTTATATGAGAGTGACCAAGTCGTAGCTCGTCATCATGGGATCCTAATGCATCTGATCGTTCAGGAGATATTTTTTCATTTGCTTTTTGAAACTGACTCCTCTATAACACTTCAAGTGTTGTGGAATTGAGTTATAAATCCGTGATACTTGATAGGAAAATGACCGTCTGAAAATTGTTGTTCTGTGAATGGGGGGCGTTATAAGTCCCTTGAACCGAATATTTATGTTATGAACATCTTCACGGAAAGTTATTTTTTTTCATCAAACAGGGGGGTGTTTTCGAGACAATGATTCTGTGAAATAGACAAGCTGAATGAAAAAACCTTCTTTTTGTCATATTGAGCCAATTGAGTTCGATCAATTTATGGGATATACCATGTCTTCTTCTGATTCCATATATGAGTCGAAGACACGAATTTTGCATCACTTGTATGCGGCGTATGTCATCGGAGTCGATGCTTGGCCCATAAATTGAATCACAATAGTTGAAACGGGATAATACCAAAGCTTCACAAAGTTTAGATTTTACTTTTTTGTTCAAAAACTGCCTATTGTTATAGATTTTTTTAAGTTAGCAAATCCTACTCGACGAATATTGCAAATGTGAGATTTATACCTCAGTTCGTCATCCATTGTTAGCCCTAAATTCCTACTACTTTTTTTAGGTGTTAATTCTGCATTTTCCAAAATTATTCGCACATTGTCATTCAGAAGATTTTTCTGAGCTTTGGAGCCAAAAACCATTATTGTCGTTTTATCACCATTTACGTTCAAACAGTGAGTTCTGGATTTGCCTATAAGTGTAGAAATATCACTGTTGATATTATCAAGAGCAACATCAAGATCTCGAGGAAAAAATGAATGATGTAACTGAGTATCGTCAGCATAAAAATTCACTTTGCAATGGCTCACTGCATTATCGAAATCGAATATTTAAAGGGCAAATAACAATGGACGCAATATTGATCTCTGGGGAACACCTGATGGTATCTGGAGGGGGTTTGATATTTTCTCATTTATTTTGACGCATTGACTTCGTTCACGAAGGTAACTCTTGAAAAACTCTACCGCTCTGGAAGACAAGCCTATGTATTTCAATTTTGTTAATAAAAGGTCATGATCCAGATCTGTAACAGATAAAAGAGTCGTTTCACAGCTATGTTGCTTTCGAAACCCAGACTGTACCTCAGGGATTATACTGAACTGTGATGCATATGCTCTCAATTGTAAATCGATTTCTCTTTCGAGAACTTTCGATAGAGTAGGAAGAATGCTAACGGGACGGAGATCTTTGAGCTCCTCTACTAAACGTTTTTTTGGTAGTGGTTGGACAAAGGAATGCTTCCAATCATCCGGGAAAACACAATTAAAATACAAAAATTTAAAATATGAGTTATGAGCGGTAGAATATATGGACAACACATCAACAGTAGCTTCAAATTTATCCCATCCGATCCCTGTGCGTTAGATCTTAAGTTATATAAAGACTTCTGAATAGCATCCTGTGAAACTGTTTGAAAATTAAGTTTCTCGGAGTTTCTCAAGTGATTTTCGCGATAAAAATCAACAGCACCTTGGTCAGTTGCGTTCTTAGGAATTCCGTTAACAAAAAAGTCATTTATTGCATTCACATCTGTAAAATTTTCTGGTAATGTTGTTTTCTGTTTCCGAATATTTAGGTGATCCAAATTTTTCCACATTTTATTAACTCCTTGTGTTCGTAAACTATATTGGTAATAAGCTTTCTTTTAATTTCTACACGCCAATGTAGTGAAATTTCTGAGCATTTTGTAATAGTCATAATGCGATTGCAATTTGGTTCTTTTCCATCTTTTCTGAGCATTATCCCTAAGTGACATAAGGAGCTTGATATTGTCTGTAATCCAAGGTGCATATTGTTTAGTTACCCTGATTCTCCTTAATGGTACATGTGCATTAAAAATCGAAACTACATTATCATTAAAAAAACGCAACTTATCGTTAATATTGTCAACAAGGAAAATTTCATGGAAGTCTATTTGTCTGAGTTCATGTTGAAATCTATCACTATCAAAGAATTTGAAATCTCTTATATATTTATATACGGGTTTATGAAGCTTTCTAGCGACATCTAATTCTACATAAATGAATTCATGATCCGAGATATGATTTACAGGAACGACATCTGATTTTTTTACAATATTCTCATTGTTTGAAGTAATTATCAAATCAATAAGCGAGATAGAAGAAGTTGTAATTCTTGTAGGTGATTGGATAATTTGCGTAAGTCCCAAGCCCTCAATCATACTACTCATTTTATCATGTATAGTATTGGTATAGTATTGGTTTTCAACATATCAATGTTGAAATCTCCCAGTATAAAAATTTCATCGTAAAGGGGAACCAATATCGATATTTCATTCTCCAATTTACTAATGAATTCATTTGATGAATAGTTAGGGTGCTTATACACAACACCTACTGCAAAACTACCTTTGGCATGTTCAATATCTTCATTGGTTCGTATAACTGTAAAAGTCAGAAAGTTTTGAACTTATATACAGACACCTCCTCCCCTACCTAATGAACGATCATTCCTCGCTATTTTATACCCTTCTATTTCACAGAGATCATTGTCAATATTTGCCGATAGCCATGTTTCACTAAGAGAGAAAATGGAAAGGTCATGATTTGACGCAAGCTATTTTATATCGGATATTTTCGGTAATAAGGATCTAATATTGAGATGACCAATAGTTAACATTTCTAATGTGAGACGAAAAAGTTTATATATATATATATATATATAAATTCTTATAGAATAGGAAAATCTGAAGAAAATAAAAATAGACCTATTGTTGTTGAACTTTTGACAAATAAACTCAAAACCAAAATTTTGAATAAAGCGAAAGAACTGAAGGGCACTGGTATATTCATAGCCCTTGATCTGACATTAGAGGATTATCAGCAAAACAAATTTCTCCTGACACAGCAGAGGGAGGCTCGTGAAAATGGTCGCTTAGCCAGAATTAAAGGAAAGAAACTCATTGTCGATGGTATAGGATATAGCTTCGCAGATTTGAAATCGAAACAGCTATCTAAAGCTACAGAAAGGAATGAAATTTCTAAAATTATGAAATACTAAAATTATATAGAAATAATGATGAATATACAAATGTTCAAAATTTGTTTGCGATTCTGGAGGATGTTCGTGATGATTTCGATCTCGTTCGTGCTTCAATGTCCGTTTGATCTACAGCTGTATTCTGAGAATTTTCATTCCTTTCTGTAGCTTTAGATAGCTGTTTCGATTTCAAATCTGCGTAGCTATATCCTATACCATCGACAATGAGTTTCTTTCCTTTAATTCTGGCTAAGCGACCATTTTCACGAGCCTCCCTCTGCTGTGTCAGGAGAAATTTGTTTTGCTGATAATCCTCTAATGTCAGATCAAGGGCTATGAATATACCAGTGCCCTTCAGTTCTTTCGCTTTATTCAAAATTTCGGTTTTGAGTTTATTTGTCAAAAGTTCAACAACAATAGGTCTATTTTTATTTTCTTCAGATTTTCCTATTCTATAAGAATCCCTTATGCCAAATTCAGGAACATCTATTTTTAGTTTGTTCTTGAACAAAGATGAAAGTGTCGAATTAATTTCTGTTTCCTGTTCCTGTATACCATATACTACCAGATTATATTTTTTAAGTTTTCTTTCAGCTGCCTGAAGTCTACTTTGTAACTTTATGTTATCTGCCTTCAAATCTTCGTTATCTTTCTTAAGGCTGATCAACTCGCTTGCAACCACAGCTTTAAAGTCTTTGAACTCTTGTCTAAATTCATTCAATTGTTTAACTATTGTTTGATTCTGGTTCTTGATATCATTTATACTTTGTGTTAACTGTTTCAATAAATCAACAGCATTATCCATTTCACAAATATATGCTCCTGTACTAATACTCGAGATTCAACAAAGTAGTGTATCGAGAGTTATTTCTTTCGCCACTTCTCGCTCGGTTTTTCTAATGTATGTTTTCTTTTTAATCGAACTCGCTCACAAATTAGAAGATGACAACTTGGTTAAAGCTGCTAAAGTATTCCAGATATCGATTCAAGATTCAAGTGCTATTATAAATCTGAAATTTTTCAAATTTTATTTCATTACAGATATTTTACAAAAGCAATTTACCGTGCACAGATAATTTAGCGATGGAACACCTGACAAAAGTTTTTATTATAAATGCCACTTGTCAAATGCACTAAAAAGCGTAGGAAATCTTCAAGTAAAAACACGCATTGCTAGAATAGTTGTTGCTAGGCTACAAAGCCAAGTTCTCAGTTTCATCACATGAAATGTCAAATATATCCATGTCAACAATACGTGACATTAGATGTCAATTACCTACTTGATGAGATGAAATAAAATATGAGGAATATTATCCTGACCTAAAATTCATTCATAGCATTGTTTTTGTTGTCGCGATGAAGGCATATAATGAAGAATAAGCGCTGGACTTCAAACATTCTTAGTTAACTGATTCTGAGTAAATGATTGATTATTCAATAAAATCAATGAAAACCGAAATCTGAAGCTAGAAATTCATCGAAGGAAAGTTGAAACATAGTAGATATTTTTAGAAGAAAAAACAATAGAAAACATATAGAATCCATTGAGTCCTGATACGACTTTTATTGTTCCATTACTGAGAAATTAACTAGTTCTACTGTTCCTATCAATGATTCTTTGATTTATCTCCAAATGATAAAATCAAGGAAGATCTGATCCTACGTGATACGGATATGAATGAGATAATTGATGTTATTAGGAGTATGAAATATAAAAGAGCAACTGGTTTAGATGAAATTTCCATTAACAATTTTCAAAATCTGCCAAAACAAGCTCTGAGTATTCTTGTTATTTTAATAAATGATTCATTTCAGCTAGGCAGTTTTCCATCTTTTCTGAAAACGTCTCTGGTTATTCCATTATACATGGTGTTTCAGGACTTCGGGATGTGATAGCTCGTTCAAAAATATGAAAAATAGTTTCTATTAACTTACCCTCTAAAATTCAACATTTTCGAGATACAGGGTGTTGAAATAGAAAAAAAATAGTTTTTTGCGAATATCTCAGGAACCATCTATCGCACAAAAAACAGATTTTGAATGCATTTTCTACTCATAATAAGCTATGTTTTGTGCAGATTTTTTATTTTTAAAAATTCATAATTGGTGAAGATTTTGAAGGGGTAGTGGGTGTTTTTTTCTCCAACTTCTACGCCACTGAAAAAAGTATGATTTTGAGCCGCCTACTTGGACCGCCAATGTTTTCTACACAAAAAAGGTACTACTGGTCATAAGCTCTAAAGTTGACCGTTTTCAAGAAAAATCAACTTTCATGTTGAAAAACATGGTAAATTTTTTTAAATAATTTTTTTCCTAATTATACAAAATTTATTTAAACGTTAAAACAAGTAACAAAACCAAACGTTGACTTCTATATTCCTTCCGTTGAGATATGTTGTTCAAAAAGTTATCAGTTATCATCTGACAAAGTGGAAGGCAATTTGATTGGGGCCGGGGCTGGAAACATCATGTATTCTCACTTTTTAGTTCATTAGTTTCATTTTGGCCCTTAATCCTAAAATCAAAGTGGAAGCAATTTTTAGCAGGGCCGGGTCACAGGAAGGGGGGCAAAAAGGAGCACTCGAAACACTCGCGGGACCAGCTATGTTCAAAAATTGGAAAAATGGACTTGGAATGATGATCAAGCTCTGAAACTTTAGGTTGCACTTCTTTAGGGACCAAGAAAATTAACGTCCCAAGGGAAGGAGTTTTCGTCTAGTTTTCACCCCCTTTCAATTATCCCTGCCACAAAAATGTGTTTTCGAGCCACCATCAGGCAAAAATAGACAATTGCCACTTTCTGAGTTGACAGGCATCACTTCCCAATCACAACAATTGGTCACATGGTTTTTCTTTCTCTGTTATATTTGATCAAAATACTATTCGTAACTAGAAACGTGTTTCAAATTCGAGACATGCGGGGAGCGTAAGTATCCGTTTATTTTCATGACATTTGGGATTCGACGTCTAGTAAGAGAAAGTTATATTCCAGTGAATGGAAATTGAAAGTTTATCACGTAAGTAACAAGAAAGATTTAAAAATAAATTTGGGGAAATTTTTGCCGTACTGCAAAGTGCTTCCTTCCATTTGTCATTTTTCATTTTTTTTCAAAACTAATGTAATTTGGCCAAATTAAACCCTTCACAATCAATTTTTTCTCGTGGCTGTACTTTTGGAAAATTCAAAGATTGTTTTTTGATAATACATTTTTTTTGGTAAGATCAAGAATTAGAGGTATATTTAGGAAATTCCAATATACTTACATAATAACTTTTAGAACTTGAATTTTTTCAAATTTTTGCCTCTCACTTCAACATGTGTAGATTTTTTTTTCAAATGCAACAAAGTCCATGAAATACTCATGAAAAGGGCCATAATTGAAAGGGGTGGTAAGGGGTGAAAACTAGGACAAAAACTCCTTTCCTTGAGAGGTTGCTTTTCTTGGTCCCTAAGGAAGTGCCACCTTAAGTTTCAGAGCTCACTCATCATTCCAAGTACATTTTTCCAATTTTTGAACATAGCCGGTACTGCGAATTTTTGAGTGCCCCCTTTTACCCCCTGTGACCCGGCCCTGCTAAAAATTACTTCCACCACG
Source organism: Chrysolina oricalcia (assembly GCA_944452925.2). Lineage (NCBI taxonomy): Eukaryota > Metazoa > Arthropoda > Insecta > Coleoptera > Chrysomelidae > Chrysolina > Chrysolina oricalcia. Next base: position 26,560,568 of record OX101812.2, on the reverse strand, counting down.
ATTTTAGCTACCTAAGGCCAAATTGAAACTATAGAACTAAAAAGTGAGAATATTGGAGACCGGTTAATATCTGACCTGAGACATTTTCTGGAGGAAAATTTTCAAAATGTGTTTTCCATCCCCGGCCCCAACCAAATTTCCTTCCGCTTTGTCAGATAATAACTGATCAATTGTTGAACAACATATCTCAACGGAAGGAAGTTAGAAGACGGTTGAAATTTATCAAAACATTTTCTCTTGTATCTCGGCTAGGCCCTACTCAAAATCTAAAATATTTTCAAGTCCGTGCAAAAATAAAAACAACTTACGTATTTGAGGTAAATCTTTTTACTTTTCAACATAGTCTCCTTTTAGGTTTATACACTTCGTCCAACGATGTTCCAGCTTGTTCATCCCTTCCGAATAATAGGACTTGTCCATGTCTGCAAAGTATCCAGTAGTGTCTGCAATCACCGCCAGACATTTCTTCAAATTGGAGAACAAATAATAGTCCGAAGGAGCCAAGTTTGGAGAATAGGGGGGATGTGAAACGAGTTGGAATCCTATTTCCATTAATTTTGCGACTACAATTGCTGAGGTGTGTGCTGGTGCATTGTCGTGATGGAAAATTACTTTCTTTTGGACCATTCGCGGCCGTTTTTCTTGCAGCTCGGTTTTCAAACGGTCCAATAACAATGAATAATATTTACCTGTAATAGTTTTACCCCTTTCCAGATAGTCAATGAGGATTATCCCAAAAGACAGTCGCCATAATCTTTACGGCCGAAAAAACAGTCTTCGTCTTTTTTGGTGCAGATTCCCCCTTGGTAACCCATTGTTCAGATTGTTGTTTGGTCTCAGGAGTATAATGATGGATCCATGTTTCATCCACAGAGACGAAACGACGCTTAAAGTCCTTCGGATTCTTCTGGAACAGCTGCAAAAAAGCATCCTGGCAACACTTTCCGATTCCGTTTTTGGTCAAGCGTGAATAATCGCGGTAGTCATCTTGGGGATTGGATGTCCGAATGTTTTTTCAAAATATTTTGTACCCGTTCAGTCGAGATGCCCACAGCACCAGCAATCTCACGCACCTTAACTCTTCTGTCATCCATCACCATCGTAACCTCCACGGGCCGTCCAGAAGGTTCCGCGTCACTTGTGCCCATATGGCCAGTCCGAAAGTTTTAAAACCACTTATAAACGGTTCCAATCGAAGGTGAAGAGTCACCATAATGTTTTTCAAGCTTCTCTTCAGTCTCCTGAGGCGTTTTGCCTTTCATAAAGTAATGTTTAATTTCCACACAAAATTCTTTGTTAATAATATGAGAAACATAGGGGATATTGGAGTATCAACAGACATTCGGAAGTTTAGAATTAACACTGTCAAACACAGTGAAATTACTTAAAATTTCAATGATGATATCCTATATGATGAGCTCAGTTACTGGGTGAAATTCAAAGTTCACAGTTCAAGGGGTTATTTCTGACTTCAACTTCTTAATTGCAGAATAAAAAAAACAATAACAATCATACTCAGTTGAATTGTTGGAAATGTCCGCCGTTAGCTTCAATGCACGCAGCAATTTTTCGAAGAAAAAACATTATTCAAACAACATGAAAGTTGATTTTTCCTGAAAACGGTCAACTTTAGAGCTTATGACCAAGAATACCTTTTTTGTGTAGAAAACATTGGCAGTTCATATAAGAGGCTCAGAACTGTACTTTTTCCAGTGGCGTAGAAGTTGTAGAAAAAAACACCCACTACCCCTTCAAAATTTTCACCAATTATGGATTTGAAAAAATAAAAAAAAAAACCCAAAACATAGCTTATTATGAGTAAAAAATTCCTACGAAATCTGTTTTCTGTGCGATGAACGGTTCCAGAGATATTCGCAAAAAACAATTATTTTTTTAAAATTTCAACACCCTGTATCTCGAAAATGGTGCATTTTAGAGGGTACGTTGATAGAAACTTTTTTTCGTATTTTTGGACGAGCTATCACATCCTGAAGTCCTGCGCATTTATTATGAAACACCCTGTATAATGATCCATCTAACTTTCGTCCTATTTCACTCATACCAATTTTAGCAAAAATTATTGAAAGACTGATTCATTCGAGAATTACGGAATTTTTGAGATGTCATAATTTAATCAATAACCTTCAATTTGGATTTCAGAAAAATAAAATACAGGAGATGCAATGTTGTCCCTTTTATATGTGGTATATTCGCGAATTGATAGTGGGTAAGTGGCAGCTGCAGTGTTTGGTGATTTTCCCAAAGCTTTTGATTGTGTGAATCATGAGATATTTTTGCTTAAACTTCAGCATTATGTTTTCAGGAACATCACTCTCAAATGGTTTGAATCTTATTTGTCCGAGCAAAATCAAATAGTAAGTAATTCTGGGTATTTAGAATCGAAAAAAATTAATTGTGGAGTACCTCAAGGTTCTATCCTTGGACCAATTCTCTTTTTATCATACATAAATGACCTATTGAACATCCAGATATCAGGTTCTTCCACTGATGACAGTACTATATTTTGGCATCAAAAAAACAAGCAAGATCTTGTTCAAATGATACGTTTTGATCTGAAAAAAGTGAAAGATTGGTGTGATTCGAATTTACTATCATTCAACATAAAAAAAAAACAACATGATATCTCTTAGATGTCATCTTGAAAACATTCCGTTAGACAATAGCATCATTTAAAATAAAATGACATTAAAATACCTTGGACTTTATCTGGATAAATCGTTGAAATTTGAAAAACATTTTGAAATTTTATGTAAAATGCTCTCTTCGGGTTGCTACGCATTGAGAGTTGTCTCGAATGAATTAGGATTTTCAGTTTCAAAACCAGTTTATCATTCTCTTATCGAATCGCATCTAAGATATGGTATTGCATTTTGGGGAGTTTGCTTTAGTCATCGTTTACAGACTGTCCTAATTTTGCAAAAGCGTGCTTTGAGGGATTTATGAAAATTAAAATATAGGTATTCATGCCGACCTCTCTTTCTTAAACATAAAATTGTAACCAGTTATTGCTATTTTTATACGTAAAACTTTTGTTCGATACACAAACATAAAACAAAGTTCTCATTGGAAACAGTTATTCTGATCGTAGTACCAGACAGAGTAATGATTTAAAACTAACAATTCCAAAAAGTATACACTTATCAAAAACTCGATATTTTATAATGGATGTAAGATGTTTAATCACTTTCCAATGAATATCAAAAGTATCGCATCACTTTTTCGTTTCAGAAAAGATGTGAAAAGTTTGTTATCAGAGAGAGTATATTATAGTCTGCAAGAGTTTTATAATAATAATATAATAAATTGCTTTTATTGATAGTAGGACAGGTTACAGAGACTATCAAAAGGCAGAGTTAGCGCTTCACCCGTCTAGGACAGGTTGGTACTCTCTTACACTCAACCGTACAGAAGAAAAAGAAAGTAAATTAAACGTATATAGGATAAAATATCCTAAAAATACAAATAAAAAAGATAGAATATAATTATATCACGATGCATAACCATCTCATGTTATTCGATATGAAAATAAGGAATATGAAAAAAATAATAATAAAAGTATGAATAAATAAAAACTAAAAAAAAACTAATTACCTAAAGAACATTTCTTCATTGAACAAAAGTTTCTGTATCTTTTTTTAAATAAATGAATAGGTAGGGTCTTGATTTCGTCGGGAACCGTGTTGTATAGTCTGGTAATCTGGTAAGAGAAAGATGATCGGAATTGAGCTGTTTTATGTAGAGGTGGGGTTAGTCTTGACTTGAAACGGACATTGAGATGGTGCACATCAGTGCGAAATGTTATGGTCCTATAGAGATATGGAGGTTTATGTGATTGTATTATTTTGTGAAATAATGTGCAAATGCACAAATCAGACGTATGTATGAATTCTATATGAGCTGTAGACGCCGTTTGTCGGAATTCCACAAAGCAGGACCATACACTACATCAGCGTAGTTCAGGTGTGACAGAACTAATGCTTCACATAGAGTTATTTTACTTTTTCTATCCAAAACTCCTCGGTTGGAATATATGAGTTTTAAATTACAAAATGCTCTTTTAGTTATCAAGTTGACATGCAGTGTATAACGAAGCGAAGAATCCATAATCAACCCCAAGTTTTTTGAACTATCTGTGATTTCGAGTGTTTCATTATTTATTTTGACTGACAATTCATCAACGCATCGATTTCGAGCTTTTTTGCTGCCAAACAGAATACGTTTGGATTTCATGGGGTTAATAGACAGGCAGAATTTGTTTGACACTTCGACCAAAGCATCAAGGTCGGTATTGAGTCGGTTCGTGGCAGTTATAAGATCATTCTCAGGGAAAGAAATGTATATCTGAGTGTCATCTGCGTAAAAATGGCATTCAGTGAACTGTAAATATTTATGAAACTCGTGGGTGTAGATAATAAAAAGTGTGGCCCTAAGATGGATCCCTGGGGAATTCCATTTTCCACTGCCATATAATCGGAAGTAATATCACCCAGAGTCACCGCCTGTAGTCTATTGAGGAGATAAGCTTTCATCAGAGAAATAGATTCTTTTGAAAATCCAATATAATGCAAAATAGCTAGCAGCAAGTCATGTTTAGTTGTGTCGAAAGCCTTAGAGTAGTCTAGTAGGACCAGAAGAGTTAGTTGTTTCTTGTCCAAGGCTGAATACCTATATATCGTTGCTTACTTTCAAAAGTGCGGTGATGCAACTGTGATCGGTTCTGAAGCCGGACTGTTGGAATGGAAGAATGCTCTGAGTTTCTAAGTGGAGCTTCATTTGGGTAGAAATAATTTTCTCAAATGCTTTAGAAAGAATGCTAGTCGGGCGTAGAAATTCAATGTCATCTGGATTAGGTACCTTAGGTAGAGGTATAATGAAAGATTGTTTCCAGATTGATGGATATACACTATATTTTTGATGCAAAAATTAAAAATATGGGTGATTATGGCAAGCACTTGAGGGCAGGAGTATAATAACATGCTGATGATCAGCTGGTCTACTCCAACAGCTTTTGATTTTCTTGTCAAGAGTGTTTTGTATATTTCAGACAAATTAGTTGCGGAAAATTTGAAAGTATTCACATTCGGCCGGATACTGCTCAGATAATGAGTAATAGTTTCTCTGTCAGGCAGAAGATTAGATTTGGAAGAATCACTGAAGAAGTTATTGATTTTTGTAACGTCAGTGAGATGTTCTGGAATTGCGTTATGGATTTTTTTTGAATGGACATTCAGGTTGTTCAATTATTTCCAGAATGTCTTGTTGTTTTTGCTAGTTCTGAGGTTGAAAGCAAGATAAGCTTTTTTTCACGTTCTATTGCGTATTCAGTTTGATTTCTAAGTTCTTTATAGAAGTTCCAATGCCTTTCCAGTCTACTTTTTTTGTATCTGATGAGAGCTTTATCTCTAGTGGATATCATCAATTTTACATTGTACGTTAGCCAAGGTGCTTTGGGTCGACTTATTTTCACAGTTTTAATGGGTGCATGTAGATCGAAGATCTCAGTTAGTGATTGATTTAGTGAATTTACTTTGTCATCTATATTATGAAGTTCAAGAATATTGGCGAAATCAATTGCTTATAAGTCATCAATAAAATTATTTTGATTAAAATATTTATAATCTCGAAAAGTGTATAAAACAGGTTTGGTTGATATAGGTGAAAAATCGAGTGCACATGAAACCAAGCAGTGATCGGAAATACTAGAAGCATCTTCAACTTTCGAACTTTTAACTAGTAACGTTTCAGACAGCATCATTAAGTTAATTACTTTGACACTTGTTGGTCCGTACCTAGTAGGCTCGGATATCGTTTGGAGCAGTCCGAAGGTTGAGTATATTCAGTTGACGTTTGGTGGAGTAATCTTCCAAATCCAATATATCTCAAATCACCCATACAGATAATTTCGTCGAAACTTGGAGCAATTGTACTCAGAGTTAACTCTAGTTCATTCAGAAATTCATCAGCTGGTTGGCTAGGAGGTCTGTAACAAACTCCCATAGCAATATTTTTATTATCATGTTTGAAAGAAAGCCAAAGTTGTTCTATAATATTTTGCGTGACGTTAGTTAAGACTTTTATTTTAAGTTTGTTTGTGATGTAGAGAGCTATACCACCACCCCTACCAATGCCTCGATCTTTTCGATATAAATTATACCCATCGAGTGAGATCGAGTCATTCAATATGTTCCTTGATAGCCATGTTTCGGAAACAGCGATAATTTCAAATTTGTTGTGTACCAAGGTACTGAAATCTGGAAAGTTTGATGTCAGTGATCGAACGTTCAGGTGTGCTACTTTAAAATATTTTCCCATATTTCTTCGACACAATGAGATGATCACCCAAGCGAGTAAGTGAATGAACTGTTACAAAAATATAGATGTATTAAAAATGTATTTTGAAAAGATGCAAATATAAACAATTCGATAAGAAAAAGTGTGACTATTCAGATCAAAAACAAATTATAATTGTAGACGTCTGAGTATCATAGCATGTTTGGTGGTATTTCGGATATTTTCACCATGTGTGGAGCTGCTTTCAGACGAAGTGGTTTCTGTAGAGATCGAGTTGGTGCGGGACGTTTTTTTCTGGGATCCTAGAGTTATATTTTCTGTCAGTTCCGATAAGGTGAAGGTTTCGCCATCAATCAGTATTTTTCTTTAGTTTAGCGTCTATATTTTTAGATGATGATAGTTTTTAAGTCATCATTTTAGATCATGAGTCGAGCTTAGTTTTAACATTTTTATGTCTCAAAGAGAAACATTCTCAATTGAAAATTGAATCAGTACATGACTCCTCTCAATTGAGAATGTTTTTCTTCAAAACATGAATCCCTTCCAAGAGAGGTTATCTTGTACGATGGAGAATAGCGACTAAATTCCAACTTTCAGTCGCAGATGATTCCACAACTGACTTTAAGAACATCCTGTTCATATTTTCAATGAAATCAACATTTTTATGTCATTCACACTTCAATTAACATTTTTTTCTGATTTCATGTGCATATTCCTCATCTGATGGAAAAATGGTGATCAGGCTTGATGAATGAGCATGTTTTATGTTTAATTGTTGTAATGTTCCATTACCTCATTCACCAAGAACCATATGGTGGTACTGTAGTTTTTTTTCGTGTTTTCCCTGCAGTTAAAATAGCAAATGCACCACATTTTTCTTTTTTATTTGTTAAGTCGCCCCGGAGCACATAATTATAGTGGTGGTGTTTCCTCTCATCAGGAATGATGTGCCGATGGTAGGAGGTATCACCATTATACTTTTTAAGTATTAATTTAATTTTCATAAATTTTTCAACATAATCTTTAATGCAATGAAGCTTTGTCAATAAGTTTATCATTAACTTCCGACAATAAAGCATATTTTGACTTTGACTTTGTTACGGTCTACGGCTGTCAGTGACAAGGTGACCTTAAATTATTCTTCTCATATCACGGATAGATCTGAGAGCACACTATAGATGTGATTTGTAACTATCAAACAGAAAGAGGCACTGTAATTGAATTTCTCATGCATAGACAAGATTTTGGCTTCATTGTTAGTATTTGAAAATGCGGCACCCGTTCTTTTATAATGCGAATCTCTGAGTTCAAGGATTCAAAAATTTGAATTTCCATGTTGTCTTCCATTTCTGTTTCTGGCTTCACTGAATGATCCTCTAATGAGAAAAATATGTTTTTATAATTTAATTAGTGTAAATGATCAAGTAGTTTATCAAGAGGTAACTATCTATTCAGATTTCGAATTGAAAAATGTTTTTCCAATTAATGTTCATGATTTTTCAAATTGCTTCGTAGGACATGTTTTACAACAATTTTTTATGTGTATAGTTCTGCCTGATAATTGAGTATTGAAAGACAAACATAAAATAATTGAAATTATGTGTAAATTTATACATTTTTATAGTTATTAAATTGATTCATTGTTGAATAAACTATTTATGAGTATTCGTACTAAAATACTTCACTTTCCTTAACTCAGTTTGGGACTGAGTCTTCTCTTCTTGCCGTTGTCAGGGTCACTGTCTATTTTCACAAAATTCCCAAAACAGCAACTAATGAGCCCTGACTTGTTTGTGGAAACCGCGGCTAAGCTTTTCGACAGTGGAGACGGGGTGGGTAGAGAGGTTGAAAGAAAGTTATAAGATAGGTAAGAAATATAATTTATTGATTTAAAGTTTGACGGAAAAGAGTTAGAAAAGTTGAATAGAAGAAAGAAGGCTTCACCCTAACGTAGAACAGGAAGAAGATTACATGAAAAGACCTTGGCTGCTGATCCTGGCTACCGTGGCCAACCGTAAAAATCAACAGGCCCTGAACATAGAAGAAGGAGAGAGGAAGAAGAAGATAGAGGAAGAAGAAGATAGAAATTGACAGTACAATTTGACAATTGGCGTTATGCGAAATTAATAAAAAACAATAACAAACAATTTAAATGCAATGGTTCGTGTACAAGAACTGCAAAGAATCAACAATAGATCTGAATCCGACAACAGTAATTATTGTACTGATGGAAGAATACAGTTACCCTCGGTATGCATACCACCGGTTTACACTTATTTATGTGATTCTCAATGAAGCAAGTTGACCCAAAATTACTATTTTATATTACTTGACGCACTTTTCTCGTAGGGTTCGATGACACCGAGATACGGATTTCGTCCTTTATGTATCCAATGCTCCCAGAGAAGTAAATAAATAATGTTAAGATGGTTACCTTGACTTTGGAGTGTTGGTGAACTTCAGCAGGGCTCTCTCGATATACTACCTTGGACTTCTTTCAGAGCGAAATATTCGCTTCCACAATTACGGGCGATTTCTCAGATTCTTGGCTTGTACAGGGCGACTTGATAGTTCAGTGCACAGAATAAAAGCTACGAGAAGGTATCGTGCAAAGCTTAGCAGGTGATAGTCATCTACAGGATGGTCTGGAGAATAAGCTTAAGAGTATGCGTTTGCATGCAATTAGATAAGCGTTATGATATCAGTAGAAAGTTATACTACTTGATAGAAGAAGGCCTGAAAGGAAATATCTTTCAGAAAATATTTTATAACGGCAAGTGAGATGAGTTTAAAAGCTAGTAAGAGGGGTTCCGAAGCAGAAAAGTAAAGTAAAATAAAACATACCTTTGATGGAGTGTGGCCTTTCAGAAGGTTCGTCCTTCGACAAACAAAAGTTCAAAGACTTACGTTGTTTCAATATGAATCTAACCAAAGTTGGGTATTGATTATCCGACCTAGGATAAATCAAAAGTTTTGTAATTTGAAACACATAAAATCTCAAAAATCCGTAAAAATACGATGCTCTTCACGTGTCTGGTCTGGACCAAAAAAAGAAGGAAGGGCCTTTTTTTTATGAAGCTCTAGTTTGCTGAAAGAGGGGAAACTTGAAGTTGACATGACAGAATGATAAGTCACTTTTCACTTGTCATGGATATGACAGAAATGACACGAAATTTATGAATACATTCCCGAATTTCTCTAGGAAATGTTTAAGGAATGCAAAGCCACAATGAAAAGGAATGCCATCAATAGAAAAGGTATGAAAGTCACTTTTCGGTAGAGAGAGATCATTATTCAATTATAGAAGTGGGGTTGTGTTTGGTTGTTGTTTGTTTACAACCTGTTTACTTTTGTAGGATTATTTCCATCGGAGGATAAATGAAGAGAAGAGATCAGCAGAAATATGTGAAACAGGCGATAAATCACTCCGAAAGCATCCAAGTAGCTAGCTGTACGAAGGTTTAATATGATCAAGCCGAGTGAAGCCGCAGCTATGCTAAAGGAAAATGCCATGAACCATGATCAGAGCGATTTTCAATATCAAAAAGGTTTAGTTGATGTGGAAGGTTTTCTGAACTACCGACTTGCAGCCAATATATCAATGAATATACAGGTGGTCATCAAAATCAACTTCGAATAAAATAGAGAGTTTCATCCAGGCGAAATCCGAAGGCAATACTACTCGTGGTAGTCGAACCAGGCAAAGAGTAACATAAGCGTTTATGAGACCGTAACACCGTTGTAGGAGTAATGACTTTATAGCCGATTGCCAAGCTAGAATATACCAGAATAATTGAGAAGGAATATGAAATATTACATCGAACATCAGTAGTCAATGAACAACTTGCTATCACAACAGTCTGAATTACGCACACAATCAGGTGTCCAGAGTCAGGTGGTGGATCAAAGGTATTCCAGAGCTGCTATGATTGAATGTAGAGCCCAAGAAATCAAAGAAGAGGATCAAAAACATCACATCTAACCACAGGAGACGAATTTGATCATTCTGTCATGAGAATGAGAATGATTTTCAATTATTTAACGACGTCAAAAATCTTCATGGGATAACTTTAGATCTTGTCATTGGCCCGAATAGTGACATTAGACGCTGTTCAGTTAGTAGAGATTTCATTCCATTTGTGATAGATGTTTACTAGCCAGCTCTGAGTATTTTGATAGATACAAAATCAGATAAAACGTCACATAACGTCACATAAAAAGCATTTCAAAGAATTTATCTATAATTTAAAAAAATCTGAATTTTCAATTATGACTCAACTGATACAAAATGCTAACTGGAGTAAAGTCCTGTCTGAAAAATCTGATGTGAATGTGGCTTTAGAAAAGTTTTATATTGTGAGGAATGAAATCGTCCAAGAATGTGTACCTAAGTATGCGATTCATGAAGGTCGAAGAAGCTATCCGATATGGTTCAATGAAGAAATAAAAAGTATGTTGAAAGAAAAAGAGAAATTCAGTAGATTATAATAAAAAGTAAAATAGTATGAGAAAAGAGTTAAAAAGATTGATTAAATCAGAAGAAAAGAAATATACAGAAAAGGTCGAAATAGATTCAACGGAAAATATAATATGTAATCTTTGGAATTACGTCAATAATAAGAGAGAAAATAGTACAAATGAGGGAAAATTCGTTAACAAAGGTTCAATTATTGATAAAACTAAAACTGCCAATGCAATTGCGAATTTTTTCTCTTCAGTATTTGACTTAGCAAAATCAACCTATAACATTAATTCTACGGAATATTTCAGTGCGTTCAACGATAGTTTAGTTGAATTCGGTTACAGAATCAGACTATGATAATGCGATGAACAAGTTGAAACCCAAGAAATCAGCTGGAATAGATGGTATACCACCTTATGTTATCAAAGCTTGTGGTGATTGGTTGAGGCAACCCCTTCTACATATTTTCAACCTCATTTTATCAAAGAATATTTTTCCAATTGAATGGAAAACAGATGTAGTTACTCCAATTTTTAAAATGAGAAAAAAACGCATATCGAAAATTACAGACCTATATCTATAATGTGTGCACCGGCAAAAGTATTTGAACAAATTTTGTATTGCAATTTATATCGGCATGTCGAAAAATATATAACTACTGAAGAACTTGGTTTTGTTAGAAATAAATCCATTGAAACCAACCTCTTAACATTTACTAACTATGTCTACAAGGAATTAGAAAATGAATCACAGCTAGATACGATTTACACGGACTTTCGCAAAGCATTCGACAAAGTCACATGACGTTCTATTGTTGAAGTTGAACAAATATGGTTTGACAAACAATATTTCTAGACTAATCAAAAACTATTTGGAAAACAGAGTCTTGATCGTTAGACATCAGGGAAGATATTCAGCAAAGTTAGAAGCTACATCAGGAGTTCCTCAGGGTTCCAACCTGGGTCCCCTTTTTTTCGTGCTATTTATCACGGATGACCTTATAATCTTTGAAAATATTCAAACAATTAGGGATAACGTATTATTACAGAAAGATCTAAATAACCTCTGTGTTTGGAGTTGTAGTAATAAACTATTTTTTAACATTGCAAAATGTAGTGTTATGTTAATAGCTCGTACGCAGAATCCTGTGATTTTCCAATATATGTTTAATGGAGAGATCCTCAACCGTCCTACAGAGGTAAGACTTAGGTCTTGTATATAATAACTCATTATCTTTCTCAACCCACATTGAAAATACAAGGAAATCTCCAAACAGAATGTTGGGATTCATAATCAGACAAACTAGAAATTTTACCAATATACATACGCTCAAGTTACTTTACTACACACTTGTCAGGAGTAAACTGGAGTTTGGTTCTAACATATGGTTCTGCGAATATCAATCGAAATTATTCGAATTAGAGAAAGTTCAGAATAAATGTTTACGATATTTTTATTTCAAATTTGCGTCCAGATTACAATACGGTGAGGTCATATGTTGAGAAATGAGTTTAAAATATTGTCTTTGGAAAATAGGGGCGGAAAGTCGGTTCACTATCATTTTTATTAAAACTTCTCAATAATGAAATAAACTCACCATATTTATTATCATTAATAAGATTTAATGTTCCACCCAGAAGAACACCCCAGGTAGCACATTATATCGACTGAATCTTGGTTCCATATTGGGCCAATATAGGATATATTGTAAATGGAAAATGAATATTGGTCCAATATGGGTGAATATTCAAAAAACAATATTATATTAATAATATTGGTGGAATATTGGTTGAACTAGTTTTGAATGTAGTTTATCACACGAAATATTGGGTCAATATTGGTTGAATAATTTCTACCAATATCGATAATACAATATTGGTTATATATTGTTTTTCACATCTAGAATAAATATTGCAATCCAAATATTCCAGTCATATCGATTATAGGGAAAAAAACTATATTGTATTTCCAAGTTTGTTAGAATATTGGTTGAATATCATTTCCACTTTATTTGACAAATTGTAATAACTCATATTGAGTCAATATTGGTTGAATGATATTTACCAATATCGATAAAACAATATTGTCTTCACATCGTTTTTAACATCTAGAATAAATATCGCAATCCCAATATTCCCCTGATATCAATTCTAGGAATAAAAACTATATTGTATCTCCAAGTATGATTACACATTGGTTGAATATCATTTCACCATTATTCAACAAATCTTATTAATTAATATTGGGTCAATATTGGTTCAATAATATTTATCGATATCGTTAAAACAATATTGTCTTCATATTGTTTCCTACATCTAGATTGAGATGGAATTTGAATATTGGCCGAATATTCAATGAAACATATTGAAATTATATCATGACCAAACCTGGATAAAAATCCGCTAGGTGGCTCTGCATATCGAACGTCTTCTAAAACCTACGAAAGTATATTAAATACTTCCCATAACTTGTTTTCAAGACAGCTCACTCAGTGGTTATGGCGATCAAAAGGCAGACTCTGGTGCCACCTTCATCAAATAAAAGACATTTAATAATTTACCAAGGTAAATTGACATCCATCAATATATCTAAATGATATTGTACCAATATCGATAAATATTTTGAGGCCATTATTTCTTCAAGAATATTTCACCAAAACTATTTCTAAAATATTCAAACAACATTCGACCAATATCGCAAAATATTCACATTTTACTTCTCAATAATATAACTTTTAAATATTGTGCCAATATTGTCAGAATATTGTATCAGCGATATTGTACCAATATCGTCAAACATTTTGAGGCCAATATTAGTTCAAGAATATTTCGCCAATATTATTCAAGTAATATTGGACCAATATCGCCGAATGTTCACATTTTTTTTCTCGCCAATATTGCATTTCAAATATTTCGCCAATATGTTCACAATACTGTACCAATATTTTACCAATATAGGAGTGCTACTTGGGACATTTCTCGACCATGTTCACTATGCCACTATCATGCTCCAAAAAGGCCCCTCTTGTAGGTATGCTTCTTGTTGCAAATGAATTCAATGCTATGACAGACCTGAATTGAACTCTGTCACAGAAAGTGTATAGAAAAGCAGTTGTAACTCAAATTATTGATATGAAACTTTCATAACAACATTTCAAGAATTCGCGTTTGCATTTAGTATCAATCCTTCGGTATTTGACTGACATAACAGTCATCTTATTTCATTTTCTTTTTTATTTTTTCTTGTATTTTAGTTAATTTTTTTTCTTTCTACCATTGTTATGTAAGCATGTATTTATTGGAAAATATCGATGTAATTAGACTTGTATGGTCTATTTGGATGAAATAAATAAATTAGTGAACTAACCTACTGGTCAGAAAAAGCATGTAAGGTTCAAATACATTTAATCCATTTCAGAAACATGTAAATTAGTTTGACTTTCTGAATAACGAACAATAACTGTTAAATACTTTTGAAAAATTTCGAATTTGGCTTAACAAAAATAATTCTGTTTAACTTATTGAATATTTTTTTTTATTAATTCATTTCATTTGTTTGTCTGTGTGATAAAGACTGTCTACAGAGACTGGCTTCGAGAATGAGATACTTTATCAGAGTTTCTGTTGATGGCGTCCAAATTATGACTTTAATTTAGTTATTTCATTCTCTCTGGCATAAACTGAATTTCTGGGAATATCTTATCAGCAATCGTACCACGACCCTTGCCTGCGCAAAAAGAGTTAGCCCTCCGCATACTTATATGAGGTTTTGAAGAAAAATAAGAAAGAGATTTGATAGCAACTCTGAAAGGACTTTATTCAAATCCGGTGATGCTGTTTGGCTCTATAGTCCAAGATCCCAGGGCCGTCAGACATTACTTATTTTTAAACGAACAAAATGTGTACGATTAAGTAGTGTTAGTATGTACTATGTTCGCATGCCTACCTGCTAGCTTGACCAGATGACCATTCTTCAGATATTAGGGAATCAAGGTACGTAAAAACACTACTCACTTAGTTCAATTGCCAGTCTACAGAATTACTTTTATAACACCTGGTGGATCAGTGGACAGAGTAACTAGCTACCACCCCGGAGCTCCGAGTTCAAATCTCGTCTGCAACAATTTTTTTTCTTCTTTTTTAAACCCAGCAGACGCATCATACTAGGGTTAGCCATCACGGTTGGAAACGGCTTCGACTCTGGGAGGATTTTTGTTCAAAAAGAAATTTAAAAGAAAACAGAATTTTGGTAAATAAAAGATTTTGTTAAGATTTCCTTATGAGTAAAATCCCAGGGCCTTCAGACAACTTATTTTTGAAAAGATGAAAACTTAGGTTCTGAGTGGTATCTCATGTACTTTTAATACCTGCGTGCTTGTGGAGTTCGCTCTGTGGCACCTGGGCAGGTACCTAACTTGTATTTGTATGGCTGATTTTTATTTATATTTTGTAGAATATCACTCTCAATTTCAAAAGTGTCAGACACTTTCCATAGACCAGAACTTTTGTCAAACGCTTTAAAGCTCCTCCAATTAATTCAGAGTGATATTCAACAAATTATACATAAAAATCAACCACATAAATTTAAGTTAAGTAACTCTTATTTTTAGTTCTCTTTCTCATCTGGTACCTGTCCAGGTGTCACAGAGCGAACTCTTTCTTTTGAACAAAAATCCTCCCAGAGTCGAAGCCGTTCCCAACCGAGATGGCTAACCCTAGTGTGATGCGTCTACTGGGTTAAAAAAAAAATAAAAAAATATGTTGCAGACGAGATTTGAACTCGGAGTTCCGGGGTGGTAGCTGGATACTTTGTCCACTGATCCGCCATGGGTTATAAAAATAGTTCTGTAGACTGACAATTCAACTAAGTGAGTAGTGCTTTTAAGTACCTTGATTTCCTAATATCTGAAGAATGGTCATCTGGACAAGCTAGCAGGTAGGCATGCGAACATAGTACGTACTAACACTATTCAATCGTACAAATTTCGTTCGTTTAAAAATAAGTAACGTCTGATGGCCCTGGGATCTTGCTCTACTACCAAGCAATATGCCGGAAAGAGCAGAGAAATTGAGCAAGCCTTATGTCGTAAAAATAAGATCAACAAATTGGTATATCGTATCCAGCTCACCACAAAAAGCTAATGCAGCTTTACAGTAGTCGTTGCCAACCGATGTTTTACCGTTTTTACTCCCATCCACATACTGTATAGTGAATACCTGTCAAGAAATAACTACTTTCCTGGTTAATACCATTTTATATATTCACCTTGATGCAAATACGCACCTGAACTTGGCCTAATTACAAGTTTTCATCAAAAGGTTCACTCTGAATATCCACTTACTTGGTTATGAGAAAGCGGTATAGTGTTCCTGAACTCTATCCAAATCACTACTTCTGAACACGGTGGTGTTGTCAGAGATCCCTTGTAAGTGAAATATTGATTTCTATCAGTAGTGGTGAAATTATCCAACGAAGCAAATCCAACTGTGTTGACTTTGGATGCAAGGTCCTGAACTGAGAGTAATAGTTCTTCGAATTGCGCGTAATTTTCGTTATCTTCATTTGTAGCCTGAAAAAAGTAATAATGATTATCGTCATGATCATTGCTTGCAAGATGAATTATCTGCGGATGATACACATTGAGTCAGATCAAAAATAGTTCATTGAGAACATTAGTAGGTACAATTCACATGTGTCCGAAATTAACAATGGTATTACTTGTCAAAGTCATAGTCAATTACCCTAAGCATGTAAATGACACTATTTAGTATTTACATTTGGTTATCAAGATGAATAAGTAAACGAATGATATATGCATGTATGGACCATTTACAGTGTCGGCAGCGAGAAAAGTATATTTATTGTTATGATATGGTTATAGATAGAGAAGAATTTGAATTTTGCATGCTGTATATATAATGGTAGGTACCATATGAAATCATACCTGGAAGATATTTTGTTTCTGCTTAGATTATGGATTTTGGTCATAATAGAGAACAAATTCAGTAAGCCAGTCCATGGAGCAATGAAGAGGGGGCATAATCTGAGGTTATTTTGTTCAATTATTGAATATCACAATGGGACATAAGTATAGAAAGTATGAAATATGTATTTTCAAGTTTATGCACGGTTATCGTCGAAACTTGATTATAATCAGGGAACCAGAATGTTTTTAGATTGCTATATCACGACGATAGTCTTGGAATTATGTTATAACTGTTAGATACGAACCAATGTAACAGCAAGTGTTCTGACACGAACCATATTTTTCTATTTAGTGCCATCTGTGGCGGAGAATATAAATGTTCCACTACAGTCAAGCTATTCAGAAAAAAACCTATTATTTCTGTAAAGAGATCTAAAAATATTGCAGATTGAATTTTTTCCGATTTATTGCTTGAAACTCTGTATTTGAGTATAAAATTGAATTCCAATAAACTTTTTCAACTAACTTTTTTCGATATCTTGCCATCTTACCCCACTTTTGGGATATTCATGTTTTTTTTTTCAATTGGCCGTCATACTAGTGATCACGTGATATGTCTCAAAATCAATCGATTTTTAGGTTATCAGATATGCAAAAACTTTACCCTAGAAATGTTTTCCCAATACTCTAACAATAAACTTTTTTCCCATATAGAACATACTTTTTAGCGGGCACTATACTTACTGGTTGTAAGCGAATTCTGCCCCTTCTGGCCGTAAATCCGTTCCTTCAGGGTTAGATAGCGATGTACCTCTTTGGTGTGGGTACGCGTTACCGGATGTCTAGAGGATATAAATTGGAAACGACTCCTCTAACAATTAGGCTCGTTGAGTTCAGCTCTTTCTGATAAACAGAAAGGTCGTACTTTTCGGATGCGTTTTGATAAGCAGAAAGGTCGTACTTTTCGGATGCGTAGAAACTTCGTGTAGGCCAGACTCTTTTCAAACCTTCATGGCAAAATTTGCAAGTAAACATTTCAAATATTGATGTATTTTCATCGCCTTATGTCAAAATATTTCTATCAGAAATAGAATTTAATCAATATTAGGTCATTCAAACGATTAGGAATTTTTTTTTCTAGAAGTAATAATAATTAATGATAAATGACAAAACGGAAACCAATATAGAGGACGAAAATTTAACAGCGCTTGAACAGGTCTTGTGATTCAATCACACATCTGCACAGAATTTATTCGAAAAATAGTGGTGTCTGATTGGTCCATTTTATGATGAGGAAAATAATAGTATTTTTTTTCTTGAAGTTATATCTGAGAAATATTTTCCCTGAGTTCTCAACAGGAAACCACGACCATACTGGCACGAAACATTTAAACGGTCTCGAGGCAACAAATGTAAAGCACCCAATTTTGAACCCAGCGGAACTCCGAAAGTGGCAGTATTTTGTGGTTAGTTATACCCTCCATAAGCTGCGCATTTCAATGTACGGGAGAATTATGACCTCTCAACCAATAGTAAGTAAGTAAGTAAGTAAGTAAGCAGGAGTCAAAAAGCCCATCGTTTCAGACTTGGATGAAAGGATACAGTGGTGAATCTGGTTCAAAGCTTTTCGAATGTCTGTACAGATAATATCAAAGTAATGTACACTGGATTTTTCACCACTCACCTGATATAAGAAAGAGAGTACTGTCAGTCCATCTGATTCATTAGCTGCGACGTCAAAGGTTCCATAATCAGTCTTGAACATTACCATATGTAGTTCCAATGGAAAACTGTAACCAGGCAAAAAAGTGTAATTTTGCAAGTGCGCGTAATGTTTGAAGGCAGAGGACGAAGCCTCCAATTACGAGCATTTGCAAAACAAAATTCTGTTGTAGGCCGAGACAAATATCATATAAATGATTATTTCATTCATTCATTCATTCATTCTAGCTTTATGGAGTATGCATTGACAATCGTTCAGAAACATACTCAGAGTAAACTCTACCTACTCTGCTTTTGAAATGAATAATGATATTCTTTGACAGTTACGACAATGACTGGGAAGTTACCTGATAGTTTGTGTTTGTTGTGTGTTCACAGTTCTAACATTTCGAAGTAGAAATAACTAGAATAACAAAAGTATTGACTATTCATTGATCTTATTTTGTATTCTCAAGATATGGATTTCAATATACTTAATATCAATTGGCAGGGATACTGTCCCTCGCCTGCTGATTTTTTTAAATTTTGAATACCGACCCAAACACTTCGATGTTATTCTGTGTAAACACTATTAACAATTGAAAGTTCAATAAAACTGGAATCAATTTACGGTAACCAACAAACAGTTCAAATAAATAACAGATCGGATCGGCCTTTAGCCAACCAGTCTGCAATTATGGTTTAGTGGTGTGAACGAGACTTCAGACAGCCAACCATTCTAAAATTATTATTAATTATGAGATGAAAAACAGAGGTTGTATCGCAAGACAGAACAGCAGATCTTCGACTGTTTTCGTAATATGTACAATTGGAAAATAAATACCCTTTATCATTATAATTCTTATATAAGCTTCTCCAAAATCATAAACCTCTTGTTAGGTCAACAATGAGGATGAAAGTTTCACTACCGCCAATCATTCCATATAGTGTGAGCAATGGCATGGGCTCTAGGATTATGAAAAAGTACGTTTTGATACCGAATACGATTACGTAAAAAAAAATTGAAAAATATTATGATGCATTGCTGTCGTGATGGCATAATATTATGATGCCTTGTGTTAATGATACAATGATTTTCTGATATTTTACTGTTATGGAAGAGGAAGTCATGAAAAAGAACGTTATGATAGTTTATATTATGATAGATTACGTTCTGAAACTTCACATTTATTACGATTTCTTTCGTTTGACAATATGATGGGGTAAATTTCTGTGTTTTACGGTTTCTGTACTATGCATTATGATGCATTGGGTAAGGCCTGAAAAAAAATTAACCCATATCAAATGTGATGAGATGAGAAGGATATTCGCGGAGAAATAATAAAAAGTTGATTTTGGGAAAGTTGTAACTCATGGAATTGCCAGAAGCAATTTTTTTTGAATCGATACTCGATTCATTTTTTATCTACCAGGAAGAACGAAAATAAAACATTTTTAATTTTTTCGAGGGACCCAGAATTTATATTCGAACAACAACAACTGATATTTTGATTCAATTTGACAAGAAATAATTAACACCAGTACCTGTGATTATTCACAAAATTTTCTGAACCTTCTTCATCCGTTCTACCCCAATGAAAATGTAGTTGGGAAAAATTATATACACCCTCAAGAGGTCCTCCAGATACCGACGGAACGTTTCCCTCAGTAATAGACACCACAACTGAAAAGAACGAAAGAAGATAAATTATGTGAATTGATGGATAAAAGAAAAGTTGATCAATATAAAACTGAACGAAATTTTTCTTTATAAATTAACATTCTTTCACTTTGTTGTCATAGTGGAGTGAAATGGGTTCATCGATTTAGATTTCAGGAAAGGAAGGAAAATTAGGTAGGAATAAGCATTTCTCTTCAAATTACAGTTTTAAGCAACTGGAGAAACCCCCAAAAGTATCAATATAAGTTTTGCGAAAATTGATATACTAGTTTCAGGGTATTAGAGATATCACTTTCAAATTAGTCTAATCTCATTTGTCTGAACGAAATCAAATAGTCAGCAATTAAAGATATTCAGAATTATAGACCCCATATAGCATTATAGCCCATATAACAATTTGGGGGGGTCATTTGACCCAGGATGAAACATATTCAGAACGATGCTGCTATATGAAAGAATTACTTTAGGCACTATGCCGTCAATTCTTGGTGGTGCAAATGACTGTAATAATAATAATAATCATTTTTCATCCAAAGATGTGCTTTTCCGACAAAAAATATTCTTGTACGGCATTCCTCACGTTGGTAGATTATGAAATAATAATCTCCTAGAACCTACTCCCAGACAAAAATAATGAGACCGGAAGCCAGAAAAAAAATACAATTTCCGATTTTTTTTTAATCCTGGATTCCGGTCCCATTATTTTTGTACGGCAGTAGGTTCTAGGAGATTATTATCTCATAATCTACCAACTTGAGGAATGCCGTACAAGAATATTTGGTCGGAAGAGTACATCTTCAGATGAAAAATTATTATTATTATTATTACAGTCATTTGCACCACCAAGAATTGACGGCATAGTGCATAAGATTATTTTTTCATATAGCAGCATCGTTCTGAATATGTTTCATCCTGGGTCAAATGACCTCCCCAAATTGTCATATGGGCTTGTTGTCTATTAGGGATTATCAATTATGGAGTTCCTCAAGGTTCTATACTTGCAGAAACTCTCTTTTTGTCAAACACAAATGACCTGTAGAAAATATTTTTACACATAGTTTAAAATGAAATAGCTTTAAAATATTTTGAACTTCATCTGGAAAATTCGCTGAAATTTTGACCTTGCTGAAATTATGTGTAAAAAGCTATCTTCGAGTTGCTACGCATTGAGAATTGTTCCGAATGAATAAGGATTTTCAGTTTCCAAACCCATTTATTATCGTTTTATTATATCATATCTGCGATATGGTATAGCATTTTACTTGATTTTATGCAATATGATTTTACATTATTTTTACATGGGCCGTGGTGGTCGGCTCGTAGTGGTCTCGTTCATAGCATCACAAGTTAAAAGATAAGGGCTGCGTCTTTCCTAGCTTGTAGAATTATTTTGAATACCTCTGAGGGTTTCGCGTAGGAGTGGAATAAGTTGACGGAAATAACAGCTTCAGCAATTTGTTAACAATGGAACTTCCAATAAAAAGGTACAAATCTGATGGTATCACTGAATTTGCAATTTGATTCCTAACCAAATATATATATTAATCTGGTTGTCACATTAAATAATATCACCGAAGTAATTTTTACTCATATGCGGATAACTCTATATAATCCAGTCAATGACCATTTTCCCGTGTATTTATCCCATACAGCACCGATTTTCATAAGAATTTGGATATGGGTTCTACTTACCATCCATTTCGAAGTTTACCCTGTACCGGGGATTGTTTTTTCCCTGGGGCTGGATGCCACCCCTTCTTGTGAGTAATTTTTTTTTTATTGAGAATATGTGCGGAAATCGATAAATTGACTAATTCTAAGCAAATTTTGCTCCATGAAGTTTTTTCTGAAAGTCAATACATTTCGACTCATTCGCGAGTGAAATTGTCGGTTTTCAGACAAAAAAAACACGTTTTCAGATTCTTTTATTACTGTAACAATATGCATTTAATCGAAAAACCTGTTGAAAGCAAAATTATGGCATAAAAAAAAACGTGTATTTATGATGTATTCAGAACCAATACAAACGGAATTATTGCTTGTTGAAAGTTGATTGGTATTTTCAAACGTTAAAATGGAAAGTTTCTACGTACAATAACCAAAAACCAATGCATTTTTCGGAGAAAACTCAAAGATCTTTTTTTAATGTCCTTTAAAATAGCATTTTTTTTTCATAAAAGTTCCTAGCATCAAAACTAAGCGAGGTATGAAGAGAATAATGTCGATTCCTATTTTTCCGTTGCAAAATAATAGTGAAAATCTCACCCTCTCTTCCACCCCATTTTAAAAAAAATTGAGCTTGATGAGAGAAAATCATGTTCGCAATTTAGCGAAACATCGCATTTTCTTTAAAATAACCCAAAAACTATGAATAATGCGCAAAATTTTGAGGAGTACAAAATTGTAGGTTTTTCTGAAAATTCTGGCGTTTTTTTTTTTGTAGGATAAAAATTGAGAAGATATGGCTATTCAAAGCTTGCGTGCAAAGTACCTTTTTGGGCCCTTTAGCATGAACCTTTTTAAAAATAGGATATAAAAAAAATTATTTAGATGAGCTCATAGCTCTCAAAAAAACCTACAAAATATTTTTTGAAGGACTTGGTTGCTTAAAAACTAAGCGAGTTGTGGGGAAAAATCAAAAACACATTTTTGTAGAAATTAGAATATGTATATGTATATTAGTATTCATGTATAACATAATGTAGATAACTGCCACAACACGGTTCCAATTATGGACCAAGAGGAAGACGAGATCGAAGACGAAGATGAGATGGAAAAAAAAAGAGTTGAGGAAGACGAGAGTGAGGAGGAATATTAATAATTTTACATTTATTTTCTCTAAATACAATTATTTATATTCACTTTTTAAAATAATAAAAGTTGTTTAATTTAAAAAAAAATTATTTTAAAGATGTTTTCAATCGATCACACATTCAAATACAGAATTGAAAAAAAAATTGAATAGGGGTAGTTTTCATACTTGAAAAATCAAAAGCAACCTTGAGTATATAGAGGTAACTTTAAAGTAGAGAGTAAGTAGAGCCTAAATCTAAATTTTCATACAATTGGGTTTCCCGGTTACTTAATAACAATTTCCATTTAATTTTTTAATGATAACCATCATGAGGGTGGTTTTTAGGGGTCGAAGCTGTTAATAGATCAGAAATTATCTATTGAGGTTGATTTAACGTATTTATAGATAATTGCAAGCTCGAAACTAGTATTTTACGAATTTTTTCGAATAGGAGTAGTTTTCACCCCTAATAAATAAAAATCAACCACCAACACAAGCTCAACTTCGAAGGAAAGGTAGATAGAACTATTCAATCAGTTAAACAACTGCTTATTATTACATGTTAATTATTATTCTTTATGATATCTGTCACAAGGGGTGGTTGTTAAGGGTGAAACTGATTATTGCATCACAAATCATATTAATAATTGCCAATTGACTTTCATTTAACTGATATGAATATGATTTCAGTTGATGACATGTTCCAATCTAAATTTTTTGAATTTTTTTCTAATAGGGGTCGTTTTTACCCCTACTAAAAAAGCAACCCTTGGCACAGGGTAGACTTGAAATAGAGGGTAAGTAAGTAATCCAAATTTTCATACAAGTTGGTGCTGTATGGGATAAATACAGAGTTTACACTTTTTTTACCGTCATTGACTGGATTATTGTATTTTGTGTAGGGATCAGAAACTGACCCATTGGAAAAGAAAATGGGCCTATTCAAGAAAAATGATCTCTTGTTGTTATCAGGTGCGATTGTTATTTACTTTTCGCAATTTCATCTATGATATTTCATTCGTCGAATCCATAAATATATGTACATTAATATCATGCATAAATATTTTTAGCACTTCAGTATTTCATTACTTAGTGTCGTTTCTAATTAAACTTTCATTTTTAATCAAGTTTTACTGGCATTGCTTAATTGAATCTGTTTCGAAGGGAAAAGTTATGAATAATATATCAAAATAACGGCGACAGTGTCACACATACATACCGTAATCAACAAATAAATTTATATTCTGTTTTTTACAGCCGGAGCAAGACAATTGAGTCAATATATTTTGTCATATCATTACTTTTATGATGATAAGTATGATATGGAAAACTCTTTCAGTAAACTTTATTATGTTCAGAAAATGTATAAACTTTT
This sequence comes from Chrysolina oricalcia, assembly GCA_944452925.2. Classification (NCBI taxonomy): domain Eukaryota; kingdom Metazoa; phylum Arthropoda; class Insecta; order Coleoptera; family Chrysomelidae; genus Chrysolina; species Chrysolina oricalcia. The sequence continues at coordinate 26,536,317 of OX101812.2, read as the reverse complement.
TTAACTTCAAAATTATTAGCAAACAAACTCTTTTGTCAATAGATGACTATCATCCCCGACATACGATAGTGTACTGGGTCTTCACAGGATGCCAACAATTACGACTCTGGAGCACTGTGGCCAAGAAGACTATCCTTGATATTCATTTTCACGCCCATCCTGCCATTCCTATTAGACCGTCAGATAACTACAGATTTTGCTGACTCATTTTCTCTCTTGTGGGATTTTAACCACTGGAAATTATGTCAGTGTTGAGCCCAAAAATTGAAAATTTAGCGATCGGACGTGTTTTTTTTTCTCGTTTATGGCTTTTTAACACATGAATAGGTATGTATAACAATTCAATAGTGAAGAACCAAAGCCATAAGATTTGCACGTGCTTAAAGGGTTGAAATAGGGGCGCGATCTTGTAACAAAATGGGCATAAGATGTCCGGAGGACTGCTCACTGCTAATATCCTATACAATAGGAAAGTTGGGTCGAAAATCCATCAGAAAACAACTACTTTCCTGGCTAATGCCACGACGAACATTGAATTATTACATCTGATGAAATTTCCGTGCAGAGTTCCTACAAGGTTATCTCTGCAATTGCTTGGTTGCATGGGAATGTTCATCGAAACATTCGGACCACCTATTTATCGATTTCGGAGTGTTGCTCCTCATCAGTATAGGGTAGGTCTAGCAGTCAATAACTAATGACTGCAACGAATGAATCGACGACCAAACCCATTTAAAGACCGAAAATGAGATCGCGCCCGCACAGTGGATTAACTCCAAACTGCGAGCGCCATCCCAGCGCCGGAGGCCAACCAAGAATACCCATGACCACGATCGTCAAGACCGTATATAAAACGGAAAAAAAAACTGTAGGTCACAATGAGCTTATGACAAGAGGCATAAGATGTCCGGAGGACTGCTCACTGCTAATATCCTATACAATAGGAAAGCTCATAAGCTCATTGTGACCTACAGTTTTCTTTTCCGTTGTAAAAAAATAGTTGGTTGCTGATGCATTTTCTCGCTTATGGCAATCAACAGAATGAAATTTAATATAGTTAGGAACCCGAAAAAAAATTCCCATAAACCGGTCAGCTGTTGAAGTATATTTTCCGGACGGAAAATTTTGTGAAAGTTTTTTTCGTTTTCCGGCAAACTTTCTCGTGAACGAAATAATGTGCAATAGAAATTTATTAATCTAAAAGTCTGTCATATAAAATGCCATAAGTCTAGTTCGTGCTTATCATACTGTATGAAACTGGAAAATTTGCAGGAAAACACAGGAAAGTTTGTTCATTTTCTCGTTTATGGGAATTGGCATGTAGGAAGAAAAACTGATTTAAAGAGTAGAAAAAAAAAGCCATAAGTCGGAAACATGATAACGATTTTTTAAAGAGAAACATTCTCAATTGAAAATTGAATCAATACATGACTCCTCTGGAATTGGAAAAAAAATCTAGGATAAAATTGAAGTTACTTTTTTGTAATATCTAACAGAAAACAACTACTTCCCCGGCTAAAGCCACGCTGGACATTGAACTACATCTGATAGATATTGAGAAAGACCCTATATAACTTGAAGAAAAAATCTGAAAGTGAAAATTTGCATTTTCATTCAGATAGTTGATTATTTATTGAATGTCCAGTTTCCATTGGAGATTCTTATCTATAAATTAGATAAGGGAGAATGTTATTCAGAAGTATCACTCACAGAAAATCGCTCATTCCGTTGATGCCTGAATTGCATCTCTTTCGCTAGGCCTCCAATACATTTTGGTCGACAAAAATCTATTTCACTCTTCTAAGATCATCAGGGAGGTCGGAAGAATTGGAAAACATACTCTTCAGAAGCAATTTCACACTGTAATGAGGAATTGTTGTCCAAAAATTCCTCGTCCATCAATAAGAAAGTTATAAAAAATAAAAAAATTAAATTTTAAAAATATGCCGTTTAATCAAACCACCAATTCAATTTCAAAACTCTTATCAAAATTTGGAATACACCAAGAAGTCTCGAAATATCACTTGTCTGAATTTCATCAACATCTATTCATAAATAAGAAAATTACAGGATAACAAAATTTTAAAAATATGTTGATAGAATTTCATGAAAATATCATTTTATTTAATGAATTTTCATTATTATTTGTCAATAGATTTTGATGAAATTCTGATAAGTGATATTTTGAGACTACCTGAATCCAGTGGTGTATTCTGAATTTTGGATAAGAGTTTAAATTGAAATGGTGGGTTGATTAAAAGGCATATTTTTGTAAATTTAATTCTCCCATAACTTTTTTATCGATGGACGAATTTCAACAAAATTCCAAAATTAACCATTTGAAAATGTCACAATTCCAGTGGTGTAGTCTGAGTTCTTCTCAAAACATTGCTAATAAATTTTTCAGTTTTTTACCTCGAAAAAAAAAGAATAGTTGGCCCTGAAAATGAAGATTTATTCATGAAATTTGGTGTCTCAGTGGACTTTTTGATTATCTACCTAATGAAAAAGAAAGCATTCCAATCGGTTGAAAAAAGTATGATTTATAAGGGTGCTTCCATTTTAAATGGGCCACACTGTATAAAACATCGATATCATGTTTCCGACTTATGGCTTTTTTTTCTGGTCTTGAAATACCATTTTCTTCTCACATGCCAATTCCCATTAACGAGAAAATGAAAAATTTTCCACAAATTTTCCTACAACTTTACAACTTATGGCTTTTCTTGAGGTACATGCAAAGCTTATGGGAATTTTATTATGATGTTTATCCATCAACAGAATCATATGGTTCAAATTCCATAAACGAGAATGTTTGCCGGAAAACGAAAAAAACTTTCACAAAATTTCCCGTCCAGAAAATATACTTCAACAGCTGACCGGCTTGTGGGAAATTTTTTTCGGGTACCTAACGATATTAAATTTCATTCAGTTGATTGCCATAAGCGAGAAAATACATCAGCAACCAACTATTTTTTCACTAGATCGCGCCCCTTTAAGCACGTGCAAACCTTATGGCTTTGGTTTTTCACTATTGGATTGTTATACCTACTCAGGTGTTAAAATGCCATAAACGAGAAAATTTAAAAAAAAACAATTTTTTTCTGCAAAAGAATTTTCTATATGCCTAGCACACGTCCGATCGCTGAATTTTCATTTTTTGGGCTCAACACTCACATGATTTCCAGTGATTAAAATCCCAGGAGAGAGAAAATAAGTCAGCAAAATCTGTCGTTATCTGACGATCTATATATCCCGTACTAGTTTACTGAAAGAATTGACAAATCTCGAGCAAAACGCTGGTTCGCATCCAACAATATTTTCTATCGAAAAGACCCAAAATTATTTTTTTCACATAGACTATCCAAACCGACCAGAGTGTGAAAATGTTAGAAATAGCCTTGGATTTGAATCTAAGTTCAATATTCTACTAGACGATATGAATAATGTGTCTGCTTCAATGACTTCAAAAACAATATAAAAACACAACTCGAACGTTGTGCATGAATAACTGACAACCCAGCACACACAATGATGCGCCTTCTAATATCTCAGTAATCATTTTAGCCTTTTAGCCGTGGTATCCGTGCTGGTAGAGCGTTCGCCTCAAGCATTCAAGTGTTCAAATCCCTGCATGGTCCTTGGTCTCGTGCATGGCATCACACGGTAGGGCTGCGTATTCCCTAGCAAGGCTCTCGAATACTTCGAGTGTTGCGCGTAGGGGTGTAATCGGTTGACAGAAACAACATTTTTTTTTACAATTCCATTAAAAATAATTCTTCTATGACCTATGATAATTTTTTTTTTCGGATTCAAAGGCCGTCGTTCTTTGGAATTGCAAGGTATGAGATACACTCTTGCAGCTGATGGAGGATCCCTCCTATCTTTGGTTGATCTAAGACGTTGAATTTTTTTCGTTCGTTCTTTGTACATATTTTCCCCCGATGAGGTATTCGGCCTCATGGCCTTATTCATCCCGGATACACCGTAAGCATTTCATCTCAAGGCCTCTTAAAGATGATCCAGTTCTTCAAGTAAGTGTTCTGGTTCACATATTCTTTGGGCACGTTCTGTCAGAGTGGTGATATGGTGGTTCGATACTGCATGCAACCTATCCATGTGTATCGGTATTCGGTATACTTTGTGGGTCAGTCTGGTGCAAAATCTTCCAATCAGCAAGTTTAAGAGGGCTATTTGGTGGTCTCCATTGTGAAATTGATGCTAGGATATTGGGAATTTGGATGGTCTAGGAAACAATTCAGTGTGTCTCTTCCGTATCTCAGAATGAGGAAGGTACCATATGGCCGGATTGAAAATAGACATGTCGATTGCTTTTTTCTCGAAATGCTCCATGAATAAATTGGCAATCACGGGGCTGAGTTGACTTCTCATCGCTGCGCCTTCTATTTGTTTATGAGTCTCCTTTCTACTGGAAATACCTTCCGGTAAGACATGCACTGAAGAGTCCGACGATATCACTCACAATTTTGATATCTCCCCAAGGACTCTTTCAATGAGACGTTGGTGAACAAAGTAACAACGTCGAAGCTGACGATAATATCACGTGCGTAGAATCTTTGACTTGACTTAAGAATCAGTTTTTCCTACGTGTTGCTGGAGATCAGAGGCTAGATGCTTTGCCAGGTAATATGTCGGTGATCCCGGTGCACTGACTATTTGTCGCTGTGGTAATCCACTTTGTGTATCTTTGTCCATAAAGCCTCAGTGAAACGACTTCTGTTATGAGGATGGTCCTTTGAACGGTTGCGAGAAGTGAGAAAGGCTTGGGTGGGGATTCTTTTCGACTAACGGTAGGTTGAAGGATCGAAAAGTTCTTCCATTTTGAGAAGAAATGTAGCATTTCCCTTATCAGCTGGTAGAATAATGATCTCCTCAGGTTCTTTGAAGCTACAATTCCTCTTTTTGGGATATTACATCTTGAATGTCCACCAGCCAATAGAATGTCATCAGGCCACATGGCCACGCCTCCAACTCCACCGGCCGTGTACACCACACAAATGGTCAAGCAATAAACTCCTTCATTAAGGGTCGACATTACCGATGCAAAGTCGGAAATGCTCTCTTCACGAAGGAAGCTAGAAGCAGGAGTACCACGAGGAGCAGTACTGTCGCCACACATGTTCTTAATCTTCACCGTAGACATGCCTACATCGGACAATCCGATGACCAAACTGGCACTCTATGCAGATGACACGGCAATTTTTGTCGAGTCATCCCATGAGGGAGGAGTAACATCGAAGCTTCAACATCAGATCAACAGGCTGAAACCGTGGTTCAATCGTTGCAAGCTCCGAATTAATGCAGGCAAAAACAAGGCCATACTGGTAACGAGGCGACGTAGGACACCATAGGGCCATATTACTATGAACGACGCAAGAATTACATGGGTAGACGGAGCCATTTACCAAGGAGTAACCTATGACAAGAAATTCAAGTCGAGTCACGTCTCCCAAGGATCAGCACTATCGATAGCCGGAAGGCATAAGCTATGGGCTCTCAGCAGACGTAGGAGCAACATGGCACTCGAGTTGAAACTACGCCTCCTCAGGACAATCCTTCTGCCAATCAAGCTGTACGCGTCTACTGCTTGGGGGCAATGCGTGATCACGTATAGGCAAATGATGCAGGCCTTCTTCAATGTCTGCCTGAGAATGAGAACGATATGTATATTCAACGCTGGGTCTCCAACAGAAAACAAGAACTGCCCCCTACGACCGTTGAATAATATATTTTAGATTATTGGCAAACTTTTCTATAAGAACTACTTTGCAGTGCAGATATTTTTTTCATTTCTAGTTCAATGATCTTACATAAAGTAAGTTAATTTTTTTTTAATAAACGTAGTGGATAAACTCTTATATTAAATTTTCTTCGATCTTATTCTGTTCGATTCATGTTCTGGTTTGTAGGAGTTCAGGTTCTGTTTTTGTTTTCTGAAGATGGTATGTCTTCTATGATTCAGTACCTTTCATTTGCACTTTATTTTACATGCTATTTCTGGCATCTTCTACAGTGTGAGTTGCCTTATATGTGTTTCTTCATAGTACATGTTCAGTGAGAAACTCTAATTGATCTTCAACTGACTAAAGCTGGGCAGAAGGTATACAGGGTGGCCCACCACATTCGCCTCGGTATTTCTACGAGAAATGAGGAGAGTTAGGAAAAAACATTTAGCACAGTCATATGTGGGTCCATGAGGAACTTATTCCAAAATTATTTTGAAATATATAGGGTGATCCCCAAAAAAATTACATACCAAAGTTATATTTTTTCTTATGGAATACCCTATATTTTTTATATTTTTAGATACTATAGACAAAATAATGGTGGGTTACTATTATATTTCCCATACTTAAAACTGACCGTTTCTGAGAAATTTTCAGAAATTTAAAAATACAGACCATAATTTAAAAATTGTTTTCACCCTGTAACGTGTAACGAGCTGCCCGTGATTAAATGTACTGCTTAGCTCAAAGGTTAAAGTTAACTACTACATCAAATTCTTAATGCAATATTATACAGAGTGTCGAAAAAAAATGCCTCAAAATTTGGACACACATTTAATTAAATAACTTCTTAAAGTTGAATGTAACACCCCGTATTTAGTGGCGTAATTTGGCGCAGAATTAGATTCCCTTCAAAACTATAAAAGGCGTTTTTATATTTTACTTATGAGTAATTTTTTTATCTTAAAAATGAAACACACTGTATTGTAATGAAAAGCTTAAAAAGCGCTTTAAAAACCTTTTCATTAAGGAATACGAAGATTCGCTAGAAGCACAAGTTTAAATTTTTGAAAATACGGTGTATCTAAAGTAAAATGCAGGCAAATGTAAAAACTCAAATTTATTGCCATTTCTGAAATATTAAAGCATTCTTCAAAATCAGAAGATGCACGCGAAATATGTTAAATTAGCTTGTTTCTTAGCAAATTAGACTTCATATTGAAATGAATACTGAAATTACAATTCGGGGTCAATAAAAACACACATTTACGATTTCCTATAAAACCTATTATACTATTTTTTCAATAATAGTAGGCTCTGGCCTAGATGACGTTAATTATCATTATGAAACAAAAAGTATTTGACAGTGACACAACTTGTTAATCAAACCATTATCATTGTTTTAACTAGTTTAAAATTATTGTCTTTTTGAAATTGTAAAATGAGAACTTATCTCCAGGAAGAACGAACTGATATGATTTTGATAATCGGTGAGTGTGAAGAAAACTGTTTATTAGCGTCAAGAGTATATGCCCAAAGGTATCCTAACAGGAGTCATCCTCACAAGCGTTCATTGGAAAAGTTGTTGCAGATTTTCAGGAGAACATGCAGTGATCTTATAATATGCAAGAACGGCAAAAACCGGTTACTGGAAATGAGAAAAATTAATATTTAGTGATGTTATCTCTAGTTGAATACCCTCACACAAGTCAGCGAAAAATATGTGAAACAACTGGAATAAGCAGACAGAGTATCTAAAGAATAATTAAAAAGTACAAATTCCACCCGTATTGCATTCAACTACATCAACAGCTTTTTGAAGAAGATTATGATCGACGACTGAATTTTTGTTTAGGGGTTTTAGAAAAGTTTGGTGATGAAGAAAATTTGTTTGATTATGTACTTTTTTCCGATGAGTCAACTTTTCACAACTACGGATTGGTTAACAGACATAACTTTCACTATTACAGTGACGAAAACCCTAATATTTTTAGAACCCTTGATCACCAGCACAGAGTGTGTGGGGTGGAATAATTGGAACGCAAGTACGCAAGTAGTAGGTCCTTACTTTTTTTTTGGTCACTTAAACGGCGCGGCGTCATGTTTTTCGGATTTATTAGGGATAATTTGCCTGTGCTGTTGAAAAGTATACCTATTAATATTCGTCAACGGATGTGGATGCAGCTAGATGGTGCTCCTGTACACTTTGATAGACGTGTTAGAAACGAGTTAGATCGACAATATCCAAATAGATGGATAGGACGAGTTGGTCCACAGAACTGGCCATCCAGGTCTCCGGACCTTACAAGTCCCGACTATGTTGTATGGGGATATATCAAAAGTACTGTTCACGATACACCGCTAACGACACCTCAGGATATGAAAGTACGAATAAGAAATGCGTTTCGTTCCATACCGCAAAATATGTTTTCCAGAGTTCAGCACTCATTTCAAGAAAGAGTTCGCCTATGCATCGAGAATAATGGACACCTTTTTGAGCATTTATTAAAATAATAAACTATTTAAGATGTTTCAGATGTTTAAGTGTGTTTAATTTTTAAGATAAAAAAATTAGTCATAAGTAAAATATAAAAACGCCTTTTGTGTAAAAAGCAGAAGAGATAGGTATAGGGAACCCTGATATAGTTTTGAAGGGAATCTAATTCTGCGTCAAATTACGCCACTAAATACGGGGTCTTTCATTCAACTTTAAGAAGTTATTTAATTAAATGTGTGTACAAATTTTGAGGCAAGTTTTTTCGCCACTCTGTATAATATTGCATTAAAAATTTCATGTAGTAGTTAACTTTAATCTTTGAGCTAAGCAGTACATTTAATAACGGGCAGCTCGTTACACGTTACAGGGCGAAAACAATTTAGTGATAGTCTCTAATACTTTTCGGCTTATGACCTCCTGAATATTGAAAATAGATCATTTTCAAACACGATTTTTTCATCAGTTAAAAATCGCCCAAAATTCCTCCTTTTTGTCAACACTATTTTACTAAGCGATGCAGCAAGAAAACACAAAGTCGTCTCCACAATTTAATATTACCAACTGGGTATTGTAATGGTGTACGGCAAGTGCTATCAATCAGCTAAACCGTAGTGTTAAAAGGACATGTTTCGAGCCTATATAGGCTCATCATCAGCTTATAATAATTCTACAATAAAGGAAATACAAAATAACTTAATGTAACAAGGTATGTTATAAGTACTTACATGGAGAGGAAAAATTATTGCAATAAAATATTATGAAAGTTAAAAATTGTATTTCTACATTTTGCCTAAAAGGCCATCATGTGCAATGTCATTAGGAAATCAAAAAACTTCAACAAAATGGAGAAGAGGGCGGCTATAGAGCCTTAGTGCCCTTTTCTTCCGAAAAGAAAGTAAATTATGGGGCCACATGGGGCGGAATATAACAATTGTGTAAAACGTGCTCATCAGAATAGTCAAGTAACGGGGAAGAATGAAGAACGAAGAAGGCCAAAAGGACCTTTGGCAGTGTGAACTGTCAGAAACACTTAACGTCATTGATGACATAGAACAGTGACAGGAGAACCCGCCACTCAGAACGAAATTGATAGAAGACAACTCCTATCCAATCAAGGCTCGGAACAACAAGAACTCATGTCACATATCCTGGCCAATGACATTGTACTCATAAACAAATGTGCGGAATATGAAAATAACATTAAAAATCAATGGGGACGCGAAACAAAGGGGACGCGAAACAAAGGGGACGCGAAACAACTACTACCTCTACACCGAGCAATAGGAAGAATACCACCCATCCGTGACATGAGGCAAAGCCAAGCCTCGAGAGTAGACAGAAAGAACATCTCCCCGCCGCCACACACATCCCAAACTACCACATAAGAAATAATGTGGAAATGAAGGACCCACACAGCGACAGACCAAAGCCAACCTGAACACACCCAGAGCAAGGCCGCCTAACATACACTATTTTACTACCCCAATCAACTCATATTTCACAAATACAAGTATCAAAACCAAACTTTTCACTGATATAATTAACATTCTTGTATTACTATACTTCTCAACTTTTCAAAGTGTCAACAAAACGACATTTTGTACGACTTTTTACAGAAAAAATCATTGTTAAAAATGGTCGATATTCAAGATTCAATTGGTAAGAACTCGAAAAGTATTCGATACCACCACGAAATTCTTTCGGATTCGTGTTCAGGAGATGAAACTACGTGAGTGACACCACTTTTTTTTGTTTCGAGAAAAAACCCGATAAACTTTCCTTTAGCATTATTATTATTTTAATTAAATAGTCATGGACATTTAGCCATTACAGGCGTATCCGTGTATGTATGAAAATTCATAGAAAATTTGTTTCTTCCAGTTATCAGATGGGTGAAGATCGATCTCTCTCCGGCTCTTTTACTATATTATCCGTAGACTAGTTTTAGTCATACTCTGTTATGAGATTTATATCTTCGACAATAAGGTTTATTGATATTAAATAATTGATAATGTCATTTAAACTGAAAAAACAATTTTGGCCAACTCTTTGGTTTGATAGCCTAATGTGACGACGGCACATAAGTATTTCGTTGCAACTGGCAAATCAGCCCTGGATGTTCTATTCCTAGAGATCTCGAGCTTTTTCTTCAGTTAATCCCAAAGTGGCTACTCACTTATGACAAATGTTCCGCCATGGCCTTATTTGATAGTGATTTGGAATCATGATCGGAAAGATATCTTGAAGCCAGAACGCTCATTCGTCCCTTTCTTGGAACAGGACCATCTTTTGTGATAATGTTAATATTATGTATTCCATTTTGTTACTTTTTTGCATACAGTGTGACTTATTTGAAATGGAAGCCCTCTCATAAAACATGTTTTTCAACCGATCGGAATGATTTCTATTTTCATTAGGTAGATAATCAAAAGTCCAATATTGAATCAAATTTCATGACTGAGTCTTCATTTTCAGGGCCATCTTTCTGATTATTCAAACTCAAGAATCCGATTGAGTTATTAGTATTTTTTCAGAAGAAACCTGACCACACCATTGGATTCAAGATAGTTTCAAATGATTATGTCAACGTTACGTTGAAATGCGTCCGGTTGGTGAACCCATCCATCACTTCACTTTCAGAACTTTTATCAAAATACTAACCGTACCACTGTATTCAGAATGTCTCAAAATATAATATGTTGAAATTTCATCAAAATCTGTCAATCAATACAAAAATTATATGGGAATGAAATTGGAAAATTATGTCGTTTAATGAAATTTCAGCAACATTCTAAAGAAACTACTGTTGATCAATGAAACAATTATTGGAGGTGATATATTGTAATGCCATACAATGATTCCATGAAAACAACTGAAAATCATGATAGTAAAAATAGTCCATGGGTATTTCTCGAAGTGGGATAGGTAGACAAATAGAACCAGGAGGGAACTCCAAGTTAATTTCTACTAAAACAGTTGATTTTACTTCCAATAATAGAATAGCAAAAAAGGAGAGCTCCAATTTCAACTGCTCGTAGGTATTCGAGTTATTGAATTCAGAATGCATTAATTAAATAAACAAGTTGTCTGTGACTTACAGTTTATAACAGCTGTTTGAACATGAATTATCGTCATTTTGTTATTCACCATTAGCAAACTGAGTTTATAATCCGACAAAAAACTACAGAATGGCTTTGTGGGTATGACACACAATCTACTTGCATCAGATATAAATGAGAGAAACCAATGTGCATTTTATAATGGAGAAATCAGTAGCATACAAACGATCTCGAGATCTCGAATGGTGTTACACAAGGGCCATTACTTTTCTTCATTCAATGACCTGTCAAACTCGATGACAACATTCACAAAATGCTATGCCGATGACACTATATTTGTCGTTCGAAAAAATAATGATAAAGAATCTCTAGAATTAGAAAAGCAAGTTATTCATAAAGCTACAAAATGGTTCAATGCGAATAGCTTTTTTGTGAATAGGATCAAGAACCAATTATGTTCTCGTTGCCATATAATCCTTCACATATGAAGTATCTTGGCATAACCATTGACTCAAAATTGACTGGGAAACCACATATTGATAAACTAGTGAAGAATCTATTGAGCAAGGTGTATGCAATCAGGCAAATAAAAAATAAAGTTGGTAGTGCAGCTGCCTAAACCGCTTATGTATCAAGCAATATTTCATAATTCTCTAACTATTCATATGTCGAGAATATTTATAACTCATAAACGAGCAATCAGAGCATTAGCTGGAATAAGTCAATGAGAGCTGTAAGAATTGGTTTGTGAAGTTTAATATATTAACTTTACCATCATGCTGATACATATACAAAAATTCAAAAAATGATTCCAGAAATGAAAACAAGCAATTTATTAAAACCAGGAAAAACGATAATATTAGAACACCAATCCAAAGATTAGAAATGACAAAGAAAAAAAACTTTTACATTTCGTTTTTAACTTTCTTCCCCAATCAATGAAAAAATGGAACCCTAACAAATTTGAAAGGTAACTGAAAAACTGAAATAAATTTTTTCAAAGAACTCCAGGTATTCAACAAATACAAATACACAGAAACAAAGATATTCGATATCAGGCAATTGTATTACCACTGCTCCTGATGTGTGAGACATCATATACATAAGCAATATCCCCAAATACCAGAACATGAACACAACACTCGAAAAAAACAACACTATATCATTCCATTCATGTCCAAAAAAGCTACTCAAAGGTCTTACTGTTATCTCGCACCGAAATTATACAACACTATTCCAGAAAACATAAAATCACTGATCAATATAAATCAATTCAAATGTCAGCTAAGAAACCATCTATTTGAGACTGGTAGATCTGTGCATCATTATTTCGATGACTAAAAAGTAGAAGAATTTTAACTCAAAATTTTAAATACCCACTACTTTACGTCTTACACCCTCACTTAGTTTACTCAACTAACCTGTATTTTAAACATAATATACTATTTCATAATATATTTGAAAATTTTATTATCATATTTTATACCTATATAACTTTTATTACTATTACTATTACCATTATTATTAACGAACAGTCGTTACCGACCGATGATGAACCCTTTACTCCCATAAACACCTAACTATGTAGGCTTATTATGGCAAGAACCTGTCAGAAAACAACTACCCCCCTGGCTAAGACCACGACGGGTATTGAATTAAATCTAACAGCTACTTGTGCAACGTTCCTCAAAACATCAGAGGACGCAATTGCAAGTGCCCTCTATGACCAACCAGCAGAATTATGTTTTGATTTGGACGGGGTGACCACCTGCAGACTAGTTTCGAGGTTGTTGCCTCTCATCAGTGCAAGGGCAGGTCAACACAGACGGCACTGAAGCCATCTGTTTCCCGTCCAAACCAATACACACTCCGCTGATTAGTTCTTGCCATAATAAGCCTACATAGTTAGGTGTTTATGGGAGTAAAGGGTTCATCATCGGTCGGTAACGACTGTTCGTTAGCAAACGATCTCCCAAAGATTTCTGTCTTCTTCGATTAAATCTCTCAACCCGGAGATTCGGAGTGTCTTCCTCTGCTCGCCAGATGGAGCGGCCTAGAAACTGCTTTCATCTCGTGAACCAGAATTGACTAATCAGAGGAGTGTGTATTGGTTTGGACGGGGAACAGATGGCTTCAGTGCCGTCTGTGTTGACCTGCCCTTGCACTGATGAGAGGCAACAACCTCGAAACTAGTCTGCAGGTGGTCACCCCGTCCAAATCAAAACATAACTCTGCTGGTTGGTCATAGAGGGCACTTGCAATTGCGTCCTCTGATGTTTTGAGGAACGTTGCACAAGTAGCTGTTAGATTTAATTCAATACCCGTCGTGGTCTTAGCCAGGGGAGTAGTTGTTTTCTGACAGGTTCTTGCCATAATAAGCCTACATAGTTAGGTGTTTATGGGAGTAAAGGGTTCATCATCGGTCGGTAACGACTGTTCGTTAGCAAACGATCTCCCAAAGATTTCTGTCTTCTTCGATTAAATCTCTCAACCCGGAGATTCGGAGTGTCTTCCTCTGCTCGCTAGATGGAGCGGCCTAGAAACTGCTTTCATCTCGTGAACCAGAATTGACTAATCAGCGGAGTGTGTATTGGTTTGGACGGGGAACAGATGGCTTCAGTGCCGTCTGTGTTGACCTGCCCTTGCACTGATGAGAGGCAACAACCTCGAAACTAGTCTGCAGGTGGTCACCCCGTCCATATCAAAACATAATTCTGCTGGTTGGTCATAGAGGGCACTTGCAATTGCGTCCTCTGATGTTTTGAGGAACGTTGCACAAGTAGCTGTTAGATTTAATTCAATACCCGTCGTGGTCTTAGCCAGGGGAGTAGTTGTTTTCTGACAGGTTCTTGCCATAATAAGCCTACATAGTTAGGTGTTTATGGGAGTAAAGGGTTCATCATCGGTCGGTAACGACTGTTCGTTAGCAAACGATCTCCCAAGGATTTCTGTCTTCTTCGACCATTATTATTATTAAGTTTTTATGTCCTCATTCCGAAACAAGTGTGTATACACTTACCGGACAAGGCTTCATTTCACAAACGTGATAAAAAACCTTGTATTTGTTTATTTATGTGAATAAGGTATTATATTATTATATGTATTGTGCTCGTATCGTATACAATTATGTATTCACTTTCTTACATTAAATATAATATTTCAATTGTAATCATGTCATATTTTATGTACCTTTATTGTTGACGTGCCATATCACTGAGGTGTAATAATTTGACCAATAAAAATCTAATCTAACCTAGTCTAATTTTCAATAAAAAAAAATCAATATTATATTTATTTCCGGAGATAATTACCAGAGTGGAAGAAGAAGTTACTAGAATATCCAATGAAGAACACCCAAATCGTCCAGCCGTAAATAAGCACGGCACATAAAATGAACAAAGTAATCAATCAGTAACCACAAAGATTTTGAAGAATAATGTACGGACAAGATAGAATGAAAATAAGCATAATATTTTAGATTACTTTAGAAATAATCCAAATATGAGTTTGAGGGGGCAGCCAGCATACATTTAAACTTCCGTAGGTATAATATCTGAAGAAAAACAAATTAAACTCATTTAAAACAAAATTTCTGCACATTCTACATCAGGAAAGATGTTTGAAATTTTGCTTATGGGCCTAGAGCGAGAAAAAAATATTTAATTCAGTGATACATAAAGTTTGAATACAAACTTAGGTAGTAGTTTCATGACAATAATTTTCGCTATTGGACCACTAATAATCTTAACTAGACGATTTACTGTAAAAGGCAATATTCTGAAAGAGTTATGGTATAAGCGATTTGATGAATGCATTGACTTGATAGGAGGTTTGGTGGAGGCTACAAGAGTTTACATTGCACTCATTTTAGTTTCAATTTCGTATCTTCTCTGTTTCTATTATTTGCATTGATTGTTTTCCGCTAGTTTGTAGTAATTAGGAAATAGTTCCATGCGGTACTTTGTTGATTGATTTGAAATTATTGCTACTAACATTTGCTAAAATATACGGATATACTGATATGGTTCAAAATAGGAATGGAAATTGATTCTTCCATAAAAATTTTGTGAAAATTATACGAATTATATCTTGGTGAATATTAGGTATTCCGAATGCAGAGGTGTGTCGGTATTCTGGTAAAATTCCATTAAACGACATATTTTTCAAATTTTATTCCCTTTATTTTTTTGATGAACAGGTTTTGATAAAATTCTGATCAGTGATGTTTTGAGACTTCCCGAATAGAGTGGTGTGTCAGAAATTTTGATAAAAGTTCTGAAATTGAATACGGTATGTAGGAAACTTGGTGTCCATGTGGACTCCTTGAATGTATACCTATAAAAAAAAACATTTCAATCGCTTGCGCGGGTACTTCCGTTTCAAGTTCACACTGTATATGTATGTGTGCCTACTGCAATAAAAGCGATTCATTCAAATTTTAATTTTCTCTCGAAGTTATTCGTCCACACTTACCAGTATGTCCATTGTTCTTCAGCTGCACACTTTCTAATGGTTTATCAAAGTCTTCAAAAATCAGAGGCGGAAAATTCTTTACAACTACATTGTTTTCTTCAATATCTATAGGGCTCTGAAGTTTTCCTCCACCACAGTTTTGATATCTTTCTCCCCAAAAACTTGGACCTAGAAAAGTTATAAGTGATGTAATGTGGATTTTTTCAGATTTATTCAGTGGAATTTTATTTTGGGTTCAATGAAGAAATAAAAAAATATCTTTTATGAATCGTTCTGGAGGGTTCAGTGTAGAATGTAACTCTTTTCTTTGGGTCCTTATTGATAACTTGGTACAACCACCTCTAGAACAAAACTAATTGGTGAATAATAACTTAGATACATGTCGACATATATACGAAGATAGAAAGCGATAATAAAGAAAATCAGAAAGGATGAAATTATACTGCTATTTAAAAAATGAAAAAATAGAATACCTCAGTTAAATTTGTAACATATCTCATAACCCAATTAATTATCAACGTTGAGAATATCATGTCAATGTGTAATTTGATTAAATATATAATTTACATAAGACCTCACCATTTATATAAGCAATCGTTTCTCATCTACACATCTTCACTTTCGTCTATTTTAATTGTTTAAAAAAACTATTTCATTGATTTTATGTGAACACGCACTGTATTTGATTTCGAATAAAGTGTTAGTATACCACGTACCACCCTAGGTTTGTGGATTTTTTAAATTGTAAGTGAATGAATAATTTATTATTCATCAAACCTGATATAACGATATATATTTGGCACATTTAAAAAAAATTTGAGGATAGATAGTCGAAGGCTACTGACAGTCTACTGTTCTACTGACAGTTCTACTGACAGTCGCAGTCGTGCGAAATTTAGGCATGGAACTCAATATAGATTTACGTTTCAGTATATCTTCAAATGTATAAAAAAAAGCTCATTATGAACTGAAGATGTCATATACATATAGACATATTTTACCTGTAAACAAAAATATTACTTTGTGAAACCCAATAACTTATTATTATTATTGTGGTTGATTATTTGATCTTTTTCGTACACGACATACTCGCTATTCAACAACGACCCGCTAAATATGAAATCCTTATTAACTTTGGCATTCGGAAGGCACTATAGAAAATTATAGGTTGATGACTGACTATTATTATAACAACCCCAATTATTTTTGATAATCCGTTAGTTATATCCCAGCCGGGCCGCGTATTACCATTGTTTACTACTATAAAGAGCAACTGTGCTTCGAAGCGCAGTGAACAATGGCTCAGCAAATACGCGTATTTTAGATTGCCAATGTTTACTACTATTCAGCACATCGCCAAATCGTAATACTCCGAATCGTAGTAAGCAATAGTTTTCATTTTACGGCGTGTTCCTATCGGCCATTGCTTACTGCATGACAGGGCAGCCAAGCCTTGTGGCGATATCTTGTCTTGTCATTTAGTTAGTTTTGGAAGAAGTGATCCTGAAAAATTTCATATTTCGCCAGATTTAAGTTAATCTATTGATTATTTCAATGTTGAATGTGATCAAAGTGCAAAGAACTGGATGAATAGACTGAAAACAAAGCTAAATTGCATTAATGGCCAGCATAATTTACCCTTTAAACTGCTAAGTCTCATCTTACTGGAGCCGCAATCAGCTGGTATAATGATAATATGGAAATTCCAAAAAAAGTTTGAAAATACTTTTTGTATCCAAATAAGTCTGCCGCATAGCTGGAATTTAATACAAAAACGAATGCAAAGATACGGTGAATCGATATCAGCTTATTTTCATGAAAAATTTGCACATTGTAAAGTTTTGAATTTGGATATTAATGAAACCAAGAAACAGTCCTAATGGGTCTAATAAACAAAAATATGATACAAGGACTTCTAGGCAAAACTCATGAGGATTCTGATGATTTGCTTCACGATCTACTGGAATTCAATAGGATGTCAGAGAGTATTGATAAATTTTCAAAAACAGTGAATGACATGAATAATTATATTTATGTCAAAGACCATTTTCGATTGAAAAGAAATATAATCTGCTTTCAATGTAGAGAAACCGACCATTTCAGACCTAATTATCCCAATGAAATGTTATATATGCAAGGATAGGTCTCATATTGCCAAGGATTGCCCAAATGCAAGAAGACGAAGAAATAGAAGAGAGTAGACAGATTCATGAAAAAGAAATAAAGAATAATAATGATGTTCATAGAGAATAACTCACACAATTGCGACAAAAAAGAAAACCAGTTTATTTGGAAGACTATGAAACCGATTTCTAAGTTTATATTGATAATTTTTCGACATTTTAATTAATTTTTTTGGGGTACTTATGTTCTGAGTCGAGGGCAACTCATATGTCGGGATGGTCGAATAATAAAAATTGACCATTCTGTATGTTTTCAAATAGTTTGGGGGGTAAGCGGGTAGTTGTGATCGTCATTGATTGAAGGATGAGTTAATGTATATTTGATGCGAATAAAAAGTTTGATGAACGCGAACTATTTACTGCCCACAAATACTTGAGTTGAGAATTAACAAGAAAATTAACAGGAATACGATCAAGAACGACGAACTGTTGAAAAGTGGATTTAATGTTTGTATCAAAGTAAGTAAACATTATAATTTAGTCTCGACATATCGGAGTGTAGCCTGGATCAATTAGTAGACATAACAAAAGACCTGTCCTTACTTCTGGAGTCAAGCGAATTCAGTATATGGAAGACCGTCGAATCAGGAAGTGGCAATTGGCAAGAAGATCAAACAAAATCTGGGAAAAAGCATTGAGGTAAATAAGCTCAATGCCAAATCACACAGTAGAAGTTAATATCATTTCCAAGTATTACAGGATAATACCTGAACCTATAAAATAAATTTAACTCTTACTAAGACTCGATAGATTTTTACATTATAGTATAAACGATGTTTCAAATACTTGAAAATAGATATTCTAATTTTTGTGAGTTCATTGGTATTCACAAGAAATACACATTTTATTCCATTATAAAATTTGTACTGTTTCATGTTGATTGTTTCATTTTGAATCTAATATATTTCCTTTAATCATTGATGGAAGTTTTTTTTTTTAAGTTGTACAATTTTCTGACTTATAAAATAAAATTCAACTAAGTAGCTGGAGTGCAGTAAATATGGGTCTCTAAGTAGGCCATCTATATTATTGCCAACATTTACGATTTGGGCAATATGCTGAATCGCAGTAAACATTGGCAATCTGAAATACTCGTATTTGCCAAGCCATTGTTCACTGCGCTTCGGAGCTCAGTTGCTCTGTATAATAGTAAACAATGGTAATACGCAGCCGGGCCCTATCTCCAAAGCTCCGATTCTCGGGAGTGCGCACTGGTGTCACTTACCCCCTTCCCTCCCCGTATTTGTGGTAATTGACTATTGAGTCTGAAAATCAGAAAACAAAAGTGAACCAAGGATAACATCCCTGCTAGAATTTCAGCCATATTACGTCAAGCCGTTATTAATTTCAAATTCTGGAAAAGTGTGTCCATCATTCCACCAAATACTGTCATGATCAGAACCACCATTTTAACATAATGTTTTGGGTAGAGCCTGCGAGCAGACATCAATACTCAGTCCGTTTTCTTCTCTTCTACGATATGTTTCCATGAAGGAAATCGTCCTACTTTGGGGGTCGAGGAAGATTACATAAGGCGTATTTATTGGCTTGTATTTGCCCGAGGATGTGGAACGGACTCACTATCGTAGGAGCATAATGTAACAATGGTTTTTCGTTTGAATCGAACTAGTGTTATGCTAACACCGCATAAGGTCAGCAAGCTGACAGTAAATTGCATTATGATCTCAGATCTCAGGTACCCCACAACATGCTCTGCGTCTAGTGTGAAGGACCTCTATAACCATCACGCGACTATGATAGATAAGGGGGGTTGAAAAATTGTATTATGGATCCCTCAGTTTCCGACTTCAGCCCACTTGACCTGAGGAAGGCAAAGGTCAAATTCTTGAACAAATCAATATCTTCGATGTTCTCGAAGAAGACCTCATGCATTGGCTCATCCTCATCTAGCTGTACGAGTGCCTAATTCTCCGCTGCTTTGGACTTTGAAGTGAGCATTTTGCTAAACGGATTCCAACTCGTTGACAGAGTTTGGATTCGCTCGTTCATTGTCAATACGTGACCAATTTAATCGGCTGCACGGACCATGCAGAGAGGGTCAGGCAAATTCCAGATGACTTCACAGGCTCCATCCAGTACCACTCTGGAGTGGCTACACTCCAAACTCAAGAGTCATCCCTGTTGTCTGGGGAAAATAACCGTGAGACGAACGATAGAGGATGCAAGCTTTTATAAAGAAGCATATTTTTGTGAGTTTTTATTTCGAGTTGTCGCAGTTCTTCTTGAGACCATTTCTCCACTCCAAAGCAGTTGAGTAGGATCAGATTCTCAAGCATATTAGTTGTAGCATCTTTGTCCGTTCCCTGATAAATCTGATGTCCAGTTGCTGATATTTCCTGAAAGTGTTTAACTTTGGTAAGCTCTTAAGAGCAACGATGTCCCACCCCTAGGTAAGTATACGCCTTTCCGGCTTCGAGATGAAGTGCAGTTGGAGGTAATCTATGTAAAATTAATAGATGATCTTATGCTTTCGGTTGCTGGGAGAGTCCAATTGCTCACCTGAGTGCAAAATACAATGGCAATAAGGAAATCCAGAAAAGATGGGAGCTGAGGGTCTTCCCGAAACACGCCGATTCTAAACATTACCTGCTATGTTTGGACTCTGATTTGACCAGATCTTGTGGTAAAGTGAGTCCTCCAGAGCAGCCAGTCATTCAATGCATTCCACTATTTGGTAGGTTACCGCAGGGCATCTGAGCAAAAACATGATGAGGTAATGTGAAGTTGTATCAGATACCTCACGGTAATCGATCCAGGACATGAAAAGGTGACTCCTGTGTGATACATCTGTCGATGATCAGGTTCTCCTTGCAGCCAGCGACCCCTTTCTTTCATATATCCGTTCATACACCGAGTCTACTGACTGCGTAGAGTAGTCAAATGCAAAAGAATCGGGTAAAGAACGTATAACATACATTCAAGCATGTTATCAAATTGTGGTTTTTTGGAGCAGACATATCTCCGTTTTTGGGGATGTACACGATTCGTCCCTCGACAAACTATCGACAAACCATCTATCCATGCGTTGAAAAATCTACCCAGATAGAAGTGGGTAAATTTTTTTCACCAATAGTCCCATCATGGCCTGGAGCAGCAAAGTTCTTCGAGCCTTCCAGGGCCCGTCGAACTTTTCCGGGGTTATCGGATTGCGCAGATCATTGAGCCCATGCTGACGAAGCCTCCTGCAGAAAACTTCGAATTTTTCTGGAGTTTCTATGTAGAGTCGTTGCGGAAACTTTTATATGTACTTCCAGAAGGTTGCGACCCGATTAGCGACCAGCGGGTTATCTTTTGGAATAAGCGAGAAGGCTCATCGCGGAAATCATGGAGTCCAATCTCACTAGTTACTTTTTTGAAGCCACCAGCATTCGTATCTTATCGGGGCAGTGCTGATAGATGCTGTTGGGTCCATTAATTTAATGTGTGGTAATCTTATTTTTTTTGGCAATTTGCGCAGTGCGGGCGTGAAACGCCTTGTGACCGCCACGCTATCCACGTCATACCACGAGACGCCTCTCCGTCAGCCTCTTCCGAAAGACTGTCGTGAATCTCCTCATCCACCCTTCCACTGGTTTCAGGGGGTCATAATTGTGAAGCACCTTGAGGGTTCTTATATCCTGTATTGGTGTTAAGATGCGAGTCTCATCTTCATCCAGACCGACACGTGGTATATGTATGCCGCTTCAGCTACTTCGGTAACCGGCTGAGGAAGAGCTATTACATAGCCTGGAGGCGACATGGTCTGGGTGTCTTTCACACCACAGAGCAAGCATTCTCGCCATGTATCCTCTTCGGACGGGCTTACTGCTCTCGCAGCAATGCAAAAGAAAACCCATAAGATCCGTCAACTCACAGCGTTCGTTGTTGTCGTTGTTGACGGTATTCATTTGGCAATCCATCTTTGGGGATCCCACTACTCTGCCTTTGACCCCATTCTCGTAGAGGCTGGTTGTGAGGGCCTATATCTCGTCTTCTAGGAACCAAAATTTGGGTTTAGAGGAAGTTTAGCCCAGTAAATCCATGGCTAGTGTAGGAGGGAAAGTTGTAATTTTCTATTTTGATGCGTATTAGGTGCTGGTCCAATTTTGCATCTTTTGCTCGGGTAGGTGGTGTCGCTACACACCAGTGTCTCAGCTGTTAGTTGCCCCACACCCCTGTATCAATATTATTATGTTTTTATATAACATTATTATCATTTAAGAATCTTGATGATTTAATTTATTTTTGGAAGGTTCTTGGGTTTTTGATTCAAAGGTGAAAATAAAGACTTTTTCCCTAAACCAAGAAGAAATCCAAGAAGAAATATTCCAGTTCATAATGTAACAGCAAGAATCACATAACAAAATTTCTTCTTATAACATTTCTGTAGAATCTATTCTTCTAAAACTTCAAAACCTTTCAAACAAAGGAGTGGGACCAGACGAACTACCTACAACACTCCTCAAGTACTGTGCTGAATATATTGCAATACCACTTCATATGATCTTCAATAAATCCCTTGAAGAGGGTGTATTTCCGTCAGTTTGGAAGAAAGCTCACATAATCCCAATTTTAAAATCTGGTAAAAACAACTCGTCAAAAACCATAGACCGATTTCAAAATTGTCCATCATAGCAAAAACTTTCGAGTCTATTATTTTTGATAACCTATTCTTCGACGTTAAAAACATATTTAATATTGAACAACATGGCTTCATGAAGAAACGATCAGTAGACTCCAATTTATTCACATATACTGAGTATATCTTGCATAGCCTCAATGACAAGCACCAAGTTGATGCTATTTACACAGACTTCAGCAAAGCATTTGACAAAATCGATCACTCAGTTTTGCAACGGAAGCTTGCTGGAGTCGGGGTAAATGACAATCTACTAAATTAGCTTGAATATTATGTAACCGATCGTTGTCAAGCGGTAACAATCGGTAACAACAATATCTCCAAATCACCTCTGGGGTTCCTCAAGGATCTCATCTGGGGCCTCTCCTATTTAATATTTACATTAATGATATCTCTCAATGTTTCCGATTCGCCAACTTTTTAATGTATGCGGACGATCTAAAAATATATCACTCAATTTCTGATGCTGACGACATCTTACTCATGTAACAGGATATCCATAACTTCTATGCCTACTGCGATGCAAATAGTCTATACCTGAACTTTGATAAGTGTTACCATATTTAATTTGGACGCCGAAAAAGTATTCTAAATCACTCCTATCAAATATCTTCTCTACCCTTGAAAACCGTTACAGAAATAAAGGACCTAGGAATGATATTTGACTCTAAAATGCTTTTTGATAAGCGTATATTTTACATTTCTAAAAAGGCCCACAGAATATTAGGTTTCATTATGAGAACTTGTCGTGAATTTAAAAACACACAGACTCTCCGAACTCTCAATATGTCGTACGTCAATAGTGTTTTGAGTTATGGTTCTGTAATATGGAACCCTGGATACGTCATTTACATAAAAAAAAAAACTTGAAAGGGTTCAGAATATATTCTTAGAATATGTCAACAAAAAATGTTTTCCATCCAAACCCAACAACCGTATCTATGTTCGAAATGAGCTGAATACATTAACACTGGAGAATAGAAGGAAAATTTCAGACGTGAAGTTCATCTTCAAAATCATTAACAATTTAGTTGATTCGCCTGCCATCCTTAGTAACATTTATCTTAATGCTCCTACATATACTACTAGGCATCAGCATCTTTTCCGTTACGAACAATCGCAAACAAATTATTTTTTGAACTCTCCCATGCATAGATGCAACATATCATATAATGCGTTATCGAATTCCATGAATATTGATATTCTCTCTTACTCATTGTCAAAATTTTCCTATATTTTCAAAAACACTTTCTTGCTTCACAGACTTCAATTGAATAAGTACGCTTTCATGTTCGTTTTCATTCACTCATTACTATATGCACTAGATTCATTACTCTTATCGTTTTTTTTTCTGTCATTTTCTTTATCTATCACCAATTTTGTAATTTCTGGTAATTTTACTTTAGAATTATATGTTGATTCTGTATATTGAGAAATCACCTATCTGTGAATACTGTATTGGGTTAGTCCCGTTTGTATTCCCATTTGTAAATAAATAAATAAACAGTATTGACGTTGCGCCAATGGCCAGAGGCTTCTTCAGTATATGTTTATTTTAAATTATTTTGTAACATTATTCCTGCAAGAGAAAAGTTATAATTGGGTTCAATTGTACTTTGTTTTTTCAAATGGTGGCCATTTTGGGAAGTAGAATATGTTGGTTTTGACACGAAAATTATCCTTAACTCACGTGCCTTGACAATTGTTTTTTTCTGCTTAACCTATGATTATTCTGGCATGAACCAGGTATTCAAGGTAGAAAAACCATGGTTTGAGGGGAATAATTTTTATGTCCAAACCAACATGTTCTCCTGCCGAAAGTGGCCTCCAATCACAAATCTGAGAATGATTGCAGGAATAATTTTCTAAATAATTTCAAAATTAACATATACAAAGGAGCCAGAGGCGACACGTCTATTTATACCATATAGGAAAAAAGTCTTTATTGTCACCTTTGAAACCAAAACCCAAGAACATTCCATTCCAAACAATTATTATACATTTGAAAATAGAGAAGAGAAATAAATAAGCAAAAGGCATATAGGGAAATAAGAGCGGTGATTTCACTAACTTATCTAGTTCGTGATTGATCCAAATCTGATGTAAAGTGAAAGCGAACGTAAAATTTTTACCAGATAATTTCGTGTTTGGGATATTTGGGTTTATTTTTCCACCGCCAGCGTTCAAGAAACACCCAGTGAAGTTCTATTATCTTATCAACTCAGCCCTTCGAACTCATCCCAAATAAACATAATGATTAAATATTTATTAATTCCGCATGGCGCCTGATAAACATAACCACATTCCGAAAGAATATTTACATATTTATGCAAGTTATTTTGGAAAGGACGCAGAGATTTATACTGAATTTTGATGAGGTTATCATTAAGATTGAAGATTTGGAACAGTCAATAAAAGTTTGCATTATTCACAGGTAGAAATTATCGTAAAGACAGTTCCAATGTTACCGTAATTGATGCCAACTTTATTTTCTCAGATGGATCCTAATATTTTCCATGTCACCATATTATTCATTAACAAATTTCCTATTTGATGATAATAATAATAATTCTTTCCCTATTCATCATTTACATCTGGAATAGATTTGAAGAATACAATATAAATCAACAAAAAAATATACTTACTATGTATAATTTTATGGTGAGACATTGACTCTATCTAATGCTAATTTGAAAAATGTAAAATTTTGTTATTATAAATAAAAAATCATTCACGATATGAAATAAATTCTTAGTAAAGAATTGTTTTGTCTGTTTCAAAATACCTTGCGGGAGTTTATTAATACTCAAGTAACGAAAGAAAATTGACAGTCGATACATACCGTGTTAGTTATTACGTTTCTCCCGTTGCCGATCGAAATTTCTTAAAATTTGCCCAAACTACAAATACAGCAATAATATTCATTACAAATCAATGCCAAATCATTTTTTCCTGTCATTATTTTGCTAGGCATGTAATGACACTATTGCCGTTGTCAAGGTGAATTAGTGAACGAATGACATTGGTCATTTACATGTTATGTTAACATTGTGGGCAGCGGAAAAATATTAAGCCTCATACTGTCTGGTGAAGCAATACTTTAGTTTATAATCAACGAATGGGATAAAATGTTTGATTTTTTTGTAATACGACAATCTCACAAAATACTGGGATGAAGCGTTAGGTTTTCTCAGGTTTTTCTGCAGGTTATGAAGCGAATATGCCAGCAGTCATCAGTCGTTGTCCCAAGGCGCCACTACATTCAATAATAGCATTAGCAGTTCTCTTCTCTTGTAGACTATGGAGAAGAAGACTCACCTATGTAAGTGCTCATAACAGAAGGTATTATTATTATTACATGAATGTATCACTTACCAATCATCCCATCATATCCAAAATCTTGGCAGGAACCTTTAAAAAATATTAATAATTTGTTAGTAATCTTTGAAATGCACGTTTTTTTTTATAATGAAACTAGAGAACAGAGAAAGGAAGCAGGCAATAAAAAATTAAACTGGTACAAAATTCCAGAATGGTTACCCAATATTAAGTGGAATTTGTTTCAAACCAAATCCAAGCATGTCTCTTTTCTTGAAAGGCCAATCTCTTAACTCCGAGTATTCATTTCGGGAGTAGGTTAGGTTAGGTTTGAATTGAAAGTGAGTGTGCCTACATCAAACCGGTATTGCCAGATATAGATTATTTTTTCCTGGCTGCTGCAGGGCATGTTCATAATGTATGTATAGCCGTTTCATCATCTTACATGCACAGATGGCATCCTGTGCTAGGCCTTCCTTAGGGATAAGATGATTTCTACTGAATTCCAGTAGTTTGTTAGTGTCCTGTTGCTTCCTTGTTCATGGGATGAATACTTTAGAATGGTCTGGGCCCGGTAGACTGTGCCAATACTCGAGGATTTTATTATCTGATCAGACTGTTACTGCATTCGTGCTGAACCCATTACTATTTCATTCGCAGTGAACGTTGTTGGACCCTTCTTAAGTCAGGGAGTCTGCTATTTCGTTTCTTTCTAGGCCAGTGTGACCTTGTATCCAGACACCGTTCAAGATGTCTCTGCAGTTCCATACCTACATTTACAGCAGTTGGATTCACGACCTTTCAGGGCTACCCAACTATCTGAAAAACATTTTTTCATTATTTTTTCATGTGTGGTGCTAATTTGTCAGCTCCCTTGCATACATTTCGATGGCATATACCTTTGCCTGGAATGTCTTTGGGTTAACTCCGTATATTCAGGCTCCGGCACCAGAGTTTCGGAACCATCGTTATACCAACATTCATTTTCCCAACGTAGGTCAGATTCGTTCCGAACTCAGTCTTCTCTTTCAGAGAAGTCCACAGTATAGGACGTGTGATAGTTGATTGTTTCTTGCATGATGTCTGCGTGCATTCCCAGAATATTGTGAGCTCTCACCCTATCCAGCAAGGTGGAGGACGTATACAAAGACTCAACATTAAATCGTTTGAGTAACTGTATTGCACTTCTCACTAAAAACCACAAACAGCTATACTGCTCGTACCTAATATTATTCATTATTTTGCTACAGACTTCATATATGGAAATTTGGCAACCGCCATCGTGGAAGTGCCAACTGAATCAGATAAGAGGTATCGCCTCTGTCTACTTCCCGGGGGACTCTACAGCACACCTCATCAGATTGGGCAAAAAAGGAATCACAGGCACAAATGCACGTGGTGAGTACTTTCTAGAATATTCGTCGGTCACCAAAATGTGCTATAAGCTATACAGAAAATCCTGAAAGTAATCGTGTCTTCGGAATGCTAGTTCATAACTAGGACCCGGGGCCCTATTCGTGAATGTCTACTACCCTATGTCGCATCCGTGAAAATATGTCCATCGCCTGTCTCGAATATGCATTAAAGAGAAATGGAGATATTTTGTCGCATGCGACATTGATTAGTAGACAATCGAGAATAGGACCTCAGATCGTCAGCATATTCTTGCAGATCGACCTTCCAGAGCTAAATTATTGCCAGCAAGTCATCCACCACGAGTGACCACAGCAGAAGGAAGAAAACCCCCTCCTGGGAACAGCCCCTTACTGGCTGATACTCTCTCACTGTAGAGATATCTTTATTATTCTGTTTTGAAACATAGTTCTCATCCAGACACATAGTATTGGTTCAGTTCCTCTAATACATTTTTAAATGCTTCCTCTATGTCTAGCAACGCTGCAAATGTTACCACCTGGTGTTCCAAGGTATTGCTTATTCCTGAGACAAAGTAGATAATTCGCCAGCCTGGTTGCATACTGGTGATCATTGAGGGGTACTTTGTTACTACACCACAACTTATGTGCCCCAAGTCAGGAGTAACTGTTCAATGCCGAAAACCCAACGAAACTTCGCAGGATTATGGAGCTGATATAGGGCAACTCATCAATTTGGCAAACCCACAAGCACTGAACGATTTCATAGAACAAATCGGTGTGCAGACTTTCATTGACGGCCTGAGATATACTAAATAAGCTCTTCGACTAGGACATCTTCAAACGAAAAGCGCAGCAGCACCATTGACAAATTAAAAATTAAGAGACTGTTTGAAACAATAGCGATCTTGACCACCAAGTTTTTGTATCGGCCAGTTGCGAATGGAGGCGCTGCCGTAGAAAAACAGGGTGTTCCTTAAGTACGTGTTGAAACTTCAAGAGCATGTTGCTGGAGTCGAAATAAGAAAAAAAGTTCCCATAAATACATGTCCGCAAGTTATTCGTTTCTAAGATACAGAGTGTCAAAGTTTAATTATTATATTTGTTTTTTTGTGAATAAATGCCAAAATATTTGTGATATTCGAGTAAAGTTTGGTATCTGGGACAAAATCAAAATTGGTGTTGATTGTGAAAAAAACTAATATCTAATTGAATTCATTTTGAATTAAAAAGTTTTGTCATTCAAAATCACTTGCATCGATTATTTCAAATCTAAATAATTCGAAAACAGTTACTCGCAGTGACCTCTACCAAGAATATATTTCTTACACAAACTGAATAATAAATATTTTCTGATACCAAACATTACCCAAATACCAAAATAATTTTGAAATTATTCACAAAAAATTAAAATAAGAATTCAACTTTGACACTCTCTTTGTATCTCAGAAACGAATAACTTGTGGACATATGTTTATAGGAACTTTTCTTCTTATTTTGATGTCAGCAATACGCTCCTGAATTTTCTACACGTACTTAAGAAACACCCTGTATTATTATAAACTTACTCTAGAATGCTATTCCCGCCAATTTCCACGGCGAAAAGCATGCCGCGTATGCGACCCGTTTACGATGTGCGCATGCGCGCCATCAGTGTAGTTTGGGTAGATCGTTGCCAAGTTTGGAAATAATGTGGTGTTCCAATTCAGAGTTTTTTGTTATGAGGAAATAAAACACATGTCACTTGAAAGAGAGAAATTTGACAGCGCATTTAGGACTTTTTGAAACCGAAAAGAACCTTTACAGATAGATTACTCCGAATTTTAGGCGCGAAAGAAATGTATTTAAAACAATAATGTACTCTGTGCTACTGTAATTATAATGACCGTGCAACAGTGCTTTTTCATCAACAGGAAAACTTGTCACTAAGATCTGTCACTCTTGTCAGAGACAGAGTCGGTTTTTAAAATTTCAGATTTTCTCTTGTCGTTTTGTGTGGTGTTTATTGTCATTGGTTATTCCTTCATCTTTCGTGAATTTGCATTAATCTTGTTCCTTCAAAGACAATTTCTAATAAAGCCGTTTCTTCTTAAAAATAAACAATGAACTGTATAGTGTAAAGGAAAAATGCCTGAAATAAATCATTCTTGGTAGATAATGAAATTTTGTATGTACCTATATGCTTTGCCCAAAATAGCTTAAATATTATTTTAGCTTGACTTGTAATTTGTGGCAGACATTTTCCTCATGAAGATTCATGTAAAAACGACAATAGAATAATTTGAAACCTAGTGCAGTACGAATACTGTGTCTGCGTAAGCATGCATGGCGAATGATACAACTTTCTACCACACCGCTTATATTACGAGTTCTAGATTCCTACAAAAAGTTCTAAACATACACAGAATCGCCTCAGAAAATTAATGTCAATATGGAAGTGCTTTTCTTTGATGGTAAGGAAAATGCTTCTGGCCTAACTTTTTCATGCACCCCCATTGTGGAAATTGCACTAAGGTGATACAACCAGAAATACTCGTAGAAATAGCATGTTAATCTCTTCAAATGATTGAAATTAAATGCAGTTGCGCATTTTGACATGAATAGTTTTAGATAAAAGAAAACCTCGAGCTTCCAAGCATCCAGCAATTTTATAAATCCAATTTGAGTTGAAATTATTCATGATATTAGCTGAAATAAATTTTCATAGTTTTTGTACTTTCAATTTATTTTCCAATCCAGTGCTTCCTTGAAATTCGCACCGACGATTTGGGGTGGTTCCGTACGTTTCTGTTGGTTAACTACAGCTGAAAAGTGAATGTGATACCAAAAATCAGTCGCTTCAGAGCGGTAAATAATAATAATAACCGTACTCTACTTTCTGATGGCCTTTGCTGAATATTCGGGATCATGAATATGTGAAAATATGTATTCAAATCGGGTAATTACAAATAACAGGAATAAGCACAATGAGGTTTCCAACCTTATTCTCCGAGATTCAGAATTAACGTTTGTTAATCTTCACAAGTACCATAATATTTTACTAAAACCGGGCCTGTTACAAAAATCACCAATGACGCGCTTGTGCATTGCGGACTAGCCTGAACTTTTTACAACACTTTTGACATGGGGATTAGCATTCTAGAGTAAGTATATAATATATATTTCTATGGGCGCTGCCCGCATTCGACAGACGACTGATGACATGATACTTGTCTATATTGACATTTGACACGCCAGAAAACAAAAGTTTGTTGTTTATATGCATTTTTCACTACGACAATATATTCTTTCACAAGGTTAAATATAAAGTGCTTTTCACAAACTGATACTTATTTCTATCCGTCAGGTGCAAAAATGTTGTCGCAAATCCATCAGTTCAATTTCCTATCACCATTTGAGGAAGAAAATGGTTAACAGTTTACAGATTATTCAACTGGAGTATTTGTTATAAATAGTTGTTCTCCTTCGTGTTAATAAAGGTACCTACAAAATTGTCGAAGGTTTGTTATTAATGTAATTTGTTTTTATTTCGATAAATTTTTCTTTCTTTTTTTTTCAGATCATCCAATAATTTACAGCTTTATAATATCTGGAGTACAGCCTATTATTAGCAATGAAAAATATTCGAAATAATATTTATGTAGGCATGTAGGTATATTTTCCTTGCAACATGGTAAAAGTGTGTTGTAATGCCAGGCAAATTTGAATATGGGTGTTTAATAGAAAATTTCCAGAATAAATATTATTGGCCAATCACTAATTCATCATATCAAATTAAAAAATTCTTTCAATTTCCATCAAATGTTGAACAAAGGCAACAGTGGTTTAAAATATTGAATATCCCAATAACTCCGAAAAGATGTTACCTTTTGAAGTCACTGCTTATTCCGACACAACAAAAACAAACTTGTTAAAATATGAATTACCAGTTAAAACTTATTCAAAAACAATCCATGTTTCAAGCAATTTTCTTTTGTCAGAACCATCCTCTGGCTTTTCAGAAATTCCAAAAAGTTCCAAAATGTTCATGATATATTCTTGATATAACTTGGCAACTCCAAGAAGAAAATCAAAGGATCCAGTCACTGACTCTGCATGTTCACCAATAACTAAACATTTTAAAAGTGGAGTTCTTCATAATATTAATGAATTCTCAAAAAGTTCGCTAATAAATTCAAAGAAACATAGACCGACTTGGAGCGTTGAAGACAAAGTTTTTTCTTTGGCTTTATTTGAGAATAGTCCAAAAATCTATAATTTTTTAAAAAGATGTATTGCTTTACCTAGCAAGTCCACCTTACAACTTATTTTGAGAGATGTTCGTTTTGAGCCTGGTATAAATAGCTTTATATTTTCCAGACTAGTAGTCCGAGTAAAACATATGAATGAAATATATAAGAACTGTACCCTCATATTTGATGAAATTTTACTATCAGAGCAACAGAATTACAAAATACATGTTTTAGCAACTGTATGCGATCTAGGCTCAACGAACCATACAGCACTCAAGGAACTACGTTTGGAATAACAAAGTCCCGGTCCATACTTTTTTTTCAATGGACAAAAAATAATAACATTATTTGACACACCACACCTTCTGAAATGCACCAGAAATGCTGCACTTTTCAAATACAACATACGGTTTTCTAATAATAAATAGGCAAAATCTGATTATTTGAAAAAAGCATTGATCGTAATAAAAGATTTGATGAAATTGAAGAGGATTATTTTGATGCCAGTAAAAGGAAACACTTAAAATGAAAGTATCAGTTGCAGCAAAAGTAATGAGCCACACGGCTGCAGCCACCATAGAAGCCTTCATCGGCAGAATGTATTGAAAATATTGATTCCCTTTTTGATAGTCTGAATGTACAATTAACTTCAGGTAAACATTTTAGGCGTTTAAAAAAAATCTGGACATATCGATTTCTGGAAAAATATGCTGCAAAAAATAAACACCTGGGAATTTCACCCTAAAAACGCTTCCCCATGCCATTCAAAACATCTTGGATGATGACAATCAGAGGTGTTATGGAATTATTTGAAATTTGTTCTGATAAGGGCTTTCGATTTTTGAGAACAAGATCCTTATAACAAGATCCACTCGAAAATAACTTTGCAGTAATTAGACAATATGGTGCTACCTCAGTGTTGAATAGCTTAATTACTCATAAAAATGCCAACAAAAATTTTGAAAATGATGGCAGTACCATATTGGATAATCTTAACTCATTTTTAAGTTGCCGTGTGGAGCATGAGCCAAAATGAAATATTGTCAATGACATATCAAATAATAATAAAGGAATTTCACCGAGTTAATCGTGAACTACAGGGTGATTTCTGAAACATTGATATTTTATCCTTTTTGTCTTCGAAAATTTTCATGATCACTCTATATATCCCAACGAAATCATGTTTATATGGTATCAGCTATGTTCGGAGGATGATAATTCACTTCAATATACAGGATATGTCGAAAGAACCGGCAATATATTTCACCAATGTACGAAATGTATGAATCGTGATTAATGATGGAATGAGGAATCAATATTTCATTATTACATCGAATTTTCAGACATTACTAAAATGTTATTATTATTCACTCTGTACATAATGATATAGTCTGTACCATCTGAATGATATTTAGTAATATGAAGGTACGTTGTTGATGAGAACGAAATAAAATGCAGTTGGCACTTTCAAATCCCGAGAAAATAATTAGATAAACATTACTGACTTTTAACTTGAACTGTATTTCAAAATCTATACATCAATGAAATTTGCAATTCTGCACGTTGAATCAGTACATCGAATACTACAATATAGTAAAAATTCAGACAATTTCACCGAGATCCATTTTACCTGTGAAAAGAGCAGGGTCCTTTATTGACAGACACCTTGGAAACAGCATATTTTTACCTCCGAGTAATAAAAGAAATACAGGTGCCATTTCTATAAGCACAACACACGAAAGCTGCATATCACTATCCTTTGTGGTAGTTTGTGGGTGAGGGGTAACCTACGAGTTCGGAGGGGGAGATTTGATATTGTTATGATATTCGGATGTAAGCTTAGAACCAGTGGCGGCGTGTTGATACATTTTTTTCATGTTATATTTTTATCTGTAGACTACCACACGCCTGGTTGGAAAGCACGTGTGTTGTCAAGATGTCAATCAAAAATACTTTATTGTGCGAAGAATTAGATTCTTGCTGACAAAGCATAGAATAAGGTAATAAATACTGAAAAAATAAATAAATGTGCTGAAGTAAAATAGTCAAAATAATAAAATTGTCGAATCACATCAGTAAACTATTTATATTATACACTATATATATGCTATACATGCATTATAATAAACATAAACTATAATACACATTCAAATTTATGATGAAAGTGTGTCATTGAAATACACATCCAAATTGTGGTAAAAGCCTTAGTAGCCCTTTAACTCGTTTTCTTATGTTTTTTTCTGAATTTAGATTATTGGTATCCTGAGGCAGATGATTAAAAAGGTTTTTAGAGTTGTCAGAACGTAATGTCTTAACTTGTGTGGAGTTAGGCTCAGGGAGCGATCGATAATACACGTCTGTCTGGTATGAAAACGAGAATTCCTCATGTAGTTATTTTTTACTTCTGTTTGTTAGACATCAAACAGTCTCTAATATGAATATTGAGGTGAGAGTCATCATAGTTTATGAGTTGAATAGGGGCCCACATGTATCTCTGAAAACATCTCTGCAGACATACCAAACAACAGCTCTATTTTGATGTCTTGATATGCTCACAGAGTGGAGCGAAGATTTGCTAATTGTAAATCGTCTGTCAAGCTTGAAACAAATTGAAATTTTGGATTGCATTCTTCTATTCCTTCGCTGAAGTAGTCTAATTTTTTGTATCTGATGGATTAAAATAATATAGTTCTTGTTGCTACTTTTGAACACTTTCTTATTCTGGTATCATCTGTGTCCAATCATCGGTTTCACAATCACGAATTCCTCTAAAATAGCATATATTTCAAAAACACACACACACACGCACCCATACATAGCTGCCAAATTATCATTATTCCATGTTCAACAAATACAAAGTAAAAAAATCACTAAACTACCTATGTTTCAAGTAGTCGAAAGACATTCCAACAAGACAGAAGAGTTTTGAGTTTGCTTACTTACTCTTTAGTGTACCTACACTGCAACAAGTTTTTTCCTGATTATTGCTAGGTCGACTTACATAGTGACAAAGTTTTTTACAGCTATTTCAACAAATAGTGTATTTTTGTCTCAAAATCGGGATTATGCCATGATTACTATGCTGCGACACCCATGGTTTGATTTGACAAGACGACAAATAAGTCGTAAACGGACGTAAACAAACATGATCGCCAAGTTATGAGTGAATATAATATGGAATTCCAAACTGATCACTGAGTGCAAACGGATATATCCAACAATACCCATTTTTAACATGATTCGGGCTGAGATGTTTGTAAAAAACGTCGGGTATGTTTCTTTCAAGAAAGAGACAGAGAGGCCCTCTCTATATCTTTTATTGCTCGGAGATTTTTACTATGTTCAAGGAAAATGATAAGAATCGAAGACGGAATTATGTAAAATATGATGTTATTGTACTCATAGCTGAGTCGACAGATATTATCAACAGAATACTACCCAAGTATGGTCATATGCTCAATACAAATTAAAAAATCAAGATGATTCTCACTAATCGACTTAATTTCAATTGGTTCAAATTTCCATTCTTCTGTGATATTTTCCAAAATCCTAGATGTAAGTATACCACTGATAGAAGAGAATATAATAATTGTGGACAACATTCCTGATTTAGTTGTTTAGGTATAATGGCGATTTTCAAAGATCCAAAATTTTTCTCCATTTCCTTTCAATATTTTTAATGTATTTTTTGCCAATATGAATATCATTTTAGTTGTTTCTTTTCTAGAGTTTGATTGATTTATTTATAATTTATTGTTTTTGTTTGTTTTGTTTTGTTGGTATTCTCTAGTCATCTATATATCTATGGATTTGATGATAAGGAAACAATGAGTACCTTTATTTTTGTTGTTTATCAGTTTTTAACTTATTATTCATAAAATGAAGAATTATTTTGAAACTTTTTTTTTTAACCACGAACGAACAGGTTCTACGAGTCTATTATTTTATAATATAATGTATAAGTGATCGTTTTCCCATTCCTGTATTTCATATGATACAACCATGAGTATGAATACATGATATGAAATACAGTTTTACTGTTTTACCAACCGTACTAACGTAGTTCGGCCAGTTGCGAGATAGGTCGCCACTGTTGAACGTGTTGCCAAATTTTACTACAGGTTTGACAACTCTCTTTATTTATAGTTTCTTTATGAGCAGCACTGTATTCTGGGCGGCGAAAATCGTAGCCAGAAACACGACGCATAAGTAAAGAGAAGTTGAAGTCGGCAAAGATTTTATTGGCTCCAAGGCCTTTTATTTTATATTTATTATATTTGTTTTATTCCTGAACATATCTGTTGGAATGTGGGCAGTCATACTCCCAACACTCTGTATATCAGGCTGGGTGAGAGTCCTTGCAATAATAGTAATGAGCTAGGTAATGATGGAGAATTGCATACAATGCGGTAAATATTTCACTATTAGCAGTAAGTACATAAACTGTTTTATTTCGACTTTTCTCATCGCTTACGCGATTGACCTACCTTCCAACAGAAACAAACAATTCAATAGGTTAATTCAATTCAATTGTTCTTGAATAAATCATAAACGACTTCTCAGATTT
This sequence comes from Chrysolina oricalcia, assembly GCA_944452925.2. Lineage (NCBI taxonomy): Eukaryota > Metazoa > Arthropoda > Insecta > Coleoptera > Chrysomelidae > Chrysolina > Chrysolina oricalcia. The sequence continues at coordinate 26,500,229 of OX101812.2, read as the reverse complement.
TCTAAGTGTACGGCTTAGCAATAGATTACATACATTATTTCGTTTCCAGCAGCTCAAATAATTCCTATTCGCGACCACCACGGAGTGGGTGACATCTACATTTTGAAATTTGTACGTAAAACTCCGGGAAAACAAATATTCTGCCATAAGATCTAGTGTTAATAAATTGTTGATTATTTCTTAGTTGTTCTATTTTTGGTTTGAATTTTCTGATTAAATGAAAAAAGCATAGCTTTGATATGACTAGTAAGTTAAAACTATTTTGTTCAGTGCCGCAGTGCAAGAGTTATTCATCTGCAAATGTGTCCATGCTCCCTTTTTCCAGAAACCAGAAATTAGTAAAAAACATGGGGAATTAGATTGGGAATCGGGAAGCCAATTGGTAAATAAATGTGAACACTTAATTTTGGAACATTTCACAACTGGTAAGAGAATTTTCGTTTGTAATTGGTGTATTACTATACAATAATATTTAAAAAAACACTAGTTTATGTTTAACACGACAAACTTTACATTATTTATAATTTACAATAGGAAATTGGTAACAAATAGTAAACTATAACACTTTCCGTATATTCAAGAGAACCGCTCTCTTTGCTCGACTCACTAATATTGTCCGGGTTCATTCTCTTATATCCATTGAGTCATTTAGTGTTGTAACTTCCCTAGCTCACACAAGTCTCTTGAAGACTTCCGAGGTTTGCGCGTAGGGGTACAATCGGTTGACGGAAATAACAATTTTAACAACAATTTTTTTTTAACTAACAGATTTCCACAATTTGCGTAAATTTAATTATCTTCTACGCTCAAGAGGAAAGACATTTAGACGATTGATCAAAAGGGGTCATTTCATATAAAAAAATTCCAGAAACTAGTTCATTAAGGAAACCAAATGAATTTTGTAGACAAAATCCAAAAACTCCTTGCTCAACATTCTCTACCTCACAAAATAAAACATGATTACTACCTCCCCTTTGACTACTCTTTCCGCTTATCTACTGAAATATCAGCCAACTATATCTTCACCACATGCATTTCTAAAGAAGCACTCGAAAGTTAGAAGTAAAAATTCGATAATAGAATTCACGTCAACAACTGTCAACTCATAGATAAATGACGTTTGCTTTGTTTTTTCGGAGTTTTGGTGCGTCACCTGGTGCCAATGGTGACATTGAATAAGGAAGAAGCCTTGAATTCATTGGAATGTTCAGGACGAGGCCCAAGAACTTGAATTTGCGTTTTCTACGAAGAGGTTATGGCATCCTTTCTTTTTTCATACAATTTTTTATTAATAACGTATACTTCTTCATCTACTCGTTGTTTTAACGTGTGATGCCATGTACCACGCTGGGATTCGAACCCAAGCAACTACCGACGTTTTACCAATACGCCACCGCACTGCACATTGGATCGTCACTTTATAATTTTGGCCAACTTGATATCCATATCGTTTACATATATCTCTTCTACACGAGCTTGACGTGGAGAAAAAATACTGTTGGTGTTGAATGGGACACAATCATTTATGGATAGGGTACGTTTCACCGGCAACGTCTCGCCGGTAACGTTTCGCCGGTGTCGATTCGCCGACAGGTACGTTTCGCCGGGAATTTTTCGCCGGTAACGTTTCGCCAGCAGTGCATTTATGAAATAACTTTAGTTTGTTCTAACCAGAACGAACTAACAATACGTAGACATTTGAGAGCGTGGACATAAGACCCCCGCGTAATTTTTAAGTCTGTTCTAACCAGAACGAACTAACCTTACGTAGACATTTGAGTGCGTGGAAATTTGATCATTACGTAATTTTTTAGTCTGTTCTAACCAGAACGAATTAACCTTACGTAGACATTTGAGTGTGTGGAAATTTGATCATTACGTAATTTTTTAGTCTGTTCTAACCAGAACAAAGTAACCTTACGTAGACATTTGGGTGCGTGGAAATTAGACCACTACGTAATTTTTTAGTCTGTTCTAACGAAAACGAACTAACCTTACGTATACATTTGGGTGCGTGGAAATTAGACCACTACGTAATTTTGTAGTCTGTTCTACAGAACGAACTAATCTTACGTATGCATTTGGGTGCGTGAAAATTAGACCACTACGTAATTTTTTAGTCTGTTCTTACGAAAACGAACTAACCTTACGTATACATTTGGGTGCGAGGAAATTAGACCACTACGTAATTTTTTAGTCTGTTCTAACCAGAACGAACTAACCTTATGTAGTCATTTGAGTGCAAGGAAATTTGACCACTACGTAACTGTGGAAGAGATAACTAAAGGAACCCACCGGCGAATCGTGAGGTAGCCGAATCGTGCTACCAGCGAAACATTCCCGGCGAAACGTACCGTTTCCATCATTTATAGGTAGAGCACAGAATACAGAACTACAAGCGTCAAATGAAATAACCACCAATCATCTCATCGAGAGATTTGTGTGAGAGACGGCTAGATGGCATAGCACACAACTGAGGAGGCAAGCCGTTATATGAAAGGATGGCAAGGAGATATCTAAAACTGTAACGTAGCATTTCTGAGACTAATTTTGAAGTCTTAAACAGTATCACAGAAATGATTCGTACGCCTTTCCATATCATTTCGCTGTAATTTCAAAATTTACTGTAAACGGAAAGCAACCTTTCAAGTCAGAAAATAGTAGATTCCATCCATATTTCCTAATTTTTGATACCAACCACTTTTTGTTCGTCTTGGCTTCTTGTGCCTAAAATGTCTACTTATACATGGAGTTTTGGTCTCATTTAACTTTTTATGGTATTTTTTGCTGAAATTGAATAGTTTTTGTGCCTCCTGCTACGACGGCCACCGTTTTTTCATGTGTTTTACTACGAAGGCCAACCGAAGGTATAAATAGTGGAAGCAAATTCAACAGTTCATATCGTGATTATTATTTGAAGTACCATGTTATTTATCCCAGAAGGTTAGGTCTTACAGCTGGAAGGGGTAATTGCGTTTTAATTCAGGTAACAGAACGTTACAGTTAAATTACTGATTCCAAAAGGGTCTGGCCAAAACGACCTTTTGGAATTTAGTTTGTGTACTAGAATCAAACAAGTTGATAAGGTGTAAAATTGAATTACGAGTCGAGTCAACCGAATAAAGCCCGTTCAGTAAAAGTTTCGAGCACCTTGGTCACCCTCCATCCCAGTCAATATAGTGCCACGTCATACATTTATCTACAAATGTGCTTTCACAGGAGTGGAGATTATCTCGTTTGAAATCTGACGAGTACGGCCTTCCTGCTTATCGGAACTAGCTGAACTCAACGATCCTATTTGTTGGAGGAGGAGTATTCAAGTTTTTGTCCTTCAAACATTCGGTATCGCGTATCCACTCTCCTGTATCTCTACCCAAGACGTACTTGGAAACCTCTCCTGAAAGGAACGGAATGACGACCAAAAGGGACATATTTCGTTTACAACGAGTACGTAGATCGCGACAATTAAATTACGCATTCTGAAGGGATAGGCCCATACGTCTCTTTGGAATTCGTTTGGCATTTTTATATTCGATATATAATAGTCGGTGAGCCAGGAGTGGATAAAATTAATATCGCGAAATCCTAGTTTCCTGAAAGCTGTTCTCAGTGATTTGGGACTAACCGTTAAGATTGATATACTGCGTCGTGCATAAGTTTCAAAGCGCTACCGTTATACAGGGAAACCAATTCACCTCCAACGCTTCGTAAGACGATTCCGTAAAAGCAGTTGTCAGTGGCCGTATACATATATATATATATATATATATATATATATATATATACAGTGTGTCCCACTTTGAGCAGCCACACCCTCATATTTCGTTGAGCATGAAATAATTCGAAATTTTCGTTGACTCAAGTTGTAGTACTCGGAAATACCTACCTTTATGTTTACGGAACCTCTGTATATCCATTTTCCACGGTTAACTACGACCAAATGAAAAGTGAAAAATTGGGAAAAACATACTAGGCATTTTTTTATCGCAAAAATAACACCAGATTCTGTTTCAGAACACCTTAAAACCCCCAAATCTCAATGCTTGAATCATTTGAATATACAGGGTATCATCTGTAGCTGGTAGCATTATCAACTCTAATCCATAAATAATGCTTGGAAAATTTCCAAAATATCTTCTCTTGTCACAGAATTCCCAAAAATATTTAATTAATACTTTGAAAAATAGCCAAATATCACTTTTCCAAGGCTAACTCTGATCAGAATGAATGATATGAATGATGCCATGTTCGTAAAACATGAGCAAGCAGCTCACCAGTTAATCGCTGGTGATGTATACGAGATTAGCATTATGTACTAAAAGTTACTTACAAATATTTTATGATATTTGTGTATTCCAGAAAACAGAATAAAAATTGAAAAGGGAAAAATTCTCAATTGGAAACTGAGAAAACATGACTCTTCTGGAAATGAAATATAGCTGCGATAAAATAAACCTTTTTTTTGTAACATCTTACAGAAAACAACTACTTTCCCGGCTAAGGCCACGCTGGATATTGAACCACATCTGACAGATATTGTGAAGAGATCCTAACCTGAAAGAAAAAATTCTCATTTGCATTTTCACTTTCTAATTTTTGTTATTTAATTTAGATTTTTTTCACAAAATCTATCAGATGTAGTTCATTGTCAAATTTTCCGTCACAACATGAATACCTTCGAAGTCGTTATCTTGAACGATGGAAAATAGCGACTTAAGTTTGTCTTTCAGTAGAAGATGATGCCACGTCTGATTTTATAAACACTCTGTTGATATTAAAAAAAAAAAAATAATCTTGGAATATCCTATAAGTTTTAACAAAAAGATATTTCTACGGTTTGATCATATAGTTACATGAACTGAAATTTACAGAACAGTGACTAGAGCAAGTTTTATATCAAATGAACTTATTCAAACAACGAATAATCAATTTATTGATTAATAATTACTATAATTGTTAAGTTCTTTTCATCATTATACATATCATTTCACTTAAATTAATGAACAGTATTCATCCTAAAAAGAATCCTTGAATAAGTTACCTATGAATTACTACTATTTTAATGCAAAAAGTCATTCGTTAAAACGCTTGACTACTTTTTGAGGAACACCCCGTATGTATAATTTGAAATTGCAATGGCTATAATTTCTTATTTTTTCCCATCAGAATGCATATTATTTAATATATAATAGATAATCACCTTTTCAATTCGTACTGCAAAGTATCCATGATTCAATTACCTCCAAATTACCATAAGTTCAAGGTGAAAAAGTCATGCAACAAGAATTTTCGCCGGCACACAGGCAAATTTTGTCACTTTTATGTCAATCAATACATCACTTTCATATAACTGTATTATGGTAAGATTTGCAACAACTAAAAACGAAATTTGGGTAATAATGTTGAACTAAACACGTTTCACAGCATTCTTTAATAAAGTAAAAAGTAGTTCTTCCTCATACCTCCAAGTCATTTGGTAACAATTTTTCGCATTAAGAAAGCATTTTTCATTCATTTATGCCAATAAATCTGACCTTAATTTTGAAAAATTAATTAATAGAAATTTCGCAACATTTATATCTGATAAAAAAATTTACCAAATCCTTTCCAATGCTGTATCATCAGTGCCTGGACATCAAGTCCAAAATATTTACTAGAAATTTCTTTTTGTTATTTTCTTGAAAAATTTGTCAGTTCGAATCGAAACGTTTGGGCTGAATAGATATTATTAAAAAATTATTAGAGGGTACGGTGTATGCCGAATCTAATGGTTAAGATATTATTACTACGTTTTTGTTAACACGTTTTCTTGTCCGTCTCTTTGCTTGTTTGTCTGTTCAGTATAAATTGTTCAATTGATTCTAAACTATTAGTTAATAATAGTAATAGTTTTTGAGAATCATCGAAAATTGCTAAAAGGGATTTTCCGGCAATTTCCGAAAAAGCTCGATATAAAAAAGAAATCATAAACGCCGAACCGTTCATTTGAACTGAATTTCGAAATGCGACAGGTAGAGCTCGAATAGAGGAACAAATCCTACAAAACCTATTTCTCACGAAAATGATCGGAAAACCGGGAAAACTTGAAAAATCTGATAATCGTTATTTGGATTTTGGAAAATATGAAATATCTCAGATACGGTTCATATTTTCATTATTCACCAATCAACCTCTTTTGGCCGCATCCAGGAAATCTACTAATGATTTCTATACATTTTTACAGTAAAATTGTTAGTCCGGGAAATATTTTTAAAAAATGAAAAATTGACCGTACTAATGAAACAAATGAAAATCTTGAAATTGCTCGGATACGTCTCTACAAGCTATATCTATATTTCCAAACCGTTTTTTTTTTTCAACTCGATTGAAAAGTAGAAAAAATTGTAAAAAAAATTGTAAAAAATTGTAAAATTAGTAGACACCCATTAAAAATTAAAAAATAAGCACTGGATCAAATTAATTCCTGAACCTGTATTGTTGGAGATAGAAACGGACAAAAAAGGCAAAACCCCGTAACATTTTTCCAGCATCTTCTTCCAAATCTAAATGTAAATCTTCTAAAATCGCCAAAACTCGAAAACCAAACGAGATATTGAAAAGTTGTATACCAACAATTCCATTTTCCTTGAACGGTTCTACAAACGATTTCCTTGAAAATTTTCGTATATTGGAAAATAATTGAGAAAAATTCACCATTTTTTTCTTAACAACACCAAAAACTCGAAGACGAAATAAAATATCGGAAAAATGTATATAAACAGTTTTATGGTTCTTGAACAGGTCTACAAAAAGTCTTGTTGAAATTTTCTGATATCTTGAAAAAAAAATTGCGATATATTTTCCGCTTTTTCTTGAAAACATCAAATACTCGAAAATGAAATGAGATATCGAAAACATTTACACGAACAGTTTTGTTGTTCTCAAACAGAGATTGAATGTCAGAATGTCAGAATTGTTCATAGTGAAAATGAAGAACTGATAGTATTTTGGAAATGTAATATATTTTGAAAGAAGAGAAAATTGAAGACACATCTCAAATGTAGATATCGCATTGACAATCTCTTTTTGAGCGTGATGGTAACAAACTGGGTAAAGCTCATTCTCCAAATTGAGAAGAATAAAAAATTAATTAAGAAGTCCAAAGTTTCAAGAGAGATTAACTAGTTTTTCGCTCAAATCTAGAAAGGTTACTCTTCAATCAATATACATCTTTAAGCACTGACGTGTAAATGCTGAAAGAGTTTCTTTTGTGGATTATATCACATTATCTGTTCTATGAATGTGACTGTGAAGAAATAAAAATGAATCTGGAACTTTGCTTATCTACTTTCTTTGTCTATTCCTATAAAATAGAGCTCCATCATGGTCATAGGGGCCTCCAATATGTTACAGACAGCCCTGTTCATATGCATCTAGATGCGTGTTGTTGTTAACTGACTAAGTAACTCATTTGAAGAACTAGGTATGAGGGTGGTATAACAAATCAGACACTACAGAGCCTTTCGGGTAACCCAAAGGACAACGTTGAGAATTTGGAAAAGTCTGGAATCTACGAAATTAAATGTAAGGACTGCGATGCAAAATAAGATGGACAGACTGAAAGATCTATTAAAGTACGCTATAAAGAACAGTTAGCACTTCTTAAATACGGGAGAACAGAAAAATTAGCAGTCGCCTTACATGTTTTGCAACAAAACCATTTCATAGACTTTAGTTAATTAAGATTAGTTAGACAAGATAACAACGACAGGCATCTAGATGCATATGAAAGTTTAGAAATAAGTGAAAATAATAGAATTATGAATAACGATGGTGGACCAATACCTAATAGTTTACTGTAAAGCATGATGAAATAATTATTGTTTGTTATCACAAAAGAAAAGATTTGGCCAGATGGCACATTAACTGAAATTTACATAAAAATGTGGAGAGCATGTTTTTAATCAGATGAACTTGTTCAATCAAAGAATAACTAATGGTTTTGATGTAAATGAAAAGAAAAAACTTCTTATGATTATGGCAATTGATTTAAAAAAAAAAACTATAATATAGATAAGTCTCGAAATACAAGTTAGCCGCCACATGGCTAACCCAGTATATATCCATTTTAATTTATTGTTTCATATTCACTATAATTTTCCACTTTTTTACCATAGAGAGCAAACAATTACACTCAAATTAAATCACAGAATTCGTCCTCAAAATATCCATGATTCAGTTACCTATGAATTACCATTAGTTCAATGTAAAAAGACATGCAGTAAAAAGCGTGGTTGCCATTTGAGGGACACCCTGTATATATAATATGGAATTGTTAGGAATTTTTATTTATAAATTGATATTATTTCGTATCTAATCCCATCAGAATGCATATTATTTAATATATAATAGATTATCACAACCTTTTCAATTCGTCCTGCATGATTCAGTTTCCTCCAAATTAATTACCTCAATTTCAAGGTGAAAAGGCCATGCAACAATATTTTTCTCCAGCATATAGGCATATTTTGTGACTTTTCTATTAATTAATACATCATATCACTGTATTAAAGTGTCATTTGCAAAAACTACAAACGAAATTTGGGTAATAGTGTTGAACTTTACATGTTTCACAGTAGGTCAAATTAAATTCAACTAATTCTAACCTCATCAGAACAGCATTCCTCAATGAAGTAGTTTCTCCCTATACCTCCAAGCATTTGGTAACAACTTTTTGCATTTACAACGCATTTTCGATTCACTCATGTCAGTAAATTTGATCTTAATTTTGAAAAATTAATGAATGGAAATTCAGCAAGCACAATTTTTTTTTACTTTCTGGGTATGTTGACGACTTCTTATTTCTGGACGTTTTGCTAAAAATTGTCATAAGTGAAAAATTCGTCGGTTCAAATTAAAAGTATTGTTTGAGTTGAAGAGAAATTAATCAAAAATTTCAGATGGAACGGTGTATGTCGAATCTCATAGTTGAGGCATTTTCTTCTTTTTTTTTGTGAACCGAAACTTCAAAAATTATTATCTAATTGTAGAAATTACTTGGAGGAGATTTTGGTTTCGCGAAAAACAAATAAATTGGCCATACACACAAGTGCCATCTTTGGCAAGTGATGGTTGTAACATTGTCATTTTATATTTTCAGATTTTGTATTGTTCTATATTATTTTAATTGTAAATTTAATATTAATACATCCTTTTGCTTGTGTTTTCGTTTCGTATATTGAATTGCGAAATTTATTTCCCACGAACATAATGACAAATATTTTTTGAATGATAATCGAACTTGTTGCGAAAACTCTGCCTACCACGGTTAGACTTTTTTTTCAAATTCAAGCAACTAGATAAGAAGCAGTGCACCTCTTTCTGATGTGGTTTTCATAGCCAGGTAAAATTCTTTTTCTTTTTTTTTCAATATATTATCGGGAGTCTGAGTGATGTTCCTTGATCAACGCGGTGTCCTCTTCCCAACGGTATTTTTAGTTTTATAGCAGCGCGTCTCTTTCTGGGGTTTTCGAAGTCTGGGAAAATTCTTTAATTTTTTTATGTATCCAAATAAATCTGCAAGATGTAACTTCCACAACGCAATCTCCTCTTACCAACAGTATTTTTAGTTTTTAATAAATAAATGAATGGAAATTCAGCAACCCAAATTTTTTTTTTGTTAATGACTAATTTTTGGAAATTTTCCTAAATAATTGTCATTAGTGAAAAATCAGTCATTTGAAGTCAAAAGTATCGTTGGAGTTGCAGATAAATTATTCAAAATTTATCAGAGGGCACGGTGAATGTCGAAAAATCATTTTCTAATTGTACAACTAACTTTGACGTGCTTTTTAGTTTCGTGTAAAACAAATATATTGGCCAGACACACAAGTTTCATCTTCTGAAGAAAAAAACATGATGAACAATTGGTGAAGCAAAATAGTGAGATCATACTACATTTTTCCTCCTGTTCATTTATGAGATCTTTTGAGAAGAAATCAACATGAAGTAAGAAATATGTTGGGATGAGAAAAGTTTTGTTGCACCACCCGCGTCCTGTATCAGATTTCTTCAACATTTTCAGGAATATGCCAACATCACAAATGACTTCTTTTGTTTGATACTAATCAGTTCGTTTTCTTGAAATGTTTTGACATAGGCATTTTGATTGAGTTTTGAAACTTCTTTGAATAAGCTCGGATGTTTTCATTGAGAAAGTCACAACTATACCTAAAATTAAATTTCGTATGTAGGTAATTTTTTTAAGTAGAACCCATTTTTCAAGGAATTGTTGCATTCTTTGTTTCCCACGAAAATTTGTCATAATATTTAATTGAAATTATTTCATCTGCTCAAATGTTTTTTGATACATGGATGAAAGTAGGAAGTATTACTTCTATCAATAATAATTAAGTTTTTCACGAAAACTCCTTCCACGATGGTTAAATTTTTTTTTCGAATCCAAGCAACTAGGTACATAAAAATTTTAGAAATCTCATCAATACTAAAATCTCAAAAATTAGTTGATTGGAAACAAATTCTCAGAAAACTCTGCATATTTTAACGAATAGGGTAATTTGTTCAGAATCGATAAAATTTGTCAAATGGAAAGTTTCGTCAAACTTGAAAACAGATTTTTGAAATATTCCGAAAAGTATATCACCCAATTTAAAAAAATGTTGAATCTCCATTCTAGGAAGAGCAATATTTGAAAAAAAAATACTTTCAAATATAGATCCAACCGTTCCTTTATTTCGAAAGTAATTTTTTTTATCATAGTAGGGCAACCTTTCGCGCCAAATTAAAGAATTGATTCGTTCTATTTGACACAAACTGTTCACGAAATACTGAAAAGATTTTTGAAATTATGGTCCAAAAAAACCTAGAATGTGATTCACTAGCACTGTGTACACTCGATAATATGTCAAACTCACCATTGTACATGTAAGTCAAAAACAAAAAAATTCCACTTTTAAATCCCATTATGTTGTAGCCCAGTAGATTTGTTCTCTGTACGCAACGGAAGATAACATTGCATTGACTGAAGATTTTTGCAACTGTTTGAAGCTGCTGAGCGCATTGGAGGTGAAACCACGTGGTGACATTAGGAAGGATTTCGATTACATCCATTGAATTGATGATGGGCGTAATTAATCTCCAGGCTAATGTCGTCAATTCATTCGTCTGAATGTTTTAATTTTGTATCTACTCATAGACCGTTGGCCCATGACACTATAAGTGTCGATTATCTACGAAGGTATGCCCTGCAAGGGTTATGAACATTAAGTTGGATTATCGGGAAAAAATGGTTTGTTGGATCGGTACCCGTTCGCCTTCCTCTCTATTCAATCAACCTCCGGTTGAAAATATTATTATAGAATCAGCTGTACAAATATATTGGAATGGTCGGGTCTATCTAAATTAACGGGGCTCTACCCGATTTGCATAAGTCTAGGTCGGTCCCGAAGGGCGGCATACGGACCGGAAGTTACCCTTCACCGACAGTTCCCTCAGATTATTAACTGAGGAATGTCCTTTGGTTAAACCCTTCATTTTGACATATCATTCAATATTATAACATTTGCTTACAATTTGGGTTGGCGAATTTAGCCGCATTCGAAGAAAAGGTGATGTCATTGACATCAGGGAGGAGGGCGACCGGGTACCGATCCAGCAAACCACTTTTTTTCAATAATCCAACTTAATCTTCATGTCCCTTGAAGGGCATTTTTTTTCGACATATCTGCAGTAATCGAAATAAGTCAGAAATATACTCCATGGTCAACTTGGTCTCCTCTTCCCGATGGATTTTTTATTTCTGTAGCAATGTATATGAGGTTTTCATAACCTGGAATATGACCTACCCCTATTTTGTTTCGTTATATTGGTGGGTATCCAGTTATAGTTTTTCAAATAACATAGGTTTGTTTCGTAGTATACTGTTTACGTTTTACGAATGAAAATTGCATTTTTATCACGTTTTCTTGATTTTTTTAGGAATTTGGTATTATGCTCTAAGCCAGGAAGTGTCGCTGGACATTTGGTATTGAAAGCAAATAGTCTTTAGAAAGATAACACAGCCAGTAAATGATACTTCATTCTACAGTCAATGGTCTGCACATCAGAAACCGTAGCTGTGAAAGTGTGGCTAACTTCACATTAATCAAATATGTCATGTTTTGAATCATACGAACCTGTTCAAATGAAGAGTAACTGATTGTTCTGATTATAAAAATTGATGATTAAAGCTATAACATAAATGGGTATCGAAAAACAACCTAGCAGCCAAATGACAAACCCCGTAAATATCAATTACAATCTATTGATTCATAATTACTATAATTGTTCAATTTTGTTATCGAAATGCAAACAATTCCACTTAAATTGATGGACAGAATTTGTCCTCAAAATTTCCTTGAGTTGAATAAATATTATTATCAATAATAATTACCATTATTTCAATGGAAATATGGAAGTAGTAAAATGAATGTTTGTCATTTGACGGTATATTTAATTTGGAATTGTTATTTAGCAATTGCTATAATTTCCTATTTTTCCCATTAGAATGCATATTATTCAATATATAATAGGTAAACACAACCTTTTCAATTCGTCCTGCATGATTCAATAACCTCCAAATTACCACGAGTTCAAGGTGAAAAAGTCATGCAAAAATAATTTTCACATATTGGCATATTCTGTGGCTTTTCTATTAATTAATACACCACTTTCATATAACTGTATTATAGTGTCATTTGCAACAGCTACAAACGAAATTTGATTTATAATGTTGAGTGGGTCGAATTAATTTCAATCAATTCTATTCTCACAGAACAGCAGTCTTCAATGAAGTAGGTTCTCCCTACAGCTTCAAGCATTTGGTAACAACTTTTTGAATTTACTGCGCATTTTTTATTCATTCATGTCAATAAATATGATCTTAATTTTGAAAAATTAATGAAAGGAAATTCAGCAGGCACAATTTTTTTTACTTTCTGGATATGCTAACGATTTTTAATTTCTGAATTTTTTGCTAAAAATTTGTCATTAGTAAAAAATTCGTCGGTTTAAATCAAAAGTATTCTTTGAAATGGAGATAAATTAACCAAAAATTTCAGATGGAACGGTGTATGTCGAATCTCATGGTTGAGAAATTTTTTTTGAAAACCGAATCTCCAAAAACTATTTCCTGATTGTAGAAATTACTTGGAGGATGTTTTGGTTTCGCGCAAAACAAATTTATTGGCCAGACACACAAGTTTTATCTTCTGAAAAAAAAACATCATGATGAACAATTGATGAAGCAAAATAGTGAGATCATACCACCTTTTTCCTCCTGTTTATTTATGAGATCTTTCAAAAGATATCAACGGATGAAGTAAGAAACATGCTGGGGTGGGAAAAATTTTGTCACACCACACTCACCCTTTATCAGATTTCTTATAAATGTTCAGGAATCTGCCAACATCACTAATTACTCCTTTTGTTTGATACTAATCTGTTCGTTTTCTTGAAATGTTTTGAAATAGGCATTTTGATAAAGTTTTCAAACTTTTATTATTGCTCTTGAGGCCAAGCTTTATGTTGAACAAGTTGACAATAATTAGAAAATCAGTAATTTTTTTGAAAATGTTGTAAACTTTTTTGAATATGCTCGGATGTTTTCATTGAGAAATTCACAACTATATTCTAAAATACCGTTAAGTTTCGTATGTATACGACAATTTTTTTAACCCATTTTTCAAGGAATTTTTGCGTTCTTTTTTATATTGAATTATGAAATTTGTTCCCCACGAAAATTTGTTATAATATAGAATTATTTGAAATTATTTCATCTGCTAAAATGTTTTTTGACACAGATGAAAGTAGGAAGTATTACATCTATCAATAATAATCAAATTTTGCACGAAAACCCCTCCCCACGATAGTTAATTTTTTTTTTCGAATCCAAGCAACTATATAAGAAGATTTGAAAATCTAATCAATACTTAAATCTCAAAAGTTCGATAAAATATTGATTAGTTGATGAATGGAAAAATATTCTCAGAAAACTCACTTTTGCAGATTTTAACGATTAGGGTAATTTGTTCAGAATCGTTAAAATTTATCAAATGAAAAGTTTCGGCAAACTTGAAAACAGATTGTTTAAATGTTCTGAAAAATATTTCACCCAATTTTATTAGATTCACTAGCATTGAGTACACTATAATATGTCAAACTCACCATTGTATATGTTAGTCAAAACCCACAACACAAAAATTCCACTTTTAAATCCCATTCTGTTGTAGCCCGGTTGATTTATTCTCTGTACGCAACGGAAGATAACATTGCATTGACTGAAGATTTTTGCAACTGTTTGAAGCTGCTGAGCGCATTGGAGGTGAAACCACGTGGTGACATTAGGAAGGATTTCGATTACATCCATTGAATGATGATGGGTGTAATTAATCTCCAGGCTAATTTCGTCAATTGATTCGACTGAATGTTTTAATTTTGTATCTACTCATAGACCGTTGGCCCATGATACTAGAAGTGTCGATTATCTACGAACGGATATGAAGATTAAGTTGGATTATGTGGAAAATAGTGGTTTGTTGGTTCGGTAGCCGGTGGCCCTCCTCCCTGTTCAATCAAGTTCCGGTTGAAAGCAATGTTGAAATAGCTTTTTATGTACCAAGTGCGTCATATGGATCCTAACGCCCGGAGGGTAACATTCACCCGAGGGCCTTTGGCCCGAGGGATAAATGTTGCCCGATTTTATTTTTCACGAACAAATTATCTTAAACAATGTTAATCAATTCATAAATTTTTCTCATAGTATTTACTGCGTTTACTACACCAAAAACACGTTTTAGATAGTTACTTGCTCATTGTATACAGCAGTGCCTGTGAGCTGCTCAGATTGGTACGGGAGGTCGTGGGTTTCGTTATCTGCCAGTTTAATAGATAGATCCTTTGACAAAAATTAGATACTCGAAATTAAAGATACGGGCACCAGGTTCTTTTTTGTGAAAATACCAAAAACACGGATTTTGTCAAAGGATGTACTTTGTGCTTCTTAACAGTAAAACAAAAAATTCTGAAAACACTATATTCACAATTTGTATATAAATTTGGATTCAATAAAAAAATGATTCATATAATTGAGGTTTGAATTTTTAAATTTCTACAAAAATACTATGATTGCAATGATTTGAGTTTACAAATTTGGAAAGAGTATAATCGCTTACAAATGTCTGGTTTGTTTCTTTTATGATGAGTGTTTGCGATGGTGTAGGAAGACTTACTCCAGAGCTCGACTGTAACGTTACGTAGGAGCCTTGTAGGGTGTCTCGAGACAGCGGCTGCTCTACTAGCTGGATAAAGTTTGTAGTAGCTTATCTGGTATATTGGAGTATTTCCTAAAGCTCAGATGTTTGAATGCTGAGTTACATTGTGGAAAATAAAAACAAACCAGTACCTTGTCTCCAATTTACAAATGCGATAAGAATAATCAAGGAAAAATCAACTTACAGATTAACTATTAAAGTTTGTTACAGAAATGGTAAAATTTTGTATCTTTACAAAAATAACATTTGTCTAAAAAATAACATATTAAAGATTTGCTGAAAGATTTGCTGAGTTAAACAATGTGTTAAAGATTAAAGTTGTGTGAAGCACAAGAATTTACGATACAAGTTTAAATTTAGAATCTTCTCAGAGAAGGCCAATCTCAATCGAGCATGAGAAAAATAATTATCATGAAAATACTGTTTTCATAAACTAAAGAATAAAATATTCAAATTTGAACAGTCATTCAGACTGACAAAAGGAAATCAAATTATTGATCTTTCCTATCGATAAAGATACATAATTATAGAATGTCTCCAGACTGAGGAGAAAGAGAAAGTGTAATGATAAAGTGTACAGACCGACTAGTCAAAAGACGAAACGAAACGTTGTTCAAATGTTAAGGTATCGGGATTACATTGAATTATTTTTTCCGCTGCCGACACTGTAAATAGTCCATACATGCTTAGCAACAAAACAGGTAAATGGCCTATATCATTCGTTTACTAATTCATCTTGACAACAGAATGTAAATAGTGTCATTTACATGCCTAGGGTGATAATGACTTTGCCTTTGACAAGTAATACCTTCAGCTTCATTCATATCAATTTTTAGGTTATGAGACCTTTTGAATATTATTGTTGTCTGCTTATTCGGTAACTTAGTTACACGCACAAGCAACTTAGAATGAAATAGCGAACGTATAATCATGAAGGAAGGGTAAGAAAACAAACTTCAATTCAGGCAAATTTTGAGAAATGTCAACAAGCAGCGGGAAAAACGTAATAAGTAACACGGAATGTATCGACTGTTATCATCCTCGGCAAGCGACAAGCATCGGCTTTGCCTCGGCTCGTACTCGCTCACCTCGAATGTTAACACGTCTTTACATTCCTTGTTACTTAAATAACTATTTCCCGCTGCCGACACTGTAAATAGTCCATACATGCTTAGCAATAAAACAGGTAAATTGCCTATATCATTCGTTTACTAATTCATCTTGACAACGGAACTTAATAGTGTCATTTACATGCCTAGGGTAATAATGACTTTGACTTTGACAAGTAATACCTTCAGCTTCATTCATATCAATTTTTAGGTTATGAGACCTTTTGAATATTATTGTTGTCTGCTTATTCGGTAACTTAGTTACACGCACAAGCAACTTAGAATGAAATAGCGAACGAATAATCATGAAGGAAGGGTAAGAAAACAAACTTCAATTCAGGCAAATTTTGAGAAATGTCAACAAGCAGCGGGAAAAACGTAATAAGTAACACGGAATGTATCGACTGTTATCATCCTCGGCAAGCAACAAGCCTCGGCTTTGCCTCGGCTCGTACTCGCTCACCTCGAATGTTAACACGTCTTTACATTCCTTGTTACTTAAATAACTATAAGATTGAAAATTTTGAAAATATTTATGAGTGACGCTCATGTGGCCATCTTTGTTTCACCAGAGACGTGAACCAAGTCGCAAAAATTAATTTAATACATTTAAAGAAAAATCTGCCAAAGAGAAAGTCGATATGTAGGTAGATCGATTCAATCAAATAATCGAATTCAAATTAATCGTTATAAAATATACGACCTTTCATTTCTTCGTTGTGGGAAATCAATAAATTTCCCGAAGGAAAACTCAAAACACCCAAACACCTTGAATGCTCGCTTCAGAAAAAGGGCCGATGAAGGGCCTCCAAGAAGGATATCCCTTTCCTCTCGCTCTTTCTATCTGCAGTGTTACCAATGCAGTAATGTTGCATTTCACATAACAGAACAATAAGGTACATCGGAACAAACTATAATCGGAACAAACTATCTCAATGAGATGTTCGGAATGAACTATCTCAATCAGATGTGAAATTTATTTAATTATGATATAGTTTCAGATGGAAATTATAAAAGGAACGCAATGTTTTACATTTCGTCACAATCCCACAGAATGTGACGCTCAAAGCTGAAAAAGTGTTAGGAAATTTACTGCCTGTAAAATCCAAATACTTATACGAGAAGGTTAGGTTTGATCGTGAGTGGGCCCGTATCAGGCCCTCCACTGCGGCCAATGGCATATTGTGGCTCACCCTATGGTTATATTTCTACCAGTATATCCAATCTCTTGACGAAATTGAGGAATGCATTGGGAGAACAATTTACCAGGTTTTCTGGCCTTACTGTCGTATCGCCAAATATTGAGAATCTGGTTCTGGCCGCTGCAGGGCATGTACGCAATGTGTTTAGCCGTTTCATCATCCTCCATGTAAAGCCGGCACTCTGCATCCTGTGCAAGACCGATTTTATGCATGTGATGTTTGAGTTTGCAGTGACCAGTAAGCAAACCTACTATAACTCTGAGATTCGCTATACTGAGTTCTAGCAGTTTGTCAGAGTCCTGTTTTTTCCTTGTACAAGCAATAAATGCTTCGGAATGGGAGAGGCCCGATAGACTACGCCAGTACTCGAGTATTTTATTGTCTGCCCAAGCTGTTATGACTTTCTTGGCAGTGCTATATGCTAAACCGATTACCGGTTCTGGTCCAGTAAACGTTGTTTTGCCCCCCCCCCCTTTCGCTAGGGCGACCGCTATTTCCTTTTCTTCTAGGCCTGTGTGACCTGGTATCCAGACTAGGGTAACGTTGTTGCGTTGCGCCAGTCGGTTTAAGGAGTCTCTGCAGTTCCATACTGCCCGAGATTTAAAGCAGTTGGATTCAATCGCTTTAAGTGCTGCTTGACTATCTGAAAATATTTTTATTGTTTTTCGTGTGTGGTGTCGATTTTCCAGCTCCCTGGCACACATTTCAATGGCATATACCTCTGCCTGAAATATCGTAGCTAGTTTACCCATACTGAACGAGCGTTTCACTACCAGGTTCATCCCATATATTCCAGCTCCGACGCCCTCCAGCGTTTTGGAACCATCAGTGAACCAACGTTCATTTGGTTTCATCCCGGACCCAGTCTTCTGTTTCAGGAAAGACCATACGAGAAGGAGTATGACCATTTTCTGAAATGGAAAGATGAAAACACAGTGAATACCGTAAATGAAACTCTTAATTGGATACTTCCAGGAACTGGTGAGTTCATCTCATGAAAAATATTTATATTTTTTATTTATTTTAAATTATTTCAGTCTGAAAAATATAGTGCAAATAGTCTATGGACCAAATACTCACAGCTGAAATCAACATTGATTGTTAAAGAAAACATTAATATATCAGCATTCAGTCAACTGATGGCCTTTCTGAAAGTTAAATCAAAAGGATACATTCCTAAAAAATCAAAGGTGTTGGAAGGTGGACAAGTATTATGTTTCATAAGAAAAGCTCCAGATGATACTTTTCTGCTACATAAAGTTGTTCTGGTAATGGGCGTATTTGGAGGCTTAAGACGTGATGAAATCGTCAAGATGACAATTGATGACATTGAAGACAGAGGAGCCGTTTTACTGATCAAGGTACCAGAAACCAAGACCAGCACCTCAAAAAGTTTCACCATTGTTGAAGAAGGCGAAATTGGAGCCTTGAACTTAGTTAAAAAGTACATTGCACTACAACCAAAAGGATGTAAACAACGTAGGTTTTTTTTAAACCTACAGAAATAATAAATGCATTGAGTTACCTGTAAGTACGTAAAAATACTATAGGAAGTTGATTTTATTGAAAATATGAAAAGGATGTTCATAAAGTCAGTTGTGGAATCATCTGCGACTGAAAGTTGGAATTAAGTCGCTATTTTCCATTGTACAAGATAACCTCTCTTGGAAGGGATTCATATTATAAAGAGAAACATTCTCAATATCTATCAGATGTAGTTCAATGTCCACCGTGGCCTTAGCCGGGCAAGTAGTTGTTTTCTGTTAAATATTACAAAAAAGTAACTTCAATTTTATCGTAGGTTTTTTCCTTTTCCAGAGGAGTCATGTATTGGTTCAATTTTCACTTGAGAATTTTTCTCTTTATAACTATAGGAAGTGTTCCTCCTATCATAGCGAAATACCCTAATTTGGAAAACCCGAAAGGTTACACCGGACATTGTCTACGCCGAACGTCGTCAACGCTTCTTGTTCAAGGTGGTGCTTCCTTTGAAACACTAAAATTACATGGAAAATGGAAGAGTAGTACGGTAGCGGAGAGCCCATTCCGTTTCCGAAAAAGTAAATGTTAACGTTCCGAACGAAACCGAATGCACATTGAGGAGTTCATCATCGGTCAACTCACAGAACTTCAAACTTCGTACTTATTTTTCAGGAGCATTTGAAAATTGTAATTTCTATTTGAGAGAAAATAATTATACCCTTTTTTATGTACAGTTATAAATAAAACTTTTCTGAGTAATTAATTTATAGAACTATGATTCATAATGCCCTCCATAACGCCCCGGGCGTTATTGGTCTGTTAATAGCAACCGTTGCCAAGGTATTATAAAGCAGTAATGGACAAGTGAAAAATAAATGTTATTATTGAAGCAGCTGTACAAATATATTGGAATAGTTAGGACTAGCTAAATCAACCGGGCTCTAGCCGATTTACATACGTCTAGGTCGGTTTCCAAGGGCGTCATATGGACCGGAAGTTACCCTTTACGAAAGTTACCCTCAGATTATTAACGAAGGAATGCCCTTTGGTTAAACCCTCCATTTTGACCCATTATTCAATGCTATAAGATTTGCATACAATTTGGGTTGGCGAATGTAGCCGTATTCGAAGGGAAGATGACATCAGGGAGTGGGGCGACCGGGTACCGATCCAACAAACCACTTTTTTTCTATAATACAACTTAATCTTCATGTCCCTTGAAGGGCATACCTTCGTAGATACTCGACCTCCCTAGTGTCAAGGGTTAACGGTCTATTAGCGAAACCTGGAATCAAACCAGGATTCAATTTTAACTATTCAGTGAACAACTTGATAAACCAAGATTGACATGAAACTGCAGATTATCTCTGACTGAACCCTAAAGAGTTACTTTCTTGTCATAATGGAGAAAGAACATTGTTGAATTGTTTAAATTGTTATTTCCGCCTACCGGTTCCATCCCTACGATCAACCCTCAGAAGTCCTCAAGGGACTTGTGAGAGCTAGGGAAGACGCAGCCCTTGCCTTTTAAAGTGTGATGCCATGATGGGAATCGAACCCACGACCCTTTGAATGAGAGGTGTACCATCACGACCACCACGGCCCATAAAGAAGCTTCGACCTATTTAAACAGCGTGCCATCAAGGGTAACCTAGGATAACTGCCTTTCATTTTTTTTTATTTTTGAGATTGTTTCGAATCCTTCAGTTTTTCATTACATGCGAACAATATGAGTTACTGTATAAAGTCATTCAGATCATACATATGGAGGTCCTTCAAGAAGTTGGAATCAAATAGAAAAAATTTTTTTCTGAAATTTTACTTGGGCATTTTTTTGCACAAATAAAGATGAAAAATGGTATACTAGGACGGGCTCACGTGACTTTTGCTACCTGTCATCGTTTAACAGGTTCATTTGCAAGAATTTCAAAAAAATGGTGGAAAAACTTTTCTTGCCATTTTACATGATGTATGTATGTTTCCAATTTGAACTGTTCTGTTCTGTTTAATAGAAAGTTAATTTTTGAGCATTTAGGGTAGATATTCATTTTGATCGATTTTTGTCAGTATTAAAATGATACCAAACTAATTAATCAATAAAACATGAAACAAGTTTGCGTATCTAACAATTGATAGAGATATCCACGTATTTTGCAATCTATATATCAAATCAAATTAAAATATACTTTATTGTCCAAGGAATCAAAATTCTTGTTGACGAAGCGAAAAAAATATTAGTTTAATAAACAAACAAACAAATAAATAAAACGGTTCGTCTATATTGAAGGCAGTTTCGTCATGTATGTACATACCTGCCTTGTTAAATAAACATAATTGTGAACATACTCAAGTGTAATATAAAAAAATAAAGTTTTCCAAAAAAATAACCAACTAAATTATAAACTTTCACAAACTCATCAAAATGTAAGTAAATAAGAATATATATGTAATATTTTACCTACTTTGTAATGTATAAACGTATTTATGAAACACAGAACTTACATAAACTAGCAAAAAGTTAAAAAAAAATAATATAAAAAAAATTTTTTTTCAGATAAAAACTCGTCGTAAGAATATTCTTGGAAGGTATAATAGGCCTTCTCCACATTAAGTTCATCCTCAGCCTTTCTGAATATTTTATAGACATCAATCTCCTTGATGTACACTGGCATAAGTGCTTATACATTTTGATACCATTAAAAATAACCGAATCCTTGACTAGTGAACTATTTGGAATGGGAGTTCAATATTTCTAATTGGCATGCGAGTATTGTACGAAGAGACATGCGTGTTGAAGAAATATTTATTTTTCTGAATGAGACATACCTATTGACTCCAAAAAGAAAATTGAAACTACCGTCAGAATACCACTGGCCTTGAATGGGGGTTTGCAATTATCTCGCATGCTTGCTTTGCAGATGTACCGAACCGCTCTTCTTTGAAGTACAAAGGTCAAACATAAGAGCTCTTTTCAACAAACACCCCAGAAAGCAATACCGTATCTTAAGTGGGAATCAATTAATGCGAAAAATGATGTTCTTGTAGGTGAATATCCCAATTCGCTTGAAATTACTCTAAGAGAATAACACCCTGAAGCTAGTTTTTCACTTAGTTTCATTATATGATCTCTGAATTTATATTTATTGTCAACGATATGCCCTAAAAATGTGGAGATGTTCTTATTTTTGATAATATCCTTTCCTAACCAAATATCTGGTAAAGTGCATCTGAAGGTAAGTACACTAGTTTTGAGTCACACCACTCTTTGATTTTAATAACATCACACGAAATGGAATTGTGAAGTTCCTCGACATTTTTATGGTGCCACAATATTTTCGTGTCATCAGCAAAGAGAGTCAGAGTTCCACTTGTATTCACAAGTGTCATGTCATTGATATATAGCAAAAACAGAGTTGGGCCCAGCACGTTTCCTTGAGGAAATCCATGGCTGATGGCTTGCTCTGTAGAGTATTTATTAGTTTTACCTAGTTATTAACTATAAACATCAATCCTCATGACAATAAAGGAAATTCAATGACTGATTGGGTCTCGAGCCTCAAGAAATTACAAAAGAGTGCAATTTTAAAACTCAATATTCAACTATAGGCGTGTTCTTTTTACCAAGACTCTCAGCTCATTCCAGTTGGCATGTGAGATGTCAGTATTCTTTTCATTTATCTCAAATTGAGATCGTGAGATTTTCACCTCCCCCTTGCCGATCGAGCACACGCTGGATAAAAATATCATTCTTTGATTTTTGTTAATTTCTCGACCGTTTTGTTGGACTGTTTTTGGTCAATTGAGATTATTTCTCAAAATCTCATATCATACTGGGTGAGGTGAATATAATGTAGCAAATGCTCATACTATATATTTATCCCTTTCATTTCTCTATGAAATGAATAAGTCTATCTGAACAAAGTATAAGCATTTACTTGAAATTTATTTTATTCACATTCACCATTGAGATGAGATATAATTCAGTGAATCCAAGATAAGGTTGTCCACCACGGGGATATCTGAAACAGTAATAGATACAGTTTTGGTGGAAAAAAAGTTGCGTAACAGAGGGACCATCTATATGGAAGTATGAAATTTCAATAAACATTTTTAATTTTCAAATTATTTTGGAAAAACTGAAATTTTTTAATTCTTATTTAATTTTTTTGTGGTATTGTCTGCCCAAGCTGTTATGACTTTCTTGGCAGTGCTATATCCTAAACCGATTACCGGTTCTGGTCCAGTAAACGTTGTTTTGCCGCCCCCCCCCCTTTCGCTAGGGCGACCGCTATTTCCTTTTCTTCTAGGCCTGTGTGACCTGGTATCCAGACTATGGTAACGTTGTTGCGTTCCGCCAGTCGGTTTAAGGAGTCTCTGCAGTTCCATACTGCCCTATATTCAAAGCAGTTGGATTCAATCGCTTTAAGTGCTGCTTGACTCTCTGAAAATATTTTTATTGTTTTTCGTGTGTGGTGTCGATTTTCCAGCTCCCTGGCACACATTTCAATGGCATATACCTCTGCCTGAAATATCGTAGCTAGTTTACCCATACTGAACGAGCGTTTCACTACCGGGTTCATCCCATATATTCCAGCTCCGACGCCCTCCAGCGTTTTGGAACCATCAGTGAACCAACGTTCATTTGGTTTCATTCCGGACCCAGTCTTCTGTTTCAGGAAAGACCATACGAGAAGGAGTTTGACCATTTTCTGAAATGGAAAGATGAAAACACAGTGAATACCATAAATGAATCTCTTAATTGGATACTTCCAGGAACTGGTGAGTTCATCTCATGAAAAATATTTATATTTTTTATTTATTTTAAATTATTTCAGTTTGCGTAACAGAGGGGCCATCTATATGGAAGTATGAAATTTCAATAAACATTTTTAATTTTCAAATTATTTTGGAAAAACTGAAATTTTTTAATTCTTATTTAATTTTTTTGTGGTATTATCGTCAGAGTTGGAACGAAATAAAAACAACTTTTTTACAGAAACTTTTCATGAGCTTTCTTCAGACGATATCAGTCATACAGTCATACAGTAAACGTTTCTTCAACGAACGACCACCATCAACTTCATTTTGTTTCTAAAACTGCAGTTTTTTAAAGAATTTTCTTTTCTGAATTCAATGATGTATCACATATGACGATAACATTACGTTTCAGGTTCTTTTCGGTCATCATCACGAATTTTTAAATAAACTTTTGAGTACGGACCTGAATTTAAGAGAATTCACTAAAATTGGGTATCGTAGATCAAGAAAATCAAAAGTTGGTATTTTTATTTAACTACGTTACACAATACAATGTTTGTAGCAAGTCATGTTTGACTTACTTCTGAAAGTAACGTAAATGGTGTAAAAACTGTAAAAACAACAATATAAAGACTGTGGAATACTAACAAATAAACGAATAAACAAACAAACAACATCATTCACAGACACAAAAAAAATTGTATAATTATATAAATATATCAACCTTTTAAATCAAAGAGAAGCAAATATTTTTTCAATTTTCTCTTGAAAGTGTTCAGACTGAGCTCTCTGAATTCTTGAGGTAGAATATTGAATAGTGAAAGATCTAGGGAATTTTTTCTGGATAAGTGAAGACGAAATCGTTCGAGACGTATGTGGTGAGAGTTACGTGTATCATGTTCATGAATATAAGATTGTTTTGCCAAAGGTTGATTGCTTTTTATGTATTTCAATTGAAACATATTATATAAATGAAGTTGGTAGTGGCATACCAAGTTTTTTGAACTTCTCTTGACAGTTATCCCGGTACCCAATATTAGCCAGAACTCGCACAGCTCTCTTTTGCATCCTAAATATCTGAATGGCGTAACATGAATTTCCCCAAATTTGTACACCATAACTAATATGGGAGTGAAACAGTGAAAAATATGTGGTTCTTAATATATTTGCATTAGTGATGTTCTTCAATTGGCGAAGAGCAAATAGAGAACCCGCGAGTTTTCTCTTCAGTTGAGAAATGTGCAGACCAGTTAGGTCTATTGTCTAATGTAATGCCTAGTAATTCAACCTGATTCGTTTCACAATTGGAGATCACTTGATTACTAGCAGAAATCTGGATGTTTTGTGTCTTTTCGCCATTAAGTTTTAGCTCATTAGCACTGTTAGTAATCTTGTCGAGATGAAACTGTAACTAGTCATTATTATTATCTGATAGAATAAAAGTGGTGTCGTCCGCAAAGAGAACTGATTTATACGGCATCATATAGGTACACAAGTCATTCACATAGTTGACAAATAAGAGAGGGCCCAAAACAGATCCTTGTGGAACTCCATGCTTGATAGTTTGAAAAATTGACAAGGTACTGTTGATCATTACTGCTTGTTGATGATTTTTTAGATAGGTGTTTATCAATTGAAGCGGAATACCTCTAACCCCATAATATATAATAGTGAAGTGTTGTATTTTATGCCACAATAATGCTGTGGAAGCTGAGAGTTTGTATCTGAATAATTATCCAGAGAGAAAACAACTGAGTAGAAATTTTTTTGGATGATTCATTACAAACCTCAAGCAATATGGATCGTTTATAGACCCAGTATTAGACAGAAATAAATGCAGCAATTGAGAAAACGAAGAAAATTTAATGTCTGAAAATCTAGAAATATCACTTCGGGAAATTGAGCGTACCAGTGGGATTCGACTGCTCATTTCATTGTGAGGAAACATAAATTCCATCCATAAAATTTAGAATTTGCCAAGGTCTCAGACCAGGCGATGAGGATGGTTGGTTGGTTGGTTAAAGACTGACGAGCGAGATACCGGGTTAACCTTGTGGTTTCCCTTATTACTTAGATCAGCTGGGGTCTATTGTATTGTTCTGTCGTCAGTGGTTCCTGGTTAAATAGGACTGTGTTTTTCACTAGGTTTAGTAGTCTATTTACTAGGTGTTTCGGACTCATGTCTGTTTCTAGGTTGACCTGTCCGAAGGATATGAGGATAGGCGAACTTTCTGAGAATGGTTTACGAGGAAATGCCAAGATGATGAAAACTTTCTCCATAAAACTGTTTGGTCGGGTGAGAGTATGGTTACCAATAATGGAATTTTCAACCGTCGATATACTCATTATTGGTTAGGAGAGAACCCCAAGGTTCCCCGAATGAGTAGACATCAGCACCGTTTTGGCTTCAATATGTGGACTGGAACTTTTGGCACACGATTGATTGGCCCTTATTTTTACCACAAGTCACTTACCAAAGAGCGTTATCGCACATTACTTCAACGCGATTTTGAAGAAGCCCTAGATAACTTGCCAATATTAGTTACTGTTGATTCCGCAACAAGATGGTGCACCTGCACATAATGCCAAAATGGTGGAGGAATACTTATCGAGTAGAATTCCGGACAAATGGATAGGTACACATTCACCAGTTTCCTGGCCACCACGTTCGCCGGACATCACTACGCTAGACTTCTCTCTCTGGGGGTACATCAAGAATAACGTTTACCAGCATATTTTCGTTACGGAAGTGGAACTAAAGTAGGCCCAAGACTATCAAGCGGCTTGATCAAATACTTGACCATGTTGATTGTATCAAGCGTGATTGATAGTTTAGAAACCCGTTTGAAGCTTGAAGCAAGCATTGACGGTGATTGATAAAAAGTTTCAATGACTCAAGTGGATGGTCAAGCCTCTTGATAGTCTAGGGCAATTTCTATCAAGCATTGCGTCAGTCAAGCGGTGGAAGGCATGGCGTCCACTTCGGAAAGCGAAGTTCGCGAAAACTCGGGAATTCATCAGTTTGTTGATTGAATTATATCGCGATTGTCCGGAATTGTGGAAAGTGAAGAGCAAGGATTATTTCAATAAAAATAAAAAAATGCGGCGCTTGAAAAAATCGTGGGGGCACTGAAAGCGATAAAATCCGATTTCAGTGTGATACCATTGAAACAAAAAATTAATATTCTCAGAACAAACTTCAACAGGGAGTTCAAGGCCATCGAGAGTAAAACAGTGTCAGGGACGTCTACAGACGACATCCCTGAACCTTCGCTGTGGTATTACAATGACATGCTCTTCATAAAAGACCAGTTGGAAATCGCACAAACCGTAACTTCTGAGGTAACAATTTTATATCATTATATTTTTTTTTACAGTATTTATTGTATATCACGAGTAATGTTACACAAGGCAATTGTTTTGCCATAGACCTGACCCAGGCGTGTTGAAATATTGGCAGAAGTTATCCCTTATTATTTTTACCTCTACTGTAGAATTGCCTTTGGTTCTTTGAAGTTGTGCCATCTCTTGAATGTCTTGCCTCCATGACCCAGGTTCCACAGCACCAGTCACAATATCGTCTCTGTCAATATCCTGAGGTTGCAAATACTTGGCTCTGTTCTTTGAGCACAACTTTTTGTGCAAATGGCAACATGCCATTACAATTTTCACAGCTTTCGGTGGTTCAAATTTAAGGGCTTTTTGAAATATTTTGAATCTCTTCGTTAATATACCAAATGCATTTTCAGTAACTCTTCTGGCTCGGGAAAGTAGTTGAAAATCCTTGTCTCGTTCGTCAAAACAGCTCTGTTGTAGGGCTTCATGAATTGAAGGAGAAGTTGGAATGCTTCATCTCTAATGAAGACGTACGGAAATTTTTCATTAGGAGTGTCTGATAACTCAGCTTGACATACCTGATAAGCTGGTTCTGAGACAACTTGCGCCAAAATAATGTGTTCTTCAACACGCCACCATCTGACACTCGGCCATTTGCTCCCACATCAACCATCAACAATTGCCATAAGCACAATGCTGAAAAAACCTGTAATTGTAATAGCGGGACCCAGAATGGCGAGGTTTTTGTATTGATACGTATTCACCATCAACGCTCCCCACGCAGTTGGGGAAATTCCACTGTTTTTCGAATTCCTGAGCAACCCGTTTCCATCCATCCTGCTGTAACAAGTAAATTGGGACATATGAACAAACCAGAAAGGGTTAAAATGGGCGACTCATATGTTTATTCATTCAGTCACATATATTCATATTTAAGTTGTATTTGAACATTTAGATTTGTATATTTATATCATATTATATAACATTATTATCATTTACATTATTTGAATATTTGTCTTTATATATTTATATATCTATATTTCGAATAAACGTTATTATTATTATTATAACCTTTGAATCATTGAAATCCTCACATCACATCAATTCTTCCTTAATTATCTACAAATATTACGATAACTTCTCTTTGAGACGCAAATAAATGCCTATCTTAATGCTCGCAAATAAAAAACTATTTCAATACTCGCCAATAAACGACTATTGGTCGCAGTTCTGTGGTTCTGTCATCTATCACAGAATTTCTTCGATTACAAATGATGGAAATGTATTGTCGACCGGAAATAATTTTTTGTACGATGTAAATTAATAAAATAGCTTCTGTTTTTACATTGAACAAATACATGTATTTAAATTCTAATTATGTTACTTATATGCATATGTAAAAATCTGTTAGACTCATAATTGAACACAGAGCTCGAATCGAGGTGTGTAGAAGTGGTACATTTTTTAAGGCCTATGAAAATTACAGGTCCCTTTTTATCCGGGAGTAAATCCCAACCAAGTTCCCATTCAATGCTGAGGATCCACCACAGTCTCTCGAGAGCTGCTGTCTTACTCAACAGTGAGGATCCATGATAATCTTTCCTGAGCTGCTGTCTCACTCAACAGTGAGGATCCCTGAGCTGCTATCTCATTCAACACCGAGGATTCATGACAATCTCTCGTGAACTGCTATCTCATTCAACACTGAAGATCCACGACAGTATTTCCTGACCTGCAGTCTCATTCACCTAGGATACATCGATTGGAGCAACAACTCCTTCCACAAGCTAAGTACACATAATTGTGTGCTCTCAGTGTTTCTACGAATTTCTGCAAATTTCTACGCTTCTACAAACTAATTATACATCGACCTCTTAGGAAGTTGTATTTCCTACCGTCTTCCCAGACGTACATCAACTTTTTTAGTGAAACGTTAAGTTGCTCAAATAGGAACTGTGTTGCCTAAAGTAGGTAACCATTCAGTGAAGTTATAGCAGAGACTCTTCTCAGGTGGGTTAAACTGGGAATCATTCATTCCTGGTGGACATTGCACTGCCGTTATTGAGAATTTACAATGTTTATTTATAAAAGGGCGCCACTGCGACTTTAGAACCTAGAAGAGAAACAGAAAACGAAACTTGCATTATAACCCTCACATGAAGAATTAACACTTATTGTAAATAGGAATTTATTTATGAAATTGCTGTTGTGCCTACATTACACCATGCCGGGGAGCCGCACAGTTTTTTCAATCCCTCGGCTGCCGCCCGACAGAAAAACCGCCCGGGAAACTTCCGTGCGGCTCTGTAACACATGGTGTAATTTAGGCTTGTAGTAATTTAAGTTTGTAAGCTTTCATGCACTTTATTTTATTTTTTGTTACAGCAACCGACTCCGGATAAAGACTCGCAATCACAACTCAGTGTCGAAAGTGTATGGTCTCCTTCTGACGTAGTTACACCCACAACTCCCAAACCAACCATCCCTGTAAAGACGGGTAAAAAAAGGCAAGGAGGGCCTGATAGCACTGATCAATCAGTGGGACTAGCGACTGAATATTTCAAGCGACCTGAGACTAAAGAAGTTATTCTGGCTAAGGGATGGGCTATCAAATTAAAAAAGTTAACTCCATACCAACGACGCTTCGCTGAAAAAATCATAAATGACACGCTTTCTGAAGCAGAAGTGGGCACCTTGACAAGGGAAGGAGTGCGTTTTAAAACCCACCCTCCTTGTTGGTCACCCTCGCCACCTGCATCGTCATCTTCTACAATGAATAGTTGGCAAAGGTACTCCAACCCAGGGCAGACGCTGTACATTTCACATCCACATGCCAGCCCTTCATACCCAGAGCAACACCACGAAACGTCTGAGGAAGATAATGCTGCTACGTTCTTCTCCTCATTTATTTCACTGTGAAAAGTGCCCTAATCTTTTCTGTTCAGCAATAATGTACATCACTTGTGTGATATCTGTATTATTTGAAAAGTGTAATTATTTGTAATTTTTTTCCATTCTTAAAATATAAAGAGATTTACTTGGGCACTAATTTCTTACTTGGATGTTTTCCTTCAATGCTTTGATAATTGCAGAGCACGTTTCCATGATGATGAGGTCCAGAGTCTGCGGAGCAATAGCACACGTGTATTTTAGGTCTTCTAAATCCATGCCAGATGCTAGGTACCTCAACGTGACAGAAAATCTCTGACTTGCAGGAATTTTGGTGTCCTTCTTTTCGATGTCTTGGCGGACTAAAGCGCGTAGATTATCGAAACTTTTTTATCCATGCGTAGAAAGTTTCTATAATCCCCCTGTTCCCAACCACTCAGAAAGTTAAGGAGGTGTTGATGAGTGAAGCGGTTCCTCATTTTATACCAGTCCTTAGACCACCGTCTTTTTTTCTTTTTGTGGTTTCTCCTTTTCACTGCAACCAATGTTAAGGCCAGGAAGCCCAAATCTACATTGGACACCATTATACGCTCCACACTCCTCCACTTCTCAGCTTCGAGTGAGAGTTTTGATCAAAAGATTGAAGTGTTGATTCAAATACGCTTGAAGCGCCCATCAATCGGAGCCTCAAGCATTTGATCAAGCTGCTTGATAGTGTAGGGCCTCCTTAAGAAGACTAGTTCTTCAAGCTTTTGAAAGCATTACATTCGGTATGCTAAATAAAGTTTTAAATTCAATAGTTAAAAGATGTTATCTATGTTTGGAGAATAATGGACATCTTTTTGAACAGTTTTTATAATTCCTGATTATAAGAGGTATTCTTCATTTAAGTAATTGTATTAGTGTGTGACTTATTGTTATTTCATGTTTTCCTTTTGTTTTAGCATTAACTAAAACAGGTCAACTCAAACTTTTGATTTTCTTGATCTTCTACGATACTCAATTTCAGTAAATTTTCTTCAATTAATGCCCGCACTCGAACATTTTTTCAAAAGTTCGTGATGATGGCTGAAAAAGATCTGAAACGTTACTGAATTATCATATGTAACGCTCTTTCGTCGTTACAAGTCACTTTCACACCCGAGTCCAGGTTACGGATTTTCTCGGGCGCCACCTCTGTTTATAGTGGGAATGGCCACTTGCTCCGGGCAGCCTCACTGGAGAAAATAATACTCCAGGGGTCACTATGGTATTGACCAAAAACTCTGTGGCCAGTAAGGCAGACTTTACTTGCCGTTCCTGGGTTCGATTCCTGGGTACCTGCTGCTCTTAGTTGGAATATTCACAAAGCACTTATTAATTGGGAGGAGAAAGAAATAATCAATATGAATGTAATGAAACACTACTGAGAATACCATGCGTTTATTATTATTACTATTATTATCCAAAGCGCAAACGGTTATGGGGAAGGGAATATACAGTCAGCAAACAAAATATCACCTATTCCAAATACTAAAGCGGAAGCAACAACGGGAATATAAAATGAGCGGTTAATGGCGGAATAAGCGGAAGGCAACGGATCAACGGGGGTGACAGCAAGCGATGCGCAGGTTACAACAGGCAAAAAGCTCTAAGTTCATCGTTAAAGTTCTAGAAATGGGGCTTGCAATTCTCAGTTCAAGCTATTCACGGTTTAGGCACGGATGACGTAGTCTGATACCTCTATACTCAGAGAATTCCAGCTTGCGACTCCCAGCAAAAGATGTTACAGGCACATTGCTTTCAGTGACAGTGGCTCACCATGTATAAAAAATGTAGCCTTCGACTATCAGTCGAAGATGTTAGAGGCACATTGCTTCCACTGACAGGGGCTTACTCGGTATGGGGAATCTAGCTTGCTACTATCAATGAAAGATGTTACAGGTACATTGCATCCATTGACAGTAGCTCACCCGGTATAGAGAATCTAGTTTGCGACTATCAGTGGAAGATGTTACAGGCACATTGCATCCACTGACAGTGGCTCACTCGGTATGGGGGAATCTGGTTTGCGACTATCAATGAAAGATGTTACAAGCACATCGCATTCATTGACAGTGGCTCACCCTGTACTCTGAGAACTGCTCACCCTTCTTAGCTCACCAATATGTTCCTTCGGCGGCACTCTGCTCACTTACCTCTCGGAATCGGCGTGGTGCCTTCTATCGCGATGGCTTCACTACTGAATTCTCTAGTCGACTTCTGTCTAGACCTCACCTAGCCATCCCTTCCATCGGCCCCTTTCAGACTTTGGAACGGAAACGGTTTTGGAACTTAGAATAATTTCTACTTTGTGACGTAGGCGGCTGGACTGGCTCTGCACGGCGTGACTATCAGACTGCTGTCAACGTATCGACTAACTCCTAACTCTGTCGCTGTGAATTCGGTTCAGGTAGCCGTGGAGATTCGAATCGAGGCGGAGGGGGCTGATGTCGCGCGCTCAGTGAGCCTCAGGGATGTGACTTACATAACTGAAGCGCGTATATACTGGGAGTTATATTTACACAAGGATAGTTCACGGATTTTACTCGAAAATGAATGACATTTTTATGAATACTAATAACGGAGATAGGATTACAAGATAATTGTTGCTTCTGCCTGTCTTACAAAACTGGGCAATTTAGTAACTTCGTTACACATATGTGATACATCATTGAATTAAGATAAAAAAATACTTCAAAACCCGGTATTCTTCAAAATGGGGCAGTATTTAAAAAAATAAAGTTGATAATGGTTGTTCGATAACGAAACGTTGGAAAGTAAATCTGATATCATTAGAAAATAGCTTATAAAAAGTTTATGCGGAGAAGTATGATTTATTCCATTCCAACTATGACGATAACACCACAAAAAAATAAAATTAGAAATAAAAAAATTCTGTTCTTCCAAAATAACTTGAAAATTCAAAATATTTTTTTTTTAAATTTCATACTTCCATATACATGGACCCTCTGTTACACAACTTTTTTCCCATTTAACCAAAACTGTATCTATTACCGTTTCGGATATCCCCATAGTGGACAACTTCATCTTGGACTCACTGTATAAAAGACCAATCCTTTCATCATTCAATTTAACAAATGAAATGACAGCCCTCCTATTATTATCAATGCATCGGAGAGTTCTGTGATCGGATTGTAAGAATAAAATGCGACGCTGCCAACTTTGCCAAAAAAAAAGGTAAATGTAAACTTAGCATATGCCTCCATCCCCAAGAGAATCCAGGAACCAATTATAACGGCAACATACACTCAAAATGCCTCCTTTTTCTTATCGGGGAGCAATAGGGACTAGCGAAGCGAGCATGACTGCAAGCGCAGCGAGCAACTATTTTCAATTACGTTTTCAACGCTATAATAAGTAATCGGATCGAAAGCATCTTTTATACACAAATTTGTCAAGCTCCCTCGGATAATTAGAAGAAATATAAGGTAGCGCGGACCAACATTGACATTGGTATAACATTGAGACAATTTCTAAATCTAATCAAAAATGTGACTACATTGGTAGCCATACTATTTTCTCCTTACTATCCGAAAGCTTTGTTTAGACGTAATGCGCATGATCCGCAGCAAACTGTGGATTTATAACGGTGGCTTTTCAACGTGCTCCCAATATTTTATGAATTTTGAGTCATCAGGCCCGAAGTTTTGGTGTTAAAGGTAATTTAAGCTCTACTTTTAATATTACAAATCAGTTTTTGTATCAGTTAGTGATTTTGTAAAAATTAATTTTTTTTTTTTTGAAAATTAATTTAAGTTATGTTTGATAGTGTCAACGTCCAACATTGACACAGTCAATGTAATCCTTATGCCAACTTTAACTCTCAAAATTTTTTGTAAATGACACGCACAAAGAAACCCAGACGCCCTAATATTCGAAATATTCGAGGCTATGCAAAAAGCTCTGCAAGCAGTTAGAAATGATGACAGTTTTAAGGCAACCGCTGAACGTTATGGAATAAACCGGATAACTTTAATGAACCATTTTAAAGGATTTAAATGTAAAGCTGTTGGACATCCTACAGTTTTAACCTATGAAGAAGAGGAAATGTTGGTGCATACGTTAGTTAAGCTTGGCGAATGGGGCTATGGATTCGACCGACTACAAGATGTGTGCAAGACTACGTGCAAAAACTTGATCGACCGTTCCGTTCCTTTCCACAATGGAATGCCAGATACTGATTGGTGCATGATGTTCGAAAAAAAATGGTCTAAAGAAATAAGTAGACGAGTGGCTCAAAATGTTTCCAAGAATAGAGCTGTAGCGGGGTAACGGGAGGTAATGAAAGATTGTTATAATAAATAAACTGCAAGCTGTCTATTCGCGTTTCGGTTTGGATAAAAAGCCACAGAACATCTCTAACTGTGATGATATTGGTTTTCAAACCGATGCCAGGTGTCCAGGAAGCGTTGTGCAAAAGGGGTAGCCGAAATCCAAACAAATTGGTCGGTAGCGTTACAAAAGCGGTACACGGTTCTTATGTGTTGCAATGCTGTTGGAGACTTCTTACCAAAGTTTATCAACTACAAAGAGCTTCACCTGTATTCCACTTGGTGCGTGGACGGACCGGAGAATTGTCGTTATAATTGTTCACCGTCTGGTTGGATGAGTCCCTTCAGTTTTTTTATTGGTTTAGTAACTGTTTTATTCCGTCAACTTCAGATTAACAGGGTACTAAGCTTCTTATTTTGGATGGGCAT
This sequence comes from Chrysolina oricalcia, assembly GCA_944452925.2. Classification (NCBI taxonomy): domain Eukaryota; kingdom Metazoa; phylum Arthropoda; class Insecta; order Coleoptera; family Chrysomelidae; genus Chrysolina; species Chrysolina oricalcia. The sequence continues at coordinate 26,465,403 of OX101812.2, read as the reverse complement.
AACTCACATTTATTTTTAGACTTGGTAGAAACAGCCGCAAGACAAAATATCGAAATATTTTGTTTACCAGCTCACACGTCACATTTAGTTCAGCCTCTGGATGTTGGCGTTTACAAATCGGTTAAGGCGTCTTGGAGAAAAATACTTCGAGATTTTTATCAAGAATCGGGTAATAAAAATGTCGATAAAATTATATTCCCTTCTTTAATGAAAAAATTGGCCAATACTCCAAGTTTGTCCACCAACCATTGTCAAACAAAAAAAGGAAAGAAAGACACAAGAATCACAAGAACCTAGCTCCAGTTCGTCAGAAACTGAGGTAATTTATGATGATAACAGTGAGCCGGAAGATTTTGAAGATTCGATCACTGCAGAAAATGAACTAGTAGAGATTGAGATAATTGAAGAAGAAGAATAAAATGGGGTTATTGGGGCTAAAACAAACAACAGTCAAATAAGTACCCATGCTGATATTCGAAACGTTAAACTTGGGAATTGGGTGGACGTTAAATATCCTGGAAAAAAAGATATCATTCATTATATAGGAATGGTTTTAGAAGTAAAGGATGGCGATATGAAGGTTAACTTTTTACGTGAGAAGGGTTTGTATTTTGTATATCCTGATCTTGAGGACACAGAGCCAGTATTATTAACTGCAGTAGTTGCAATTATTGACGTACCGGCGATGAATAGAGGAATGCATTTTTTTAAAGTGCCCCACATTAGTAGAGTTACCAAAATTTATTAGTTTAGTACTGTTACCTTGCCAAAGTCACGTAGCAGAATTTAGTTTGTAAGATGCAATTCCTAGTTTAAGTTCCAGTTTTTGATAATAAGGTTCTTACATTATATTATTCTTGTGTTATTCAGAATAAAATTATGATTTCTTTATAAACAACAAGGTTTTCAGGCTGTTTTACCCAATAAGTTTTGGAAAAAAAAATTAGGAAAAATTGTTCGTCCTTAAGATTGACTTAGGCTTCAATTTATATGGGATGTCAATGTTATACTATCTATGTGGTAACATTGACACCGGTCAAAATTTTTAATTTTCATAAAGTAAAAATCAGAACATTAAATACATCATTGCTCAGTTTTACTATATAGTATGCCTGTCTCAGGAAATTATTAGAGATTTTAAAAAAAATCAGATCTAATAAAAAGAAATTATGAAGATATGCCAATGTTTGCCCCTTTTACCTTACAGAATGTCATTTGAAAAAAAAAAGTTTGGGTCACTTCCAGTGAACCCGAAAGTGGTAAATTCTCAGATGTAGCGAAAAATAGACATATTCAAGCGACATACCCAATTTGAAACCTGTTTCTTCAAAACCATAGAAAAATTGGGGGACGTACCTCACTCCCAGTCGCCCGGTATAACCGAAATGTTCCTTCACATCCATAATTCAGCAACATGCATACAGGGTGTTTCAAATTCGATCCTCACCATTGAGATCTCGGAAACTATGAGAGATACGAAGATGGTTAAATTGGGGCAAATTTGCGCATTTACCTGACTAACAATATGCCGTTGAGAAAGTTCTGAAATTCCGAGTATATCACGAGATATCCGGAAAAAAAAAGATTTATATTTCGAAGGATTCGAAAATAAATTGCACTTCCACATTGCCACGTTTTCCCTGCAACATAATGGTGATTTCAGATTTGCTATCCGACGTTTCGTCTTCCGGCCACCATCATCAACTTTATTATTCTCATAGGTGCTACTTTGGAATCTTTCTGTTTTGAATAGAACCAGATTTTACCTTTTCAATGATGTATCGTAAGTTATCATTCTTTTTCGAAAAATTGGAGATATTGAAAAAAATGTATTCTTATCATAATAGGCTTTGACTTTGATATTTCTAAATTTGACTATCAATTTGTTACACTCAATGCTATTGTACAAGTCATTGAATTTTTCGCGAAAAATGGCTTTCACGAATGGAGAAAAAAGAGATTTGATACAAATTTATTACAAATACCATAGAATCAGTGTTAAGACATCAGAAATGTATTTAAACTTGTATTCCGAAAGACGACAACCACATCGTACTATGTTCAATTTATTGGATCAAAATCACAACAAGTTTGGTTCATTTGAAAGGCCGAGGAAAAAATACGGAGACAGAATGGACCAGGAAACTTGTATGAGGTAAATTTCAATAAAAATCAATAATTTGCAGATAAACATGAACCCGGGGAAATCTACACGTCAAAGGACCCCGCACAAATCAAATGAGAAATGGATCCCTGTCGAATTGGCTGAAATTTGGTTGTGTTGTAGTTTATACCCTTCTGATCAAAAGTCTCCATGGGCCCGAGGCCTAAAAATGGACAGTTTTTTGGGTATCGAAGGTCAAAAGTTGCGACTAGTGCAGATCTCTCACGCACTCGAAAAAGAATTTGCATCTCTTACTTTGGATGGTCTATTCAACTCCTCTCGTCTGCGTGTGGTGATTTCACATTTGCCATATTATTCAAAATAATGCGAGTATTAGGATGGATTTAGTCAACTTTAGCATAAGCATTATCATAAACATAAAGGTAACATCAAAGGCTTTCATCATAAACTTAACATTGTTGTATAAATAGTGTCATTTGATATAACAGATTCAACTTTCGCTTTTAACATATATTTAAGCACAATTTTGAAATGATGTTGACTAAATGCACCTTAAGAATCTTCAAAACATTAGCTTTTGTAGAAACTTGACATTTATTGACAATTCAGAAATTGTTATTATTCCGGTCAAAACTGAACAAAGTCATCGCCATTATACATAGTCAAAATCAAATGTGATCGCCTTGGAGATTTGCACAAGTTGCAACATTTAACTTTCGATACCTAAATAACTGTCCATTTTTAGGTATTGGGCCAATGGAGACTTTTGATCAGAAGGGGATATGGAAGCGAAGTGTAAGGTCATATATGCAGATGATGTTTTGTTTGCAACCTGTGGCAACTCTCCCGAAGAACTGGCAGATAATTTAAATTTACTATATAATAAATTTACTGAATGGTGTCTGAACAATCATTTAATTCTGAATCACGGGAAAACGGTTCTAATGAAATTTAACATAACAAATGATCCCAACACGTCTTTTGAAATAAATACTGAAAATATTAACATTACGTCTTCCGAGACAACAAAATTCCTTGGAACTTTTCTCGACTCATCACTTTCTTTTCAGACATGTACTAATCATATTTCTAAGAAGATATGTAGCAGTTACTATGCAATCTTACAACTCAAAAATATATTCTCCCAACAACAACTAATGAATATCTACTATGCGATGACATACTCGCACTTATAATGTTATAATATGGGGAAACTCTAGATTTTCAATAAAATTGTTTATTTTACAAAAAAAATACGTCTCATCTCTGGTATCCATAAACGAACTTCCTCTAAAGGCTTTTTTCAAGAAAACAAAATTTTAACTATCCCCTGTATTTATATCTATAAAACAATTCTATTCGTTAAAAATAATTTAAATGGCTTTATTAAAGGTGCTGACAAACATAACTATAAGACAAGGCATGGTAATCTTCTTCGAATACCGCCTCATCGGACAACTTTCTATGAAAAGAGTCCATCTTATACAGGTATACAGTTGTTTAATAAACTACCAATCACTATAAGAGAAATCCAAAATCTTAATGTATTTAAAAAATCTCTCAAAGATCTCCTGTTGCAATACTCATTCTATAGTCTGAATGAATTTCTGGAATATAGTTTTTAATACCTTTTTATTATTTATATATTTACCTATGTATAACAACATATTTTATGTACTTATTATATTTTCTCTATTGACTTTTCCAATATCGTGTAAATTATCTGGATGGAATAAAATGTTATTTATTTATTTTATTTACTTATTTATTTATTATTTATTTATAAACTACAACATATCCAAATTTCAGCCAATTCGACAGGGATCCATTTCCCATTTGATTTGTGCGGGGTCCTTTCCTCCGATACGAATATTTGTCATACAAATGCTTGGTTTAAAATTTTACAAAATACACATATCTCAAAAATTGCATCCAGGTGATCCCGAAAGGCGATTAAAATTTTGTAATTGGCTAATAAGAAGACCTGATTTTCCTGTTTTCCAGGAAAATGTAATTTGGACAGATAAAAGCACTTTTACGAATTGTGGGATATTCAACCGAAATAACCGAAATAACCCCAGACCTCAAGTGCGATTTGGTATTTATAAAGATAGACTTTTGAGTCCTCATTTACTTGACGGAATTCTGAATGGAGAAACCTAGCACGAGTTGTTAATGTCGATGTTTGAAGACTATTTGGATGATCTACCTTTGGCTAACTATAACAACATCTGGTTTCAACATGATGGTACTCCACCGCACACTACCAGACGAGTATCTAATTACCTGACTGAAAGGTTTGGTGATAAATGGATAGGGAATAATGGGCCGGTGGGGTGGCCAGCATGGTCTCCAGACTCAAATGTTATGAATACATTCTTATGGGGTAAACTGAAAAATAGAGTTTATGGTCAGAAGGGATATCAAAATATTGAGGACCTTCAACACAGCATTGTTGGAGAGTTCGGAAGATTGAGGAGGAGGGACATTAATCGTGCAGTGAATAATATTCGAAGAAGGAAACAGTTGTGTTATCATAAACAGGGCCAGCATTTGGAGCATTTGCTGTGATTTACTTTTGTTTTTACATTTCAGTTAACTATTGTTATTTATTCAAAGTTCTATTTTCATTGAAAAGGACACAATGTCTAATTTACATCATACACACCTCATATATCAAATTTTGATTGTTGATTCTGTCTCCGTATTTTTTCATTGGCTTTTCAAATGAACCAAAATCGGTGAGATTTTGATCTAACACTGTTTCTATTGTATTTATATTAAATTTGTATCTCTTTTTTCTTCATTCGTGAAAGTAATTTTTCGTCAAAAATTCAATGACTTGTACAATAACAAAATATCATTGAGTGTAACAAACTGAAAGTCAAATTTAAAAACATGAAAGTCAAAGCCTATTTTGATAAGAATTAATTTTGTTCAATATCTCCAATTTTTCGAAAAAGAATGATAACTTATGATACATCATTGAAAATGTAAAATCTGGTTCTATTCAAAACTGATAGAATCCAATGTAGCGCCCATAAGAAAAAATAAAGTTGATGATGGTGGCCGGAAGACGAAACGTCGGATAGCAAATCTGAAAATACTATTATACAGTGTGTCCTACTTACCATGCTCACCATGGGTATCTTTTTAATGGTAAGAGATACGAGGTCGGTTAAATGACACCAAATGTGGAGTTTATCAAGGCCAACTATAATGTTTAAAAAATATTTGGATAAAATCTATTCATTTTTGTTTTATACGCAAATAACAGATTTTGATCATTTTCATGTCTCTTGCAAGTGAATTTTGACCCACTTCTGGCGGTCCTTTTAACTTGAAGGTTGGCAGATGTTCATAATGACGGTGACGATGCACTAAGGAATTTTTATTGAAATAAAAAATAAAAAAATGGCGGCTCCTCCAATATGGCAGACGAGATTTGTGATTATGGTCCGATTCCATGTGGGGGTTTTTGCGGTCGAAGATCCTGATTTTTTGTTAAAATTCATAAATTCAAGATGGCGACTTCAAAATTGTTCTTTTCTTTGTATAAATGACGATAACTCCGTTGTTATCAACAAAAAACTATTACTGTGACATATCATCTCTAAGCGAAAAAAAAGTCAGAGTGAGCTATGACCTACATTTGAAAAATAAAAGTTGTTGCTGATTTCTCAAATTCTAGTTGGTATAAATTTCATATTTTTTTATAAATCTCAATTAAAAACCTTCAGGAGAATGTGAAATTCCTATTCGAATATTTTCATAAATAAAGAAGTTACGGAGGAGACATGAAAATGATTCAAATCTGTTTTTTGCGTATAAAACAAAAACGAATGGATTTTATCAAAGTATTTTTTCACATTATAGTTGGCCTTGATAAACTCCACATTTGGTGTCATTTAACCAACCTCGTATCTCTCACCATTGTGAGCATGGTAAGTGGGACACACTCTTTATCAGAAAAGTGCAATTTATTTCGAATCGTTCGAAAAATAAAACCAGAAAAAAATATAAATCATTTTCCGAAATTTCTGTTTTTTCCAGATATCTCCGGATATACTCGGAATTTCAGAAGTTTTTCAACGGCATATTGTTAGTCAAGTGAATGCTCAATTTTGCCCCAGTTTAACCATCTTCGTATCTCTCATAGTTTCCGAGATCCCAATGGTGATGATCGAATTTGAAACACCCTGTATGTGCGGCATAATGACAAAGCGGCTGTGACAAACGAATGATCCTCGAAACTATCGAACTTAACGACGTTTCCCTTCAATGAAACCGTTTTGTATAATGAACTTGCAGTCTATAGAGAATAAATTAATAACCGGAAATAGCAATTTTCTAGTAGTAGTTTGATCCAATTGTTTGTTGGCAATCAGCAGTTCTTACGATAACTATAATCGCCCATCAAGTGTGTCTTGAATTGGGCACGTCCGCATGTACAGAGCTACTTACTTCTGACGTTGTTGACAACATTGTCATGCGAAAACCTTGTATGAATTAAGACGTCGCTTTTTGTCCACCTATGTATTTTCAGATTTTCAGATTTTTTCTTCAAGTTATATAGGGTCTTTCTCAATATCTATCAGATGTAGTTCAATGTCCAGCGTGGCTTTAGATATTACAAAAAAGTAACTTCAATTTTATCGTAGGGTTTTTCCATTTCCAGAGGAGTCATGTATTGATTCAATTTTCAATTGAGATTGTTTCTCTTCAAAATATGAATCCCTTCCGAGAGAGGTTATCTTGTACGATGGAAAATAGCGACTAAATTCCAACTTTCAGTCGCAGATGATTCCACAACTGACTTTATGAACATCCTGTTCATATTTACAATGAAATCAACCCATGACTGGTTTTATGTCAGAAAAATATTTTCAAAGATTCACCGCACAAGAAATAGTCCAACAATTCCTCATTACAATGTGAAATTGCTTCTGAAGAGTATGTTTTCCAATTCTTCTGTGAGTGATACTTCTGAATAATATTCTCCCTTATCTCAATTATAGATAATAATCTCCAATGGAAACTGGACATTTAATAAATAATCAACTATCTGAATGAAAATGCAAATTTTCACTTTCAGATTTTTTCTTCAAGTTATATAGGGTCTTTCTCAATATCTATCAGATGTAGTTCAATGTGCAGCGTGGCTCTAGCCGGGAAAATAGTTGTTTTCTGTTAGATATTACAATAAATTAACTTCAATTTTATCGTATGGTTTTTCCATTTCCAGAGGAGTCATGTATTGATTCAATTTTCGAATGAGAATGTTTCTCTTTAAAACAGAAACATTGATATTCAACAGCGTTGACAAACGACCAGACAACAAACTCGACACAACCATTTGAAGATTTAATGATTTTTTCCATAGTTTAGATTTCGAAACTTGTAAGTGATCAGGTTTAACTTGCATGATAATGTCACTATCACCATCCTTCATTCTTCTATTGTTATCGAATGGAATACGGAACTCCCAACTCAATATTACGATTGCAGATAGTGACCATTCACGACTTCAGACCTCTCCTTGAAAATTATTTATTAAGGTGTCAATTATGTTTATTTTATAACTCCAAATTTTGATAACATGTGGCGCAATATCCTGTTTTGTGTTGTTGGTGGCAGAAATATCTGCCAGAACATTTGCATTTTAGCAAATTTTGCTATCAATCTGGTCCAGTCAAGATGATTTACTTTCTTTGTTTTATTCTTTAATTTAATTAATTTAATAACTGGAGATTGATGTTCGAAGAGGAAGCAAACAAAAAGACATATGTTTGCAAGATGTCACAAGTTACTTTTAAACAATATATGTATGTAAGATCAAGGATGGCCCAGGATTTTGGTTGGGGGGCAGGGAAGCATTTTCAACGGATGCACGTATTAGTACTCGTTAAGAGTGATGCACTTTCTATACCAGGTGACACAAGGGTAACACAACTAAATATCCCGTTTAAAAATATACTGCCAAAAATCCCCGCTCGAATATTATCCTTAGACATTATAATATCCTGACCGACAATGTCCTTAATTTCCTCGAGCCCAAATGTCTACCAAAGGTGAGTTCATTTTGGATAGATCAGAATGAAAAATACCTCCATCTTCCTCCCGTTAACCCTCGTGGTAGATGGTGGCTGTTCCTTCTCAACCTGAAAAGGTCCTTGGTACCATGTTTTACTCGGAAAATGTATTCTGGACTTCTGCTCATCTGTGCTACTCTTTAAGTATTCATTTCACAGCATCCATCATTCTGTGTGTGAATCCAAACTCATGATTGACTCTAATTCAGTTCAGTGTAATCACCTAGTTTTTGCTATTAACATTTAGCGTAAATTAGTTATCATGTCACGTTTATCGCGAATGAATTCAGAATTATTCAACAAGTGAATAAACTTTCACTAGTCTGCAAGATTTGACATCAATTATAAAAAAAAATTCATTAATGAACTTTCGCTAATCTTCAAATTCATTTCATAAAAAACGTGTTACTCATTTAAAAGGTGACGAAATAGCTTTCGTTACTTTCAAGATGATTTCAATGTACTTCACTTTACTGGTTTGTTAGGGACAAATAACATTATTCAAATTTGGCCAGACCCACTTCGGCACGCTCTACCGGATATTTACTAAACATTTAGCAAGGGGTAATACCTTCAAGCATATTCGTTTTCTGGTTATTTTCCCAACGCGTTTTGTTTCGAAAATACAGTGTGATAATTTAATAACAATAATACTGTTTTTTTAAGTAGTTTGTTAAAGTATTTAAATGTTTGTTCTAAAATTTGTTCTTTTCGTCAACCAGCTGCACCCTTACGACAACCCACAAAAGTCTTGGAGAGACTTGTGAAAGCTAGGGAAGTCGTAGCTCTTACCTTTCAACGAGTGATGCCATGTACGAGACCGGTGACCATGCTGGGAATCGAACCCACGCCCTTATGTATATATATATATATATATATATATATATATATATATATATATATATATATATATATATATATATATATATATATATATATACATAAGGGCGTGGGTTCGATTCCCAGCATGGTCACCGGTCTCGTACATGGCATCACTCGTTGAAAGGTAAGAGCTACGACTTCCCTAGCTTTCACAAGTCTCTCCAAGACTTTTGTGGGTTGTCGTAAGGGTGCAGCTGGTTGACGAAAAGAACAAATTTTAGAACAAACATTTAAATACTTTAACAAACTACTTAAAAAAACAGTATTATTGTTATTAAATTATCACACTGTATTTTCGAAACAAAACGCGTTGGGAAAATAACCAGAAAACGAATATGCTTGAAGGTATTACCCCTTGCTAAATGTTTAGTAAATATCCGGTAGAGCGTGCCGAAGTGGGTCTGGCCAAATTTGAATAATGTTATTTGTCCCTAACAAACCAGTAAAGTGAAGTACATTGAAATCATCTTGAAAGTAACGAAAGCTATTTCGTCACCTTTTAAATGAGTAACACGTTTTTTATGAAATGAATTTGAAGATTAGCGAAAGTTCATTAATGAATTTTTTTTTATAATTGATGTCAAATCTTGCAGACTAGTGAAAGTTTATTCACTTGTTGAATAATTCTGAATTCATTCGCGATAAACGTGACATGATAACTAATTTACGCTAAATGTTAATAGCAAAAACTAGGTGATTACACTGAACTGAATTAGAGTCAATCATGAGTTTGGATTCACACACAGAATGATGGATGCTGTGAAATGAATACTTAAAGAGTAGCACAGATGAGCAGAAGTCCAGAATACATTTTCCGAGTAAAACATGGTACCAAGGACCTTTTCAGGTTGAGAAGGAACAGCCACCATCTACCACGAGGGTTAACGGGAGGAAGATGGAGGTATTTTTCATTCTGATCTATCCAAAATGAACTCACCTTTGGTAGACATTTGGGCTCGAGGAAATTAAGGACATTGTCGGTCAGGATATTATAATGTCTAAGGATAATATTCGAGCGGGGATTTTTGGCAGTATATTTTTAAACGGGATATTTAGTTGTGTTACCCTTGTGTCACCTGGTATAGAAAGTGCATCACTCTTAACGAGTACTAATACGTGCATCCGTTGAAAATGCTTCCCTGCCCCCCAACCAAAATCCTGGGCCATCCTTGATCTTACATACATATATTGTTTAAAAGTAACTTGTGACATCTTGCAAACATATGTCTTTTTGTTTGCTTCCTCTTCGAACATCAATCTCCAGTTATTAAATTAATTAAATTAAAGAATAAAACAAAGAAAGTAAATCATCTTGACTGGACCAGATTGATAGCAAAATTTGCTAAAATGCAAATGTTCTGGCAGATATTTCTGCCACCAACAACACAAAACAGGATATTGCGCCACATGTTATCAAAATTTGGAGTTATAAAATAAACATAATTGACACCTTAATAAATAATTTTCAAGGAGAGGTCTGAAGTCGTGAATGGTCACTATCTGCAATCGTAATATTGAGTTGGGAGTTCCGTATTCCATTCGATAACAATAGAAGAATGAAGGATGGTGATAGTGACATTATCATGCAAGTTAAACCTGATCACTTACAAGTTTCGAAATCTAAACTATGGAAAAAATCATTAAATCTTCAAATGGTTGTGTCGAGTTTGTTGTCTGGTCGTTTGTCAACGCTGTTGAATATCAATGTTTCTGTTTTAAAGAGAAACATTCTCATTCGAAAATTGAATCAATACATGACTCCTCTGGAAATGGAAAAACCATACGATAAAATTGAAGTTAATTTATTGTAATATCTAACAGAAAACAACTATTTTCCCGGCTAGAGCCACGCTGCACATTGAACTACATCTGATAGATATTGAGAAAGACCCTATATAACTTGAAGAAAAAATCTGAAAGTGAAAATTTGCATTTTCATTCAGATAGTTGATTATTTATTAAATGTCCAGTTTCCATTGGAGATTATTATCTATAATTGAGATAAGGGAGAATATTATTCAGAAGTATCACTCACAGAAGAATTGGAAAACATACTCTTCAGAAGCAATTTCACATTGTAATGAGGAATTGTTGGACTATTTCTTGTGCGGTGAATCTTTGAAAATATTTTTCTGACATAAAACCAGTCATGGGTTGATTTCATTGTAAATATGAACAGGATGTTCATAAAGTCAGTTGTGGAATCATCTGCGACTGAAAGTTGGAATTTAGTCGCTATTTTCCATCGTACAAGATAACCTCTCTCGGAAGGGATTCATATTTTGAAGAGAAACAATCTCAATTGAAAATTGAATCAATACATGACTCCTCTGGAAATGGAAAAACCCTACGATAAAATTGAAGTTACTTTTTTGTAATATCTAAAGCCACGCTGGACATTGAACTACATCTGATAGATATTGAGAAAGACCCTATATAACTTGAAGAAAAAATCTGAAAATCTGAAAATACATAGGTGGACAAAAAGCGACGTCTTAATTCATACAAGGTTTTCGCATGACAATGTTGTCAACAACGTCAGAAGTAAGTAGCTCTGTACATGCGGACGTGCCCAATTCAAGACACACTTGATGGGCGATTATAGTTATCGTAAGAACTGCTGATTGCCAACAAACAATTGGATCAAACTACTACTAGAAAATTGCTATTTCCGGTTATTAATTTATTCTCTATAGACTGCAAGTTCATTATACAAAACGGTTTCATTGAAGGGAAACGTCGTTAAGTTCGATAGTTTCGAGGATCATTCGTTTGTCACAGCCGCTTTGTCATTATGCCGCACATACAGGGTGTTTCAAATTCGATCATCACCATTGGGATCTCGGAAACTATGAGAGATACGAAGATGGTTAAACTGGGGCAAAATTGAGCATTCACTTGACTAACAATATGCCGTTGAAAAACTTCTGAAATTCCGAGTATATCCGGAGATATCTGGAAAAAACAGAAATTTCGGAAAATGATTTATATTTTTTTCTGGTTTTATTTTTCGAACGATTCGAAATAAATTGCACTTTTCTGATAAAGAGTGTGTCCCACTTACCATGCTCACAATGGTGAGAGATACGAGGTTGGTTAAATGACACCAAATGTGGAGTTTATCAAGGCCAACTATAATGTGAAAAAATACTTTGATAAAATCCATTCGTTTTTGTTTTATACGCAAAAAACAGATTTGAATCATTTTCATGTCTCCTCCGTAACTTCTTTATTTATGAAAATATTCGAATAGGAATTTCACATTCTCCTGAAGGTTTTTAATTGAGATTTATAAAAAAATATGAAATTTATACCAACTAGAATTTGAGAAATCAGCAACAACTTTTATTTTTCAAATGTAGGTCATAGCTCACTCTGACTTTTTTTTGTGAAAGCTAGGGAAGTCGTAGCTCTTACCTTTCAACGAGTGATGCCATGTACGAGACCGGTGACCATGCTGGGAATCGAACCCACGCCCTTATGTATATATATATATATATATATATATATATATATATATATATATATATATATATATATATATATATATATATATATATATATATATATATATATATATATATATATATATATATATATATGTATGTATATATATATAGGGTGGGGCACCGAAAACGAAACAGATCGAATATCTTCAAAACGCATATGTTGTGAATAAAATGCAAAAATACGTAGATTTTTAATCCAAGGGGGATATCTTCCTATTATAACCTCAACTGTCATACCTCTTCCCCCACCCCTTAGACACTATCACCCAAACAATTTGCATAGGAAAAGTAGTGAGTGTGATACATCATTAAAAATGTAATTTTATAAGGGATTCAGCTATGTCAATTTTCGCCACCTAACTTCTTATTCTGGCGCCCTCTTGCGGGAAAACAACTGTTCCGTATTCCAAACTAATTTGACATAAAGTTGGTGACAATGCATTATAGAATTTTTCTAAGTAAAAGAACATAATGGCGGATCCAAAATGGCGGACAAGATTTGCAGTTATGGTCCGATTCGATTCAAAATTCATATGTGGTGATTTTCAGGATCGGAAATAATGATTTGTTTAACAATGTAGAAAAACAAGATGGTGACTCCAAGATGGCGGATGAAATTTGTAATTATGGTCCGATTCGAATGAAAATAAGTATGTGGAGATTTTCTGGGACGGAAATTATAATTTTTTTGTCAATGCAAAAAACCAAGATGGTGGACAAAATTTGTAATTGTGGTTCGATTCGATTCAAAATTGGCATATGGGGGTTTTACAAGTTTCCGGTATGATTAAAATGAGTTTATTAAATTGATAAAAAAACGTTTCAAACAAATGCGCTAAAAAGGAAATAATATATTTTTTTTTAGATGTGTGACGTAGGTTATTCTTTGCATAACATAATCAAAAATTTACCACGCGAAAATACCTATTTTGTACTCGCGGCAAGCTTTCGAATCTGTTACGCACAGAATAACCAACGTCCCACATCAATTTTTTTTTATCGCATTTGTATACAAGCTTTTTTATCAATTTCACCAACATGCTGACAATCTGTACCTAAAACCCCACAATCCAATTTTGAATCGAATCGGACCATGATTAAAAATCTCATCCGCCATCCTAGAGTTTTTCAACAAAAATTCCATAATGCATTGTTATCGCAATTATGAACACCTACCAAAGTTCAAGTTGATCAGACAACTTGAAGTGGGTCAAAAGTCAGCTGCAAGATTTTTCCTACACACACATACATACTAATAGGCAAGTAAAATAAAAGCTTTTGAAAAATAAAAAATTGGCCATTGCATAAACTTAAAAATTGGAAAACCTTGCATAAATTAAAATCCAATCATTCCTAATTATATTAATTCACAGTAGCAGCTCAAAGTGTTCGCCATGAACTACCATACATGAGTGTAAGTCTCGAAACGCTCTCTAACGTTTCTGAGCAATTTATGCAAAATTTTCCAATTTGTAAGTCTACAATCTTAATTTTAGTTAGAATACGAAGCAGTTGTTTTTCCCGTAAGAGGACGCCAAAAAGAAAAGTTAGGTATGGAATTACGTTTTTAGTGCTGTATCACACTCCGTACTTTCCCTATTCAAATTGTATGAGTGATCAAGGGGTGAGGAGAGTGGTACGACAGTTGAGATTATGATAGGAAGATATTCCCCTTGGATTCAAAATCAACGTGTTTTTGCACTTTTTTCACAACACATGTGTTTTGAAGAATTCGTTTTCGGGTCGAATCGAACCATAATTACAAATTTCGACAGCCATCTTGTTATTTGCATCGACAAAAAAATCATAATTTCCAACCCTGAAAATCCGCACACACAAATTTTTATTCGAATCAAACCATAATTACAAATTTCGTCCGCCACCTTCTTGTTTTTTGCATTGGTAAATATTGTCACCGAATTTATGTCAAATTAGCTTGCAAATGAAGTATCATAATGTGGAATACGGAACAGTTGTTTTTCCTGCAAGAGGCACCAAAATAAAAAGTTAGGTAGCGAAAATTGACTTGGCTGATTTCCTTATGAAATTACCTTTTTAATGATGTGTCACACTACCTTCTCTATTCAAATTGTTTGGGTGATAGTGTCTAAGGGGTGGGGGGAGAGGTATGACAGTTGAGGATATGATAGGAAGATGTCCCCCTTGGATTAAAAATCGACGTGTTTTTGCATTTTTTCACGTGTTTTTGCATTTTTTTCACAAAAAACCGATTGGTCGATTATTTCGAAAAATTAAATCTATTCAATGAAAGCCAACATGGATATAGAAAAAGAAAATCTACCATTACAGCTATGGTAGAAAGCGTAGAGAAAATTTTAGAATCCTTCGACAGTCACGAATCTGTTCAGATGCTGTGTTGTGACCTTAGCAAAGCTTTTGATACAGTAAATCATAACGTATTGCTTGATAAGCTATACTATTATGGAATAAGAGGAATTCCGCATCGTTTGATCGAGTCCTATTTGACTGATCGATTTCAGTCAACTTGGTGGAAAAATGATTTATCAAAAGCAGAATCAGTGAATCAAGGAGTACCACAAGGGTCAATCTTAGGACCCATTCTATACCCTGTCCCTTATATATTGTTTGTCTTCATTCATACTTGTTTGTTTTATTATTCTTTATTATTATGTTATTAACCTAATTTATCTTTGTATCATACTTTGTATCATACGTATTCTGTATCACTGTATCATTTTGTGTACAATAAATAAATAAATAAAAATTCTCTTCATAATCTATACGAACGACTTGCTAGCTAACATTAACGTACTTAGTGAAAGGTAAAACTGTTGAAGAAATATAAAATAAATCACAGCTCACATTGACAGAGGCCAATTTATGGTTCTCCTGACAAAACTCAACACCTGTTGATGTCACCAAGAGGCGTTACGGAAAACCCAATAAAGTTTCTAGGTTTGATGTTAGATAATAATCTTAACTGGACAGCTCATATTTCTACTCTGAGCAAGAGGTTGTGTACAGCTATATACACCATGAGAAGAATCAAATCTGTATCGACTCACCAAGCAGCAAAAGTAGCATACTATGCTAACTTTCATAGCATAACTAGCTACGGTATACTCCTATGGGGGACTGCCTCCGAAGCAAAAAAAATCTGTATACTCCAAAAAAAAGCTATCAGAGTATTATGTGGCCTGAAATACAGAGAATCATGCAGGAATTTCTTCAAGTCTGAAAATATAATGACAGTGCCAAGCATATATGTATTCACGTGCCTGAAATACATCCATTTAAATAGAGATCGATTTATTATGAATTCAGAAAGCCACTCCTATTCTACAAGATTTGGAAATGACCTCAGAATCCCACTCTATCGGTTGGAAAAGACACAACAAGTAATTGATTATTGGGGACCGAAACTGAATAATAAAATACCTTCAATATTGAGAAATAAAACAGAGAAAAGTTTCAGTGCATGGGCGAAATCACACTTACTGAACCTGTGCTGCTACTCCATTGATGAATTCTTAAATAGTTGATGAATATTTACAAATAGTTTTATGAACATAAATTGATTAGGTATAAGTTTTAAAGTGTTTCATGTTCGTTATTGGTTGTCAATTTCTTAAACAACCAAATTTTTGTAATATTTTATTTTATTATTGCCATTAGTCCTTATTTCATGACGTTTCTTGTAAAAATAGCATTTACAATGAATAAACTTATTTTCAATCTTCTATCTTCTATCATGTAATTTGAAGATATTATGTTGTATTGTTCATTTTTTTGAAACTTATGCAATTACTCGAAAATGTATATTAGCCAAATTGACTAAAATAAAGGATTTATATATATGATTAAGCGAACGCTATACCATCACGACCTTTCATATTGATAGATTATGTGATATCATCTGAAGAACTGCATCTGTGAAGAATATTTTGACAGCACTCCACAAATTGTAATGATAGTAAGTCATTACTAATTTTTCAAACAAATTAGTATGAACATTTACTTCAACTGTTCGAATATAATATGTAAAAACATACACAGTGAGATATCGGTAGTTGTACGAACTCTAACACTCCCTCTGAACGTGAGGTATCGAGTTTCATTTTGGTCTGAAAAGTATTTTCGGAAAGATATCTGCGCTCATTTTTTGGGTTGGTATGATTGAAAATTTCTCGAACATGATAGTTGCGAATATCTATATGTTTTGTCCTTGAGTGATGGACTGGATTCTTGATCAATTTCTGAGCTCGTTATCAGCGTCCACTTATCCATAGAGTTTTTTCTTGGATTTTTAGAATTTCAAACTAAACTATTCTGTTTTCTTCAAATACGTGAAGATTTGCTTCGTAGCCGAACAATGCGCCTGACCAAGATTGTCGTTGAACAAAATACTTATGGTGTAGGCAATATCTGGACGTGTTGAGACTGCTAAATACGTTGATGATGCATCTGCCTGGCGATGAGGCATAGCTTACATTTGTTCTATCTCTTTTTGAGTTATGAGAGACATTTGTTTCGATAATTTTGAATTAGCATCCATTGGTGTAGACACTGGTTCAAAATGGATAATTGCATATCCATATTGAATAATTCATTTATTTCTTGAATGTTTTCTCTGGGAGATGAATTTACAACTCGAAGATATTTCTTGCCTGAATTTGATCACAGGGCAATAGTCTTTTATTCTGGAATTTTGCCATAAAAGAGACGTGTTGAGTTCTGTCTTGTCACTGGTGTTGTGGTTTTGTGATAATCTACTCCTAGTTGCTGAGTATAGCCTTTTGCCACGAGGTGCGCTATTCGGCGTTCAACCTCACCATTAGCCTTATATTTGACTCATAAATCCTATCTGCATCCTACAACTTTTCGTGGCGGTGGCCTTTCAACTTAAATCATCGCATCACTGTCAAGGAGTGATTGAAATTCGCACCTTACATGGCTCTCTTCCATTCTTCTGCATGCTCTCCATTCAATGCTTCATCGATGGTAGTATTTTGATTTTCGTCGACTGCTATTTGAACATCTTCTTTTACTTCAACTAGGTTAAATCTTTTTCTTGGCATTCCAACAAATCCATCTCTTATAATTGCGAGTCGTCCAGGCTCCCTCTTGCACAAAATTGATATTGAAGAAAAATTATTTTCGATGTCATCTTCTTCCACTCGATCATTGTTAACTTTTATCAGTTATCGCATAGTCATCCCAAATCTGCCCCTCTGGTTATTGTTTTGAATCCTATCGAGTTCAGAACATCCCAAAAATCATATTTTCATTTTTAAACTTCTTGAAAATGCTTATTATAACAGATATTCAGCCACCATCATGTATTAATGTCTTGTAAATGCTACCAGGTATGATCAATTATTTAAGGTCATTCATTCCAATATTGTCTGAACTCACAGTTGAAAATCGAGATTTGTCAGTTGACTCCTGACCTAATCTATTGCGTACTACACCAGGGTTCAGAACAGGTCAAAAAACACATTTTCATTTTTAAACCCACATTTCTCCTTCTTGCTGATTACTTTCTACTTCCTCTGCAGATATTGATTAATTTTTCACTTTGTGGATGAGCTTAGCTCCTGCAGATGCTAACTTTGTGAATTGTGGAATTGAATTACTGGACCGGTATTGGCGCAATAACATTTAGAGTTTTAAAGAGAAACATTCTCAATTGAAAATAAAATCAATACATGACTCCTCTGGAAATGGAAAAACCCTACGATAAAATTGAAGTAACTTTTTTGTAATATCTAACAGAAAACAACTACTTCCCTGGCAAAAGCCACGCTGGACATTGAACTACATCTGATAGATATTGAGAAAGACCCTATATAACTTAAGAGAAAAAATCTGAAAGTGAAAATTTGCATTTTCATTCAGATAGTTGATTATTCATTGAATGTCTATTTTCCATTGAAGATTCTTATCTATGAATGAGATAAGGGAGAATTTTATTCAGAAGTATCACTCACAGAAAATCGCTCATTCCATTGATGCGTGAATAATTGCATATCTTTCGCTAGGCCTCCAATACATTTTGGTCGACAAAAATTTATTTCACTCTTCTAAGATCATCAGGGAGGTCGGAAGAATTGGAAAACATACTCTTCAGAAGCAATTTCACACTGTAATGAGGAATTGTTGGACTATTTCTTGTGGGGTGGAACTTTGAAAATATTTTTCTGACATGAAACCTGTCATAGGTATAGCATGTTGATTTCATTAAAAATATGAACAGGATGTTCATAAAGTCAGTTGTGGAATCATCTGCGACTGAGAGTTGGAATTTAGTCGCTGTTTTCCATCGTACAAGATAACCTCTCTTGAAAGAGATTCATGTTTTAAAGAGAAACATTCTCAATTGAAAATAAAATCAATACATGACTCCTCTGGAAATGGAAAAATCCTACGATAAAATTGAAGTTACTTTTTTGTAATATCTAACAGAAAACAACTCCTTCCCTGGCAAAAGCCACGCTGGACAATGAACTACATCTGATAGATATTGAGAAAGAGCCTATATAACTTGAGAGAAAAAATCTGAAAATACCAATGGTTATGAGAAATATAATGTGGTTTATGCACGATGGTTTCAACTAGTTAGTTTTGAAATTCAACATATAAAGCTCACTGGATTAGCCGAATTTAAGCGGCTTTTCTAATGGCCTGCTCGACCGCCAGACATGAACCCCTTGGAATATTTTTTATGTGGCATGTGAGATGGTAGGTTTGCGTCATTGCAGTGGTACATAAAGAATATTTGCAAAATCGGATATTTGATATGTGTAATGCAATAAGCAACACTGTTGTTCGGTATTCAATAAAATCAATGAATAAGGAGTTTATATCTGTGATATAAATATAATAGGTTTGCGGCATTCAAACAGATTTTTTAAAATCCATAAGAAAGATTCTCCTCGAGCAGGATTCGAACCCACGACCTCTAGATTACCGGTTTAGTGCTCTACCAACTAAGCTACCAAATTTAAATTCAAATTCAAATATAGGTTTATTCATCGTTATGTGCTATAAAATTAGATTTCACAGAACTATTTCAACATAGCCTACACTCAAATATGGCATCCTGTGGCTAAGGGCCAGTGATTTAGAAGTAGGGAATGGAGTAGGGATGGGTCAACACTGTGCCCCCGTTTCCGAAGGACAGTGGTGCTCATGAGCGACTTCACATGCAGCCGCAGTGGGGCAGGTGAGTCACTCCCTTGATGTTAGCGGGTCACTCTAATAGTTGTGTGTCCTTCTTTATCGAAAATGTTGAAGCCTTGTCTCCCGCATGCTTATACAGGGACAATAGAAGAGGTGATAAGATTTCAGTTGTAACTGTTTGGCGTTGTTCCGTTGAGAGTAGTCCCAAAAAAAGTTGGCGGCAAAAAACTGGTTAGCGGTTTTAGTCCTCTAGTGAGGGTGTTAGGTGTTATCTATTCTCGTTCTTGGAAAAGATCCAACTTTTGGTAGAGTGTTTTTGGGGCTCGAATGCTGGTTACGTTTGCCAGTACACGTAGGTCATTCAAACTGCTGTATCTATCACTATTTGTGATTATACGCAGTATTTTATTCTGCATCCTATCCAACTTCGAGAGATGGGTATTGGACATGCTGCAGAATACTGGACAGGCGTAGTTCATGGCTGGTCTGATTATCTGCTTATCTTATTTTCCATTGCCAACTTGGAGTTCCGTGTAATGAGGGGGTAGGTCCGCTTTACAGCGGCCCCTGCCCTCTGGATCGCCAAGTTGACATGGCCCCTGAAGTTCAGACGCCTGTTCAGTTGTACGCCGAGGTACCTCACCAAATCAGGCTCCTCCACCTCATTGTCCTTGACTTTAAATTTCCTGAAAAGTTTAGTCTCACTTCTTCGTGAAATTTACCAGCTCGGTTTCGGCTGGGTTAGGGTCAATTTTGTTCCTCTCTAGATATGGGATGATTTCCTGATCAAGGTGATAGCGCAGCAGCCCGCAGACGCGTGCACGTATAGTGAAGTGTCATCTGCATACACGGCAGTATTCGTCGTTGCGCGAGTCGGGAAATCACTCGTATATAGGGAGTACAAATGTGGGAAGAGTCTTGAACCCTGAGGTACTCCCGCCCCGAGTGAGAACTCATCCGAGATAGTGTTATTGAGTCTTACCCTAAGAGTCCTTCCATCCAGGTAAGATTCTATCGTTTTATCATGTATAAGGGCATGTTTGCACTAAACAACTTGGTGATTGATCCCTCCATCCAGACCGTGTCAAATGCGTTTCGCATATCCAGCAGGACCATGACCGTGTTTTTTTTTTCGATGAGAGGCTTCCTTAACCCCGTGAACAATCCAGACTATCTGAGAGTGACCTTCTCTGAATCCGAATTGCTCGGCCGGGATAAGGTTCATCTTCTTTTCGAATTTCAACAAACGTTTGAGAAGTATTTTATCAACTAGCTTAGCTACTTCACTCAGCAGTGAGATAGGTCTATAGCTGTCGGGTTTATTAAGTGGCTTTCCTGGCTTTGGTATTGGTACAATAAGGGCCCTCTTCAGACATTCTGGGTAGTGCTGCCATTTGATGATGAGCTACCGAGAAGACATGTGTTCCATCTGCAAATCGGGATACCGCTTTTTCCTAGAATTTTGGTGTTAGTAATGTCACTAAACCGGCAATCTAGAGGTCGTGGGTTCGAATCCTGCTCAAAGAGAATTTTTCTTCTGGAATTTCAAAAATCTGCCTGAATGCCGCAATCCTATTGTATTTATATCACAGACATAAACTCCTTATTCATTTTTATATTCGGCTATTAACCTGGTTCCGCGGTCGGAGATGCACACCCGATCCCTGCTGAATATCGCTATATGTCGACGATGCTAGGTGTGAAGGGTAAATAGGATCTTGATAATCATTGAAAGCGAATGAATTCCCCACTAACATCTAACTTTCCAACATCTACAAACTCGGTAGTTGGTTACTAACACCAAAATTCTAGGAAAAAGCGGTATTCTGATTTGCAGATGGAACACATGTCTTCTCTGTAGCTCAGTTGGTAGAGCACTAAACCGGCAATCTAGAGTTCGTGGGTTCGAATCCTGCTCGGGGAGAATCTTTTATCTGGACCTTTAAAAATCTGTCTGAATGCTGCAAACCTATTAAATGAAATTAATATTGGATTCAAGCATCGATGGTAGTCACTTTCAACAAGTCTTGTACAGAATGAGAAGCTTGACAACATGGGTATGACTTACCCATCTATTATGGCGGTGTGTGTTCCATGAAAGGAGTAGGTTGGAATCATTTTCTCTGATGGCATTTCAGATGTGTCAATTCTCATGACCTCCATTATGTTCGAGTGGCCTAGGTTATTGCCCCTCCATTGGTCCAGGTACTCAAGTCTGGCGGTTCTATCCTCGCCTCCGCCTCCGCCTGGTTGTCACTTGTTCAACATCTGGCCACCACAGCAGGGATCTATACTTTATCGAGAGCCTCACTATCCCTGTGTATAACCAAGGGGATTAATTGGGTCCGAGTCCTCACGTTTTGCCAAAGAAGCGTCTGGCCATCATCAGTTACATCCTTGCTCTTGTTAACACTTTCTCCAGATGATTGTTCCAGGTGAGCATCGAGTATAGGTTTAACCACAGGTATTTCGTCTCTTCTTGCATTTGTAGGCTTTCGCTGAAGATTCAAAGAGCTCTGCTAGTCTCTCTTCCTGGTAAAAGGGACAACCGTGGGTTTTTGAGGAATGACCTCAAGGTTCTCCTTCATACACCACGTCTGTACGTATGTAAGGACTGATTGCATTAGACCCATGCAGACCCCCGTGTACTTCTAAGTGACCATTATGATGATTTCGTCAGCATAGCCCTGGGCATAAATTCCTCTCCGGTTCACGTCTATCTACCACGAGATTCCATAATAGTGAGGATAGTACCTCCGTTGGAAAATTTCACAGTCGGTTTTCCTCGGGTTTCTGAAGAAGGTCGAACCTTCACTGCTACCGCAGATGCGAAGGCTTGCGTGCCATCCTTTGATGTATGTGCTGATCCGTGGGGTTGCCCATATGAATCTATGACCTCAGATCTGACGCGGTTGGCATCAGTTGCCTCAGTCCCCGCACTCATAATAATGGGGTTTTTTCTCATTAGAAATTCTAAAATGTACTCACCTCGTCTGTTTGTGTCACTGCTGTCCCATGCAGAAGTCAAGAAGTGGTAAGTGCATGATCGTCTCTCACATTATACATGCGCGTACTCTATCAGGTTTGTAATCGTAGATCGAATAATCTCCCAGTCCTCCTAGTCCTCGGACATATCCCTTGGAAGCTCATAGTGCTTGTATGAGGTCCAGATCGATCTGCTCGGCCATGATTCGGCGAACTAAAGCAGCTTCACTTCTACTGTCGGTTTATCTGCAGCACAGTCACCATCTTTCTGGTTAGAAGAACCTGGCTCCGAGAGGATGCTAACATTTTCAGCCCCAAAAAGACTCTGAGGTTTAGAGCTGTGAACTTAACGATGGACTTTTCATCAACACCCGTCACGATGGTTTTCCCTTTGAGGCTCCGCTCGAGTGCTAACCACCGCCTCAGTAGGTCCTTCACTGGTCCTATTCTGACAGCTTTCCTTGGTTGGTGATGATTGTGCTTTCTTTCAGCCAGGTGATCGTGTATTTACCGGCACAGGTGAATACCAGTTCCCCAGCTGAGTCACTTGTAGGAGCGGGGAAGTGCACGATAAGGTGCTTCCCCCGCTGCTAAAATGCGCACTAGAAGACGAATTTTATCCGCCTGTTCTTTGGGTTGGTTTCGCTTCACGGTGAGTTCAATGAGCGCCACCTTGAAGCTTTTCCTGTACATACTTTTCTCTTCGGTGCGGGGCTTCTTTGCAGTGACCCGCATCGAGGGAGAGGTGGAGGTATTTTGGTTGACCCCACTTGTACATGAGGAGGTTTCATGACCCATATCCCCCTGACAGGACGATATCTCTTCAGACGTGGGGGGCTTTGTTGGGGGATAGACGTCCCCGAACACTGTGTCCCACTTGCCTGAGCTTTCTTGCTTACCGCTCTAGGCCAGAGGTACTTTCGTTGTTATTTTTCACGACTCGTTTCAATTTTGACACTCATGAGATTTCGCTTCTGAGTGTTACTGCATATCTAAATCAAAAGTGCTAATGTCACCTCAATTCTCTTAACACCTATTAGATACTCTCAATAATATGAAATCAAAAAATTCTTGTGGCTATAACGATTTATGACACTAAGGTAAACACGATTAACTTAGTGTCATATACTATGAATTTCCATCAAATAAAGGCCACGTAAAGGCCACGTCAATCCAAAATATAACGATTTATCCTAAAAACTACTAAAAACTGCATTCAGGTTCTTTCACCTCATACAGTTGAACTCTTCAATGGATCATTATCTCGGCTTCTTTGAAAAAATCGCATATGATGCCGTTTTTTCATTACTCCCTAAGTTATCAAAATTATTAGAAAAAATTGTTCACAAGAGACTTTGTTATCTTCGCTAAATGCCAACAAAATCACGCCAGCTCAACATGGTTTCATGAATAATAACTCCACTTCATCAGCCATGAACGATATCAATCAAATGATTTATGGAGCAATAGACTCTGAAAGTCATTTTCTTGGGTTGTCCTGCGAATTCAAAAAGGAGTTTGATAGCATATTTTTGAAACAATTGTGAAAAGGTGGGGTCTGACCCAATAAGAAAATAAGTTGTTGGATGTTTGGATCTGTGTAAGTAAACTAAAAACGACTATGTAAATTTCAAAAACCTTGCAGGTTTAAAGAGCTTACCTAAGACCAGGCTGTGCGATCAAATTAATGAGACGAGCATAAAGGCCGTTTTGGCTCTTAGAAATAGCTTCCACAAATCTCATTCCTAAATGACTACTTGCACGAAAATAATCTGGTAGTGCCTTTTAAATAAAAAATGAGTTTTTTGCCCGCATTTTATTCCCTCATCTTCTATCTTTACAAATGGACATACCTGCGCCCTCTATCGGACAGGAGCCAAAACCCCAAACAGTCATGGCCTGGGACAAAGGTCCCATAGGTATAGTTACCTCTTTAAACTACGTTTGTGCTATTAGCAACCAGGTGGAACGCGTTATAATATTTATGATTGAATAGTGGAAATCTCCCAAACAAGCAAATCGACAAGAGCGTTTCAAAGATACGTGAAATGTTTCGTTTCATGTTTTCAATTATTTTGATGCTCAACCTTATTCACAATGGTGTGAGACAAAGGCTCTCAAGATATCTCTCAAACAGACAGCAAAAGGTCATTATATAAAAAAATAATAGTAAATCGTGCCCTCCGTGGGAACACATAGACCACGGAGTACCACAAGAACCAATCTTGGGTCCACTCCTATTCTCATTGTAAATCAGTGATTCACCAAAAAATTATATACCACAAGCTTCTGCAACGGTGTATGCCGGTTACCACTTTTTTTTTAATCACCAGCGGTATCAGAGAACTCGAGTGTATAGATAAATTAAACAATTCATTGTCGATTGTGAGTACTTTGAGTAAATAACATTGGAATAACCTTCTTCAAGATTAATTGTGTTTCTGTATCCCAAAGAGTATTTGTAGAATTTCTCAATTAATAAAATATAACTGAGAGTTTTTTTCATTCCCTTATTGTTTAATTTTAAAACCATTCAATTCTTAGAAACAGTGTATTGATCATGTCACATTATTTTGCTATAGGTCATATCAATGTCAGATCGTTGATGACTAAATCAACAAATATCAAAGAGTTTCTTTTTTTTGCGTCAGTAAAACTTGGTTATCTCGCAATATTGAAAATGAATTTTGCAATTTAAGCGGTTATACCTTACTACGGAAGAGGAGGGGGAGTGAGCATGATCAGTGAAAATTGTATAACTCATAATAAAATTGATTTGGACAGTGATTTAGAACAGTTAGTTATGGGTTAATGTCAAAATCGCAAAACTGAATATTGCTGTTGGAGTCATATATAAGCCCCCAGACTATTCAGTGAGCGAATTTATCAGTAAGCTAGAAAATTATCTGGCTTATTTGATACTCAAGTATGATGATATTATTATACTAGATGACTTCATATATAGATATGTTGAAAATATCATCTAGTTCCTTTTCTAGGATGAACAACTTCTTAGGGGGAATAGGGTTGGTTCAGCTCATCGATAAACCAACAAGAATCACCATTACTTCTATCACACAAATTGGTCTGATTATAACAAGGTACCTGTAAAGTTCACTATTTGCTCGTTGGGAAATAGAAATAAAACACTTTATTTAACTGCACACTTTAGTCTCGACTCCACAAACGTCTCGCATCTACTGACTCCCTAGTCATCGATGATAGCTATCGCTTATGTAATCGACCACCAATTCTTTATTAGTAATCAGTATACGGGGCCATACACTACATCTCTTCCTTTTCCTAATGTAACTTATATGTGAAAATAACACGAACATTTATACGTTTTCACAACCTGATATTACCATGGCTAACTTAATATAAATACAAAGCATATATAAGTATTCTATTCATATAAGTATGTATCAAAGAACAACAATTAAAATAGCAAATAATAATAATCATGAAAGTAATAAGTAATAGTGACCTGAACAATATTGTAACGACAAAGAAGTTATAACAATAACAATTCATATAAGTATGCATCAAAGACCAATAATAAAAATAGCTTATAATAATAATGAAAGAAATAAATATTAGTGACCTGAACAATAATCTGAAAACAATAAAGTTTTAACAATTTGAATCGTCACACACACTCCATTTTCCTTCTATTTTCTTCAGATGGACGATGTTTCTTCTACATTCCTGACCAGAGTCGTCATTTCGAATCACAACATCCCCACCTGTTTTATCGACCACTGTGTGTGTGCTTGGGTCGAATTCTGGCATTGTTTTATTTTCTCTAATCAATATTTTCTTGTAGACTTTATCGCCCAATTCCAAGTCCGTTTCTCCAGCCCTCCTTTTTCTATCACCATATTCTTTTCCTATTTGTTTTTGTGTTTGGTCTTTTTCTCTGGCATGTTCTTCAAATATGCTATTTTCGGTATCACCAGAACTAGGGATCTTATCTCTGAATTGGCGTCGAAAGAATAACTCACTTAGTGTTTTTCCAGTTGTTGAGTGCGGAGTACTATTGTACATCATTTGGTAATCTACCAGTTCTTGTCGCCAATTTTTCTTGAGTGCTTGACTAATTTTAAGCCTCTTTAAGATATCCCGGTTTTGTCTTTCAACCTCTCCATTCATCTGGGGCCAGTATGGAATGGGGTTGAATATTTTTATGCCGTTTTCTTCAAAATACGTTTTTATTTCCTCACTTATAAATTGTTTGCCGTTGTCGCATGTGATAGTCATGGGAAACCCCAATCTTGAAAATATATCTTTCAAGATGTTTATTGTGCTCATAGAGGTGATGCTCCTCATTATTTTTATTTCTTTGTAGCGACTAAAATAGTCAACTATCACAAACAAATGTTCTCCTGTAGGCAAAGGGCCCATGAAGTCCATGGCTACGTCTATCCAAGGTCCTGTTGGCAGTTGCCTCCTTTTCATTGGTTGAGGGATAGTGGGTGTTGAAACTAACAGGCACCCTTTACATGTTTTCACGATCTTTTCAGCATGTTCATCTATCTTTGGCCACCACACTTTCGTTCTGAGCCTACCCTTCATAGCCACTATTCCCGGATGACCTTCATGCGCTGCGTCTAGTACACGCTGTCGCAAGTTCTTTGGAATCACTATTCTTGTACCCCTCAGGAGAATATCACCACACAGACAAAATTCCTCCTGGAAGATTTGGCACCGCTTCACAGACTCAGACCAGTTGTTGTTTTGAATGCCATCTTTGAGTTCTAATATCTCTTCATCAGTTTGTGACGATTCTTGTATTTCCTGCATCGTTACTGCTACGGGGCGAGCCAGTTCGACAATTTGGCTAACCTGATCGTATGCCTCGAAGGATGTGCTAGGATTTGTTTGGCACAATCGAGATAGAGGATCAGCGATGTTTGTTTTACCCGGCTTATAAATGATTTTGAAGTTGAAAGATTGTAATCGTAAAACCCATCGTTCTATTCTTGCGCACGGACGAGATCTAGGTGAGAATATAACTTCAAGTGGTTTGTGGTCTGTGACCAGTTCAAATTCATCTTTTCCATATAAATAGATACCAAAATGCTCTACTGCCCATACCAAAGCTAGAGCTTCTTTTTCAGTCTGGCAATACCTTTTTTCGCAATCTGTGAGGCTTTTATTGCCGTACGCGATGATTCTGGGGCCTTCCTTATCAAACTGTATGAGAACTGCTCCAAGACCCACTGGACTTGCATCTGCTACCACTTGGGTTCTATCGCTAGGGTCATAGTAACCGAAGGTTTTGATATGTGTCAGTGATTCTTTGAGTTTTTTGAAGTTATTGCTTTGGTCTTCCCCCCAGTATTTTATAATGTTTGCGTGCTTACTCAATTTCATCCGCAATAATTTCCTCAATGAGTCTGTTAGAGTAGCGAGATTTGGTATCCATTTACCGACGAAATTGACTAAACCCAAAAAACTATGTACTTCTTCTATTGTTTTTGGAGCCCGAAAAGATTGTATTATGCTTACGTAATCTTCTAATGGTCTGACCCCCTCCGGCGACAACCTATGTCCAAGAAATCGAACTTCCGTAATTTTAAAAATGCATTTACTTTTATTCAGAAGTACATGGTTCTCGCGCAAAATATTCAATGTATTTCGAACCCTATGATCATGTTCTTCTTCATTTGTTCCATAAATTAGGATGTCATCAATGAAATTAACTGTACCTTGACAAGGTAGTAGCATTTTTTCCAGAGTCTTTTGAAAGATTTCTGGGGCAGATGTTATTCCAAGCCTTTTGTACCTGAAGAGACCTTTACTACTAATAAAGGTGGTTATGTACCGTGATCTCGGAGAAATTTCGATTTGATGAAACGCATTCTTGATATCGAAAAATATTTAGCTTTTCGAAAATTTGGTAAAAGGCTGTTCATAGTGGGTAGAGGATAATTTTCCCTCAAGATAGCGGTATTAGCCTTGCGCATGTCGATGCATATTCTGACGTCACCGTTCTCTTTGAGAACAGGAACCATGGGTGATACCCATTCAGATGGACCTTTTACCTCTTCTATTATGTCAGCTTGCATAAGCTCCTCAAGTTTCAGGTTGATTTTTTGTTCCAGAGGTATGGGTATCCTCCTATAAAGTTAGCTCACAGGTTTAACGGTTTTATCGATGGGAATGTGAATGAGAACATCTTTGAATTTTGAGAAAATTTCAGAATTCAAGTTATTAATGTTCAGGCCTGTCTTGAGGACTCCTAAAGAAATTGCTGTTTGTTTGCCTAACAAATTCCTCTTTCCATCCTTTATGACATAGAAAGAAGCCACTACTTTTTGAGGTCCAATTTCGATTATTGCTTCAAATGAACCCAAAATTTCTAGGGGATCTTTAGATCCATAACCGAAAAATACTTTGTTAGGCTTTTTTATTTGATTTTGAACTACTATTCCGCATTTCTTTAGGGATCTCCAAGTGTAATCATTTATGATATTGGATTTACATCCAGAATCTATCAACATCCCCCCGGCCTTGGTTGCTAGGTACCTTAAATTTATCAATGAAGACCGCAGTTTGGGCTCACGAACTAGTGAAATTATAAACGAATAAGTGAAATTATAAACGAAATTTATCGAAATAATATTTATTAAAATAATTAAAAGAATCGCCTTCAACAATTGCATGGTCTTAAAAACTAACAGAATTCCACTTACCGGAGGTACATTCTTTTTCTGAGTGGTCAAGATGTGTTCTTTTCCGTCGCCCGTTCCACTAACGTCTGATCTTCTTTCTATCTCCCGATAAATCATGATCACCCATTTTTGCCATTTCCCGTAGAGAATGGCGAAAATGCGAGTCAGCACTACGTTGCAATTTGTAGTTTATTGGACTGCATTTAGGTAAATGCACTTTGAATAGATGAGATACTTATAGTACGGTAATTATAGGTAATACTAATCGAAAAGTCAAAAACTAAGAGCTGCATATCACATTGACTTTTGACACATCTCCACCACCCATGAAAAGCGGACCCCGCTTTTTATAGTAAACCTTTGAATCATGAAAAATATGGTATATAAATATATATTCAATACAAAAAATTTGCTACCTCCTATTCCTATAAGAAGAAGATGTATAAATTGGTCATGTGAAATAAAATGAATCGTAAAATAATGTTAATTCTAGCATATATCATTTCGTCTCCAAAAGTTCAACCACATCGAATGTCACTGATACTTCACTTTAACTGTTCGTGGTACTTCGAAGTCTATGGCATCCTTGTTCTAGAAATTCTGAAGACTGTTCTGTCCATTGGGCAGAGTTTACTGCTGTCCTGGTACTACTGTATTCGAATCTCTCTTCTCTTCTCTCTTCTCTTCTCTCTGCCCTAATTTGACAAAATTACAAAAACAATTAAGGGAATCAGAACAAAAGTTAGCAATTGACACCAGTGATATCTCCAAATACTTTCAACTATCCATGTGTGACTGCACGTTCACAAAAAACAAAATTTTCATTCATGTCCGCACGCCCATCATTCAAAGATCGAAAAATTGGCAACTTTTCGAACTGATCACCACCCCATTCTCCTGGGAAAACCAAACGTGTATGATTCAACACGAAATTCTATACTTAGCAGTCTCGGAACCAAACCCACAATTATCGAGTCAAATTCGTCAAATTTCAGGTTCCGGAGTCAGACACTGTAACCCTTTTCATGACAAACTCTGCTTCATACCCAGGTTTTCTGCGGACTCCCTCAAAGGTCCCATGTGTGCAAAAAGGCTATATAGTGGGGCAACGGTTGAGGAACTCAATTACATTTGCCCGGCGCCTCCACCACGTGTCGCGAGCCCCGGCCTTGGTTGCTAGGTACCTTAAATTTATCAATGAAGACCGCAGTTTGGGCTCACGAACTAGGGGTAAACTCAGATGGTAGTTTTGAATAAGTGAAATTATAAACGAAATTTACTGAAATAATATTTATTAAAATAATTAAAAGAATCGCCTTCAACAATTGCATGGTCTTAAAAACTAACAGAATTCCACTTACCGGAGGTACATTCTTTTTCTGAGTGGTCAAGATGTGTTATTTTCCGTCGCCCGTTCCACTAACGTCTGATCTTCTTTCTTTCTCCCGATAAATCATGATCACCCATTTTTGCCATTTCCCGTAGAGAATGGCAAAAATGCGAGTCAGCACTACGTTGCAATTTGTAGTTTATTGAACTGCGTTTAGGTAAATGCACTTTGAATAGATGAGATACTTATAGTACGGTAATTATAGGTAATACTAATCGAAAAGTCAAAAACTAAGAGCTGCATATCACATTGACTTTTGACAATACCTCCTACCTTACAATCTACCACATCGTCATCGTCAATGTGAAATACATACTCCACATCTTCTTGGTTTTCTACGTAGTCCACTTCTTCATTTCTTGGCTGTCTTTGCTTGAATTTCTTTGGTGGCGGTCCCCTCTGGTTCTTATTAATTTTTTTTGAGCGGCAACACTTTTCATAATGGCCTCTAAAGTTACATTTCCGACATACTTTATTGACTGCTGGACAATCGTGTACTTGGCCCTTTTCTATTTCAGATCCGCATCTCATACATTTTGCTGTTGAGAGTATGTTCTTCTGATGAAGTAGATTGACGGTTGTAGCTGAACTACAACCCGGCTTCTCGGTGAACTCCGATATTTGCCTATCAACAGTTTCTGACGAGATTGCTTCGGCGATAATTTTTTCCAAAGTAATTGAATCCCCAGTAGCCAAGATTTTCTTTATAAGTTCCACGGAGAGGCACTTCTCGGTAATTTGGTCAATTATTTGTTCTTCTACATTCATGAACTGGCACTTTTCGGCTTGGTTTCTCAGTCTTACTAAAAATTTCTCAAATTTTTCTCCTGTTTCTTGTTTCAAAAGTCGAAATTGGTGTCTCTCGTAAATTCGACTTTGCTTCGGGGAAAAATATTGATCAAGTTTTTCAATGGCGATAGTATATGAATCACCATCCTCACAATCAGTATCTGTAACATTTGCACCAGGTAAGTTGTAAAAGATTTCTTGAATTCCTAGTCCTCCGAGGTGTAAAAGATTCGCTCTCTTTTTCTTCGGATCAGTTATAGAGGCAGCTTCCAAGTATATTTCGAGGGCTCTTATCCACTTTCTCCATCGGAGTCCAACAGAACTGACATCTCCATCACAATCGAATGCTTCGAGAGATGGAATGTTCGACATCGTTTCTGAAATACAACAGCTTCATTTCATTCAGTTGTTCGGAAGCTTGCACATTTTGGCGTACTTTCACTTTTACATAGTATGTAAAAACGTATTAGAATTCAAATTTTTTCTGTGTGTAAACAGTACGTTTTCACACAGTCATGTGTTTTTGTTCGATGTTTGACACCTACGCCCTTACGGCTTTGAATGGATGTGTAATGCATTCGGTGTTTAACACCTACGCCCTTACAGCTTTGATCAAATCTGTAACGCATCCGGTGTTTAACACCTATGCCATTACGGCTTTGAATGAATCTGTAATGCATCCGGTGTTTAACACCCATGCCATTACGGCTTTGAATAAGTCTGTAATGCACCCGGTGTTTAATACCGATGCCCTTACTCTTTATACAGTCATGTTTTTGTTTGCCATTACGGCTTTGAATAAAGTAATGCATCCGGAGTTTAACACCGATGCCATTACGGCTCCATGCCATTTTATCATTTATCCGGTGTTTAACACCTTCAATGTCCATTTAAGTTATTTTTTGGTACTTACTTGGTATAGTTTTATCCTCGTCGCCAATGTAAAGTTCACTATTTGCTCGTTGGGAAATAGAAATAAAACACTTTATTTAACTGCACACTTTAGTCTCGACTCCACAAACGTCTCGCATCTACTGACTCCCTAGTCATCGATGATAGCTATCGCTTATGTAATCGACCACCAATTCTTTATTAGTATTCAGTATACGGGGCCATACACTACATCACCCATGCACCTCTACGAAACATTAGAATCACTAAACCGTACGCTCGGTGGATCACAGATAATGTGAAGTTTCTCATGTCCTTGCGTGATAAAGCTAGAGTGAGGTGGCGAAAAACGAAATCACCTTTCCATTATGAATATTATAAGTCACTTAGGAATTATATCACATTGGCATGTCGACACGAGAAAAAAGCATATTTTCAATATATTCTGCAACAGCAAGGAGTCAGTAAAATTTGGATGGACTTGCATCATATGGAAATCAAAAAGTGTCGCGTATGTTAGCCAGATCATCTTAAACGTAGAGCAGATAAAACCTTGATAAATGGGATCTCAACAGTTCCTACAAATCCAGAAACTGTCAATTTTTATTTGAATAATAAGCACGAATTAGCTGGGCAATTTCAATTCCATCTGGGTTCTCAATAGAAAACACAAAATACTTCATACCCTCTCAAATCTAATGCACAAGGCTTAGACGGTATCAATTTGAAGCTTTTGCTTATGTGTTTTCCGTTTATATTGCCATCATAGTAAAATTTTTTCTGATAAGTAATATATTTCCGCAGGCAATGAAAATGTCTCTTGTTCAGCCTATTAAAAAAAAAAATAAGTGTAAACGAGTTTCGTCCAATCAACATACTGCCAATGCTTTCAAAAGTGTTAGAAATAGAAATTGAATCCAGAAAACCAATCTAGATTTCGGAAAGGTTACAGTTGTGAAACTGCCTCATTACATATCACTGATGACATTTTAAGATGAGGATAGCAAAAAACTAACTCTATGGATTTTTTGGATTTTTCGAAAGCATTTGACAGTCTGGACTACAACTTGCTTTTAAATAAATTGAAATTCATTGGTATCACCGATGAGACTGTAAGATTTTTCACAGTCTACCTGTATGGGAGAAGCCAGAGAGTCAAAATTGAAAATGACATATCATATCCCCTTCAGTTATTCAGTTATCATGTTCCATTCTCGGTCCTTTACTATTCTCATTGTATACCTGTGATTTTAGGCAAGCAGTTGATCATTGTCAAATATGTGCAAATATACGGATGACACCCAGCTTCGTATATCCTTTCCTTCTTCGAATGTTGATTCCGGAACCTATAAAATAAATAGCCATATAGCTTCCCTTTCAACATTATCTGATGATCATTCTTTGAGAATTAATGCGGAAAAGACTCTTATAGTGTTGTTTGTCCACGTTCTCAAAGGGATCTACATGAATGTGAACAGTAAGGAAATTACCCCTATCAGAAGTGCTAGTAATCTTGGACTGACTCTTGATGATGATTAGCTTTCATGAATCTGAAGTTGATTTATACCAACAGAACATTCCTTAACCTAAAAGTGAAAGCTATCCTTTGTGATGCATTAGTTCTGTCAAGATTTTACTACTGCGACACTGTTTATGGCCCATGCTTGGATTTTGAGGATAGTAGAGCAATACAGGTAATGCAAAATTCCTGTCTCAATTGATATACGGAGTTCGACGTAGGCAACATATATCCCATAAGCTCAAAGACATAGGATGGTTAAATATGGAAAACAGAAGGTTACTCCACGCAGCATGTGCTTTTCACAGAATAATTCAAACATTGACACCCCCTTACTCAGCTAAAAAAATATCATTCTGTGAAGATGTCCACAACATCAACATCCGATTCAAAGGAATTATCACTCCTCCCTCTCATCGAACAGATATATTCAAACGGTCTTTTACCTACCAAGTGTCACTTGTATACAATTCGTTACCTCTGGATATTAAAAAGCTCTCTATAATCGCATTCAAAAAAAAAAGAATAAATATCTTACAGATCAAGGTAACGAAGTAACATGACTAATTCATCCATTACAACATTGAAACTATGATATTTATGTGATACTAACTGTTGCTGTCTGCAATGTGGTATGGATGTCATCCAGAGTAATTTACAATTAGGCAGAAATTAGGCAAATACCAGGTTCTAGCCGAATCATGAGAAATTTAATTTTTATCTAGTTTTCTTAAAAGTCCTTTGGAAATATATTCATCAATTTAGGTAAATCCAAACTTCTTATTGTTCTTTTAGTCCGGGAGCCAGTGACAGATTTCCATGACCAAGTTCCTCTCAAGCGAAAATTAGCGGAATGCATCAGAGAGTTATATTATAAAGCTTCGTGAACGTCAGCTGCGGTTCCGTGGGGGGGATGAGCGGTGGTAGCCTCCCACGCACAAAGAAAAAGAAATGTATTCAATTTTGTTTTCCTACCTGAAAACATGTTAAATTATCGCTAAAGCAATATCTTGAAGAAAGAAAAAATCAGCTGACTATAGCATGGTGTATTATACGACAGCTAGTTGGTCGAACACAAAAAAAATGTGCCTTCTATGATTTCCTCTCAAATAAAATTTTACCTTATATTCGGATTGCGTCAATTCAACATGTTTCCGGGAAGGAGGACATAATTAAATATATTTTTTTTCTTCGTGCGTAGGAAGCTACTGTGCTGATCATCCCCCCCCCCCCCCACCAACGGAATCGCAGCTAACGTTCACGAATCTTTATAATACGACTCTCTGACGCATTCCACTAAATATCGCTTGAGAGGAAATGACTGACCAAATTTTTACCGGGCTCCTGGACTATTACGTCAGTAATTGAAAAAAATTTGGCAGTTTTTATTTTTAAAGTCACTCGTCTAGAATTTGAGTCCGTCTGTGTCTGATTATTTGTCCACTGCATACAAAGTGTTTCTTTTATACCTACTAGACCAACTCTATTTGCTACCTCATCTTCAAGAAGTGTCACTGTCGATCCCTCTTCTAGAAGTGCATAAATCACCAATTTTCCGTCTGGACCTTTAACTTCCACTGGGATAGTTCTCAGCATCACTGGTCTCCTCGACTGATGGATGTAGCTGAATTCTTGGGCAGTGCTCTCATGGTTCTTTCTAGTTGTTTGCGAATAAATTTTTTATTCATTTCAATGATTTGCCGTTCTGTTTCCAAGTCGATCTCCAACAATTTCCTTCTTTCAGCGATTGAGGTATTAGATTTCGTAGTTCTGGTAGATTTGACTTCAGAAGCTTTGGAACTCACCACACTCCTTGGTTGTTTGTGTCCTTTCTCTTGAGATTTGCCTATTGAACCTGTATTGTCCTCGTTATTGATATTCTGCTGTAGTTTGGAAGTCTCTATGTTCATTTTAGTTCGAATATTCTGCTCGACTGCGCCATTCAATGAATTATATGTTGTTTTGGCTCGTCTGCTAGATCTTGTTTCATTCCTCTTCTTGATTGTCCCTGTCTGGGCTCCATTCATACTCATTGTGTCGACTTACACAATTCTTCAGATCCGGCGCGAAGGACCAATGTTGCTGTCTGCAGTGTCGTCTGGATGTCCTCCAGAGTAATTTAAAACTGACTCAATCGAAAAGAATTGTAGAACAACTTGACTTTTATTGACAAATTATATAATTGTTTTTCAAAATTGTTTTCTTTCTGTCTGAGTAAAACGAACCATCTCATTACACAGGGTCGAAAATGAAAAGAAGCTAACAAAATGGAAAAAAAAAACTGTGAAAAAACTGAATCAGGTAACACTGACTTAATATGCGAAACGGACTTGTAGCGTGTTATCCGATAATGACTTTTTTTACTATAACAATTACTCCGTCAATAAATTGATAAATGGATTTCTGTGATATGTATCTGAGTATATTTATTGATTTTTTTATTATATTTTGGTTCAGAAATTTTCATCATTTTCTTTCTCACGCTTAAGAATAATAACAGGTATTTCGTGTAACACTAGTTATACATGAAATCATCTGATATCACCTCGGCGTTTTCCCATATGTTGGTCCCTTAAGATTCTTTTTTTTTTTTTTGTCTTCAATTATTATATGGGAAATTGTTTGAAATAATTGTTTAAAACTGTTTATAATTGTTTTTCCCGACCAGCTGTCGCCCCCTTACGAACGGCATCCCTCAGAAGTCGAAACTTGTGCGAGCCAAGGATTAACGAGGTCTTACCTTTTTACGTGCAATTCCTAGTTTCTCGGGCCATCAGAAATTTTCAGCAGTCGCTAGGGTTTGAACCTTTGACTGGCAGCCAGAGTGCGATTGAAACAATGTTGCTTTAACCACTCGGCTACCTGGCACCGTATAAATAAAGACATATTATTATTATAACATAATCCAGTCTCTCATGATGTCAAATTTGAACGTTTCAGTAAATGCCTTGGAATCCTCATAGATTCCAACTAAACTAGATACAACACGTTATTCAATCACCAAAAAATTAAGCAGTGATCAACACCGACACGCTCAAATTAGTTTATTTTGCAAATTTTATCGCACATTTCTTATGGGATTGTATTCAGGTATTATGGGCCAATTCTATGTATAATCCTCAAAGAAGAGTTTCAGTTAGAGAAATTTATAAATATGGAAAGATTAAATCACACATGATACAATAAAAACTATTGTGGTCTGCATCAGAAGAATATTTTTTAATACAATATTAGTGGAACTTCACCACGCGATGGACTTTAGCTTTGAAAATAGGTAAAATTGATCGCAACAGATTATTACCTAATTATTGTTATTATCTATTTGATACAATCAGAATCTATTTGAAAAGAAAAATGAGTTAATTTGAGTTCCCAGGAAACCATTAGGAATATTTTCAATATCTGTTTGTATTGTTGAATAAAAACCGCATCGTATAGTTGGGTGAATACAAAAATTACTAAATTGTCTTGAACCTATGAAGCAAATTAATAATTATTCATAACCAATCGAGAGAATTAAATGACCATATGGAATGAATGCACTTTTTGAAACACTATCCATTAGTGATATTAATATGCATATTTTTGTCCTTGGTTTGATCTTGGCAGCGATGATTATTATTCACCACAAAATATTAGTTCAGTCTGTAATTTGATTTGTCATGATTTTCAATAAAATTTTATCTAACGGAGAAGTTGTTTCATCTCTTCCCCAACTCAAGATATATATCATCAGGATATTTATTATCGCACCCACCGGGTGTTTCACATTGGATGGAACATTAGGGCTATGTTCCAAAACTTACCCTGGAGTAGAGTAAAAGTAACGTCAGGGTATTAGCGTAACAAAGAGTAAAAGCTGGGTTTTGGCTGAGTTCGTCTTATGACGTAGGACAAGTGACTGAATCTTTAACCTGATTTTTATCCGTCAGTGGTTTATTGGCGGCTGTTTTGAATCGTATGCTGACCAAGTTTTTCAATTAAAAGGAATAATTTTGGAGTATTTTCATTCCAATGGCGAAAGAAATAATAATTGCAGTCATCACAAATGTTTATGGATTATTGTAGGATTTTTTTGTAAGTATTTATACTGGAGAAGTTACAAAAAAAAGTTTTCAGTATGAACAAGTTTTCGAAGATGATGATGAATACATGGCATTGAATGTAAGAAAATATGCTCCTTTTAGGATGCACTTATACCGGGCAATTCAAATTCGACCCCCACCATTGGGATCTCCTAAACTACAGGAGATACGTCGAAGCTTAAATTGGGGAAAAGTTGCGTATTCTGGTGCTCAACAAAATACTGTTTGAAACTTGGAAAATTCCGAGTATTTCCGGAAATATCGGGAAAAAACTGAAAATCGGAATTTTCGTTTTTATTTTTTTCTATCGTTATTTGACAACATAGCTCAAAACCAAAGGTACATTTTCATTGATAACTTTTTTTCAGCTACACGTTTTCATGTTCAGATTTACTATCCAACGTTTCGTCTTCTGGCATTCATCATCAACTTTTTTTTCTGTTGTGGGCGCCATATTGTTTTTTATACAGAAAAATAGTGATTCTCATTCTGATTTCATTGATGTATAATTTGTTATGATTTGCACTTCTGACACCACAGATATTAAAAAAAACAACTTTATCTGAGATGGTCATGACTCCATCGAAAAATTTTGTTTAATAAACACTAGTTGTCAGAACTCATTAAACATCATAAGTTTGCACAAATACTTCAGTCGAAATGTCCTCATTCTCAAATGAAGAAAAACGAGATATGTTGAAACTTTATTATAAATTTGATAGGAATAGTACGAAAACAACAAAAACTTATTTTGAATTATACGGTATTATCGGTATTACAGTAAACAGTCGGTAACAACAGTAGAAACTACAGTCAATAGATGGTGCTACAGCCACTGAACTCTAATAATTTGGGCTCTATTAAACTAACACGTCCAACAATCAGTTCTCAAAAACAATTTTTATCCGTATTATGGCTATTGGCGACACCTGATTGCTACAGGTTGGATGCACAAAGGACCCCGCACATTTCTTATGGGAAATGGCTTTCCGTGAATTTTGCTGAATTTTTTGTATTTTGTAGTTCTTGATGAGCTGATCAAAAGTGTCTATAGCCACAAAGCTCAAAAATGGACAGTTTTCGAGATATGGAGATTTGAAAATGGATTTTTTCCATTTTTTTGTAGTATTTGGTCATCAATCCGATAGCTCTTATTTCTTGATGGAATTGCATTTGAATGTTCGGCGCCCCCAATCCGACTGAAAAATGGTCTTTTTCAGTTATGTTAGGCACCGCCATCAAACAATTTCCATACACTGCTCCACACTGGTTATGAAATCAGGTACTATTTCCAAGATCTTCCATACATCTTTTTATGCTATAAGATAGCGCCAGTATAATTTTAATTGTCAAATACGACATGTGTTGGGTATTTTTTGAAAAGAGACCATAATAACTGATACTGAGTATATCTAATGTCCAATAATATCGAGCATGTTTTCCAAAATGTTCATAACGAGGCTCAGCGAGCTTCGATGGAAAAAATGGACAAATCATAATACTGTGTTCACAGAGACAACAGATGTGATCACTATCGATGTCATTTACATGAGATTACGTAATTTATTTCTCGCAAATCTTGATAATCTGACAATGGTGTGCCAAGACATTTTCCTCAGGGTGGCTCTCAATGGATGATAGCATCTCACAGCCAAACAAATCAGTGAAAATGTCTGCATCTTTGACACTTTGTAGTACTTTCCAGGTAGAATAAGGAATTTCAGGTGTTGGAAGCAAACTATGAATGGAACTTTCGATATTTACCACCGAATTCTTGAAAATATTATTTTTATAAATGTTGCATTAGAGTTTACACTTCTATCTACTCATATGATCGTTTGCAAAATGAATGGGTAGATCAATCAAAAACAATGTAATAGTAGGAGTAAAAATCATAGTAATAATGATATTAAATGAAAAAACAATAATGATCTATCTTGGCAATCTCAAAAAATCATTTGAAATATGAGCGAAGCGGATTTATTTTTCCTTTATATTCTTGAAATGATTTATGACTGTGTTAGGTTCGTTGATATAATTATAGTTATGTTACCAGTAAATCACCCTTGATCTTACTGATAATATTTTCTTGAGATTGCTAAGATAGTTTATTTAGTTTTTTATATAATATCATTATTATTATTAGTATTATAATGAATGCAACTTTTACTATTATAATGTTTTTGAATGATATAATCATTCATTTTACCAAAAATCATATGAACCGATAGAATTCATTTATTTGTGTAAACTTTGATGCAACATTTATAAAAAATTATAGTAGTTTCAAGAGTTCTGGGGCAAATATCGGAAGTTCCATTCATAGTTTGCTTCCATCATCTAAACTTCCTTATTCTACCTAAAAAGTACTAGAAGGTATCAAAGATGCAAACATTTTCACGGATACGTTTGGATGTGAGATGCTATCATCCATTTAGAGCCACCCTGAGAAAAATGCCTTGGCACACCATTGTCTGATTATCGAGATTTGTGTGGAATAAATGACATATTATATGTAAATGACATCAATAGTGATCAGAATTATTATCTCTGACGATACATGATTCTGATTTTTCCGCTTTCCCCCATTAAAGCTCTCTGAAAATTTTGGAAAGCATATTTGATATTACTGGACATCAGATATTTCTAGAATCAGTTATTTCAGAGATTACCCAATACATATTGTTTTTTGAAAATATGAATCATTCTGGCGTTATCTTGTAGAATGAAATGTTGGATAGAAGATCTTGGAATTATTACCTCATTTCATGTCCAGTGTGGAGCAGTGTATGAAAAATTATCGATGGCGGTGCCGAATGTAACTAAGAAATACCATTCCTCAGTCGGGTTCTGGGCGCCGAACATTTAAATTCCATCCCAACAACAAATGAAAGCTTCCCGATTGATGGGCAAATACTACAAAAAAATTAAAAAATTCATTTTGTAAGCTCCATATCTCGAAAACTGTCCATTTTTGAGGTTTGTGGCTATGAACACTTTTGATCAGCTCATCAAGAACTACAACATACCAAAAATTCAGCCAAATTCACGGAAAGCCATTTCCCATAAGAAATGTGCGGGGTCCTTTGTGAAATTATGTTATGTTCTTTGTAGGTCTGTAGCTGATAGGTTTGGAATATCTAAGTCATCTTTACATCACTCATTTATAAGAGTGATACATGTGTTAAATCAATTATCCCCTGAAACCATAAAATGGCCACAATCTGCAACAGATATGGAGAATACTGTGAATGGTTTCAGGAGAAGTGGAATCAATAACATCATAGGTGCCATAGATGGGTCATATATCCCCAAAATGCTCCAAAGGGCCACCGTGAAGTATACATATGGCGTAAACGATTTTATGCCATCACATTACAGGCAATTTGCACGTAGGATTTGAAATTCACAGACTGTTTTACTGGTTATCCAAGCTCTGATCTTAGACATTTTAGAAACTCTACAATTTAAAAATCATTTCTAACTCGCCCAGAAATATTTTTTCCTAATGATGAATTCATAATTGAAGATAAGGCATATCCTCTGAGGAGGTGGTGTATCACACCATGTGTTAACAGAGGAGACCTATAACTTTGAAACAACGCCATTTTAATACAACTCTAGCTAGGGTTCGACAAGCTATAGAAAGGACATTTGCCTTGCTAAAAGGAAGATTTAGAAGATTGAAATACCTAGATTTGTCTAGAATCGACTTGATACCTGCAATAATATTGGCCTGTTGTGTATTACAAAATGTATGTCTCAATAATTCAGATGGCGAGATTGAAAATTGTATTCTAGAAGATATGGTTGAAAATGTTGTTGAGCAAAATGTTGCAAATGAAGAAATCTTTGCAGATGTTGCAGATTTTGAAAACGAAGCTGGGATATTGAGAAGAGACAGAATAACATTAGCATTATGAATTGTTGTTTTTATATTATTTGTAGGAAAAGAGTTGGTGATGAATTGAAAGACGTTTATTGTCCAAACAGGGTCAAAGCCCCAATTACAGGACAGCTAGAGTTAAAAATATAAAATAGTCAATTAAATTACATAAAACTGAAATTATATTAATGAAATCAAGATATTATTATATAAGGTTATTTTCTGTATTTACAGGCTCTTAATATTAATGCAATAAATACGTATATAATAATGAGAGATACAGACTAAAAAAGAAAAAAATAAAACATTTACCGATTGTTATATCTGATTTGTAGAATATTCTTGACTGACCTTTTAAATGAATTTATAGATTGGTTGAATAAATCGGTT
Organism: Chrysolina oricalcia; assembly: GCA_944452925.2. Lineage (NCBI taxonomy): Eukaryota > Metazoa > Arthropoda > Insecta > Coleoptera > Chrysomelidae > Chrysolina > Chrysolina oricalcia. The sequence goes on along the minus strand of OX101812.2, from coordinate 26,423,019 downwards.
TCTTTACTGAGCTTATTAAATTTACTACACATTGCATACAGAGGCGATTTGGCAAAGATATTTGTTCTTGGGGTAAGAAGGTAAAAAAAGTTAGCATTTCTGCTGTTAATTCGAGGTATGTGGATATTTAACTGAGACAATAGCTCAGAACAATCTACTTGGTGGTTTATGAGTTTGTAAACAAATACACATGAGTGGTATATTCTTCGGTTGTCAAGTGATAGAAGGTTGAAACGGTTAAGTAAGGTGATGCTGCTAGTACCTTGCTCGGGATATAGTTCATCTATCTTGTATGCCAAGTACTTCATGAAACGTCGCTGTATGGATTCAAGTTGATGCAATTGGGTTACATAATATGGTGACCAAATTAAGCACCCATACTCAAGACGCGTTCGTACATATGATGAGTATAAGGTAAAGAGGCATTGTTCATTAGTGAAATCCTTACAGTTTCGAAATAAGAATCCTAGCATTCTCTTAGCCGATGTTGTAATTTTGTTAATGTGTGAAGTGAAGCTTAGCTTTGGGTCAAATTCTATCCCAAGATCTTTGACAAGGAATTCACGCTCTAAACGGATATTGTTTATTGAGTAGTCGCCTATTATTGGGTTGTTCTTGAGTGTGAAGGTTATATATTTACATTTTTGAATGTTCAGATATAGTTTGTTGTCTATGCACCAATTGTGTAGGGAGTCTAAGTCCATTTGAAGAAGTATGCAGTCCTCTGGCCTTTCTATTTCTTTATACAACTTCAGATCATCAGCAAAAAGGAGTAAACTGCTGCTTATATTTTATTCGAAAAAAGGATTTGGGAACTAAGTAAACTTTACTTCTACTATAAATAACTCAAAATAAATTACTTGGAAAATAAATAAATACATGAAAATCTAATTCATCATAAAAGCCTTATCTGAAAAACAAAATGGTAACAGTTTTGAACTCGAATGTTAGAATGACTATATTTTGTCAATCAGTTTATTCATCATTTTCTCATAAATTGTGTCACCTCCCTTTGTGCCGCCAGGAAATCTTGATAGCGCTCTTCTCTATTTTCTTAATTTTTCTGCAAGAGTTCTACAATAACTGCAGTCCGTTTTTTCTTTTTCTTAATATTCTCAGAATCCTGTCCATCAGCTACCCTTTTACAACCTTCTTTGGGATCATAAAATAAAGATCAATTCTGTAAAGATGATATAATAGTAAACAAAAACAATTATCCTACTGACAACGCTGCTGTTGCCACAGGGGTAGTGTTTGGTTTTTTCGCAAAAATTTCATCCATTTCAGACAAATATTTCAAAAGTCAAAGGTAGAGTCATCTGTTGCTTTTGAGCCCATGTTATCTTTCCATTTCATATATAGTTTCTTTAAATGTTTGAATTAATTTTGGCATTGTTTGCCACTGAAACTGAAGCCTTTTGATGAGAGTGAATTTGTAATTACTTTCCATACTTCATCGTTTCTCGTGGTTTCATCATTGAAGGCACTTTCATTATCTTATATAAATATATCAGGCACCTTGTAGCTGCATCATTCCAAGACACTTTTTCTAGATCTTTTTGAGCGACCTGAACCGAGTTGTCTTCCACAATAGATACCGGGTGACACAGCAGACATGTAGCAGCCTGTAGTTTTTTTTATTTGAAGAGATAAAAATTTGAAATTTACGGAAGTTACGTAATCAATGATAGCGCTTCATTTGAATCTAACGACAACTTTTTTCAACTGCCTGTTTGATCGGCAGTAACTACAACTTCTTTTTTTTTAATGACACCCTGTATATTTATCTAGCCTATCTTATTTGTCTGGAAATTCACTATTCAACCGTGTTACACAAAGTGGCATTTGTTTCTCAAATCGCAGATGAATTTCATTTTATTGAAAAACATCAAGTTGGCTGTTACCCAAATTCGATAATCTTTCGATGCTTGGTAGGCTTGGAAATCTAAAGAGTATCAGTTGAACGATATAATTTCAGTTTTTTTCATACCTGATCACTTCCTACAGATTGTCAATAATTTCTTTTAAAAAAAGAAAAAACATCTGAAAATAACTCACGATATTGCGAAAACTGAGATAGGAAGTAATTTTTTTCAATTTGGCTACTTGTGAAGAAACTATCTGCCTTTCTCTTTGGCCATGTAGCCATATCATGATCTTTCCATTTTGGAACCATAACATTAAAATTGTTCTCCTGATCCACCAATTCACAAGTCTATTAGTTTAGATATTTGCAATTATATTTTGCCCAGTAGGCGGTGTACACAAAATGTTTTGTGTTTGACAGGTAAACATCATTTGATTGCAATTATTATCTCCGTCAGTTTTATGCTGATTGAAATTGCATCGTTTAAATAGATACTAAATATGTATATTGCCAAATCAATAATTTCCTTATTTTTTGTGCGAACAATAGCTTCAATTAAACGTTTATTACTGCAGTATTTGAATACGTAGAAAGCTGAAATTTTGGATGTAGTTTGACAATGTCCTGTGTATTAGAAATTAGGACAAATGGAAAAGAAATTAATCAAGTCAACAAAATACGCAAAATACTTAGGTATTACAATTGACAGTCATTTACGTTGGGATCACCATATCATCAAAATCTGTAACACCATCATAAATTAAAATCTCTCAAACGTATTAAACTTATCACATTTAAAAAGTGAAAAAATACAATATATCAATATTCAAAGAACAGTAAGAAATATGGGACAAATTCGACAAAAATTATTCAGATTTAAATTTGAATAATTATTGTCTTCCATTTTTATTCTTTTCTAATCAAATTTACGTTAATGAACGCGCAAACGTTTTATTATTAATGTACCAATTTTCGAATTTTCATAATGACATGTTCCATGACATTTCATATCTACCCAATACAAAATATGGCAAAATAATCCAATTTTTATAGAACACTTGCTTTTATTTCGGAAAAAATAAGTAAATTAATGACTTTCTCAAAGCATAGCGAAAAATGCAATAACATACAGGGTATTCTATTTAAAATATCAAAGTTGTTGCTACTCTTCGATAGAAACGGCAGCGCTGAAAATATTCTAGACCGCTAGAACAGAACTGATTATCCAAGAAATCAAATTTTCAAAATAATCCTACGTCCCGTTGTCCAGAAACGTTTAATAGGCCATCGAGTTTGGAAAACCCTGTATGTAGTATTTCCCCCACTGTCAGCTGATGTGTTCCCTGATTTACGATGTGAAGGGTGATCCAAATTGGGGACTTTTGAGAGGTTTAAAAGATAGAAACAACTGAGCCACACTTGCGAGGCTTGTTTTTCAAGAAAAGTTGACAGGTGAAAACCACACCTTGATAATATATGAAGATGTTTTCGAACAACGGGGGATTTTCAAAAAGTTTACGTTTGGGACATAACATTTAATTTTTTTCCGATCAGACTTTCTCTGAGGAATTCAAATGTAATACCGGATTTCTTCACATACTTTTAATTTCTGAGATACAACCTGGTTACCATTTTTCTTATGGAACACCCTCTATTTTATTACATATTTGCTGAAATGATGCTTTGATATTTTGGTTCAGCCCCTTTTGAGATAATTGATATTTTTTATTTATATCTACTAGAAAACGAATGGGTCTTACAAAAGTGAGAGTTTGACCCTTATTCATTGGTTCAGTGTGACAAATATTTTGCTTGCTTTTTGTTGTTTTACTTTTGCAAAAATGGAAATATCCTAACAAAATCGTCTGTTGTAAATCTATTGGAGGTTAGTCAGAGGTACATCTTCACGATGTAAAGTGCATAATGACCTCTAGTGCTGCTGTCGGAGTCGATCCCATGGCTCCTTTTGTGCAATGCCATTCTAGGTTTTCCTTTACTTTTTTCATAATAATCATAATTATTATTTATTTCGTTCTGCATAATGAGATCCCATGAATATCTTATATGAATCTCTTGTTTGTATCGCTTGTGAATGTTTTGCACGGCCTAATCTGTTGATAATAATAATCAACGAATATTAATAATATTTCTTCAATATAAAAAAATATGTAACAGGTACTAGTAACTCGATCAGAGAATCATAGAGAGTGCGAGCACTTGTTTCACAGTTATGAATATCATAAAATAATTTAAAATTATCTTAGTGAAATTTGTTTGGACATATCATATAGCAAAATGTATACAGTGCGGCTTTTTTTAGTCGCCCCCCCCCCTGTTAACTTTCGAACGGTTCGACGTACGAATTTGAATAAAAAATCGTTTGGAGGGTTTCACCGATACTACTGTTTGATACAAAAAATATGGTGATTGCTAGACAGGAGGCGCGGGGGGGCACATCAACTCAAAATTTTTAAATGGCATGAGGGGTCAAGTGTCACATCGTTGAAAAGATAATTCAATTCTCCTTACAACCATTCAATTTTTTTTAATATCGTTAATATTTTTTTTGCAATTAAAATTCGAAATATCAAATATAAATGCGGATCTGAAAACTACTCATACCTCGATAAATTTGAACAGTTTGTTGCAGAATAATGAAACCATAAACATGTTGAAGGGCATTACCGTTACTACTTTTTGAGAGAAGAAACATTGCAATTACTCAACAGATGGCGCTGGTGGCACATGAACTCGAAAATTTCGAAAGGCATAAAAATAGGGAAAAAATTCTCAACAAAATTCAAAAATATTCAGATAGTTTCAAAGAGAATTAAATTCTCTTTTCAACGATATGATATTCGACCCTCCATGCCATTCAAAAATTTTGAGTTGATGTGACCCCCCCCCCCCATGCTCCCTGTCGTGCAGTCACCATATTTTTTGTTTCAAAAAGTAGTATCGGTGAAACCCTCCAAACGGTTTTTTATTCAAATCCGCACGTTGAACCGTTCGAAAGTTAACAGGGGGGGGGGGGCTAAAAAAAGCCGGACTGTATACAAAATAAAGTTGTGAATCTAAAAAGTATGTTAACTTGATAAAAACTTTACTTTTAAATTATTTTCATGTATAAAATCTATAAAAATATAAAAAAATTTAAATCTATAAAATTTTGAAAATGTGAATATTCAGGATGAAAATGGTTAGAGTTATCAATTAGTTGATTTCATTGAAAATATGAACAGGATGTTCATAAAGTCAGTTGTGGAATCATCTGCGACTGAAAGTTGGAATTTAGTCGCTATTTTCCATCGTACAAGATAACCTCTCTTGGAAGGGATTCATGTTTTAAAGAGAAACATTCTCAATTGAAAATTGAATCAATACATGACTCCTCTGGAAATAGAAAATCCCCGACCTCTCTGATGATCTTAGAAGAGTGAAATAGATTTTTGCCGACCAAAATGTATTGGAGGCCTAGCGAAAGAGATGCAATTCACGCATCAATGGAATGAGCGATTTTCAGTGAGTGATACTTCTGAATAACATTCTCCCCTATCTTATTTATATATAAGAATCTCCAATGGAAACTGGAAATTTAATAAATAATCAACTATCTGAATGAAATTGCAAATTTTCATTTTCAGATTTCTTCTCTCAAGTTATATAGGGTCTTTCTCAATATCTATCAGATGTAGTTCAATGTCCAGCGTGGCTTTAGCCGGGGAAGTAGTTGTTTTCTGTTAGATATTTTACAAAAAAGTAACTTCAATTTTATCGTAGGGGTTTTTCCATTTCCAGGGGAGTCATGTTTTGATTAAATTTTCAATTGAGAATGTTTCTCTTTAAAATTATCAATTAGATTATTACAATACAATACAATAATTTTAAATGACCAAATAATTGTTTCACTAATGAGTAAAAATACAGTGAATATTCCTTCCTGAACAACAGCAGGAAGATTCGTGAAACATGCAAACCATCGGGATCATAATATGGGAACACTGCCAAGCAAAATAAAGTAGACTCACAAGGTATGCACCGCACGTGTGCCGCCTGGCGAATGGCTCTTTTTTGTACTGAATCTAAAAGTTTCAGTGTGTGTTTAGGGGCTGCTCATCTTATATATGGGAACAGTTTTCCAGGACAGGTCGGATCTGTGCTTTATAAATCATAATCAACTGACAGGAAGCCAAATAGCTTTTGGCACGAAACAGAAAACCAAGTTTTTTAGAGGCACTTTTGGCAATTGGCCTCACATGGCTTTTCCATGACAGGGTACTGATGATGGTAATACCGAGCATCGAAATGAATGGATGCTCATAAAATAATTACTTTGACTACTGTGAGATCGGTCTTTGTGAAGAAAGGTCATGCATGAGTTTTATTCGCAGAAAAATTCTATCAAGTTGTGGATTCCCTCTATGGAAATTTTGCTAGGTCCAATATTGTCAAGTCCTTGTGCTTTTTTGTTTTATGTTCAGTAACCATTTCCTAATTTTCATCTGTTTCACATAAGTATATAATGTAATATATTGCACAGGGGTAGAATACCTTTTATCTGTCCCATAAATTTTATCTGCGAGAATTGCATTTGTGTTTGTGAAATAATTGTTAAAAGTTTCTGCGATTTCGAATTTGTTCGTTTTCAAATTATCGGATAATTTAATATTTTTATATTATCTGCATTTTCGTTCTTTTATAGGTTTTTCACAAAGTGTCACTTGTTTTTGACAGTCCTTATTTTTAATAATCTATTTTTTGTGAATTTTTATTTTTGTCTGTTTAATTAGTGCACTGAGCGAATTCCTGTATCGCTTGTTACTCAGAAGTTTAAAGTTTCTAGGATTTCTAATAAGAAAGTTAAGGCCTTTGCTGAACAGATAGCAATATCCATCACTCTGCAATTGAATTCTCATGACGTTTTGGCCGTGGTGGTCGGCTGGTAGTGCGTTCGCCTCGCATGCGTGGGGTCGTGGGTTCGATCCACCGATTCACCGGTCTCGTGCATGGCATCACACGTTAAAAGGTAAGGGCTGCGTCTTCCCTAGCTCACACAAGTCTCTCGAAGACTTCTGAGGGTTGCGCGTAGGGGTGCAATCGGTTGACGGAAATAACAATTTTAACAATTTTTTTTAACAATTTTAAAGAAGCCCCTCATAACTCGAAAACCTCTCGGCTCAGATACAGAAAACCTGAAATCAGTCGAAGCAGAATTCAATTTTACGTTCAGTTTTCCAATAATATATTAAGTGTTCCATTGCCTTTCACTGAATATTGGAAGCATAGAATCTTGCTTTGGTTTTGATCAAAATATATTATAGTTTTCCAGAGTCATGAGTCCACGTACAAATAGTAGATAAAAAATATTTTACAATTTCTTAAACTCGTTATTTAACCGTTTCTGCTTCAAATTTTGCCGTCAATGATGACCCCACGTAATCATCATGGTAAATCACAAAACAACTTTATTAGCTATCGACAAATAAAACACTATAAAGTTTCAGAACTATGAGGAATACTGAACTAGACATGCACAACTCTAGTTTGGACGTTGAAGATATATAGGGGGAGTTCATGTACACAACTCTATCGTAGAGTGGTTGTATAGGTCGAAAGTTATGTTCCAACTTTCCTCCTTGGCCCGAGAGTAGTCGAAATTCTTGTATCTGAAAAAAATGTATTTATTAATTATTTCAATTCCATGTAGAATTAGTTTGCGACAAGTTCTCGTCTTATACAATCAAGAAATATTTTAGTTTTCCCAATTTTATCACATGAAATCCAAAATGTACACTTTTGCAATTTCGTAAAAAGTACGAATCCTCTCAATTTTATCACCTGTTTTCCACAGTATCTGTTCATTATTTTTCTGTCTGTCTGACTCGTCGGTGTATGAACTTTTTACTGTTTTACAAAATACTTTTGTTCATGACCTTGCGGAAAATCATACTTCTTCAAGTGCATTTTTGCTTGAGAGAATACAGTGCGTCTTTTTTAGCCCCCCCCCTGTTAACTTTTGAACGATTTGATGAACAAACATAGAACAAAAACCATTTTGAATGGTTTCACCAATACTAATTTTTGAATCAAAAGACATTGTGGTTGGACTATAAAGGGGTGGGAGGGCACACCAATTTAAAAATTTCAAATGGAATGGGGCTTCAAGTTACACATTGTTGAAAAGAGAAGTTAATGCTATTTTCAACCATATATATTTTTTTGATATTCGCTCAAGAGCATTTTCACAATTTCGACCTCTTTGCATTTGGAAATTTTCAATATGATGTGCCCCCCAGTGTTCCACATCAAAGCGTTCAAATTGATCGAGATAATATTACCATTCAGATCCGCACTTACTTGATATTTTGAAAATCCGAAAAAATATAGTTGGTTGGAAAGAGAATTTAATTCTCTTTTCAACGATATATCACGATGACCCCCCATGTTGAACTTTTTAAATTTATGTGCCCCCCGCTCCCTCTACCAAGTCATCACAATGTCTTTTATTCAAAAAAGTAGTATCAGTGATACTATTCAAAAAAGTTTTTGTTCCCTGTTTGTACGTCAAACCGTTCAAAAGTTAACAGGGGGGGGGGACTAAAACAAGTCGCATTGTATTTACTTTATTATTATTGCTTTTCATAAAAGTTTTGTGTAATGTATCTCAAAGAAAGTGTCTAATTTTGATTTTGCTCAAATCTTCCACTTTCCTGTGGATTACAAATGAAATGTTTCTGCTGAAATTCATAGGTCAGTGGAATATTTTTCTAACCCATTTTCTGCTTTTTTGATTTTCGATAATAATTTTATGATATCATCTCTTTTCGTTTTTTTTTTCAAACTTCAATAGGTAGGAAGACCCCAAATAAGTTCTTAATCTGCTTGAGTTTCATAAATATTACTAGACTGATAACTGGACTGACACCAGGATTTGCAAAAGTTAATTGTGATTTGTATGCAGTAGAAAATGTCTGGGTAGTTCATCGACACAACTTTCAGGACTGCAGAACTTCCAAGTTTCATTTTCACATTTTTTTCAAAAAATGGCTGGAAAATCCATAGAGCATTTTCCAGAACAAGACCGCTCCAACCTGGAGTACTGTAAATAATTTTCGTAAAAGAACAAAGTTCTCTCAGGCGGAGTAGAAGTAGACCCAAATTTGTTCCATGAATTGTAGTGTCGCGAAAAAGCTCTAAGACAATATTAGGAATGCAGCTTCAATTCATGCAAAATCTTTCATACTCTTGGGTGAAGTGATGTAAACTATAAAATACATGAAAAACAAAAGTTCTTGTGTTCAATATCAATGAAAGTATTCGAGAATATTCCACGCTGGAACTACAAGTCTATCAGCTAATCAACAACTTTTTTGTTACCTATAGGGACCTTTCCATCTATTTTAAAAACCTCCATTATAACTCCCATTCATAAACGAGGTGAAAAATTTGATCCTTTCAACTGTATGCCCATCTCACTTTCACCAGTTTAGGAAGATTAATTGAGAAAATAATGAAAACGAGATTAATGAATCTTATAAAATAATATTCTAAATGCCCAACAATTTGGATTTCATCAACAGAAATCTACGGAGAATGCTTTTTTCCCATTTTTCAGCAGACTATACACAGTATACACTGAACTGAATTAGGGGAAGTGAGTGCAGTAATATTCGATGATTTATCGAAGGCTTTCGACCGCGTAGATCATGGAATTTTGCTGCTCAAACTACAACTCTACGGATTTAGGAATCAAAGCCACAAATGGGTACAGTTTTAACTGAGTCGAAGAACCTAGCTTGTTAAAACTGACAAGTTATCAGAGAGTGGGGCAAATCGTTGTGGCATTCCTCAAGGATCAGAGCTGGTATCAGTACTATTGTACCCCAATGACTCGGCCAGCATAACAACTGATGGATTATTTATAATTTTTGCAGATGATATTGATAGTCTCCACAGTCGAAAATAAGTACTGATATATTAAACATTAAAGAATGGTGTGATACTAAACTACTTTCCTTCAATATTGTCGTGAACAAGTAATGCCCTTTGAATTGTTTTAGCGCATTGATCCATTCACTCTTGTTATTTATTTTTCGATTCGATCATGATAGAAGTTCATTGTCATATACGACCGACATTGAAATAAGCAAAGTCGCGTGACGAGCTAAAATCGTTGTCCGAATGAAAATATAAACATTTCTCTCATTATATATAAATACAAGACGAATGGAATGATAGGATATAGTTAGTAGTTAGACTCCTATAGAGGAGAGACTCATATCGCTCAGTTAGCCTCGAAGGCTAGGCCCTTTTGGCCTCAGCTGAAGTCGTCCATGAAAGGACAAAGGACTTAGTATTAGTTAGTGGTGGTTTTAGGTAAGAGTTTTATTTGTCCCATATTATATTAGTGAATGTCCCTTATTTGAAATATGTATATAGCTCTGCCCCCGTATTCCAGTTGTCGTAAAATAAATGTTCATTATATTCCTTTGATACTATTCAGTTCCTATTGCTACCATCTGTAGCTACACCCCAAGTCGCATTTTGTATAAGGGAAACACTCCCTTATACGATTCAGGATGCTACCCTAGCAGCCCTAGTCGCGACAATATCAACAAAACTATCTGTTTAGCATACCCGATATCCCTTTAGGAAATGAATCGATAGACAGTGCAAGTATGAACAAATTTCTTCGAGTCTTCATTTTCAATCAATTGAGAAAAAAGTTTGAATTGGGAACAGCAACAGCTGAGAAGGTGAACCATGCACTGATCCACCTAATATTTATTTTTTCCTACAAAAACGCGCAATTAGATATTTATGTAAGGTAGGTCGCGACTGTCATGCCTACGTTTGATCAAAGTATTTTATTAACTGTTCTATCCTTGTTTGTTGTTGAAACAGTTTGCTTGATCTCAAGAATAAATCCTTGTACAAGGTCAATGAGGGAATCACTCGCCAAAAAGGTATTCTAAAAGTTCTCATTCCTTCCTCTAATACAATAAAAAATCTCAATGCATGTATAATGCTGCAGAATTATATATTCATATTCCATGTTATTTAAGAAGTATTGGAGATTATATGAAGAATATTCTTCTTGAACTAGCGCTCTATAATGTTCAGGAGTGGTTTTTCTGACTTGGACTTTGGAGAGGTGTTAACCGTATTTTCATTTTGTCTTCTATGCAATAAAGGAAACGTATAAAACTATTATTTGGATGACAGGAGAATTAAAGCACCGAAATTGAATAACCAACTCACCTGGCTATGTGACAAAGGTATCGTATTGACGAATTCTATCCAAGTGACAACTTCTGAACAAGGAGGGGTAGTCAGAGATCCCTTATAAGTGAAATATGTTTCTCTCATAGTTGTAGTAAAATTATCTAGAGACCCAAAATCAATAATTGTAGCTGTTGCTCCTGTTTTCTGTACTTTCAGCAATTTGTCCTCGAACACTGCATAATTATGGTTATCCTCGTCGCTTTTCTGAAACGAAAGATTGTCAATACTTTGTAGTTCGAGAGCTAGCAACGTCGGGAAAATAAGAATTTCAGGAAGGTCAGTTTTTAGACATGTTATCTCTCTCACTCTCTTCGATGTCAAACGGGCCATCTGGCTGGCGGTAGAGGTTGCGTTCATCAGTGCGTATCGTATCCAGACAGTTAAAATATTGATATTCCAAATTAATTTAAGAGTGTTCCTTTTTTTATTATTATTTTAGGTGAACTTTTTGCATTATGAATCAATTATTGCAAGATCTTTTATCGTTGTTTAAACTGTGCCAGATACTAATTTCGAATAAGTTTCTTTTTTCAAAATATTTTAGTAAGACTGAAATTTTTATATTTTGATGTTTTTTCAATATCTAAAAACCCAAAATTAAATTGCCAAACAATAATTCGGTTGTTGAACCTCCAGCCAGACCGATTTAAAGCTGTTCACTCATCTTTTATAACGGTTACATCGGAAAAAGACAAACGTAGAAATTCAAATAAAGAATGGATAACGCCCAAAATCGTAGATCAAGGTATTCAACTGCGCGCATTGCATAGAGAAATCGTATTAAATAACAGTGAAAACTTAAAAACCGAATACTAGAAAATGGAGAGAGAACATCAAAACCTCATTAATGAGACCAAAAAATCCCTCAATGACAAGTTGTACAGTCAATCAGTAAATAAATCAAAAACAGCTTGGCATATTGAAAATAACGATATTCAACTAAAAATGAAAAATACCAGTGAAGCATTTTACACAAACGATCAGCATTCAAAAGTTACAAATATGAATTCAATAAGTTTTTTATCGAATCAGTTGAAAAGTTAGTAACGGACTCCACAATCTCCAGAAATAGGAACCATATTGCTAGAAACCAAAATTCAATGTTATTGACTCCTTTCACATGGAGAAAAATGAGAGAAATCATTATCTCGATAGCAAATAAAAATTCTGCAGGATATGATGAAATTCCTTGCTCACCACTTCTTGGAACAATTACTTACATTACTGTCCCAATTACCAATTTAATAAATGAATCTTTCCTAGAAGGTAAATTTCCCGACAATTTGAAAATGTCGTTAATCACACCCGTACTGAAAAAGGGAGATTCACATGTTATATCAAATCATAGACCAGTAGCATTACAATCAGTGTTCTCGAAAATATATGAGAAAGCGTACTACACACGATTATGTGCCTTCCTAGAAACTTCTTACGAGTTCTCAATTTGGATTTCAAAAAGGGTTATCCACGCAGGATGCTATAAATACCTTATGTATTCACATAATGAAATCACTTGATGAAAAGCAAATTCGTGGAAGCATATTCTACGATTTCAGTCAAGCATTCGACACTATTGACCACCAGCTCCTTTTCGAAAAATTTGAATGTTATGGAGTGCGTGGCAAACCACTCGAGTGGTTAGAATCTTACCTTCTGAATAGACAACAGTTCATCTCGCTACGATCTCAAACCAAAACATACTCTTCTGAGCTAAAATCAACACAATTTGGGGTCCTAGAAGGAAACAACCTTGGCCCACTTCTATTCATCATTTTTATCAATGCATAGACAGCATAGACTGTAGTCAATCAGTTCTTTATGCTGACGATTATTCGGATGCGATAACTTCCAAAAATTTTGACACAACGGTCTTGTTCCAAATTCTTCAAAAACTCAATACATGGTATTCTCTACCTCGTAAATACCCCATACTAACTCAACAATCGAGATGGACGACACAACAAAAACATGTGTTGAGTTCCTGGGGATTCATATTGATTCTAATTTGTCCTGGAATGATCAAATAAATACAGTAAAAAAAAATTGGTCACCCATAATTTTTCACTATTTCAACTTAGAAAATCAGTTCATCTTGCAATCCTAAGAAATTACTATTTTTCATTTGTACAATCAACCATCAACTACGGAATTATGCTAGGGAAACTCTAGCAGAGTACAAAAAGTTTTTATACTACAGAAAAACATACAGTTTTCCCAAATTTTTGAATGCAACCTCTACCGCAAGCCAGACATCCAGGAGAGTAAGAGAGGTAGCATATCTAAAAACTGACCTACCTGAAATTCTCTCACGAAAACGTTGCTAGCTCTTAGACTATTGTAACATGTTGTTTGGTATCAGGGACTTCATATTTCACAGCATAGAATTTTTTTGAGTATTTTGTTTTGGATTACAAAGATTAAACTAAATTTTAATTCTGCTTGAAATTTTTATCAACATTCATATTCTTTCCCGATTTAATGAAAGTTACAAGAAAACAATTATTTCTGTAAGTGGTGTTTAAACTGCCTATATACCGGATGTTCGTGGAAAGTAGCTCGCCATAACTTTTTTGTTAGCAAAATGAAAGTTAGGGGATGTGTCTACGACATAAAATTGCTTTCTTTGACAAGTGACTCAACTTCATGCAACTTCCGGTTTAACAGGAAGTGACATCCATTTTCGATTTTCAAATGTGACAACTGGTATATTATCCCTATTTTTATTCCTACTGTGGCATTCTAAATACAAGGGTTATAGGGAAGATTGGGTTCATTGTATCTGATACAATGGAACCAACTATAACCCTTTTCAGCTGTCTTAGGTACTACCAATGTTTCATTTACCTTTATCATCATTATCATATTTTATTTTATTTAAAATTTGTATTTCATGTATATGTACTTAAGAAGACTGAATAAATGACTAAATAAACTAAATAAAAATAAATGAACCATGTGTCACTTGTCAATTTTAATATTTTTTATCCAAAACTAGAAGGCTATGAATTCGTTCAAATCACTTATTTCAGTACTAAAATATTGACAATATATAACTTTTCTGTTGTCGTTCAAAATTTAACTGCTACGTAAAATTCACTATCGAAATTTGTTTAACTAAATTTTTTTCAAATGGCAACAAAAACAGTTTACGAGAAAAGAGCATTTCATTAATATTAATGTGATGCCGTACACTTTTCTGTCTAAACAAACTCCAACTAAAATACTTGAAACAAAAACATTGGAACTTTTCCAAAATGAAATTTTTTTTGAAAATAAAATAAGATTCAAATGGCTAAAACGAAAACATTAAGATGTTTTAGAAAAACTTGACGTGTCGACATCTTATTGTACATCTCTTATGCAAAAGAAAATTGGGTAATTATTGGGTACGTGTAAAAAAAATTAAGTTGATGTTATCAGTATTTAGAAAATGTAGTCAAAACTTATCCGATGCTACACATCTTAACGGCACTATTTTCCAATGTGCGTGAAGTAATGTTTTACGCACTATTCACACATTTTCCAAAAATTGTATTTTGTGACAGATTTCACTCAGAAGACATCATCATCATACGACGAAAATTGAAAACTTTATAGGATATACCTAACACTCAACAATTGCTACAATTTGTATCATAAATAACTATTAGGATTGAATTCCAAAGTCCTCTATATCAAAAATAAAATGTAGCAGCGTGGCGCAGTGGTAGGAGCGCCCGACTCTGAGCCAAAGGTCTGGAGTTCGAGCCCTAGTTGCAGCTGGGATTTTTAATTCAATTTAACCGATTAAATTATTGAAATTTCGTGGCTCGACTGGAGTGAGTCCTACAGGATTCACTGTTGCGTTCCAATTAACAGTTCTACTCCTAAGGTGGAGTATGGAGTAGTAAGGCCTACCTAGAACACATGGCTAATGACCATAGTACTCGATGCCAAAAACACCAAAGAAAAAAAGATACAAAATTTGTGTACCAAAAGTGACAAGGAGAGGTAGAGGAGAGCTACCTTCCATGGCATGATATAGTCTCTATAAAGAATGACTGATAATAATTGTATTTTCTCTTTTCTATAAATTATACATTTAATTACAAATGGATTATACGTAATATAGAATTACGCATGAAACTATAAAACCGAAACCTTTCAATCCAATCTTTATTAGTTTATTTATGGCCTGTTACTTTGATAGACGGCTCTCGATACAGAATTTTATTGGAAGGAACCGCACGAAAACAATTGGCTCTCGGTCATATGAGCTTTTATTATGTTATAGCGGGATGAGTCGTTAAAAAAATGTGTGAGTTTAAATGATTTTGTTTGTGTCGTTTTTGGGGTTTTTGGGGTCAAAGTTCGTAAAAACGTCGTACTTGGGTAGAATTGACAAAGAAAACAACTGTTTTGTTAGTCGCAATAATATAAATTCAGAATCAAAACATATTTATCGAAACTCGTTAACATGTGCAATTATAATCTTATTGATGATAGTACATAATTAAGGGTGTATACGCGGCATAGTAATATTTTTTCTAGCACTATTCCAGAATCAACAAGTTATATTTTGGTAAGACATCATAGTTTCAGTCTATTCAAAGCGTTTGGTTCCTTGATGACTCTCAGTTTGAAAAATTAATTTTTTAAATTTTGAATTATACCCCTACACTGAAAACGATTAACAGGGACCCTATTCTCAAACCTTCACATATTTTGTCGCCTGCGAGATATGCTCTTTGTCGAACGAAATCTGAATAATCTTGTTCTCAAATGTCGCATTCGCAGATTTTTGATAGACAAATTGTAGAATGGTCAAAGGCAGTCGACAATTTATGTCGAATGCGAGAATTTCATTAGAAGCGAAATTTATAGGTTGGGTCCAATAGTTTATTAGTAAAATGTCAAAACACTCTTTGATGTTTTAAAGAGAAACATTCTCAATTGAAAATTGAATCAATATATGACTCCTCTGAAAATGGAAAAACCCTACGATAAAATTGAAGTAACTTTTTTTGTAATATCTAACAGAAAACAACTACTTCCCCGGCAAAAGCCACGCTGGACATTGAACTACATCTGATAGATATTGAGAAAGACCCTATATAACTTGAGAGAAAAAATCTGAAGTGAAAATTTGCATTTTCATTCAGATAGTTGATTATTTATTAAATGTCCAGTTTCCATTGGAGATTCTTATCTATGAATGAGATAAGGGAGAATGTTATTCAGAAGTATTACTCACAGAAAATCGCTCATTCCACTGATGCATGAATAATTGCATCTCTTTCACTAGGCCTCCAATACATTTTCGTCGACAAAAATCTATTTCACTCTTCTAAGATCATCAGGGAGATTTTTTGTCTCAAGTTATATAGGGTCTTTCTCAATATCTATCAGATGTAGTTCAATGTCCAGCGTGGCGTGGCCGGGGAAGTAGTTGTTTTCTGTTAGATATTACAAAAAAGTAACTTCAATTTTATCGTTGGGTTTTTCCATTTCCAGAGGAGTCATGTATTGATTCAATTTTCAAATGAGAATGTTTCTCATTAAAACGTGAATCCCTTCCAAGAGAGGTTATCTTGTACGTTGGAAACCAGCGACTAAATTCCAACTTTCAGTCGCAGATGATTCCACAACTGACTTTATGAACATCCTTTTCATATTTTCAATGAAATCAACTCTTTGATGCTTTTTCAGAAATTTTTGTAGTGAGAGATTGGCATCTTTAGTAAAAGCTTTAGAAATTTTAGAAAATCAGGATATTTATCAGCGGCCTCGAGAGAGACGAGTAATATACAGAGGTGCTTTTACATTTTCATCTGAAAAAAAATGTATTAAAACATTCAGATTAACTTAAGAATTACCCGATAAAAGAGGCTCATTTCCTTGCATTAATTTTTTTATTTTAGGTGCAATAATAGGTGAAGAGGCATAGAACTCGATCTAACATCAAAAATTCGGTGTTGCCAGCTCATGTTATTTGACTCATGCGAAATAGACACAGATAGAGGTCGTTATAAAAGAAAAAAAATATTTGTTGCAACTGTTTTGTTTACTGAATTTATTTGTTCAAGGTTTTCTTTAATTTGGATACATTACACTACATTTTATTCCTTGAATATTTCCCATCTATAAAAATGCATATCTTATAAACTTACAAAGTTTATAAAACTTTCGTATACATATAATAGTCAACACCTGAATAGTGTAAGTAACATAAGGTCCGAATTAACGGAACAGTTTTCGAAATATTCAACAAGAACACTGTGAATGACCTAAAAAAAATTTACGCACCCTGTACCTTAATGAAAAGTAATATTGAACAACTGAATTCATCAAAACACTACCTTATCATTTGTTTAATCATCAGTAGCAATTAATTATTTTGTTGTAGTAAAAATCGACTTGTCAATAATTGTTTTCAGTGTAGGGGTATAATTAAAAAAAATAAAATTCATATTTCAAACAGAGAGAGTCATCAAGAAATAAAACACGTTTTTATCGCTTAAAATAGTCTAAAACTATATCTTATCAATATTGAACTTGTAAGTTCTGGACTAGTGCTAGAAAAAAAAAATCGAGAAAAATATTTTTTTTTACTATGCCCCGTATACACCCTAATGTACTACTATCAATAAGATTATAATTGGACATATTAACGAGTTCCGATAAATAAAATTTGATCATGAATTTGTCTTATTTCGACTATCAAAACAGTTTCTTTCTTTGTCAATCCTACCGAAAGCCAATTTCCCATATGTTTTCGTGCTGATCAGGGGATACCACACATTCTGAATCTCTATGTTAACTGTATATACAGGGTGGGGCACCGAAAACGAAACAGATCTAATATCTTCAAAACGTATGTGTTGTGAAGAAAATGCAAAAACAGATCGATTTTTAATTCAAGGGGGACATCTTCCTATCATAACCTCAACTGTCATACTTCTCCCCCCACCCCTTGGTCACTATCACCCAAACAATTTGAATAGGGAAAGTAGTAAGTGTGACACTTTATTAAAAAGTTAATTCTATAAGGAATTCAGCCATGTCAATTTTCGCTATCTACCTTTTTATTTTGGCGCCCTCTTGCGGGAAAAAAAATTGTTCTGTATTTCAAATTATGATACTTTATTTGCAAGATAATTTGACATAGATTTGGTGACAATGCATTATGGAATTCTTCCAAAGGAAAATACAAAACGGCCGCTCCATAATGGCGGACAAGTTTTGCAGTTATGGTCCGATTCGATTCAAAATTGATATGTAGTGGTTTTCAGGGTAAGAAATTATGATTTATTTGTCAATGCAAAAAAACAAGATGGAGGCTCCAAGATGGCGGACGAAATCTGTAGTTTTGGTCCGATTCTAATCAAAATTAGTATGTGGGGATTTTCAGGGTCGGAAATTATTATTTTTTTGGTAATGCAAAAAACCAAGATGGCGGACGAAATTTATAATTGTGGTTCAATTCTATCCAAAATTGGCATATAGGGGTTTTACAAGTTTCCAGTATTGAAATGAATTAATTAAATTGATAAAAAAAGGTATTAATTTTTTTCTAGATGTGTGACGTAGGTTATTCTTTGCGTAACCGTATCAACATTCTACCGCACAAGAATATCTATTTTGTACTAGCGGCAAGCTTTTGAATCTGTTACCTACGCTTAGAATAACCTACGTCACACCTCTGAAAAAATTACTTTTTTCTTTTCATCGCAATTTTATAAAAAAAAATTAAATTCTTTTTAGTCATGCTGAAAATCTGTACCTAAAACACTTACAATCTGATTCTGAATCGAATCGGACCATAATTACAAATCTCATCTGCCATCCTGAAGCTGCACTTTTGTTTTTTTTTTTTCAATAAATATTCCATAATGCATTGTCATCGCAATTATGAACACCTACCAAAGTTCAAGATGATCGGACAACTAGAAGTGGGCCAAAAGTCAGCTGCAAGATTCGTCCAACACATACATACATACTAACTAACAGGACAAGTTGAATAAATGCTTTTGAAAAATAAAAAAATTGGACATTGAGTAAACTTAAGAATTGGAAAACCTTGTACAAATTCAAATCCAATAATTTCAAAATGCATTAATTCACAGTAGATGCTCAAAGTGTTCGCCATGAACTGCCATACATGAATATAACTTAGTCTCGAAACGCTGTCTGACGTTTTTGAGCAATTTATGTTCATACAATATTTATTTTTTAAATTTTTGTTGTTTTCGTGAATTGTTCACATTAGCTTTCAAATCAAATATCATAAGTTGGAAAACGAACCAGTTGTTTTTCCCTCAAGAGGGCGCCAAAATGAAAAGCTAACACTCACATGCCTGAATTCCTTTTATCGGATTACCTTTTCTATGCTTTGTCACACTTAGTACTTTTCCTATTCAAATTGTATGAGTGACCAAGGGGTGGGGAGAGGGGTATGACAGTTGAGGTTATGATAGGAAGATTTCCCCCTTGGATTTAAAATAAACGTGTTTTTGCATTTTTTTCAAAACACATGTGTTTTGAAGAACTCGTTTTCGGTGCCTGGTTGAATCGAACCATAATTACAAATTTCACCCACCATCTTGTTTTTTGCACTAACAAAAGATCATAATTTCCGATCCTGAAAATCCCCACATACTAATTTTGATTTGAATCGGACCATAATTACAAATTTCGTCCGCCATCTTGGAGCCACCATCTTGTTTCTTTGCATTGACAAACAAATCATAATTTCCGACCCAGAAAACCGTATCTATTTTGAATCGAATCGGACCATAATTGCAAATCTTGCCTGCCATTTTGGAGCCGCCATTTTGTGTTTTCCTTTAGAAGAAAATTAGCTTGCAAATGAAGTATCATAATTTGGAATACGGAACAGTTATTTTTCCCGCAAGAGGGCACCTTATGAAATCACCTTTTTAATGATGTGTCACACTTACTACTTTCCATATTCAAATTGTTTGGGTGATAGTGACCAAGGGGTGGGGGGAGAGGTGTGACAGTTAAGGTTATGATAGGAAGATGTCCCCTTTGGATTAAAAATCGACTTGTTTTTGCATTTTTTCATAACACATGCGTTTTGAAGATATTGGGTGTTGTATTCAGTTTATTAGTACAAAGAAATTTGCTCATCTTTCTTATTATTTCCTGAAAATGAAAAACAACTTAATATAAAAAATCTAATTCAAATGCCTTTCAAGTGACATCACTTGGCATCACTTTCCATTTAAGAGGCCATGAGCGCGATCATATTTGGGAAGGTTCTTTGATAAAAGAGACGATAACTCCAAATCGGTTTGTCGTATCGATTTCAAACAATAACAGGCTTCTAGAGGATGTTTGATTCCATGTACCAACGTCCACGGCAGCACCTCACGATGCTTTTCACAGATAATCGAGTTAGCTGCAATGGTATTCCTTTTCCATTCAAATTGTATCCAATCGAAATGAATTTGGTATCAGAAGAAAGGTAAAACGTTGATCTATGTACGTGCTGTAATGTTTTTTTAAAATTATTTGTTCATCTGCCCAAAAAATGGCTTCAAAGTAACTGCATTTTTGAGACATGTTTGGGATTTATTTTGTGAAAAAGTGTATTGAAATATCAATTTCCATTACAGCACGTATCTATAATCGAATGTCCTCTAGAATCCTGTCTTTGTTTGAAATCGATACGACGAACTGTTTTTGAGTTTTCAATTGTCTCTTTTACCCTAAGAAGCGCCTCAAATATGATCGCGCTCGTGGCATATTGATAAAGAAGGTGGTGAATGAATTGTATGGGAAGGGGGTAAATAGTCGATAATGATATGTGGATCACAAAGTATACCACTCGAAACAAAATTGACGTGACCTGGTGAGTTTGCATATTATTTTATTAGATATTCAAGGAGGATCATTTTGAAATGAACAGAATGTATATTATTTTATGGGATTCCAGCCATCTAGCAATCTGGTTTGTGGGGAAAAATATAAAGGAAGTATGTATACAGCTGAAGTAAATGAAATATAAAAAAACTCACGTGATATAAGAATGACAAAACCGTTAACCCATCTGTCTCATTGGCAGCTGCTTCAAAGGTTCCATAGCCTGTGTTGAAGAACACCATATGTAACTCTAACGGAAAACTGCAAGAAAAGAACATCAAACTTGTATGACCTGTCTTTTTCACCTGCAGGCTGCGTCTATCATTGTGACTATTCATGTACCGCGGCTACGAATGCTTATCATTGTGCTACCTCCGATTCATTGTTTACTAGGTTGCCTCAAACATTTTCAACATTTCACAAATTTAATGTCAATAACTAATGAGAACTCTAAATTATGTGCTACTGTGAATTCATTCAACGAGTGATAAGACGAATCTGATATAACAGGCTTTTGGAAATAACGAAATTTGGTGTGGGTATGATATTGTAATAAAAATATTCTTTACGTTTTAAATTGATTTATTTCATAGTGTAACGTGTCAATTTGTTCGTTACCAATTTTCATCTAATGCTTAGCAATGCACCTCTTACCCCTAAAAGGTTTAAACATCTGCTACGAATTTGGCTATCAGGTTAATCGATATTGCCAGATTTCTAAACTTCCGGCAACGAGATGTTTGGCAAACCGTCCCAGTAGGCTGTTTTTCTGTTTACACTCGAAGGCCAGGTCATGTTTTGGAGAATGGTTGTTTTTGAGCTGACTAGTGGTTATGATAACTACGGCTTCTTCAAGGTTAGGTTTGACCTCAAGTTGTTCTCGTATTGATTCAGATTTGTTTTGTATAATTTGATATTTTTGTATAAGATTCATGTCGTGAGAGAGGTGAAACGTACTTTGGTAGAGTGTTAAGAATATTCATAGAGTGTCTCCACTGTTTTTCATTAGAGAATGAGGACTTCCGTTTTGAGTCAGTCTTTTGGAGGTAGCCGAGTCCGTGGGAGCTTGGTGAAACGTTAGATGGGTAATGGGTAGGTATAGGCCGTAAACCTTGGCAATAAATACATATATCGGAAGATATCTAATGACCGTTGTGCCATCCCATGTTTGGGATTATCCTGTTGTTGTATGGTAGTTTTGTTGAAGAAAATCGCCAACCCAATCCCGTTGGAGGACCATCACCATATAACACACTCTGTCGTCCTACTGCTCATCGTAATTTCAGTGTGGAACCGTTGTTGATAGGTTGAATGATTAATACGTGATTTCATCTCCTTTTAACGAGTTAAATGTCATTTTTATGAGGTCTGCATTCGACAAGGCCGTTATTTTCTTTTAGTGTGTTCGGAACAATTCTTGTTCGTTGTTTCAATTATTCAAGTCATTTATTAAATTATTTGAATGGAAAATTTCAAATGGTTGGTGGCATAATTCACCGCATTTTGGTCTTATTTGTTCAGTATAGACTTATTATAATGAAATCGCGTAGAAGTCTGTAGGTAATTGGGAATCTTTTAGTTTTGACCAAAATCCGTGATTATAACACTGGTTTTCGTCACATATGGTTCTTTGGGATGCCTGTAAATTCTTCGGCAGATTTGGAGATTTCTTTGGTAGGTCTGGAGATTATTTTGGAGGCCGTAAGCACCAGTTCCAATTAAAGATTTTTTGGGATGCCTTAAGATCATTTTAGATGCTGAGATTTCTATTGGAAGCTGTAAGTTCCAGTTCCAAGTCAGAGATTTCTGTTCCAGGGCCTTGCTGGAGATTTCAATTCAGGATTCTAAAAATTCGTAAATAAATCGAAAATAATTATCAGTGTTTTGTTAAGGAGAGCTAAGACCCTGAAATCATTGTTGCAGAGATATTTTCGAGGGGGAAAAATAGCATACAGGTACATTCAATACTATAATGTAATATCTGCGGAAAGCCGGTAGGTAACATCATTGAAAAGCTCACAATTTTGCAGAGAAGTGGCATCAGCTAATGGATCCATTCACCAAGGTATTCATAATATGGTGAATTGGAAAATAAGAATTTAGTTTCCGTATGGTATAACCCCTCAAATAACTTTTCCCTCGTACATGAAAATTTTGTATGTAAATGTTTGTTGAAGTTGAGGTGAGAGAAGGAATCTTTATGCCAGTCCTCTAACAAAACAAGAGATCCAGAGTCACAGTCACAACAAAATGGATTGAATATATCTAAAGCCAATTATGGAAAATACTATTGTATGCCTACCTATCGTATAGGATAATTGCAATGAGTTTTCCTGTCAGGACATCTTGTTCATTCTTTTTAATGCTCATTGTGAACAAGTACAGATTCCTTCATTTGTTATTTGGTTCTTGACAACCACTAAAATGGGTATTGATGGTTGGAGGGCTGAGGTTGAGAAGGCGCTCGTAGTTTAGATTTATCTACTCTGCGGGCGCTGGTTCAGCTTTTGCCTTGGAATGGGGATGTCACCGAATCATTTGTTGCAGACATTAGTTGTTGTGTGCATATACCTACCCTATACTGATGAGGGGCAACAATCCGAAATCGATCTATAGGTGGTCCAAATGTTTCGATGAACACTTCCTTGCAACAAGAAATTGCAGATAAACCTTGTAGGAACTCTACACGGAAATTCACCAGATGTAATTCAACGTTAGTCGTGGTATTAGCCATGAAAAGAAAATGTTTTTTTATGGATTCTCTACCCAAATATTCCTATTGTATAGGATAATTGCAATTAGCTGTTCTGTCAGGACATCTTATTTATTCATGGAAACTAATGTCTGCGAGTGGAATTTTCTTGATTTTTGTGTATAATATGCTGTGAAAAATATTTATTGATTTTGAATATATTAATACATACTACAAAATGTGGCAGAGAACGCGTTTTTTTCTGAAACCCGTTTATTGACTTCTGTATTCTGTGGATGAAAGCAACAAACTACTGGATACTTTTTTCATTCAGGGGAACATTTCGCATATATTAGTAAAATCATTATTTTTTGGTGCAAAAAAACTCGTTTTTTTGGAGCAGGAATATATGGATTTTTCATATCATATTTTTGAATCTGATGTAACGTGACCGAAAACAAAATGCTCATTGGGTAGCATAACATCAAAAAAACGTACACCAATTGCTTCAATTCAGACCTCCAAAATTTCAATTCTCCAGTACTTTCGAGTTCAGAGATACACCCTGTCCTAATATTCCTAGGACACCCTGTATAAACCCGCCAAATTTTAAATTTTTATCTCAAACAACTCAAATATGACTACCCTGTATATTCATTTCACTAAAGTAAAAGTGCATTTGTAGCGAGCCATGTCTAAGTGAATATAATTTTAAAAAATTTGAATTATTACACACACACAGTACACATGCCCACTCAAAAGTGTACAATTACTGTTTGGATTCAAGTGTGTTTTACCCTATACATCAATGTTTCGTGAATATCTCTGTATCAAAATTATTTTGACTGACATATAAAAAAGAGTTAAATGTTAAGCTGTTGATTAAAAAAAAAGAAAAAGATCATTCGTGTATAATTTTTAAAACCAATAAAAAAGCCAAAAATGGACAATTCGCTGATTATTCTGCCGGATTACTAAGTACTAGGTAAGCTGACGTACTTTCAAACAGCCACCATATATAGGTAAACTGAAGTATGTGCACTCGTATGTGTCGAAATCCCAACTCGAATTTCACCCTTGTCCGACCTACGGCGCGACTGAATCAATCTGAGATCCGAACACCGTACGTGAGACCAAGTGAAACATAACAGCACTCAGCCGAACGCTCTTGCCCCACCGCATGCCAGAAAAATAAAATCTCAACCCGATACATCAGAGTAGCCGACTGGAAGTGCACACACTTCTGTTTACCCATATACGGTGGTACAACATACAGGTACACCATATATATAAAGTATGGAAGCGACTTAATATATTCACTATTTTTAATTCAAAATAATCTCTATAAATAACTTTAATTTTACTCTTTTTTCTCAAAAAAAGTAATGGTACAGAGATTACCATGTGAACTGAGAAGCCAACGTAATTTTTTTTTTTTAATAATTCACGTCCTTTTTTTACATTACCTAATGGTTGAAATGAGAAAACTTAGCCTACCTGTGATTATTAATCAAATTTTCTGATCCTTCGGTATCCGTTTTTCCCCAGTGAAAATGAAGTTGGGCAAAATGATATATTCCTGACAGTGGTCCTCCCCTTACTACTGGAATGGTTCCATTTTCTACAGATAATTGCACTGTGAACGAAAATAACAGGAAACATTAACAACTGAAATACACATCAGGTAGCAAAATACCAGGTAGCAAAGATATTTGTTGCTTCAAGTCATCTGGTTTTAATTAATTAATGTGACTTTCTTCTCCAAGAATTCAAAATTGTTCTTCTATAATTCCTAATAGCTTGTCTGCACCACCTATTTGTACGGTATTCTAAATCAAGTGACAAAAAAAAACACATGGAATGGGCGCTAGATAACAAGGGAATAAGAGAAATAATCTTGCTGAAGAAAACGTGAATCCCTATTCCCTAGATATAAAAGTCAAACAATGAGAGAGTTTCGTCGTTGTTGGAAAGGACATGGCACTGGATACATGTATTCCTGGGGTACTACAGATTTTTTTATTTTTGGATGCATCATTCTAGAGGTCAAAATAAGCAACTTTTTTCAATACCCTTTTTTTCTGGCTCTACAGGGTGAGCTGAAAAATTGGGTTGAATGTTGGGTTGTATCATTTGTGGAAAATACTGTACGCAAGTTAATTTTTCATGATTTTTGGGTATAATATCAATTGACTTTCATTCATTCATTTATTTATTAACTACATGCCAATTACAATGTAATGGATAAGTGTCGTCAATAGCTTCACATGACAGTGAATATTGAATAATTTAAGAAACAAAACACAAAATTAAAAACATTTTAAAGATGGTGAACATACCACAAGTGAAATATAAAATTTAGAGAGATTTACAGTAAGTAATAAATTCGCCGAGGTTATAAAAGCAGTTCGCTATTAAACAATTATGTTTGAAGTGTCTGGTAGACTGAATGGATTTGATGTCCGTTGGTAGCATATTGTATAGTTGAATACCGGCTCCTTCCGGGGATTTCTTAAAGCAACTATGGTTGTGTTTTCTACTATATATTTTATTGTTATTTCTTGTCGAGTATGAATGCACGTCACAATGTTTGGTATAGTTTGCAATATTTTGACGAATATACAGTATTATTTTGAAGATATATATATATATATATATATATATATATATATACCGATTAAAGTAAGATTTTTTTTCGATTTGAAGGTTTCTCTACAAGATGTCCCGTAATCTAGATCAAACATAATTCGAAAACAAAATTTCTATATAACAAATAAACGGTCTGTCTGAGGGGCTTGACCCCACGATATTATATTTTATGACATTATTGAATGAAGGGCTGCAAAGTAGTAAGATTTAAGAGAAATTTCATTAAGATTTTTTTTCAAAGTCAGAATTGCAAAAAAGCATTTGTTCAGTCTGGAGCAGATATAGTTGATATGATTATTCCAGCTCATGCTATCCACGTTTGTGACTAAAAATTTTGTATTATTATCAATAGCTAATTCTACGTTGTTCATTGTGAGATTCATTAACTCATTTCCTTGATGAGGACCTGTAAATTGCATGCAAACAGTTTTTTCTAAATTGATTATAAGATGATTTCTATTGCACCAAGTAGACAATTGCTCTAAAACCACATTTGTATTCATATTTAATTCATCTGAGGTTTTTGCCTACACAACGACGGTTGTATCATCAGCATACATGAACAATCTTCCCTCCGATATGTGAGAAGGAAGGTCATTCATGTACAGAAGGACTTTGAGTGGTTTGCATACTTACAGGATGAGGCAGAATAAAACCTGTTTATTAAATTCTCGCTCAAGTGTGGACTTTTCATTGAATGTTTCAAAACCAAGGTTGCTCGTGTTAATTTTTGTTTTTTACTTGTTTGCGCCCATATGCACCGTGTTTCACTTTTCATGGAAACACACCCTCGTATCTTCCGCAATTTTTGTCGTAGAATCATGAAATTCTCAGAATCAATAAATGGACTAGAAATTAACTCACTGCAAAAAAATAATCATCCTACGTGATATACACTGCAGGCCAGCAGCGATGGAAAAATGGGTGGTTCCATCACTGCTGGCGTGCAGTGTATAACACGTAATGGCCAATTTTTTTAATTGAGTTCATTTCTAGTGTATCTATCGATACTGGAAATTTCACAGTTCTACGTCCAAAATTACGGAAGATACGAGGGTGTTTCCATAAGAAGTGAAATACGCTGTATATGGGTGCAAATATATAAAAAACAAAAATGCTAACACTAGCAACCTCGGGAAAACTTTTGGCTTCGAGAAATTCAATGAAAAGTCCACACTCGGGCAAGAAGTTATTAAACAGGTTTTAGAAAAATCGCGTATTCTGTCTCATCCTAAAAGTATGCACATCACTCAGTCAATTGATGTTTTTCAAATCATATTATACCCAAAAATCAAGAAAAATCAACTAACAGACAGTATTTTCTACAATTGACATTAGACATCCAACCCAATTTTTTATCTCACCCTATAGGGCCCGAAAAAACTCTAATGAAGAAAGTTGCTTATTTGACCTCTAGAAAGATTTATTCAAAAATAAAAAAATCTGTCGATCCCCAGGAATACATGTCCTTTGACAGGCTGGATTCCACTATACTCAAAAGGCCATGAGTGCGATCATATTTGGGGCGCTTTTTAGGGTAAAACTTGGTAAAAGAGTCAATTGATAACTCAAAATGGTTAGTCGTATCGATTTCAAATAAGGACAGGATTCTAGAGGACGTTCGATTCTAGGTACGTACATAGATCACCGTTTCACCTTTCTTTTGATATCAAATTCATTTCGATTCGATAAAGATTGCTTCAAATTTCAGTGGAAGAGAAATACCATTGCAGCTACGCGCCAAAGCCAGGAAAATCGCAAACGAAATAGTACTGAGCGTTGTTCTAATCGAGGAAGTTACAACATAAGAGGCAGAAAAACGTATCATCCCAATCTCTACTTGTGGCAAAAATATAATACGTACTGGTGAAATTGTCTTTCTAATTTTAGAAAGATAATTGAATTGGTTATTGTTTATTAGTTACAAAAGTAAATAAGTAAAGTCTAAAAATATACTGAAATATCTCCTAAAAATTAACACTTCATTCTAAAGTGATAGGATATTTATTCTTCCACTTATCATTTTTCTTCACTAATTCATCAAATGAAACTATTAAAAAGCAATGATAATCGAATACTGACACCGATTTGTATGTTTGGTATCAAAATACACTCGCGGACCAAAATATGGCACATTATAAAAAATGTATTACGCGTTTTTTTCATAGTATTTTCCTTCAAATCGTAATGTTTTTTTATCGCTTAATGTATGATGCTTGAGAAATTAATGGCCGATTTCACCAACTGATTCCTAAAGTTAGGAAATACCTAAATCGGATTTAGGAATACCCAAGTGCAATTTGCCTTGTACCACATTTTAAATAATGCTTAAGAGTGATAGGAAATACCTCCTTCAGGTATTTCCTATCACTTCTAATCATCACTTAACGCTTGGTGAAACGCAAATTGCACTTGGGCATTCCTAAATTTGATTTAGGTATTTCCTAACATTAGGAATTAGTTGGTGAAATCGGCCATAAGTAGTTATGTTAGTTGACAAATAATTTACATATTGAAGTCTGACAACAAATTTTTAAATGATTTGATAGAATACCCTTATTTTGGTTATAACATTCAATTAAAAAGAGCAACAATGAGCGACAATATACCATTTTATTAAATCAACATAACTACTCAGCGTTTTCTAACTGTACATGTACTGCACATGTACTGTTAGGTGACTAGTTTTTTGCCTGGATCAATGTTTAGAGGTAAAACATGCTCTTCAAGTACCGTATGACAATTGTATCGTAAGCATTTATTCTCAAATTCACCTCTACAAACTCCGTGCGACTGTTCCAACTGACCACTATATAGCATAATAACGTTCTCTGTATACCACGTCCATCAAGCTCTTATAATGGTATTCTTGTTTCATCTGTGCTAAGAATTTGAGGTTGATGATTGATTAAGGTTAGTTCAGGTCAGATTTAAGTTTAGGTTAGGTAATTATAGATTTTCATTGCAGCTGCTGAAAATTTATATTAATATTCTCCAACAAAGATTTGTATGAAACTAACTTTTGGCTACAGCGTATTTTCGCAAAGTCAAAATGTTACAGCACGATTCACCAGATTGAAGAGGATATTGTTCACTACGATTCATCTCCATATCAGTTTTCCAATAATCCTAAGTGTCTAACTAGGCAAAGAGCATTTCCGAAAAATGAAAATGGTACCATAAGAATGGGCTTAAGATTTATCTCAATATTCCCCCAACAAAAATTTATATAAAGCTTCTCTGGATGATTTCTCATGTCCATAACTCAGTAACAGCGTCTTTCCGAAAAGTTAAAATGTTAAGCAAGATTCACCTGATTGACTAGAATACTACCCACTACGATCCATCTCCATATCATATTTCTAGTTATAAGAAGTGACCGGCCTACTTGGCAACAGCGCATTTCCACAAAACAGATATGGTACCTAACATTAGATTGGTTTAAGATTTATACTCGTATTTTTCAACCAATATTTCTATAAAGCTTCTCTGAATTATTTCGCGCTTACATGACTTGGCAACAGCGCATTTCCGCAAAGTATAAATGCCATAGCAAAATTCGACTCATATAGGACATATAGGGATAGTGTGCACTTCGATCCGTCTCCATATCAGATTTGCAGTTATTCGAAGAGACCAACTTGGCAACAGCGCATTTCAGCAAAACAAAAATGGTACCCTCAGAATCGGTTGATGACACAAAATCGCAATGTAGAAAAAAAATTTTTTATAACTGATTTCCAGTAAACCTAATTTTTACCAAAATTTTTATCTGACGTACAGTGACCGCTAAAAAGTACATATGTTATAATGTTTATTGTTAGAGTTTTGGAAAAACATTTCTGGGTAAAAGTTTGTGCATGTCCGATAACCTCAAAATCGATTTTGACACATATCACGTGACCACTAGCATGGCAGCAAATTGGAAAAAATACCATGAAGAGGCCAAAAGTGGGGTAAGATGGCAATATATCGAAAAAAAATAACTTGAAAAAGTTGATTGGAATTCGATTTCCTACTCACTCACAGAGTTTCAAGCAATAAATCGAAAAAATTCGAAATTGCAATTTTTTTTCATATTTTCCGACCTCTTTACAAAAGTTTTTTTTCTGAATGGCTTGACTTGTAGTGGAACATTTGTATTTTGATAATAATGACAAAACTCACTCATTTTCTCCGTACCAGATGGCACTAAATTGAAAAAATTGGTTTTTGCCAGAACCCTCGCTGTTACATTGGTTCGTATCTAACAGTTGTATCAGAATTCAAAGACTATTGTGATGATGTAGCAATCTAGAAACATCATGATTCCTAATTATGATAAAGCTTCCTAGAGCGTTTCACTTTGCACTTAAACTTTAAGCCTCTTTAATTTGACATACAATTTTCAAGTTTATGTGCGAAGTGAAACGCTCATGCACGATTATCATCGAAACTCGATTTTAGTCAGGAAACCGCCAGAGTGATTCTAGAATGCTTTATCATCACAATAGTCTTGGAATTCTGATATAACTGTTAGATACGAACCAATGTAACAGTGAGTTCTGGCAAAAATCATATTTTTCAATTTAGCGCCATCTGGGGCGGAGAAAATGAGAAAGGGTTGTCATTATCATCAAAATGAAAATGTTCCACTACAGTCAAGTCATTCAGAAAAAACCTCGAGTTTTGTTAAGAGATCGGAAAATATTTTTTAAAAAATTGCAATTTCAAATGTTTCCTATTTATTGCTAGTATGTACAAATACCGCTTCCTCCAACTTCAAACAATTTAATGCTCTGTCACTGTCTGTTTCAAGATACTATTCAAAACTCTAAGCACCCTGTACTCCGAATTTCTTACTATAAAACCTAACTAATTTGCTGTAAATAAGCACCCACGAACCATTTTAAAGGGTTTCACAAAAATACTTATGGATTCAACCCTCAATAATCCTCAGTTTGTTGTTTTTCACCAAGAAAAGGGAAGTGAGAGAGGATCAAGAACTCTTTCCAGACTACATCCTAGACCTCATAAAGCTCAACCACAAAGTATAAAAAGTGGCAAGTAACGCGTTAACAAGGTCTTAACTTTTTACGTGCGATTCCTAGCACGATCCGAGGACAACAAAGTACTCCGTATCATCACAAACAGTAACATAAAGCAGCACAGGGATTCTCATCTTTCGATTCGACACGAGTCGACTAGCTGTCTACAAGATCAAAAAGTGGTGCCCTCCCTTCAAAGGTCAGAACTATTATTTCATTTGGATCACAAAAAAAAAACTTTCAAACTGTGGAAACAAGCTATGAAAGTCAAAATCCAAAGTGCTGAACGTTGACCTTGCATGCACCATTTCTTTTATTCCCGTAACTTACTATTAACATACATTGTTTGAAGTTTTGTCATTATGATTTCTTTCATCATGTACAATGAAGCATATTTTGAAATGAATCAAATAAAAAATGCTCCTTTCATTCTGCTTTATATTTTAGCAATGGTTCTTATTGAGCTTGGTGATAACTACGAATTTATAGTGAAACTAGGACTTTCTTAAGAACATTGCCAAGAACTGAACTGTTACCAAAATGAACACATGTTCTTTAAAATACAAAATTTACACTGCTTCAATTAAGCTACTTTATGAGTCTTTATGAGACAACCTTTTAATATACTACCAAACTAAAATACTTCTGAAGAAAAATTTTCAAATTTGCTTTTCTTGTCAGTAAAATTCTTGTTCCATTTAATTCATTACTTAGCTCTTATCACATTTCTCTATATTTGTCATTCGCATTTGCGGAACACAAGCGACCTGTGGCAGTGTGGCAAAATCTCGATGATTGTCCATATATTCAATTACCATAGTATTGTTCTTTTTTTGTCGAAATGACGATATTTTTGCAAATCAAAAACTTTTCATCACCTCATAACTTCACAGAATTGACTTTTCGACACCTCTTCAGATGTCGAATAAAAATGACATTTGTAGTCGATACTCACGTCTCGATATGGAACATGAGAATCGCAAATCTTGATAATTCGACACGACAGCTGTCGTGTCGAGAGATAAGAATCCCGCTGCAGATCTCTCAGAAGTTCTATTGGCACTTTATCCTTGAACGTCCATTGACAAGAGATATAACAGCAGTCAGAGCCCATAGTAAAAGGCCAAGAAAGCATGGTGGGCTCGTTTACAAGGCGTTGAATATTCTCCACGATATTGCAGAAGGAGAGTTATAGACGTTCAACACAACATGTCTAAATCCGGGTTTTTCACTTCTATTCCGAACTGTTCCTGTAGGCTGCTAGGACATTAAAACCCCAATAATGATCGTCCAATACCCATAAGTCAAGAAAACCTTCCCCATAACTTAACTTGGAGGAGGCAGAAATAACAACAAACCTAAGAGTTAGTGCTTGCCGCGGAGGACAGCCTACATAACACCGCAGGGCCAGCTCTTGAGCAGGTGTGAGCTGGTTTTTCCGCCCTCAGATAGCCTCATAAAAATGCAGTGATGTTCCCTCCTTCACCCCAGCTCTGTGGCAACGTAATAGTTTTATTGAGTTTTTATTCATTACTTTGTCATTTAAGACCTATTTTATTTTTATTATTTTTATTGTAAAATGAATTATTATAGCCTTTTTGGTTGCGTCCTCCGCAAAACAACATCGCGAGAGTGAGTCAATTGATGGATGGCTCGCGTTGCTTCGTGGGTTGCCTACTACAGAGTTAAAATAAATCTGCTGCAAGGCGGCTCACATAGAGGCTGTACGCGAGGCACGCCTCGCGTAACCCAGCTTCAACTCATTTCTACTCACTTCTAATCCTATCAATCTTAGGGTTCATTATACTTTTAGTAATGAGAATACCAAAAACGAAGATTTCACTTACCGGTGTGTCCATTGTTCAGTAAAATAACTTTGTTCAAATGATGGTCAAAATTTTCCAGTATCAGTGGTGGAAACTTCACCAAAGTCACGTTATTCTCCTCTATATCTATTGGACTTTGAAGCTTTCCATAGGCACAGCTCTGAAATTTTTTTCCCCAGAATTGCGGACCTGGAAGTAATGTGATGTTTCATACCCACTGAAGATTTAGTTCAAATAGCTCAAATCTGAGAAATTTTACAATTATTTCAAAAAACTACTTTGAGTACGAAGATAATTTTTTTTGAGCATTTCCAAAAAACGGCATAAATATGATCTAAATTACCTTGAAATTCAATGAATATGAAAATAAAACTGTTTACACTCAGAGTTGAATAACCTGCGTGTGCTTGTTTTTTTATTTAACTCAAATATTGGAATTTAAAGTCGCATCCACTGATATTTCGAAACTCTTTTTTTCCTTCTAGCGAGTATATTTATATTGTTATGATGTGTCATGTTGTTGATAAAAAAATATTGTATTGAATCTGTATATTTTTGTTTGAAAATAGATATAGCTGGCTTGTAATACTATACTTGTGTTTGTAGTCTTACTTGTTTTACCTTTTATAGTTTGCTTGCTCTGTCGGTAGGACAATGAAAATCAATTTCTCTTTCTCTACAGTGTTGGGCGTCTTCTGCTTCTTGATGACACAGTCGATTATTAAATATGCAATTGTATTTTGTAAAAAAATAAATAAAATAGATACGGAAACTTTTTTTTCAAATGAAAATACCAATTAAATGTGAAATGTAATAATTTAGTTCACATCAACTAAGCTCCTATATTATATATTCAAATTGTGCAAAGAAACGCACCTCATTGAATTTTCGCAAAGGACCTCGCACGAAAACATATGGGAAATTGCCTTCGGTCAAATTGGCTGAAATTTGAGTGTAATTCAACAAACTTCACGCTCATACAAAAAAGTCCTACTTTACGAACTTGTATCATAAATAGCTATTCTAATATGAAATTTCTAATAGATTTCTTTTATTAAAATTGTGATTTGATTTGAAACTTTGTAAGCAGGAGGAACTTGACATCAATAATTCTATAGGATTTAGCTGGCTGATATGAAAAACATGAAAATAGGATTCTATACAAGTATTGGTAAAGTTATGCTTATTTCTAGGTATCCAGTTTTGTTTTATTAAAATAAATTTTAAAAATTTTGTTTTTCCCCAAACACAACTCCACATCATAACAATACAGTGAGGACGTAAAAAGTCCTCCCCCCCCCCTTAACTTTTGAACGGAACAAGCTATCGAGATCGGGTAAAATTCAGGTAAAAAGGTACCACTTTTATTACTTTGTGGCGTAAAAATTATTGTGGTCACGTGGCCTAGTGTCAAGAGGGCACCATCAACTTATTTTTTTCAAATGTAAAAGTGGGTCACGTGGCTCCTGGTTTTGAAGGTCTTCCTATTCTCTATCCAACACTTCTCTGTTTGTGAAAATCGGCCAAGCCGTTTCAAACTGACAAGCGTTTGAAATTTGCTTCAAATATTTTACAAATAAATTAAAAACCTAAATAACTTTTAATTTCAACAAAATTTGAAGTAACAATTGCAACTATTTTAACAAGTGCTCAAAATGTTCACCGTTCACTTCTTGACAGAAAAAAGTCGGTTGAGGAATTCATTCCGAACGTTATTAAATGTTTCCGGGGTAATACCGTAACACACATCTGTTATTCGGTTCATAAGTTCCTGGAGTGACTGGGCTGCGTGACGTACACCTTAGATTTTATGTACCCCCACAGAAAAAAGTTCATAGGGGTCATATCAGGTGACCTAGCTGGCCATTTAATGGGGCCACGTCGGCCTATCCACCGTCCTGGAAATTTCTCGTTAAGCCATTATCGGACAGGTCTGTAGTAGTGAGGGGGTGCACCATCTTGTTGAAAGGTAACATCTATGGTAAATTCATTTGGGTTTGCCCCAACTACTTCTTGAATACTGTGATGGATCTGATTTTGAAGCATATTTAAATACAGATGCCCAGTTACATTTTCTGCCATAAATGTTGGACCTATGATTTGGTCACCCAAAATACCAGCCCATGCGTTGATCTTCTCTGGAGTTTGAGTATGACCCTCTCGAAAAACGT
Organism: Chrysolina oricalcia; assembly: GCA_944452925.2. Lineage (NCBI taxonomy): Eukaryota > Metazoa > Arthropoda > Insecta > Coleoptera > Chrysomelidae > Chrysolina > Chrysolina oricalcia. The sequence continues at coordinate 26,387,635 of OX101812.2, read as the reverse complement.
GCGGATTTACGTCTGACCAATAACGCACATTTTGTCTATTTACTGTTCCATTTAGAAAAAATGTACTTTCTTCACTAAAACAAATAGAGTTAATGTAACCGGGATTTTGGGTTATGCGATCAGACATGATCTCACAAAACTGCATTCTTCTATCTGGGTCATCTTCTGTTAATTGATGCAGAATTTTTAATTTATATGGGTGAAATTTGTGTTTTTCATGATATTTTTTCACAGTGATCGTAGATACGTCACATGCCGTTTTCGTTGTTTGTTGCGGATTATTAACAACAGCTGCCAGAACGTCGATTTGCTGATCTTCTGAAATGGATTTTCTTCCAGATCCTTTTTCCCTCGTTACACAACCAATTCTTTGAAATTTTCTGACCAATTCCCTTGAGTAGGTACGAGATATTGGATTATTTGGGAAGCGCTCATTAAATATTTTTTCTGCTTCATGGTAATTATGCCCAGCTTCAGCGTAAATTGAAATTGCTTCGGCTTTTTCTTCTAAAGAACGAGGACGAGGCATTTGAAAATTATAAAGAAATGCTGAAATCTATGAGAACTGTCAAACGTATTGATATGATTAACGTCAATATTAGACTGAGATTGAAATGAAATGCTATTTGGAGTCTCCAGCAAAATAACTAAGGTATAAAAAACTGAAACAAAAACCACAGTGTAAAATACCAATAATATGTGGACCTGTTTCACCACAAAAAATTGGCTTTTCGACCAGAATCAGTAACGGAGTTAAAATTCAGCTACAATTAATAGTTGAAATAATTTATTTGTTAAATATTTGAAGCAAATTTCAAACGCTCGTCAGTTTGAAACGGCTTGGCCGATTTTCACAAACAAAGAAGTGATGGATATAGAATCGGAAGACCTTCAAAACCAGGAGCCACGTGACCACACTTTACATTTGAAAAAAATGTTGATTGTGCCCTCTTGACACTAGGCCACGTGACCACAATCATTTTTATGACAAAAAGTAGTAAAAGTGGTACCTTTTTACCTGAATTTTACCCGATCCCGATAGCTTGTTCCGTTCAAAAGTTAAGTGGGGGGAGGACTTTTTACGTCCTCACTGTATATAAAAATCGCATTTTTCACTATGTTCATGATTGCAATATTGGATAAATAAAATAAATATTTCTCACTTCAATTCATTTATTTCTCAAATAAACGTAGTCAGGTCATACAAAGGTGAGATAAGTATGTAACAAAAAATATAAATAGGTGTTGATATTTCTGTTACCGAAGAAAGAAAAATACCTTGGCCCTACCAGAATCGGAAATCATTTCACAGACAAAGAGAATTTCTTCGACCGTTATCTTCCATTTATTTTTCTCAACCTGAACAAATTATAATTGAATTCCACCGGAGTTTTGCGTGAATACACTTCAATATATCTATTGAAAATGGAACAACAAAAAATGTTATATGGTGAACTTGTTCTACTTACCTACATTACCGTCGTAACCAAATTCTTGGCCATAACCTGTAAGAATATTTGTTTTTATGAATTTGTGGTACCTAGTGCAATGCAAACTTTCTATTCAATCAAATAAAAATGATAACAAGTGTGGTGAACCTATAAAACGACACAAATAATAATTACCTACAGATTGACAAAAAATAAACATTTGTGAATGATAAAGCATGGACAATGTGTATGAAGGCAATTTGATTTTCTATTATTATTCTCTGGTAGTCCATTGTTTCAGATCAAAGTGGAGTGGTATAGGCGAATCGGGAAAAAGTATCACAAAATCATCTCCACAACTTCAATTATAACAATTTTCAAATTGGGGGGTACATGTTTTGGATTCAGCTAGAATCCATCTTCAGCCTTATATAAGTTATGGAGAGGAAAAAATCATTTTTAATTTAAATGTTGAAAGAAGGAAACTTAAATGAATACTATGTTGGTATAATGTCCAATGCCCAAGCATGGTTAGAGTAGTTAAATGAAAGAATAAATCGAATATTAAAATCACGAAATGTAATGCATAGTCCGAAGATACATGTTTCCATATAGAGCAAGATCCCAAGGCCGTCAGACGTTACTTATTTTTAAACGATCGAATTGTGTACGATTGAGTAGTGTTAGTATGTACTATATTCGCATGCCTACCTGCTAGCTTGTCCAGATGACCATTCATCAGATATTAGGGAATCAAGGTACGTAAAAGCACTACTCACTTAGTTGAATTGCCAGTCTACACAATTATTTCTATAACACAAGGTGCATCAGTGGACACAGTATCTAGCCACCACCCCGGAGCTCCGAGTTCAAATCTCGTTTCCACCATTTTTTTTCTTTTTTTTTTAACCAAGCAGACGCATCACACTAGGGTTAACCATCTCGGTTAGAAACGGCTTCGACTATAGGAAGATTTTTGTTCAAAAAGAAATTTAAAAGAAAACAGAATTTTGGTAAATGTGTACGATTGAGTAGTGTTAGTATGTATTATGTTCGCATGCCTACCTGCTAGCTTGTCCAGATGACCATTCTTCAGATATTAGAGAATCAAGGTACGTAAAAACACTACTCACTTAGTTGAATTGACAGTCTACAGAATTATTTCTATAACCCATGGTGGATCAGTGCTCAGAGTCACTAGCTACCACCCCGGAGCTCCGAGTTCAAATCTCGTCTCCAACAACTTTTTGTTTTTAACCCAGCAGACGCATCACACTAAGGTTAGCCATCTCGGTTGGAAACGGCTTCGACGCTGGGAGGATTTTTGTTCAAAAACAAATTTAAAACAAAACAGAATTTTGGTAAATAAAAGATTTTGTTAAGATTTCCTTATGAGTAAAATCCCAGGGCCTTCAGACATAACTTATTTTTGAAAAGATGAAGACTTGGGTTCTGAGTGGTGTCTCATGAACTTTTAATACCTGCGTGCTTGTGGAGTTCGCTCTGTGACACCTGGGCAGGTACCAGGTGAGAAAGGTAACTAAAAATAAAAGTTACTTAACTTAAATTTGTGTGGCTGAATTTTATGTATAATTTGTTGAATATCACTCTGAAGTAATTTGTGGAGCTTTAAAGCGTTTGACAAAAGTTCTGGTCTATGGAAAGCGTCTGACACTTTTGAAATTACTTAAGAGTGATATACTACAAAATATACATAAAAATCAGCCATACAAATTCAAGTTAGGTACCTGCTCAGGTGTCACAGAGCGAGCTCCACAAGCACGCAGGTATTAAAAGTACATGAAACACTACTCAGGACCTAAGTCTTCATCTTCTCAAAAATAAGTTATGTCTGAAGGCCCTGGGATTTTACTCATAAGGAAATCTTAACAAAATCTTTTATTTACCAAAATTCTGTTTTGTTTTAAATTTGTTTTTGAACAAAAATCCTCCCAGCGTCGAAGCCGTTTCCAACCGAGATGGCTAACCTTAGTGTGATGCGTCTGCTGGGTTAAAAACAAAAAGTCGTTGGAGACGAGATTTGAACTCGGAGCTCCGGGGTGGTAGCTAGTGACTCTGAGCACTGATCCACCATGGGTTATAGAAATAATTCTGTAGACTGTCAATTCAACTAAGTGAGTAGTGTTTTTACGTACCTTGATTCTCTAATATCTGAAGAATGGTCATCTGGACAAGCTAGCAGGTAGGCATGCGAACATAATACATACTAACACTACTCAATCGTACACATTTCGTTCGTTTAAAAATAAGTAATGTCTGACGGCTCTGGGATCTTGGACTAATACGATGTAAGGGCTCTTTGCACTTCCACCAGTCATCGAAAAGCATCATGTTTTTAAGAAAAATTGATTGACTCTAAATCTCTCAAATTTAGCATTTGACAAACAAAAGGTAACCATTAACAAGCTGTAGGTCGATCCGTATTGGTCGTACAGTAATTATAAGGAAAAGGATTTTCTTTGTTTTTTTATTTATAGGCTACAATTTTGCTCTGAAAAGTGTTTTTGATGAAATGCATATTTTTTGAGTTATTGGCGAGAAAGCGATTAAAAACATTGAATTTTTCGTCGAAAAACTGATACTTTCAATCGCGAATAACTAGAAATATATCAATTTTACAAAAAATTTGTATGAGACATTTTTTACTTAGAAAAAGTTTTATCATCGATTCATGTGGTTCAAATGTAATGAAAAATTTCCACCTCCGAAAAGGGGTGGCAACCACCCCCAGGATGAAAATGCCCCTCGGCATGATATAGGCTATGATATAGAATATGGGCTATGCCCTACCTACTGTCAAAATTTCAATTAAATCGATGTAGGACGACAAAAAACCTTGTACAATACTGAAACTGGTAATAGACCGGGTCATGAGTGTTCGGAATATCAGAATTTCACATCAGTAAAAATTTCACCGTTTTCGATATAATGGGCATTTTAAGAATTTCTGGAAAATCGCTACCTCACCTTGGATTTTTGAGTGCCGTGTATAGAAATTGAGACAAATTCAAATATCTTTGCTGCTGAAGATTACTGATGAATGATGCTTTCAGATGTACAGAACAGTTTTTCAGAAAGTTATTTTTCTTTCAAGAACTGAGGGGTAAAAAAAGTTTGACATTATTGTCTGAAAGAAACGACCAGTTGGAAGTGGACATTCATTTCTGGAGGAAGTGATTTCCATTGAATTAGGATTGGTTTTATTCTAGGCTTCCATCAACTTTTATACTTACGCCCAATAATTATTTTGTTTCGATTTAATCAAAATAAATGTGGAAATGATTATTAATAATAAAGAATAGACTGCTTGGTAGCCGTGGTGGCCGTGCTGTTAGAACGTTCGACTTTGGAGCGAAGGGTCGACGGTTCAAAGCCTCGCATGGTCATCAGTCTCGTGCATGGCATCACACGTCAAAAGGTAAGGGCTGTGTTTTCCATAGCTCACACAAGTCTCTCGAATACTTTCGAGGGTTGCGCGTAGGGGTGCAATCGGTTGACGGAAATAACAATTTTAACAATAACAATTTAACAATTAAATAGTATGTCAATAAAATGAACTTTTCATGTATCCTGATAAAATTATCGAAATGAAATGTCGATTATCCGACATGGCACCGATTAGAACGAATTCTTGTGATGAATGTTGCAATTGTCCAACATCCAGATTCCAACGAAGTTTCAGAGACCGACTGATATACAGGGTGTAACCAAATAAATGCAAATTTTTTTAGGGTGTGAATCCTTGTCGAAAATTAAAAACTTTTCTAACTCCTGTGTTGTGACCGTAGAAGCAATAGTTTCCTGATGAAAAAATAAAATACAGCATTGTGCATGAATGGATCTTCTGTAAATAGAATTGAAAAAATCAAGTGAGTGGCTGTCACATTTTATTTGAACAACTTGTGACTTCTGTCGTAGTTTTTTGAAATTATTCCGCTTGTTTCATTCAGTGGTATTTATTTCTTTGTCATACCGTATACACATTATACTCCCCGAGAATATGCGCATATTCACTACATTTATGGTGAATGTGGAGGTAGTGCTACTGCTGCAGCAGCGCTTTATGCAGAACGATATCTGATTGCACAATGCCGCTCAGAGAATCGCTGATTTTGGGGCTACAACCTATAACTCATTTGAAAAGGGTTTTCTTGAAAAGATGTCGTCTCTGCGTACGAGTGGATGGAAAATTACATTTTTGTAATATTATTCAGTGCGATGTTGAATAATCGTTATTGTGGTTAGTGTTTGTTGATTCAAAAAAACGTTGAATTAGTATTTACTTCTTCACATCTCATTGAATGCTTCCAAGTAGTTGATTCGTTATTACTCATAATTATTCAATCATTTTATCTTGATAGGAAAAAAATAAAAGACATTACTGAGAAAGTCTAATGGAGTTGATTTCAGCTCGGAATAACATCACACTCAAATATAACCGAAATTCTTCTCCTTCCAAAAATAATTTTGGTACGTTTCAGTCTGAACAAAATGGGCATTCTTTTGTATTGAATATCCACTTCCACTTGGTTATGTTTTTTCAAACAATAATGTCAAACTGTTGTTAAAAAAATTGGTGAAACTCAAATCTGGCTGTAAAGAGAAACATTCTCAATTGAAAATTGAACCAATACATGACTCTGAAAATGGAAGTTACTTTTTGGTAATATCTAACAGAAAACAACTACTTCCCCGGCTTAAGCCACGCTGGACATTGAACTACACATGATAGATATTGAGAAAGACCCTATATAACTTGATAGATAAGAATCTCCAATGGAAACTGGACATCTAATAAATAATCAACTATCTGAATGAAAATGCAAATATTCACTATCAGATCAGAAAAGATATTTGAATTGGTCTCAATTTGTAGACATGGCACTCAAAAATCCAAGGTGAGGTAGTGATTTTCCATAAATTTAAAAAATGCTCATTATCTCGAAAACGGTGAGATTTTTACAAAGGTGAAATTCCGATATTCTGAACAGTCATGACCTGTTCTATCATCAGTTTCAATATTGTAAAAAGTTTACCGGACACCCTGTATATGGTGGGTTAGAGTGGGAAGGGTGTGCATTTCAATAATCTGATGTTTTGAGCGTGACAAAAGGTAATGGGAGGGTTACAAACTTGCAAAAAATGTCACCTTGACGTTCTCAAGCGCGATCGATTCATTTTTTATTTTGAAAAAAACAATTCAAGGATAACGGAAACATTATACCGAATCTGCCGATTTTCACAAGAAACGAAAATCGTCGGTAAAGTTTATTACCCACTCCGTGCCTCTCTCTCTAGCTCTCACTCTAAATAAATAAACATATTGGATAAAATAATATTTCATTAATGAGCTAACCATCAATAAAACTGTCAAAAAGTTTGAAAATTTTGTTTTTCATTAACCTCGGCTAAATAGGTATATTTCTTACTTTTTATTTATCTTCTGTAATTTAATCAGAGAAAGAGAATACCGAAAGTATATATACAGAGTGACCCATTTTATAGCGAGCCACACCAGTAATTTTTTTTCTGAAGAGTAGAGCTTCAATAGCTCACGTGCTCGAGTATTTTCATGCGACTTTTGTTTTTTACATTTTTTCTGTTGAAAACGGAAATATTCAGAACTATCACTATTCAGAAAATCGCTCATGCCATTGATGCGTGAATTGCACCTTTTTCGCTAGGCCTCTAATACATTTTGGTCGACAAAAGGTCGGAAGGATTAGAAATCATACTCTTCAGAAGCAATTTCACACTGTGAGTGGTCGGCTGAAAGCTGTTCTGTCTCACTTGGTCTTACGTACGGTGTACGAATCTCAGATTGATTTGGTTGATGTGGCGGAGAGAGACTTTCCTTCTGTTTACTTATGTACTATCCACATTTTGTACTGACAGTGATAGGTTTTTGACAATTATAAATAACAATGCAGGTGAATGTCTTATTTTCTTGGGCGATTCCTAAAAAAACTATTGTAGAATCTTCAATATTATGTGAAACATCGTTACTATACAGGGTGTTTCATAATAAATGCGCAGGACTTCCGGATGTGAGAGCCCGTTCAGAAATATGAAAAAAAGTTTTTATTAACTTACCCTCTAAAATTCAACATTATCGAGATACATGGTGTTGAAATTCAAAAAAAAATAATTGTTTTTTTGGGAATATCTCTGGAACCGTTAATTGCACAAAAATAGATTTCGAATGCATTTTCTACTCATAATAAGCTATGTTTTGTGCAGATTTTTTATTTTTTTAAATTCATAATTGGTGAAGATTTTGAAGGGGCAGTGGGTGTTTTTTTCTCCAACTTCTACGCCACTAGAAAAAGTATAATTTTGAGCAGCCTACTTGAACCGCCAATGTTTCCTTCAAAAAAAGGTACTCTTGGTCATAAGCTCTAAGGTTGACCGTTTTCAATAAAAATCAACTTTCATGTTGAAAAACATGGTAAATAATTTTTTTCCTAATTATACAACATTTATTTAAACGTTAGAACAAGTAACAAAACCAAACGATGACTTCTTAATTGCAAAATAAATAAAAAACAATAACAATCATACTCAGTTGAATTGTTGGAAATGTCCGCCGTTAGCTTCAATGCACGCAGCAATTTTTCGAGGAAAAAACATTATTTAAACAACATGAAAGTTGATTTTTCTTCAAAACGGTCAACTTTAGAGTTTATGACCAGGAATACCTTTTTTGTGTAGAAAATATTGGCGGTTTATATAAGAGGCTCAAAACTGTACTTTTTTCAGTGGCGTAGAAGTTGGAGAAAAAAACACCCACTACCCCTTCAAAATTTTCACCAATTATAAATTTGAAAAAATAAAAAATCCGCACAAAACATAGCTTATTATGAGTAGAAAATGCCTACGAAATCTATTTTCTGTGCGATAAACGGTTCCAGAGATATTCGCAAAAAACCATAATTTTTTTTAAATTTCAACACCCTGTATCTCGAAAATGGTGCATTTTAGAGGGTAATTTAATAGAAACTTTTTTCATATTTTTGGAAGAGAGATCACATCCTGAATTCCTGCGCATTTATTATGAAACACCCTGTATAATATAAAGCATTCATAATCGGAAGTAACACGCGTGCCGATAAGCTGACAAATGCCTAATTTCTGTTCAGATTTACCGCTGTCAAATATATAATTTCTATCAAGATTTACCTCTGTAATATTTGTAAAGGAAGCATTAATTAATTTTCGTAATAAAGGTTAACGCCGTTCGAAATCGATCTCACTTCCTTCCATTTGAGGCTTCATTATTAAGTGAGATTTTGGATTTGTGCGCCTCGAAAAAAAAACCATTGGAAGAGAACAGTCCCTAAAGCTGGTTTAGCTAAGGAGACCTCCGAACAACCAAGGTGGATTCCGAAACCTTATTGTAACGAATTGGACCTGTCTCCTCATATGCGTATGAGACCTCGTAGACGGTCTCATCAACAGCGAACTTTATTGCACCATGCTGATAGATATTGGTGCGACTAGGACAATCCTTGTGCCTACTTTTATAAAACATCAGCAAGAATTGAACCGTCAACAATCATCCACAATCCAGAATTGGCGGATTGACTCTGGTGATTGGCACGTCTGGCCTAACTCACGTTCTCTCAATAGAAAAAAAAATCCTTGAAGAACCTACAAACTAGGGAATGAATGCATTCTGGGTTCATTACAGAACTGTACGATGAATGAAGCAGCTGATCATTAAAAAGCTCCTTACATTATTCTAAAGAAACATCAGTACTCAACAACGTGTCATAGATGGTGTGAGGCACCGGATCAAAGGAGACACACAAATTCGAAAAAAACTACTCATAAAGGGATAGGAGGATAGGTATAAATAAACAGTAAATACTGACCATTATTTTTGGCAGTACCTTCGGAATCAGTGACCCAGAGAGACACTGCAAGAAAAAATTAGGGAGTAGTCCATGAAGTCATATTCGAAAGACTATAAAAGCGTCGTACTTGAAAATTCAATATTCACTATTATTGAACAGTCAGAGTTCAGTTTCGATGAAGTCCGGAATTTGTTAAATTTATGGCTCATCGAAAATTGAAGAATCAACAACTGAGTTCTGTTCTTTCTGTCAACCGGCTGCACCCTTAAGAGCAACCCTCAGAAGTCTGCGGAGATTCTTGTGCGAGCTAGGGGAGACGAGATAGCAAAAAGGGTCCATGAGGGCCTACTTGCCTGGCTGCGGTTGCGGCCTCCCCAAAGAACTACTAGGGAAGATGAGACCCTCACCTTTTAACGTGTGATGCCATGTACAGGACCGGTGATCGTGATGGAATTTCATCTGACAACCTTATGGTTGAGAGGAGAACGCTCGTACATCACGACCACCACAGAACAAAATAAAAGAGTGCACGTTGCTAAGAATCAACAACTGAGTTCTGTTCTTTCTGTCAACCGGCTGCACCCTTAAGAGTAACCCTCAGAAGTCTGCGGAGAGTCTTGTGCGAGCTAGGAAAGACGAGAACCTTACCTTTTAACGTGTACAGGACCGGTGATCGTGCTGGAATTTCATCTGACAACCTTATGGTTGAGAGGAGAGCGCTCGGACATCACGACCACCACAGAACAAAATAAAAGAGTGCACGTTGCTAAGAATCAACAACTGAGTTCTGTTCTTTCCGTCAACCGGCTGCACCCTTAAGAGCAACCCTCAGAAGTCTGCGGAGAGTCTTGTGCGAGCTAAGGAAGACGAGAACCTTACCTTTTAACGTGTACAGGGCCGGTGATCGTGCTGGAATTTCATCTGACAACCTTATGGTTGAGAGGAGAGCGCTCGTACATCACGACCACCACAGAACAAAATAAAAGAGTGCACGTTGCTAAGAATCAACAACTGAGTTCTGTTCTTTCTGTCAACCGGCTGCACCCTTAAGAGCAACCCTCAGAAGTCTGCGTAGAGTCTTGTGCGAGCTAGGGAAGACGAGAACCTTACCTTTTAACGTGTACAGGGCCGGTGATCGTGCTGGAATTTCATCTGACAACCTTATGGTTGAGAGGAGAGCGCTCGTACATCACGACCACCACAGAACAAAATAAAAGAGTGCACGTTGCTAAGAATCAACAACTGAGTTCTGTTCTTTCTGTCAACCGGCTGCATCCTTAAGAGCAACCCTCAGAAGTCTGCGGAGAGTCTTGTGCGAGCTAGGGAAGACGAGAACCTTACCTTTTAACGTGTACAGGACCGGTGATCGTGCTGGAATTTCATCTGACAACCTTATGGTTGAGAGGAGAACGCTCGTACATCACGACCACCACAGAACAAAATGAAAGAGTGCACGTTCCTAAGTCCATTTTTTTAGAGGTCTCCCAACGACCGGTCAGAAAAAAAAATACTAATGTTACTCATGTTAATAATGAAGAATTCTAAAGAATTTTTTGATCATATTCTAATCCACCTAGAGGAAAAAATCTTGTAATGTTCAGAAAACAACGTGAAAACCAACAAAAAGATGGGGAATTGGTGCTATTTTCAAATTTTTTGAGCTGAATTTAAATTATATACTATTGTAGGTATTAGTTAGAGAGCAGCGGGTTCTGAGACGCGATACCCACAAACTCCTTCTGTTAGGTGAAGTAGAAGCCCATCCCTCAAAAACCCCAAATGCCAATTTTTTTAAAAAATCGTGTAGGGCTTACTCCAGTACTAAGGAAAAATGTCCATAGATTTTTTAGACGATTTATATATGTCTTCCGTTCGATAATTTTGTTTAGAAAGTGACTAGTAATCATCTGACAAGGACGAAGACGATTTGATTGAGACGCACAATTTTTGGACCCAAAATCGTTCATCGCAAAAATTAGACTTCTCATAATCTGGTTAACTTTATGTTTCTTCACTCTGTTATGGTCTTTACTTCGGGAAAATCCGAGCCTCAGGGTTGACCAAATGAACAAATTAAAAAACTCGCAGGAACGGATAAGTTGAAAAATCGAAAACTGCACTGGGGTTCAATCTTAGGCTTTCAGATTTTGCATGAAGCTTTATCAGGGTCCAGAAAACCTGTTTTTCAAAGGGAAGACTTTCTGGCCAACATTTCACCCTTTCCCACCCAAGAAGAAATTACCAGGAATAAACAGAGAAAATAGAGGGAATTCAAAGTGGTGGGAAGGGGTAAGAAGTTGGCCAACCAAAAAGTCTTCTCATTGTAAATTAGCTGAAGATGCTCCATGCAAAATTTGGAAGCTTAAGATTGAACCCGTGCGCAGTTTTCGATTTTTTATCTTAGCCGCTCCCGCGAATTCTTCAATTTTTTTATTTAGTCAACCCTGAGGCCGGGCCCTACTAAAAAAGTCTTCCACTCGGATTTTCCCGAAGTTAAGACCATAACAAAGTGAAGAAACAGAAAATTAAGCATAAATGAGAAGTCGAATTTTTGAGATAATCGATTTTGGGTCCCAAAATTGTGCGAGTCGACCCTGCCGATTTAAAAAATATTTGGAAATTGGGGTTTTCGAGGGATGGACTTTCATCTCACCAAACGGAAGACGTATATATTCTCATCGCGCTTTCAGACCCGCAGCTCTCTATAATTAGATGAAAAACAACTTTCTCTCAGAAATAAAACAGGGGCTTCCTAATTGGTATGGAAGTCTTGAATATTACAAATCATTGTGTCAGGCAAAAAATTTAAGTGCATCTCAATTTTGCTCAGATTCAGAAAAAAAATAATAAATTCTGATTATTTGATTTATCTACCGCTTTCGATCCTGGTGTGCACTTAAGTGGACAGCATTTAATCAAATATAAAAACGAGTTAAAATTCAATTTTGGCCGCCACATTCCACTGTACATGTTTGCCTGCAGGCTTTTCATCAATTCCGCATATTTTCTGCCATCTATCCAATGAAATGAACACATTACGTAGTTCTTGTTTTTGAGAAGGGGGCCATTTACCGAATGTCTTGCAGCTGTTTGTTTATCGTATTTTTTAAATTTAACTGAGCAGTGTGGTGTTTTTAAAAAATTGTTAATTATATAAAAATAGTTAGTTATTGATATAATTAATAGAGTTTATTGCAATTTTGGTATTTTGGACTCCTTGGTATTTTGGACTCCTGAAACCTTTTTTTGGAAAAACTTAAAAACGTCCTCGGTTCAGATTTTTTAGTACAAAATGAGTAGAAAAGAGTTATGAAAAGTTATTAGACAATTCAGAAAATGATGATTCTGACATTGACATTCTCAGCGACGAAAATGATGGATGAGAAGAAGATCAGCACCGACATAGAAGTATTCGTGAAATTTTGATTATTTTTGTTATTTGTAGACTAAGAGTGTACAATTTCTTTTTCACACATGTCTGATGAATAGGATGAATCCAAAAAGTTTTGCATCTAGATGCAAATTCTCGGAGAGCAAAAACAAAACTCAAGTAATGTGCCAAAAAAGTACGGTACATTTGCAAAAAAACGAAACTGTCTTGTCTTTATCACACTTATGAATGAAATTTGTAATTATACTTTGTTTTTTACTAAGGTATTACCCAAAAATAAGTAAAATTACTAATTATCCCGTCCACTGTAGTGCACATATCAAAAGTCAAAAACGGATACACTTCGCAACTTCCAACAAGTACCAAAAATCTAAGAAAAAAATAAGTAACCGAGGAAATTTTATCATCTGTTCAAAAAAAGTCGGGTCTGAAAGGGCTAGAGAGGAATCTCATTCAATCATTCAATCTGTGAAATATCCAAAGATTGAAAATTTTAAAATGACCAACAGTAAATATTCTTGTTATATCATTTGAATTTTGGAGCGAATAAGAAAGAACTTATAAAGACAATTTAATTGCGATTTCTTCTTCATAAAAACCGTTCGATGACATTTTTGGATGTAGAATTGAATAGAGAAATCACAGCTCCGAGAACTCCATTCAAAATTTGATTACGTAGTTTACAGTTTTATGAACGATCTCTCAAAATAATGAAACCTCTCAGCGTGAAATTCGAGTTTGCTGAATTGAACTGAGAATTTAAATAGCATAAAATCTATTGAGATTATTGGAAATAAAATGTATCTCAACAATGTTTTTGAAGCATTTTCAGTAAAGACACACATGTACTTACCACAGGTAATGAATTGTAACATAAAACATAACAAAACATTTTTATGTAGCATTATTTTACTTGACTTCACATGTCACCACAAAGGTTCTGGTATTTCTGAACACGACGAGAGTCAACATATAAATGAGGTTTCGTTCCAATATCCGTTATTGACACAATAATTTGTCATAGGTGATTCAGTGAGAAGTTGTAGAAATTATAAGCTAGTGATCATGTTTCAGGATGAAGTACCTCCATCCGGGGCAGGCGATAACGTGACTTTCGCAAAGTGATCAAATTCGTTTCATAGTTTCAGCTTCAATTTATGTAACGGCTACAGGGTGATGGGCAATCCAAATTCTCGAGTGCTCATTTGAAGAAATCAAAATCGATAAGACTTGTAAACAATGTAAGATGATGGCAAATGCATCGAGTGAGAGTTTATCACAATGTCTGAAAAAAATCAAATAGCAGATACATACTTTCTTGCTACAGTTAAAAACATGAGATTATAATTTTATTTTTTGCTGACCTTAATTATTTTTATGCACTAGCGGTAAAGTACACTTTAACGCCTGGTTTTACAGTCGTAAAGTGATACTTTAGCGCCCGCGGGCCGTTAAGTTGGTAATGTTCTCAAATTGCTCATATTTACATATCAATTCATGCAATGCCTCTCACGAAACAATCAATTTAGTTCAATACTCGTAAAGAAATACTAATTTTTTAGACTATACCAGAAGATTTTATATTAACAATGCAGTTCGTACAGTTACCAATGTTGAGGATGGGATATTTCCTTTTTTTCTTCTATATCATTATTCCTTATTAAAAGCTGATCTGCAGCATCCTCATCGCTATGAGAACAAGTATTACTTTTTGAAGTATAGATGGTTGGCTCAAATAATTATCGGCGATTTTTCAGCGATACTCAATTTGAAATAGATTCTTCAATATACAGGGTGTCCGGTAAACCTTATACAATATTGAAACTGGTGATAGACCAGGTCATGACTGTTCAGAATATCGGAATTTCACCTCAGTAAAAATATCACTGTTTTCGAGATAAAGGGCATTTTGAGCATTTCTGGAAAATCGCAACCTAACCTTGGATTTTTGAGTGCCATGTATACAAATTGAGACGAATTCAAATAACCTTGCTGCTGAAGATTACTGATGAGTGATGCTTTCAGACGTACAGAACAATTTTTCAGAAAGTGAAATATTTCTCAAGAAATTAGGGTAAAATGACAGATTTGAGATTCATCAATTTTTTAAAAAAAAGTTTGATATTATTGTCTGGATGAAACATAACCAATTGGAAGTGGATATTCATTTCAAAAGAATGCTCATTTTGTCCATACTCTACCATGGTATAAAACAAACTATAATTATTTTCGGAGAAAGTGATTTCCATTGAATTAGGCCTGGTTTCATTTTAATAGGCTTCCATCTACTTTTATACTTACGCCCAAAACTTATTTTATTTCGATTTATCAAGATAAAATGTGGAAATGATTATTAATTATAAAGAATAGACTGCTTGGTAGCATTAAATAGTGTGTCAATGAAATTAACTTTTCATGTAATTAATAAAATTATCCAAATGAAATCTCGATTATCCGACATGGCACCGACTAATACGAATTGTTGTGATAAATATCGCAATTGTCCAACATCCAGATTCCAACGAGGTTTCAAAGACCGACAGATATACAGGGTGTAACCAAATAAGTGCAACATTTTTTTTAGGAGTTGAATCCTTGTCGAAAATTAAAAACTTTTCTAACTCCTGTGTTGAGTCCTTAGAAGCAATAGTTTCCTAATGAAAAACTTAAATACAGTGTTATGCATGAATGGATCTTCTGTATATAAAATTGAAAAGATCTAGTAGGTGGCTGTCACATTTTGTTTGAACAACTTGTGACTTCTGTCGTAGTTCTTTCAAATTATTCCGCATGTTTCATTCAGTGACTTTTATTTCTTTGTCATGCCGAACACACGTTATACTCTCCGAGAATATGCGCACATCACTACATTTATGGTGAATGTGGAGGTAGTGCTACTGCTGCAGCAGCGCTTTATGCAGAACGATAACCGATTGCCGCTCAGAGAATCGCTGATTTGGTGGTATAACCTATAACGCATTTCAAAAGGTTCTTCTTGAAAAGATGTCGTCTCTGCGTACGAGTGGATGGAAAATAATATTTTTGTAATAATATCCAGTGCGATGTTGAATAATCGTTATTGTGGTTTATAGTGTATGTTGATTCAAAGAAACGTTGAATTGGTATTTACTTCTTTACATCTCATTGAATGCTTCTAAGCAGTTAATTCGTTAATACTCATTACTATTTGATCATTTCATCTTGATAGGATAAAAATAAAAGAAATTACTGACAAAGTCTAATTGAGTTGATTTTAGTTCAGAATGACATCACAGTCTAATACAATCGAAATTCTACTCCTTCCAAAAATAATTATCGTATGTTTTATACCATGGTAGAGTCTGGATAAAACGGGCATTCTTTTTTAATAAATATCCACTTTCACTTGGTTATGTTTTTTCAAACAATAATGTCAAACTGTTGTTAAAAAAATTGGTGAAACCCAAATCTGGCATTTTACCCTCGTTTCTCGAAAAATTGTATCGTCTTCTGAAAAATTGTTTCGTATGTCTGAAAGCATCACTCATCAGTAATCGTCAGCAGCAAGGATATTTGAATTGGTATCAATTTGTAGACATGGCACTCAAAAATCCAAGGTGAGGTAGTGATTTTCAAGAAATTTAAAAAATGCTCATTATCTCGAAAACGGTGAGATTTTTACAAAGGTGAAATTCCGATATTCTGAACAGTCATGGCCTGGTCTATCACCAGTTTCAATATTGTACAAGGTTTACCGTACACCCTGTATTTATATGAATTACATATACCTCATTATTCTTAATTATTGACGTGATACATAACGTATGAAACGTGTAGCCCATTGAAATTTAAGTCAGTATTTGTGATTCGCGCTTAACCACTAGTGCATAAAAGGGTTGTATGTATCACGTGCGTAAAATGCGTTTATGGCCTTCAGCGTGTAATGGCCTTCGGCTGATGCCATCGGGTCATTATTCACGCCTCAGGCCATAAACGCCTACTTTACGCTCTTGACACATAAATAACTATTTCAGATCACAGTCATTTCAACATCGTCTTTATCACTGATAATTGTTTTATCTAACGAATGATCCATTTTGACCCTTTCTCCGAAGCTCCAATGGATACTTTTTTTAACCATTTGAATAATGCGAAAAGAATTCTGTGCCTTTTCGACATCGATGCGATCGAATGATAAACAAAACGTTTTTAGATATTTCCCTTGTTTTTGCGTTTTTTTAACATTCTGTTTATCCAGGATTTCTTACAATAGCTTTAAAATACTCCAAATTTATAAAATACAGTAGGTGAAGCTTGAATACACGAACAAATCTAAGATGAACAGTTTTCACGATAATGATCGGAAAATTAAGGAAAATTAAAGAATCTGAAGAATAATTTGAATTTTGGAATAAATGGCATATTTTGGTACGGATGGAAATTTTCAAATTCTCGAAATTTTTTGGTGGCCTCAACGAAGCAAACAGAATTTGAATCGCATTAGGCTTCAAGAGCCTCACTGATGGAGAATACTTTTTCCCAACTCAATAATAATAGATTGAAAAAATAATGGAGAATAGAAAATGAATGGCAGATTTGTTTGCTTTTTGTTTGGAAACACCAAAAATTGGAAAACGAAGTAGGTACACTTCATTGATTTTAGGTAGGTTTAAAAAAAGTTTCAGTGGAGTTTTTCCACAATATAAATAAACGAAAAAAAACTATTGATGAAACAGTTATTTTAAGAAATACTTTACAAATCTAAAAACAATGTTTAAAAACATTGAAATCATTTGTTTTCCAACTACGCCTTATAGTCGTAATATTTCGTAGTATCATTCTTTAGTTAGTCAACTCCAAGGTAACTGAACACTATTTGTAGAGGATGGCCCATTCCCTATGTTTCAATGTAGTCTCTCATTTGACGTCACCGCGATACCTACCGTATATCTATTATACAGTGAGCACGTAAAGGTTGGAACAAATTCGTTAAACGATTGATGTGGCCATTAGAGAAATTAAGCTCAGGCACTGAAAAAATTATGAAAGGTGGGGTCTGACCAATTAAGAAAAGTGGTAGGATGGTTGGATCTGTGTAAGTAAACTAAAAACGACTATGTAAATCACAAAGTAATCTTCTAGGTTTAAAGGGCTAACCTAAGACCAGGCTGCGCGATCAAATTAATTAGACGGGCATGAAGGCCGTTTTGGCTATTAGAAATAGCTTCCACAGATCAGTGAGGTCGTAGCTTATTTTTCATTCCCAAATGACGACTGGTACGAAAATAATCTAGTAGTGCATTTTTAATAAAAGATGAGTTCTTGCCCGCATTTTATTTCCTTATTTTTTACATTTACAAACACAAAAAAACCTGTTTAAATTTAGATACGAAATCCACGAAAAGGACATACCTGTGCCCTCTATAAATGTTTCGTTTCGTTGGCCAGGCCCTACTAAAAAAGTCTTCCACTCGGATTTTCCCGGAGTAAAGACCATAACAAAGTGGAAGGACAGAAAATTAAGCATAAATGAGCAGTAGAATTTTTGCGATGACCGATTTTGGGTCACAAAATTGTGCGCCCCAACCAAATCGTCAAGACATATAGAAATCGTCATTAGACATTTTTCCTTCGTACTGGAGTCGGTCCTGCCCGATTTAAAAAATATTTGGAATATGCGTTTTTCGAGGGATGGACTTTCATCTCACCATCGCGGTTTTGAATCCGCGGCTCTCTAACTAGATGAAATACAACTTTTTCTTAGAAATAAAACAGGGGCTGCCTAATTGGAATGGAAGTCTTAAATATTACAAATCATTGTCATCCAAAAAATATAGGTGCAACTCAATTAAGCTCAGATTCATAAAAAATTAAATAAATTCTAATTATTTCATTTATCTAGAGAGGAATCTCTTGATCGTGCATTTTATTTCAATCTGTGAAATATCCATAGATTGCAAATTTCAAAATGATCAACAGAAATTATATTTGTTATATCATTTGAATTTTGAAAAGAATAAGAATGAACTTATAAAGATAATTTAATTGCGTTTTCTTCTTCATAAAAATCGTTCGATAACATTATTGGATGTGGAATTGAGTAGACAAATCACAGCTCAGAGAACTCGATTTAAAATTTGATTACATAGTTTACAGTTTTATGAAAGATCTCTCAAAATAATGAAACCTCTCAGGGCTCTCAGCATGAAATTCAAGTTTGCTGAATTGAATTGAGAATTTATATAGCATAATGTCTATTGAGATTATTGGAAATAAAATGTAACTAAACAATGTTTTTAAAGCATTTTCAGTAAAGACGCACATGTACTCACCACAGGTAATAAATTGGAACATAAAACATAACAAAACATTTTTATGCAGCATTATTTTACTTGACTTCACATGTCACTACAAAGGTTTTGGTATTTCTGAACACGACAAGAGTCAACGTTTAAATGAGGTTTCGTTCCAATATCCGTTATTGATACAAAAATTTGTCATAGGTGATTCAGTGAGACGTAGAAATTATAAGCTAGTGATCAGGTTTCAGGATGGAGTACCTTCATCCGGGACAGGCGATAACGTGACTTTCGCGAAATGATCAAATTCGTTTCAGCACCAATTTATGTAATGGCCACATTAATCATTGTTAACAATGTAAAAGATGATTGGAAACGCATGATTGAGAGTCCAACACAATCTCTGAAAAAATCAAATGGTAGATAGATACTTTCTTGGCACAGTTAAAAACATGAAATTATATTTTTCTTTTCTTTTGACTCAAATAAAATTTTTAGGCCACAGTCATTTCAACATCGTCTTTATCACTGATAATTGTTTTGCCTCAGGAATAATCCATTTTTTTTTTTTTTTTTTTTCAAATTTTTTTTTTCGAAAATTTTTTTGAAATTTTTTTTGAAATTTTTTTCTGAAAATTTTTTTTTTGAATTTTTTTTTTGAATTTTTTTTAAAATTTAGTTTTCATTTTTTTTTGAAATTTTTTTTAATTTTTTTTTTTTGAAATTTTTTTTTTCGAAAATTTTTTTGAAATTTTTTTGAAATTTTTTTTTTGAAAATTTTTTTTTCGAATTTTTTTTTTAAATTTTTTTTTTCAATTTGTTTTTTAAATTTTTTTTTGAAAATTTTTTTTTCGAATTTTTTTCAATTTTTTTAAATTTTTTTTTTTATTTTTTTAAAAATTTTTTTTGAAAATTTTTTTTTTTGAAATTTTTTTTTTTGAAATTTTTTTTTTCGAAAATTTTTTTGAAATTTTTTTTGAAATTTTTTTTTTTGAAAATTTTTTTTTCGAATTTTTTTTAATTTTTTTTTATATTTTTTTTAATTTTTTTTTGAAATTTTTTTTTAATTTTTTTTTTATTTTTTTGAAATTTTTTTTAAAGTTTTTTTTTTGAATTTTTTTTTTCGAAATTTTTTTAGAATTTTTTTTTTTATTTTTTTTTTGAAATTTTTTTTAAATTTTTTTTTGAAATTTTTTTTTTTGAAATTTTTTTTTTGAAATTTTTTTTTTGAAATTTTTTTTCGAATTTTTTTTAAATTTTTTTTTCTTGAAAATTTTTTTTTCGAATTTTTTTTTTGAATTTTTTTTTAAATTTTTTTTTTCATTTTTTTTTTTATGATGATAAACTAATACTATACTTTTCCGATATCAATGCGATCGAATGATAAATAAAAAGGTTTTAGAATGTTTCCTTTTTTTGTGAGTTTTTTTTAACATTTTGTATTTCCAGGATTTGTTACAATTCTTTAAAATACTCCTGATTTATAAAATACAGCAGGTGGAGATTGAATAGACGAACAAATCTAAGACGAACAGTTTTTCACAATAACCAGGCCCGGAGAGAGGGGGGGCAAATGGCCCGGAGAGAGGGGGGGCAAATGTCCCGAAGCCAGGAAGACAGGGGTCCGGAGTCCTCTTGAAACATAGAAAAGGAAAGGAGGTAGAGGCCCAGCTGCATACTCCGCCCCAGGCCCAACCCCAGGCCCGATGCAGGCTCTCTCCGGCCCTGACGATAACGATCGGAAAATGAAGGAAAACCAACGAAGAAAAATTTATATTTTGGAATAAATGGCACATTTCGGTAAGGAGGGATGGAAAGGACCCCGCAAATTCCTTATGGAATTTGGGTCCCAGTGGATTTTTTTGAATTTTTGGTATGATGTACTTCATGTAATTCTCAACCAATGTCAATATTGCGCCAACCCAAAAAAAAATTAACAGTTTTGCTTCTAGGGGGCGTTGAAATCACCCCTTGCGCAGATTATACTATTTTTGAATCTGGTAACAATATTTTAACTTGTTTCAATATTGGGTTGTTTTAAAAAAAAATCTTACCCCCTCCTATTACGAAACGCCAAAAAAAATATTCTCCTTTATGCCTTTAAATGTATCGACGTTGAAAAAATACATAAGTGGGTACACTTTCATTGCTTTTATGCAGGTTTAAAAAATGTCTTTCCACAATATAAATAAACGAAAAAAAGCTCTCGATGAAACAGTTATTTTCAGAAAAACTTCTCAAATCTAAAAACATTAAAATCATTCGTTTCCCAACTACGCATTATAGTCGTAATATTTTGAAGAATCATTCTTTAAAGAGAAATAAGGATAGTTAATAGTCAACCTCAAGGACACTGAACAATATTTGTAGAGAATTGCCCATTTCATATGTAGCAATGTAGTCTCTCATTTCACTTCACCGCGATACCTACCGTGTGTGTTGGTATATCTATTTACAGTGAGTTTAAGTGAGACACACTGTATACAGTGAGCACGTGAAGGTTGGAACAAATTCGTTAAACGCTTGATAAGGCCATTAGAGAAATTAAGCTCAGACACATCGATTTCATTTTCAGTTGCGCATTTTTCGGTCTATTTTGGTCATATTTTTGATGACATCGTCACTTTTCGAGTTATAACGTCATTATATATTTTTTCAGATGGCCTTACCCTATTTTGATAATACTTTCGAAAAGAATGCATTAAGTTCATGAATAACTTTCACATTATATGGGTGCCACTTATTCGTTTTCGGTTATTTCACAAGGATTTTTTAGAGTGGCCCCCTAAATCTCCTGATCTAATCAAACTAATTTCAAAGTCAAGTCAAAAGTTTACGTTAACAGACCTAAATCACATTATTATTATTAATGAAATATATTTCATTACTCGAACATACGGTTATGCAACATAAGAAAAAGTATGACATCCATACACAGAAAATTGCGTTCTTTTTTAGGGTATTATAAAAATAGGATAGTGCCATTTGGAAAAAATGATAATGACATCATAACTCGAACAGTGATGACGTCATCAAAAATACAAGTAGACCAAAAAATGCACAACTGAAAAACAAATTTGATATGTCCGAGCTTTTTTTTTCCAATGGTCTTATCAAGCTTTTAACGAATTTGTTCCAACCTTTACGTGCTCACTGTATATCGTACCCCGTATAGTAAAACCATTAATGACATTTGACAAGCCCATAAAATCAGTCGATTGGGCCATCTTCTACAAATCATAGTGTTCAAAGTCCTTGGGTAAACCTTACGGGAAAAATGGTTTCATCCAAATGGGCACCACCGCTAGATGTCACTAGCTCGATTGTGTTCAATTCAAGGCGTGGCAATATTAGTACTAACAGTATTAAAATTGTTTTTTCTGTTAACCAGCTGTCGATGTCGTCCCCTTACGAACGGCAGCACTCAAAAGTGGAAATTCGGGCGAGCCAATGATGTCTAACTTTTTTACGTGCGATTCCTAACACGATCCGAGGAGTTACTCGAAGAGAGGTCCGTTGGTCACCCATCCAAAGCCCGACCTCTCTTGATTGGCTTCAGATATCGGTGACCCGGCGCTCTCCGTCCGAGCCATCCTCTCGGATTGTATATAGAAGACATTTTTGATTTTGTATTTTGAGTGTGTTTTTTGTTAACCATGAGGATAATTTTTGTCATTAAGGACATTTCATTGTTGTGATCTCGATTATCATACTGATTTAATAATTATTTTGAGCAGTGGTGTGGGTACCTATTCATTTGTAACATGAATGTAGTGTCTGGTTTCCTCAGAAGGAGTATGATATTTTCTAGTTAAAGACCTAAGAGTTTAGTTTTCATGCATACGAATTTCAATGTTTTTCTGTGATTTTATGTACGAATAGCTCAAAATTTGTACCCTTACATGATAATGAAGTCGATGTTGAATATGCCTGAATATAAAACAGAAATTAGTTCCAAAAACATGCTTATGAACTATTCCTTGCAATACCTAATAAAAGAGGAAATCCTGATCATTTCTGCCATAAAACTCATCGGTTCTTCTTTGTTTTCTTCCGGGAATAATATACATAGCCCTCTTTACAAACTTTTATTCAACTTGCAATGGTGGTTTGGTTTAATCTAGCAACTGAATTTTGACCCACTTCTAGTACTTAGTTGTCCGATTAACTTGAAATTTGGCAGATGTTCATAATTCTGATGACAATGCATTATGGCATTTTTTTAGAGAAGAAAAAAATGGCGGACGAATTTTGTGATTATGGTCCGATTCGATTCTAACGGCCGTTTCCACCAATTTGAATTATATTTCGGCTTAACTAATTGATGATTAACTATACACTAATAATTAAATCAGCATGATAACTATAAATCAAACCATGTGGTGCAAAGATATTTTGATTTAGGTCATTGTGGATTTAATTTTAACTAGAATTTAACTAAAATTCGTGCAAACGGCCGCAAATTGGTATGTGGAAGTTTTCGGGGTCAAAATTCATAATATCAAGATGGCGGACGAGTTTTCTGGTTATGGTCAATTTCTATTGAAAATTGGTATATGAGAGTTTTTTAGGTCGGATACTATGATGTCATTGTCATAACATTCATAAATCCAGTATAATGGCTCCCTGGTATGCATACACTTTGCTTGAGAACAAAATTTTATTAAATTAAATCAGGTAAAAGAGCAACTCACCAGAGAATTGACGAACCTATTCCAATTTTCGAGAATTTGTCGATAACGAAAAAAGAATTGTCGCGCTCTTAGTTTTTTTTGCTATGCGGTGGTTATCTTAACTTTATAATAAGTTACTCAAGCTTTGTATCTAAGATGCGCGAACGATAAACAGAAAGGGTATAACTATATCGGAAAAGCAGATAAAATATTTCGGGCACAAATGATCCCGAATTCATGAACGACACGAATTGCATCGTGCCCTTTTTTAAAGACATTTACTTTACGTGGTAGATATAGTAGTTACATCTTAACAATTTTGTATGGTTATTCTGTTTGCCTAAGGTTAGTCAGGTCAGGTCGGATTCGCTAGTAATTTTCATATTTTCAAGTTTTCGACGTTTATCGACGTGTCGTTCATGAATTCGGGATCATTTGTTCCCGAAATTTATTATCTGCTATTCTAGAAGCGTCTAGAGCCGTCTAGACCGTTACCAATGTTTTTGATAAACTTCAGTGACTTTGAATAGTTTTTATCTCGTATAAAATTTGCATGGTTATCCTATCTATGTGAGGTGAGTCAGGTTAGGTTAGGTTCACTAATAATTTACCCATTTTCAATTTAGTTTGCATAAGCTGTCTTGTGATTTGAACCTCCCGATGTTTGTCGAACACACTGGTAACGGTCTGTCTCTAGACGCTAATGAACCACTCCATCGGCTGGTCTCTACTCCAATATTCAGAGGCATAGCTAGATTTGCCAAAAGCTGCACTGTCAATAATATAGTATCTAATATGACCAGACAAGTTTTCACCATTCGACAATTGTACATTGAATTTCTGACCGAAAAAGTATTAATAAATCATCATTCAATATGCGTGCGTAGGTACTGCTGAGCGAATGTAATATTATTTTGTCCCTATTAGATTGGAATAATCAGTTACCAGTCATTTACAATAATTATGAAATATTTTTTGTTTCAAGTACATAAGTCCAACCCTGACCGAGCAAATCATCTAACGTTCCACAAATTATTAAACTATGAGATCGTTCACGAAAACTGCAAGAAATACCAAAAATTCCTTGTAAGTTTCACATACCATTTAGGTGGCGTACTTGTACAGTACCATAAATTATTCCACTTTTGGAAGGATCTAGTGGAAGAACCTAGAGATGTCATGCGCGATTGCATCGAACAGTCTTTCCACGGTAACTATAACCATCTTCCTCTTTAAACAATGGTATAGTATCTGTCCAACAGAGAACAATGTGTTAGACTAGATTCAAAAAACGTGTCGGATTTTGAAGTTCTCAAATTTAGGGTTCCTCAAGGCTCCGTACTAGGCCCACTCCTATTCACATCATCTTTGTAAAGGACCTTTTTTCTTGTGGCTGTATTGCTTTCGCTGATGACACGTACAATGCTCACCATGGTTGACCTGTTAACCAATATGACTTTAGTACAGAAAAAATCTAAAAATTCAGTAACAACATCAATTTGATCAAAAACTAAACAAAACATTTTTAAATACTATGATCCCTTCGAAATGAATTCACAAACATTCGAGACATATGCTCAATTACGTCTGTGGATGAAAGAAACAAAATTGATTCAAAGGCGATGGAGTAGGAGAGAATGTTTTGAAACCATGCCTTCTGGCAGTCCAATTGGAATTACCCTGTATGTTTTGAATGTTGCATGATGTTTATACATGTTATTGTCGATAATGATAATTTGACGACCGTACGAAACGTAGCAAATTCATATAAGTACAATAATGCATACCTTCATGATAAGATGGCAAAATTTTTGAATAACTAGTTTGATAATTCGTTGGAAATAACGCAGTGGAACGCACTTATCTATATAATTATTTTGTTAATTTTCGATTTTTATGTCACAATTTTGTAGCTGCTTTTGTTAACCACAGCAACCTTCCTAATGAGAACAAAATAGTATTTTCTCTTTACCACAAAAGTATTTTCACTTCTAGATCTTCATCAGTGGGAAAATTACTGAAGTTTAAATGTGCACCACGGAGTGAAAGTACTTGTATGGGAAATGGGTAAATACCATTTGTTCTCATTGAATGACAACACAGGAGTCCATCAGCATCCAAAAAAACTAAACTATGACAGTAGTTCATATCAGATCGTAGAAATGAGCTGAATATATCCCCTTATACCTATATTTTCGTATATTTCCAAAAAAAAAAACATCTGCTGCAAACAAATACATCAAAAAGTTGGTATTACGAAATGTAACAGAATTTAGGAAAGGAAAATACAATTTATAATTTCAAGTGAACTAAATTTACACAAATAAGCAAATTTTTGCTATTAACCCATGTGTACCGTAGTAAGCTATTCTTCTATCGATTCCATTCAGTATTGAACATTGAATATCCAACGAATATCCATACTTCCTTTATTGATAGATTTTTCCAGTCGTTTTTCTGTTAAAAACTCCTTAGAACTTACAAACAAAATTTCAAGTATTAATATTCCTCCTAATTACATTTTGGTCTCTTTTGATGTTTCAAACCTTTTTCCCAGCATAGATCCGGAAGAGAGTCCGATACTGGTTGGACAGCTTTCTTTTCTCCAATTCGAATTTACCTACTTTTCACATGTCAAATGTATGTTCCCTTGTGGATCTTGTTCTCAAACAAAACTTTTTTCAATTTAATGATTTTTTTTATGTTCAAAAATCAGGTCTAGTTATGGGGTATGGGGTATCTTAGCCTCCTACTGGCTGAAATTTTCATATCAAATCTTGAGTCTCCCATTTCAGCACATCCCAGTTTCTCAAAATATTTATTCTGGTACCGTTATGTTGATGACTTACTAGCACCTTTCAAAGGTTTTTTTGGACGACCTTGACAATTTCTTAATTCTTTTGAACTTTTTCAATCCAAGAATCTAGTTTACGATGGAAATATAATCTGACAATAAATTACCTTTTCTTGATTTAATGATCTACAAAACAAACACCCTAGAATTTTTCATTTAGAGAAAACACCAACACTGATAATATCATACCGTGTTACTATAACCACCCACACAATCACAAATTTGCATCGTTTCATTCACTGTTTCACCGTCAACCATTGTTTAAAGAAACTACTCTAGTTTTCGGGTACAGATTAGATCGGTATCGGGCTTTCGTGCTACAAGTCTCTAAACTGCAACCTGTTCAGATCTATCATGTGTGTCCTCGAAATCGTTTAGATTTTTTCAATCTAGGCTAGTTTTTAAAACTCTCATGTTTCTGGGAGCTCTTGGTTTGTCGTCACCCAGCGTAGAAACCTCAGCCGCTCAGCCGTGACAAGCCATCGCAGTAGCATAGCATTTCTTCTGCCAGACCTACTAATCCCACTAATATTATATTAGAGCTCCTCTTCTGGCTTAGTAGATATTCTGTGAATGTTGGCTGAGGTTGTTTGATAAACTCTTTGGTCTGTCTCATTCCCTGGTGAATTATTCCACCATTCTTGACATTTCTGTTGGATCCATTATTTTTTTGGTGTTTGTTTTTAGTACAGCTTCTGCTATTCCCCCGCAAAACTTGCTTCTTCATGGGCTAGTAAATCGGTATCTTCATTGCCCCTGTAACTTACGTGTCCCAGCTCTTTTAGAGCTTCTATGCAGTCTCAAACAAGTTTTTGAGCCATCCGTATAGACAACGATTTCCGGTTGATTGGAGGTCCGTCCTACCACGCATCCCTGTCCGTTACACTTGTCTTGAAAGTTTCATCAAAGATATATTAGGGTCACCGAATCCTAGAAGGCCTTCTTACGGGTATGGCCAATGGGTGGAGTCTAAATAGTTCCAATGTTCCAAAAACACCACGAAAATTAGGTCCGATGTTTGAACCAGTGACATATCGTCGCCCAGATGTCAAAACCTCGTATCTCATAATTCATTGATTTTATTGAAGCTACAAATATATATCTCATCGAGTTGAAAACCTTGCAACTCAATAGTGTAACAAATCGCAAGCGTTACGCGAAATATAAATTCCTCGTATGTCCTATCCCTTAAAATGCAGATGTGAAAACCTCGTATCTTGTATTAATTCTAATATTGTAGGAAATCTACATAAAGAGGAAAATATACGTGGACTGTAGTTGTTTGGTTGTTTATTTTAATTACACATGAATACAAATTATTTACACTTTTTATACACAATATATACACAAGTAAGATGCCAATAAGGCAGAGCATACAATAATTATTTTTAATTTCAGTTTCTACTTTTGGAAACAATAATTACTTTTTTATGCCTTCAAATTTCAAGAGACATGTTAATTGGTTCGAGTTCATTACGTAACTGCCTAAAACAATGGCGGTTTTCCACCCTCTCGCATGCGCTGTCCAGATATAGGGCACATACGTCTAAAATGTCATCACGAGTTTCGCGCACTTTTTTAAATCTAACACAGATCACATTTTGTTGGATCATGCTTCCAACATGCTGGGGGCCTTTTGGTTTTGATAAAAACTAACGTAAAAGTATGCTTATCGAGAAAGTAAAAGTGCTTGAAGTTTGCTTCATCAAATGAGTCATCATCGGTTAGCTCATAATCGTCTAAATATTGGGGTATTCTTCTTTGTCATGTACTTCTTCTTAAGTTTTCATCATATATGTATTGCGTACTTCAGTTTCTTTTTCTCTTTGGGTATTTTCTGTCACTTTATTGGGTGTTCTTTCCTCTATTTTGATTTCCTCTTTATTTTTGTCTGTTTCAGTGTTTTCCATGTCTTTTTCTTGAATAATGACACATTTTCCATGGTTTTCAACTCATTGAAAATTATATTTCTTCCATGAACGACTTTTCTGTCTATCGGATTCCATAATCTGTAGCCATTATCTGTGTACCCAATCATGATACATTTCTGGCTTCTTTTGTCCAATTCTGATGTTCGATTTTCTTTCGGTATCAAATTATAAGCAATATACATCCAAATAGCTTAACTTTATCCATGTTTGGTTTGTGTCCATACCAAATTTCAGCTGGTAGTTGTTTATCTGACAATGTTGATGTTTCAGTTCTATTCAGCAAGTAGACAGCTACTCGTACTGCGTCTCCCCAAAATTCTTTGTCTAATTTTGAATCAAGTAAGATACATCTTGCTTTGTCTAGAATAGTTCTGTTCAACCTTTCCTGTTGTGAGGAACTGTATATTGTATTTTTATTCCTTTGCTTCTACAGAACTCTTTAATTTCTTGTGAGACATACTCTCACCCATTGTCACAACGTAGTCTTTCTATTTTTGTATTGAACTTGGCTTCTGTGTACCTCTGATAATCTCTGAATTTTTCCATAACTTCATTCTTGTATGTCAACAAATAGGATACTGAGAAGTGTGAAAAATGATCAATAAATGTACAGAAGTACCTTTTTCCATCATATGTTGGAGGATTTATTGGTCCACATACATCAGTGGATACCACTTCCAGTATTCTTTTTGCTTTTCTGTCTTCCCCAAGTTTGCTGAAGCTTGATCTTGTCTGCTTGCCTTCTACACATA
Organism: Chrysolina oricalcia; assembly: GCA_944452925.2. Classification (NCBI taxonomy): domain Eukaryota; kingdom Metazoa; phylum Arthropoda; class Insecta; order Coleoptera; family Chrysomelidae; genus Chrysolina; species Chrysolina oricalcia. Next base: position 26,358,449 of record OX101812.2, on the reverse strand, counting down.
TTTCACACTGAGTAGGAGCTGGATATTTGCTTGAATGTCCCATTCTGCGGTGTAAAAGCATCTGACTTTCGTGATTTGTCAGGTTTACGCTATTTATGGTTGGTAGATTAAAAGATACAAAGTACAGATTTCCTACTCTTTTTCCTTTTATCACGACAGTTTCTCCTTTCTTTATTAGTACTTCCTGATTTTTAAATAGTACTTCCAGTCCTGCCTCTTCTAATTTTCTCACAGACAACAAGTTGTGTGATAAGTCTTGACAAACCCACAAGTTATTAATGTTGATTTTCTTTCCTTCTTCACTGCTCAAATTCATGTCTCCTTCTTTCAATACTTTCATGTTAAGTCCTCTTTTAGCTACATTTACCTCATGATTTACTATTCTTTCATTTATAATTTCATTTTGGTGTTCAATTTTAATTAAATGGTGTGTAGCCCCTGAATCTACTACAAATTTTATCTTTTGTAATTCACTGTAGCTTGCCAAGCTCTCTTTACTTTCAGTTTTGGCTTCACATGTCAAAAATTAAATGGCATTATCATCGTCTGGGTTATTTCCTTGATCTCCAGTTAGGTTTGCTTGCTTACCACCTCTGTTTCCTTTTCTGTATGGGTTTTTTGGACAAAACTTTCTAATGTGTCCCACAAGTCCACATAAATGGCACTTGAATGGGAATTCTTTGTCATTTCTTGGCTCATTCCTTCCACTAGAGTAGTTTACACGTTTTCCTCTACCTCTATTAAATTTTCTTTGGGTCATAAAAACAGTATCGTTGTGTGATTCTGCCTCAGACTTATTCTTAGTTTGTCTGGCATCTTCCATTAATAGTTTGTTTTTGACAAAGTCAAGTGTAACCTTACTTCCGTCTTGACAAAACATAATGTCGATAGCAGTTGTTACTGCCTGGAAAGTTTCTGGCATCGCTGAAAGGAGTTGACTGATAACTTCCGAGTTCTCGATTTTTCCTCCTCCATTTTTCAATTCACATAATGTTTGGTCAAATTCTGTCAAGAAATTGTTCAGATTACCACCTTCCAAGTGCTTCATTCCTCTTAGTTTTCTCTGCAATATTACCTGTGTTGAAATGCCTTTCTTCTGATAAGTTGTTTCTGGAGAATCAAATATTTCCTTTGCTGTGGTTTTATCCTTGATAGATTCAAGAATATTGTCTGCTAAACACTGAACTATTATGTTCTGAGCTTTGGTATCATTTTTCATAAATGCTTGATACTCATTTGTCTGGCTTGCAGCAGGCGGCTCACTCGAAATGACCTCCAAGACTTGGGATTGTTTCAGCAATAATTTTACCCTAAATTGCCAATTTCCGAAGTTGTTCCCATCAAATAGTTTTACCGCAAAGAGCTGATTGTTTCCTGCCATGTTTCCTTAGTTTGTTTCCGGGTTCTCCCAGGTCCAGCCAAATTTCCAGGGCATTTCCACTGATTTGATTGCCACGGCGTCACCTTACTTTTCCGCGCCTTTTTTTTCCACAGCAAATTCCACTGTTCTTGATTAATGGGACACTGGGCCCATAACCTGTTAATTTTAGGCAATAAAACAGCTTCTACCTTCGTACAAAAAAACTGAGTTTAATACTTGTTTGCCTTCAGCTACTTTTATAACAATTAACAATGATTTTCAAAATGGATTCCACTAAACTTGTCTGCGACATTACATTTTCTAGAATGTTCATCATAATAGTGCTGACCTCTGTATAGCTGTCAAAATACATATATATATATATATATATATATATATATATATATATATATATACATACTACTATCTTTAGCAACTCAGGAAACATGCATCCACCATACATTAAAGACTCAGGCGAATTACAACCTCAGTATACTGACGCCACAATGTCATCCTGAATTTTTGCCTCTACTGAACACTTTTTTATTACCAATTTCCAACACTAGAAGCCTCTGATGCAAGTTGAACATGTTGGTTTGTCAGAAATCTGTACATTGTTTGAGGTAAAGTAGAAATCTGAAGAAGAAGAAGAGTTTGCATGAGGCGGTAATGTTAGAACTATGATGAAACTTGTATATATCAGTTCAGCATTCTACCACGTGTGGCGTACACGTCATATACCTACGGAATATATTTTATCTGTTTCAGTAATGTTGCGAACTCACTGATATGGCAACATGGCAACGATTATTACTAATCTCATTCTTGGGCAGTTCAAAGCAAGTATGACTTCTTTACGCGGGGAAGTTGGGAATTCACAATAGACTGAAAATAAAGCCTGCATATTATGGATGTTGAAGACATTTTTTTTCGGGCATTTATGAAGATACCGTACACGTACAGGGTCATTCATTAAAAATTACCTTCCATTTTAATTTTATTAAAACATATAAAAAACATGTACAGCTGTTACTGATTTTTTTTTTTTAATAGTTATCAAGGACACATAAAGTGTAAAATAGATATTTACCATACAAGATCATAAAGTAGGACTTTTTTGTATGAAAGTGAATTTTGTTGAATGAGGTAGAGCCGGAGTTCAACAAAGCACGCGAGTGCAAAGAGTTGTTTACAAAAATGTATTGTTAAATATGTTTTCTACGACAGCTATTGTATAGGCAAATTGCAGCGATTATTTCATTAATTTGAATGTTCAATCTGAAGTTTTGAATTTTCTTCATGTTATCAAATCACTTCCGAGTAAATTGTATGCAAAAACTTTTTTCAAAAATTGAATAATACATAAATAGTGTGTAAAAAATCTTACGCATAAGTGATTTTGTAAGAACTTCTGCGAAAAAATATAACTTTACGCCCTGTGGAAGGTGTGTGAAATCTTAGTTTACGCACTGTCGTAGGAAAATGAATGTTTTCACTTGAACACTCAACATTTGAAAAGTTTAATAATTACTAGTTAATAAAACACTTATTGTCAAATCCTTTATTAATATACAGGGTTAGTCAAATGTATGGACCCGCCCATTTTTCTCAGTTAAGTTCGGATGGAAGTTGAGAGGTATTTCGCTCTGCACCTTTCTATGGATTATGTTATTTTTTAGATGTGCCATTGGTGGAGAATGGAATGGAACCTTATGTCATATTTTTAGTATCGACAGAAAGCCTGGTTTTCTCTCATTTTAGTAGTACTAATATTACTCTTACTATCTCGATAGATACAGTATGTTTCGTATTTTTGTGTCCACCGCTGTAATTCACTTACCTATTGCCTAATTTTTTCAAAAATTTTATCAGTCGGGGAATGTAGCCAGTGGGATATTTTAGGCGATATGGTAATTTGATTCAGACAGTGGCGTACGTGAGTTTTTATAAAAAATATTCTTTATGTGCTACATTGTTAGTTGTTTCATTCAAAAATTTGTTTTCAGGACTAATAAATGATGGTATGTAATAGCCGCTCTACAAATGTTATCCGGCAATTTCCTTTTTCATTCACAGAATACTAATTTTTTGAACTATTGCAACAAATGATTATTTCTGTTTTTTTTCTCTTACCTTCTATTTAGGAAAAATTCAGGATTATACGTACGTATACCTACGTACGCCTCTCTCTGAATCAAATTGCCATATTGCTTGAAATATTTAACTGGCTGCATTCCCCGATTGAGAAATTTTTTCATCAAATTAAGCAATAGATAAGTGAATTACCGAGGTGGACACAAAAATTGGAGAAACACTGCTCCTATGAAGAGAGTTAAAATAGTATTAGTACTACTGAAATGATAAAAAAACAAGCTTTCTAGAGATTCTAAACATGGCATAATGGTTCATCAATGACCAATGGCACATCTAAAAAATATTTTAATTCATATTTTTGAAGAATTATTTCCTCCTGTAAAATAAGAAACGAAAGATAGGTACATATGGATCTTTATAGTAAAAGTCAAATATGTTTTCGATTTTTACGCATGAAGATGTTCAAAACGAAGAAGTTAAAGTTTCTTTGAAAATACTTAGTTTATAAAACTGAATATTTTCTTCTTGCGAAAATCGAACACATTTTATTCATTTCATTCATTACTACCCAAGACAAATTTATGTTTTTTGCATTGGCATTCAACGGTTTCGTAATATATTTTCAAATAATTGCTTGAATGAAGAAATTAAATAAACCACGTTCTTAAAAACTAAAGAACACGCTTTACTCCTAACATTGAAAAGTAGAAAATAGTTTCTAATATAATAATAACTAAAATGTAAAAAATCTTGGGTGTTCTTCACCTATATTCTTATATTATTAATATTTAGCGTTCAAGAACTATATACGTAAAGAGCACCCAAGCATTTTTTACATTTCGGAAATCATTAAAATTTATGTTCTACTTTTCAGTCAATGTTAGGAGTGAAGTGTCTTCTTTAGTTTTTTGAACTAGAATTTTATTTTTACTTTTTTTAGTTTTCATACATGTTCAAAATTTCAAGCTTAGGAGAAACACCCACTTAACAATTTGGACCGAATCTAACTATGATCACAAGACGGGTCCGCCATCTTGAATTTTGGAATTCTGAAAAAAGAATCAAAATTTCGAAACCCGAAAACTCCCAGATACCAATTTTGAATATAAACGGACCATAATCGCAAAACTCATTTTGGAGTCGCCATCTTGAATTTTTCAATTTTGACAAAATAATCATAATCCCCGACCCAAGTATCCTCAGATGACAATTTTGAATAGAATTGGCCCATAATCCCAAAACTTGTCTTCCATTTTGGAGCTACTATCTTGAATTTCTCAATTCTATACCTCAGATATCAATTCCGAATAGAATCAGACCATAATCGCAAAACTCGTCCGTCATTTGGGGCCGCCATCGTGAATTTTTGAATATTGACTACAAATCATAATCTCCGACCCGGAAAACCTCCAGATACCAATTTTGAATAGAATTGGAACACAATCACAAATCTCGTCCGCCATTTTGTAGCCGCCATACTAAATTTTTGAATTTCAACAAAATAATCATAATCTCCGACCCGAAAACTCCCAGATACCAATTTTGAATATAAACGGACCATAATCGCAAAACTCTTTCGCCATTTTGGAGTCGCCATCTTAAATTTTTCAATTTTGACCAAAGAATCATAATCCCCGACCCAAATATCCTCAGATAACAATTTTGAATAGAATTGGCTCATAATCCCAAAACTTGTCTTCCATTTTGGAGCCACCATCTTGAATTTCTCAATTCTAACAAAAACATAATAATCTCCGACCTTGAAAATCCCCTGATACCAATTTTGAGTCAAAACGGACCATTATCACAAAACGGATCCGCCATATTGAAGCCGCCATCTTGAATTTTTGAATTTTGACAAAAAATCGCAATCTCCCAAAACCCCTAGATACCAATTTTGAATTGAATCGGACAACAATCTCAAATCTCTTTCGCCATTTTGCAGACGCCATCGTGAATTTTTGAAAATTGACAAATTAATCATAATGTCCGACCCCGAAAACCCCCAGATACCAATTTTGAATAGAATTGGACCATAATCGCAGAACTCGACCGTCATTTGGGCCGTCAACTTGAGTTTTTTAATGGTGACAAAAGAATCATAATCCCCGACCCCGAAATTCCTCAGCTTACAATTTTGAATAGAATCGGCTTATAATAAAAACTAATAATCAAACCATTCACCCTCATTCTAATACTTCGACAGTAACAAATCTTTAGTCTTCGCGATAAAAATGAGTGAATTTTCCCGCCACTGAAGATTCTTTACTGTTTGTAGGTATACTGGGAATAATACCAGTAAGTTCTATTCATTAATAAAATCCGATACTATTTCACTCACCTTCAGAACAACTCCTTGCGGTCAACATCATTTTGTAGGCTCTTGTTGATTTGTCCATTTTCAATTTCCACCAGTACCTCAAACAAATAGACTTGAAATAATCATCCGACAATTGAAAGTATTGGACGCTGGGTAGCTAGGGGATTCCCACAATAACACACTAGACGTGGCAATAGACGTGGCAACAATGCCTGACGTTATAATGTATCGTATATGAGTTTTTAATGTTCACATTTCGGATAAAATATACAAAACTGACGTGATAATGACAGTGATTTGTGAAGAGGTGCCAAGGTACTATCAATAGTGAGAAAACGTATTTTATTATTCTCATATTAGTACCATCTGATCGGTTGAGGTGGGGATAGGGCTGTTCGTGATGAATATACATGAGCCAAACTCAGGCTATACTTGATTCTTCAACAAGACGCTGTAAGGTATGCGATCTGGTTTGACGTCTTAATGTTCATAGATGTAAATATATATATATATATATAGTAGAAGGGTAGTCTTTGCTGACTAGTTAGGATACAAAGCAGGAAATTTTTGGGTATAGCAGCAAGCAAAACGTGTACTCTTTTAACACTATATTTCCTAAAATATAGTGTTAAAAGAGTACACGTTTTGCTTGCTGCTATACCCAAAAATTTCCTGCTTTGTATATATATATATATATATATATATATATATATATATATATATATACATATATATATATATATATATATATATATATATATCAAAACTATCATGGAACATAAAACTCAAGAACAGGTTTGTTAGTTGCTTAGACCTCATAATAAAACAAACATGAATACAGAATTGCTATCTCAGATACTACATACTTCAACATAATTAAGGTATTGAATTGTTCATACGTGAATTTTATATCGCCCATTACACGCTTCAGATGGTACTTGGCACTTTTAACTCCTGCTTCCCAAAGTCCTCCAAACACAGGTGAGTAACTTGGTATAAAATTAAAAACGATTTTTTCTTCGGGGCAAAAGTTTTCTATTTGGTCTCGATGTTTTTCAGAATTATTAATTTTATAAAGTTCATCTAACTGATTTTTGGCTCCTTTGAAGGTTGAACCATTATCACAGTATACCATGATTGGTTTTCCTCTCCTAAAGATAAACCTTTTAAAAGCTGCCAAAAAAGTCTCAGTAGTCAAGTCTGAGAGCAACTCCATGTGAATAGCTTTTATTGAAAAACACTCAAATAATGCTATGTACGACTTGGTGACAATAGAACTTCGAATTCTTGATTGTTTGGTGTAAAAAGGACCACAAAAATCGATTCCGACATTTTGAAATGGTCTTGCCGGTATAACTCTATTTTGTGGTCAAGATCCCATTAACTGTTGAGAGCATTGAGCCTTTAATTTGAAGCAAGTTACACATCTATGAATATTCTTTTTAATTTCTCTTGTTCCATTTATCAACCAATAATTTAAATTCAAACTACTCAATATTTGTTTTTGACCAGCATGTAATAGTCTTAGATGTTCTCTTCTAATGATTAGATTTGTTATGTGATTATTCTTTGGTAATATTATTGGATGTTTTTGATCAAATGGTATATGTGAATTTTGAAGTCTACCCCCAACTCTTAGAATATTTTCATCATCTACAAAGGGAGCTAAAGAGCTTAATGCTGTTTTAATGTCTTTTTTCTTATTCAGACATTCAAGTTCCTTGGCAAAACTATTTTTGTTCATGCCTAATAATAAGTTTTAAAGCTTTATTTAGTTCGGGTACGGTTAAGTTTCCAAAATTTTTGTTTCTTTCCCATTGCATTGTCAACAAATCTCAACATATATGCTACTACCCTTTGAAGTCTTGAAATGCTAGAGAATCTTTCAAAAAATGATATTTCAGGCTGTATCACTTGAGTAAAGCTCAGTACCTTTTCTTCAGGTAGGGGGTTTGGAATTTTTATGTCAAAATTGGTATCATGACTAAAATCAATGTTAGACAATTCTTTAGGACCACGCAGCCACATTTTATTTGAAGCTATATCTTGGGGATCTAGGCCCCTAGAAAGACAATCAGCAGGATTTGATTTTGAACTGATATGTAACCATTTTGGATTCATGTCCATTTTTTTAATTTTTATAATTCTATTGGCCACATAAGCATTCAACCTTATAGGATCTGTCTTTATCCAGGCAAGAACAATGTTTGAGTCAGAATACAGAAAAATATTAGTTATTTTTGGTTTCATTAACTCGTATACTTTACAAACTAGATTGCATAGTAATAAGGCGCTGTTTAGTTCTAATTTAGGAATTGTCAATTTACTTTTTATTGTAGCAATTCTTGACTTAGAACATAGCAAATTTACATGTACTTTATTTCTTTGGATCGTTCTGGCATAAATTATCGCCCCAAAGGCAAAGCTTGAGGAATCACAATAACCAACCAGTTCAATAGTATTGGAGTTAACAAAATTAATTTCACGAGGAAATTTTAATGGAGGCATATTTTTAAGATTGGTTACAAATTCTTGCCATCTCTTCAGTAAATCTTGTGGTAAAATATCATCCCAATTCAATTTAGCAATCCAAAGTTCTTGCATTATCACCTTTGCAGCTACTAGTACTGGTCCCATCAACCCTAAGGGGTCATAAAATTTGCAAATGAAACTTAGTACTTGTCTTTTTGTGACACTTTCATTGAACCCAACTTTTGGTGATGACATTACAAAATTATCTGACTTCGTGTCATACGACAGGCCAAGAGTTTTTACCACTGTATTATTTTTGTCTATATCTACTTCATCAAAATGCTGATTTTTTATTGGAACGTCACTCAAAATTGGTGGATGGTTTGTACACCACTTGTGAAGCTCAAAACTACCCTTTTTAAAAAGATTAATCAACTCATTTTTTAGCTGAATAGTTTCTTCAATTGTATCTGCACCTGTGAGTATGTCATCTACATAAGTATTATTTAGCAAAGCCCTTGAAGCAAGAGGAAAGTTGTTCTGTTGATTTTGGGCAAGTTCTACCAGACAACGAGTAGCCAGAAATGGACTACTTTTCAGACCAAAACTTACAGTTTGTAACTGCAGACACTTTATAGGTATTTTTGGATTTTCTCTCCATAAAATATTTTACAATGGTGTATGACAGGGTTGAACTGAAATCATCCTGAACATTTGCTTAATGTCTGTTGAAATTACATATTTATAAGTTCTGAAGAGAATCAGAATGTCAAAAAGTTCATTCTGGACTACTGCTCCGTTGTAAAGGAAGTCGTTTAATGACTTTTTAGTTTTTGTCTTCATGCTTCCATCAAATACAACACGTAGCTTTGTAGTCTTTTTATCCTCTCTGATTACGGGGTGATGTGCCATGAAATAAACTGGGTCACCTGTGAGCTCATAATCATGTAAATCAACTACCTTTGCATGATTGAGTTTTAGGTACACATTTATAAATAAACTATATTGTTCAAATAGTTCTGGATTCATTCTAAATCTTTTTTCTAAGTTTTCAAACCTCTTGTAAGCAATAGAAAATGAATCTCTTGATTCAATGTCTTCTCTCCTTTGTTTTAAAGGTAGGCAAACTTGAAATTTATCATCAACTATTCTGGTGGTGTTCTGAAAAATTGATTCACAGGATTCTTGCTCATTTGAATATTCCGAATATATTTCTGGGATTTTTTCAGTTTCCCAAAATTGAGAAATTAGACTTTCTATATTATTAACTGTATTTGTAGAATGTAACGTTACTGCTGTAGCATTATAAAATGAATCATGCCCTGATCTAGGAGACAGTGACCCACTTTCAACATACCCAATTAAAGTATTTTGAAGTATAATGCATTCTTTTTCAAGTTTTATTTTCTCAGTTAACAATATTTGAAAGAAAATGTTTGCATCAAAAAGAATATCAATATTTGTTGGTTTATTATAATCCTCATCAGAAAGCTGGATGTCATTTGGGATTTCAAGAGAATTTGTATCTATGTTGAATTGAGGTAACTTATTTGTGATTTTGTCTACCACTGCACACCTTACTTTCATTTTGTAATCATAAACACATGATTGCACATCAATGTCAACAGCTTCTCGAACCTTTGTTTGGCTTTCTGAGATACCAACAATACTTAATTTGTTATTGAATGTTTTTAAACTTAACTTTTGAATGAGCTCACTTGCAATCAGAGATGATTGTGAACCGCTATCAATTAAAGCTCGTGCTAATACAAGCCTTCCATTTGCAGATCTTACATGAACCTTGACAGCTGGCAAAATAACTTTACATGTTTTGCTAAAGTTTTGTGTGAATAACTGTAAAGAGCTGTTGCCTTCTTGATCACTTTGTTGGTGATCTTGTCTGTCAAGGTGCAGTAAACTATTATGTTCATGTTACAAAACTGACAATTATATGGATATTTACATTTTCCTAAATGACTATTCAGACATACTTTACAATGGTTTTGTTTGTCGATAAAAGAAATACGTTTATTGACAGGTATGGATTTGAATTTTCTACAATTATAAATTTTATGCCCTGGTATTGAGCAGAACTGGCATTTTATCTCACTCTTACTTTTTGTTACGAGATCAGTATGATGTACCCTTTCTCTAGAACCCTTCTGTTCGGAGGGGTTCGCCGATTCCAACGCTGAAGCTCTATTTTCAAGAAAGCATAAAAATGCATCAAGTGTTGGTAATTAGAGATATCTCTATCTATTTGATAGGCTCGGTTTGTATACTGATCGAGTTTCCTTGACAAAATGCAAATGAGAATCATGTCTCATTGTTCAACTGGTTGCTTCAAATTTTTTAAAGAACCCATTTGTTGTCTAATTCTACTAATGAAATCTCTTAAAGCTGCAGTACTTCCTTTTGGCATACTTGGAATGTCTAAAATTGCATAAATATGAGAATTTATCAGCATAGTTTCATTATTATATCGTTTCTCAAGTATACTGAGTGCTTCACTGTAAGACTCATTAGTTATTGGTAAAGTACTAATCAAGGTAAGAGCTTCTCCTTTTAAATAATTTCTTAGGTAGAACAGTTTTTCTACATTTTTTAGAGTTACATTCTTGTCAATCACTCCACTAAAAATATCAATGAATGGTTTAAAATAATTTAGGTTTTTTCCATCAAAACAAGGAATTTCTATATGAGGTAATTTTGAAGTTGATATATTTGCCTTTAATGAGGTATTTTCTATAGCTTCCCTATTTGAACTGTTGTTGGATACTTTACATTTTGAAAGTAATCCATTCAAGTTCGACAGAACATTGAGATAATCATCTTCTGTTGTTTCTGTCTCTGACTCAGGCAATGCGCTTTCGTCTAGACAAGCAATGTCAACTTGTATGTCTTGATATCTTCTGTAACAGTCAATGAGAGTTTTTTTCTTGTGAGCAATTGCTCCATTAAAATACTTGAATCTGTTTCAGCTTTATGCTCCAAGATGAATCTTTCAATTTTCTTAATTGTATTAATGCACTGTTTACTTTTCTCTTTCAACATAGCAATATCTTTTTTAGTAGACATGTTGACCAGAAGACCCAGAAGTATACAAGTAAAAAGTTAGTAATAACAAAATAAATTATATGCGTGAAAACTCACTTTCTCATTATACCAATTCAATTTTTACAATGAGAATTTCAAATTAATACGAATATTAAATTAGAAAAACCTGACTGTTCTTCGGTGGCGTACTGGAACGTTTAGACAGGCGTTTTCCATTTAGGAGTGTTAAGCACCAGAGCTTCAAGCCCCTGAGATCGGAAATTACTTTATCACTGACTTTTTCGCCAAAAAACTGTGTATTCGCGTTTTGACTTTTGTCTACTTGTGCTTCATGCACCAATAAAACGGGTGGTGCTCGAGGGGCAAGAGGAATGTCAATCAGTGCTTGAAGCCCCACTAAATGGAACGCATGGTCATACGCTCTGGGTAGATCTGAGGAGCTCCTTTCGTTAAATGGAAAGAAGCTATTGCCGTTTAGAACTGGAATTATTCTACGACAGTCAGCGCCATCTGTTGTTCAGGTGCTTGTTGTGGCTAACGGTTAAAAATGAAAGTTTGAGCGCTATCGGGTTCCTCCTCCCAAAACTTGGTGTCGCTATACTCGCTGGATTTGAATTTGAATGTAAACTTCAACGGTTCTTTGTCGTGGAGTCACTTTGTAAGATACTTCTCAATCCTTTTGAAATACCACATGTGCCGGTAATTTCGTTGCACTTGTCCCACTTCACACGGCGTGGGTTGGAATGTTTGGCGTGGCTTTGTTCACAATTCACAAATAATGTCCTTTTACAAAAATGTTCGTTACCGATTATCAATTCACGAGAATCACAGGTTTAGATTCGGCTCGCTTGGACCAAATTTATGTAGGAAATCTACATAAAGAGGGAAATATACGTGGACTGTAGTTGTTTGGTTGTTTATGTTAATTACACATGAATACAAATTATTTACACTTTTTATACACAATATATAGTACACAAGTAAGATGCCAATAAGGCAGAGCATACAATAATTATTTTTAATTTCAGTTTCTACTTTTGGAAACAATAATTACTTTTTTATGCCTTCAACTTTCAAGAGACATGTTAATTGGTTCGAGTTCATTACGTAACTGCCTAAAACAATGGCGGTTTTCCACCCTCTCGCATGCGCTGTCCAGATATAGGGCACATACGTCTAAAATGTCACCACGAGTTTCGCGCACTTTTTTAAATCTAACACAGATCACATTTTGTTGGATCATGCTTCCAACAAATATCAACAGGTGTTTTCTCGTTGTTCTTGTTTTCAATAGTGTATTTTTAGTGATTAAAATACTTCAAATTGAGGTAAGTCCCCTAGCTGTTAATATAATAAGACTATTTCAAATGCAATATTTCACGAGATTTTTTATATGGAAAGAAAATTATAGGTTAGGTTTTATAATAGCTATTTTGGAACTTTTCGGTTGATACTTTCAGCTAATAATGATTAGTTCACTGTTGAATTGTTTATCGGTTTTTTCATTTTAAAATGTATCTGATCGATATGAACATTACGTAGTTGATACTTTTTTCAGATACGAGGATTTCGATCTTTTTTTTTTGGTGTCTTGTCATCGACTGCTATGGTCATTAGCCACGTGTTCTGGATAGGCCTTGTTACTAACTCCATGCGCCACCTTAGGAGCAGCACTGTTAATTGGAACGCAACAGTGAATCGTGCAGGACTCACCCCAGTCCAGCCACGAGATTTGAATAATTTAATCGGTCAAATTAAATTAAAAAATCCCAGCCGCAACTGGGGCTCGAACTCCGGACCTTTCGACCCAAAGTCGAACGCTCTAACCACTGCGCCACGCCCCGACATGGATTTCGATCTTGTTTTCATGTAAAATAATGGAATTTTATTTTGAGATACGCGTTTTTGTTTTCTATGAAAACAAGAATATTATTGATAATATAAAGGGCGATCCTAATCTGAATCCCCCTTTTTGCATTACAGATATCGTCCAGAAGTGAACAAATAAGGCAACTGGGGCTTAAGGGAAAGATCATGTATAAATCTGGTACCAGAAGTAAGCATGCCAAAGTTTCAGATCAACCCAACAGAGAAGATAATCTCTTCGACGAAAATATTCAATCCTTCATTTCATCAGCAGCGCCACTTGAATCTAGTCCATCGATTCAAGTGCCTTTGTTAGAATCGGAATTTGAAAATCAAGTTTTTTTGTTCAATAATACTTCTTATACTGCACTTACTCCGGTCACCAATGTTATCATTATTCAAGATACCACAATGATCGAATGCCCAACGATTGATACTACTCAGGAGGAAGTAAGATCCTGACTCTGGTCAAGACTGTCAAGAGGACCCATTTCAGAACTCAGGATCTAGTTATATAAACCATCAGGTAAAAGCAGTAATGATGTTAATGTACCAATTTTACAATAAATATTTTCAGATACTGATGTACAATCGGACGCATCTTCCGACATCTTACCATTAGCTAGACTAATAAAAAGGGGTGAACCAGAATGTGACTCTTCAAAGACTGTTGTGAAACATGCTAAAAAGGGATTCGCTGATCCGCTTAAATGGCAAGTGAACAAAACCAAACTGCTACGAATGAAAGGGCAAGACTACAATAGTAATAAGGAGGACAAAGATGGTAGGAAGAGTAGAGTTGAAAGGAAGCCTCAACAATTAGGAAGTAGATGTAATTCGGAGAAATGTCAACATTCCAAAAATAAGAGGCAATGCTCCTTGATAAGCGAAGAAGATAGGCAGTGTCTATTCTAAAGATTTTGGTCTGACATGGACTGGAGACAACGTTAAACTTATGTGTCAGCTATGGTTACGAAAACACAAACAAAACAAAAAAACCACAAACAAAAATTCCAAAAGGAAAATTTCGTTATTTTACCACATACAAATTGGGAAAAACTTAATACCAATCTGTAAGAAGTTATATCTTTCAACTCTTGGATTGGCTGAATGGTCTGTCAATAACTGGTCAAGATAGTCAATGAAAATAAACGCAAGGAAATCCGAAGTTTTTTCGATAAGCTTCCGAAGCTTCCTTCACACTATTGTAGATCTTCAACCACTAAATTATATCTAGAACCGCTATTTCGATCGTATTATGAAGTTTATGAAGTATACAAAAAAGAAGTGCAAAATCCTACTGGCAAAGATGTTTTTGTGGGCGAAATGAAAAAGATGAACATTGCTATTTTCCAGCCACGTAAAGATCAATGTGATCTTTGTTTTGCTAATAAATTGGGTCATATTGATAATGATAAACACATTGCAGGAAAAGATAATGCGGGAAGAGAAAGGGAGAAAGATAAGTTTGATACTATTGCTGGAAACAGTCCCAGATAACACAATATATCCAATGGATATCCATTTTATGTCCAATTCTTGTCGGGATATCCTTGGATCTGAAATGAATATTCATGGGATATCCATCGTGGGATTTGAAATGAATATCCTTCAGCAGATATCATATGGATATCCATGAGATATCCACAGTAATTATGGATGTGATTAAATTGCGAGACATATTTTGATATTATCAATTTCTGAGTTTTTTTCATGCTCCTACACGAATTGAAGCATTCGAAGAATACTCTCATCTTTCGTTTTCCGACTGGATTTAAGATGGATATCCATTAGATATCGGTGGATGGATTTGAAATGGATATCCTTCAGAAGATGTCCATGAGATATCCACTGTAATTGTGGATGTGATTGAATTGCAACACAGATTTTGATATTATCAATTTCTGAGTTTCTTCCAAACTCGTACACGAATTGAAGCATTTGAAGAATACTCTTATATCTTCCATTTTCGACTGGATTTGAAACGGATATCCATAAGATATCCGTGGATGGATCTGAAATGGATATCCTTCAGAAGATGTCCTATGGATATCAATAAGATATCCACAGTAATTATGGATGTGATTAAATTGCAAAACAAATTTTGATATTATCAATTTCTGAGTTGCTTCCATGCTCGTACACGAATTGAATCATTTGAAAAATACTCTTCTTTCGTTTTCCGACTGGATGTGCAATGGATATCCATGAGATATCCACCGACGGTTTCGAAATGGACATCCTTCAGAAGATGTCCTATGGATATCCATAAGATATCCACAGTAATTATGAATGTGATTAAATTGCAAGACAGATTTTGCATTTGAAGAATTTTCTCATCTTTCTTTTACCGACTGGATTTGAAATGGATATCCATGAGATATCGGTGAATGGATTTGAAATGGATATCCTTCAGAAGATGTCCTATGGATAGCCATAAGATTTCCACAGTAATTATGGATGTTATTGAATTGCTAGACAGATTTCGATATTATTAATTTCTGAGTTTCTTTCATACTCGTACACGAATTGAAGCATTTAAAGAACACTCTTATCTTTCGTTTTCCTACTAGATTTGAATAGGATATCCATAAGATATCCGTCGACGGATTTGGAATGGATATCCTTCATAATATGTCCTATTGATGGCCATAATATATCCAAAGCAAATATCGATAAGTTTGAATTGCATAATTAATTCACACATGGAGTGAATAATTATTTGTAAACATCTCACTTTTCGTTTTTCTACTGGATTCGAAATAGATATCTATAAGATATCCGTCGATGGATTTGAAATGGATATCCTTCGGAAAATATCCTATGGATGGCCATAAGATATCCAAAGCAATCATAAGTGTATATTCAATGCTTTCTATTATTTGTTGGATACGAATCAACACACATATTAGGGACCTGCTTCATTCATTATACTACTAACCCACTTTGTTATCGATAAAACTTACAGTTCGTCGAAATCTAAATTTGTCTCACTTCTCATGAAAACTCCTCGATATATTTCCCTAATTTCTCATACAGAACTGTCGATTCTTAGAAGTTCTATTGATTATGCGCATTTTCCTATTCCATTTAAAAATTAAGGATGGTACGGGGTGTTTTCATGTGAAACAAATTTAAATATTTGAAAAATTTAAGTTTCTCAGGAATGAAGGTGTTGCTATGATTACTACTCCGAAGACTTTTTTGACCTATTTTGCATTCACACACTTGATAACGACAGTAGATGTTAACTGTTGAAACGTCGTGACTCAAACACATGCAAATAATTTATTTTCTTTGTTTCTAGACGATGGAAGTCCAGAAGAATTGTACTAATAGTATTGCGATTGATACCAGACACCCTATGTATCAAAATAGCAAATGTCATCGTGAAAAACTCTCTTGTCAGATTTCATTAGACTGTCAAAGAGATCTTATCATTTCCAAACCAAATTAAAATCTTTATGCAAGAAGACCATGTAATATAGTCGCATAAACGTCAACTTTTTTTGAAAAAGGAACTGGAAACCAGGTGTTTTGTTGAGCTGATGCTATTGTGTTAGGCATTTTTATTACTCAATTGTGTGTCAAAGGTACACCTTGAAGAAATAGGTAAGTGATTGTGTATTTCAATCAGATGCATTCAAAACAATCATGCCTATGTAGAGGTAGGAATAATAATTGGATAATAATTGATCTCAAATCAAATTTACTAAAAAACCAGTATGGAATTGAAGCGATTTGCTGAAGAATCTCCAAGTTTTGCTAACTCAGATGACGCCTGTTCCATCTAACCTTCAACGTCATAGTAACTTAGCAGATAATAGGAAAACTACCGAAGAAGCTATAATAACTTTGCCAAAGAAAGCCAAAGAAAGGAATTTGTCAACCTTGAAGAAAAATGAAATGCTGCAGGATGAGGATAAACCCAAGACATTATTAGTGTTCTACCCTTTCCATGACTTTATTTTTAAAGTTTTTTTCATACGATTTCCTTTTTTTCCAAACGATTTTTTTTTTGTATTCTATTATCTGTTCACTTTATATTATGTTTTCATTGAATACTTTGTCAATTACTTTCTTTATTTATTCCAAATATATTTTTGTTTATTCTTTTATCTACTTTTTTTGGAGACATTGTGTTATTACATTATAAATTTTATAAAATGCACATTTTTATTTCAGTGAACTTATGAGGAAAAATTATAATTATCCGATGGACATCTTGGATATATCATAGATATACTTCAGGAATATCTTGAGGATGTACAATAAAAATATCTTGGATATGGTTGGTTATCTAATGGATGTACAGGTTGGTACCTCTCGAACACCCAGTGGACGTCCAGAGTATATCCTTTGGATATAAAACGGAAGAATGTCCCTAGTATATCTTGCATATCCATAATTGGTGTCCAGTGGATATCCACTGGAAATCTGTTATGGATATGCAGGATGTACTATGGATGTCCAAGAAATATCCAAAGGATATACTATGGACGTCCAATGGATGTTCGGAGGGGACAAACCTGTACATCCATAAGATATCCTTCAAGGATATCCATCAGATATCCCTGAACTTTATCCATGGGATATCCTTTCACGATGTCCATGAGATATTCTTCATGGATGTCCATATGATATCCTTCATGGATATCCATAATATATCCATAGAGATTATCCATAAGATATATTTTATGGATATCCTATGGATATAGTTCAGGGATATCTTATGGATATCCTTGGAGGATATTTTATGGATGTACATAGTATATCTTTTGGATATTTTCTGGACGTCCATAGTACATCCAGCAAATCCATAACGGATGTCGAGTGGATATCCATTGGATGTTCATGTGTTATCTGGGGTAGTGCATTCACTGCCGATGTACAAGCTGTACAGGTTGTGCCACAATTGCACGCCAGCATGCTTTACTTCAAGCAGAAATTAGCCTGCCATAATTATACAATATACAACTTAGCAACGAAGGCAGTCGTTTGTTATGTCTGGCATGAAGGTGAAGATGGTATGGATAGCCACTGCAACATGCCTTACTCATTTCTTAGACAATGAAATATCTGTAGAAGAAAAAGAAAAACCAATAATATTTTATAGTGACGAATGTTCAGCTCAAAACCGAAACGTTTCATTATCGAATGTGTTGCTGAACTATTCTATATCCAATAATACTGAAATTATGCAGAAATACTTAGTTAAAGACCACACACAAATGTAGTGTGATGTTCCAATTATGTTCAGCTAATCGAAGATTCAAGGCGAAGTCCCAAGTCAGGACCATCCAAAGTAAAATACGATGATCATAATTTTTTTTTAAACTTTTCTGATATAAAATACTTCAACTCAATACGTCCTGCAAAGAAGGCGGGGATGACCCTGTTACGGATATCAGTGCACTGGAGTACACAGAAGCTGATGGTATACAGTATAAGTAAGTATAAGTATTAAGACAGTTGAGTTCTGTTGGAACTGTCAAAAAATTATATGATCATGCGGTACCAATTCCCTGCGATAAATTTAATAGTTTACAAACCTTCAAATCCGTTATTCCCAAAGATTTTCATCCTATTTACGACTAATTCTCTCACGAGTGAATTTTTGCTAATCATATTAAATCATATTATTTCTTAGGTTACTACGTATTGAGATTCTTACGAATATTCCCAAGTTTGTAAAAAAATACAATAATACTAACCAAGTAAAATGCATTCAATTTTATTTCAACAAACACGTATCTCATTAAATCCGTCTACATATAATTTGAAAACCACATTTCTCAACTTTTTGCAAAAAAACATAGTTTTTTAAAGAAACTTGCAAATTTCGTCATTCTTGGATTTTTACACAATAGGCAAAGATCCACTGATTAAAATCTCATTTCGATTGTAGGAAAGATGAAGAAATGAGAAGTTTTTTGAGTTTCCTGAACATGTATGCTTTTTGAGATACGTGGATTTGACATCTGGGCGACGATATGTCAAAAGTCAATTTTTATGTCATTGCCGTCATTGGAAATGTTTTCAAAAATAGTTTTAGCAGATTCACAGTAAAGAAAGCAAATTTTCCCAAGTACCAAAATCTTCGATGAGCCCTGATGTCACTGATCCAACTTAGGAATATGTTGGTTAATTTTTTTACTGATACAAATATTATTTTCTTCTGAAAGTGAAGTACCTATTGTGCAGGAAAAACCTGCAAGAATACCGACAAAAGTCATCATAAATTATATTGTATTCTCAGAGGTGAGTTCAAGATCATTTTGTTTATAAATTGTTAATTAGTAGATTGAAGAATACATTTCTACCATTTCCTCACTAAAGACAAATACAGATTATATTTTCATTCAAACTTTTTTTTTCAGAATTGAAAAAGGAAACCTTGAGAAAGAAATGGCTGTCAATAATATCAATATTGAATAACTTAGTATAAAATTGTGACAGAAATCAGGACTACAACTAAATTAAAAAATGAACTTAAGAAATGTATACTTATCAGATGATTTTAATTCCTATATAATACAATGTTTCACCTTTGACTGTTTTTGCTTTGATATGACTTATTTACTAGTTTCACAAATTATTCTCATGATTCCTTTTCTAATAATTGTTTGATTTCTTCATCAATTTTTATTTCATATGTATTGCTGTTAAACAATTTATGTAAAAATGTAATCCCTCTCTGAACAGAAATGTTTCTTGGGATCAATAAATAAAGTGAGTGCAGTGTATAACAATTTTCATGTTCACTAGGACTGACAAATTTTTTCTGAATTGTTCAAATTATCAACCCATTTTATCAATTTTCAGATTCATTTTAGAAATACCCAAAAATGGCCATTGAAAAAAGCGGCCAATTCTAATAAGCATATAGAATGGAAAAGTTGTAAAATGCAAAAATGGAATCTTTTCTTTCGAACAAGTTTAAAAATTCTATATTGACGTTCATCTTGAGAAAATTGGTTAGACCATAATAATGTTCGTATATTGGTAATCTCTTTAGAACAGCTGTTTCATTGAAGTAAATGGCTATATTTTCTTGTTCATGCCAAATGGAGGTCATAATTCACTATCTCAAGAAACTTCTTATTCATGATAGGAATACAAAAAAAAATCATTAGGTATATAATAGTATATTACGTAACAAAAATTGTAAGTAACCCATTACGCACGAAATGAAAAAGTTTATGAACGAAGCCGCGTAGAGGCGAGTGCATACATTTCATGATTGCGTAATGGGCTTACAACTCGTGTAACGTACTATACTTTTTCTACGCCCATTCATTTTAACGTTATGCTTGTGTCGTCAATCCATAAATTTTTGATAGGTAATTTCGTACCTTTCTTTGGATTTTAGCGGTAACAAATTATGTGTAGCAGCTTGAGCTTTTTCTAAAATCTTTGGTGGAGTGCTCATAATTTCATCACTTTCACTACTATCAGACATTCGTAGATAAAGTTGAGAAAATTTTCGGATACAATTATATTTTGTTCAAGAAATTGACAATATAAATGACATGACATTTGTTTTCATAGCAAGCTACTTAAGAAAAGGTGTCATATTTTTAAAGAAATTGCATAACGTGCTGTTTACATTTAGGGGCATCACTCTTGCAATCCTAAATATATCTCGCTAATGCTGAAAGTTTTTATGTTTTTAATTGACTAAATTTGTGTAAATAGACCAAATAAAGTATTACGTAAAAAAAAATATTGTAATTTAATTGAACCAAGAAGTTTAAGTTTTATTCTCAAAACGCACGTGTATGTTATGAGATCTCATTACGTGCATGTTATTGTTATATGTCATTTACAAGGAATGGTGACAGTGCGATTATTGACGTTTACAGACATGGGCGTAGAAAAAAGAATTTTTATAATCATACAAATGATAATGTACAAAAATGTAAGATTGTAAATGTAAAGATTTTTGGGTGAGTCAGAAATGCAGTATTTCAATCATGTCAATATTTTTTGGATGTTTTGTAATACCTATATGTCTGATAGGTATTAATTTTTGCCTTAAGTTTTTTGCTAAAGCTTGATTTCATCTGAGGCATTCAGCAAATATTTTTGACACGTTTTATGTTCACGAATGCTACCCAGATAACACAATATATCCAAAGATATCCATTTTATGTCCAATTCTGGTCGGGATATCCTTGGATCTGAAATGGATATTCATGGGATATCCATTGATGGATATCCGTAAGCAAATATCCTATAGATATCCATAAGATCTCCGCAGTAATTATGGATGTGATTGAATTGCAAGACATATTTTGATATTATCCATTTCTGAGTTTCTTCCATGCTCGTACACGAATAGAAGCATTTGAAGAATACTCCTATCTTTCGTTTTCCGACTGGATTTGAAATTGATATCCATAAGATATCCGTGGATGGATTTGAAATGGATATCCTTCAGAAGATGTCCTATGGATATCCATAAGATATCCACAGTAATTATGAATGTGATTAAATTGCAAGACAGATTTTGATATTATCAATTTCTGAGTTTCTTCCATGCTCGTACACGAATTGAAGCATTTCAGGAATACTCTGTATCGTTTTCCAACTGGATTTGAAATGAATATCCATTAGATATCCGTTGATGGATTTGGAATGGATATCCTTCAGCAGATATCCTATGGATATCCATAAGATATCCACAGAAATTATGAATGTGATTAAATTGCTATATTTTAAATTATAAATTTCTGAGTTTCTTCCATGCTCCTACATGAATTGAAGCATTTGAAGAATACTCTTACCTATCTTTCGTTTTCCAACTGGATTTGAAGTGGGTGTCCATAAGATATCCGTCGACATATTTGAAATGGATATTCTTCAGCATATATCCTATGGATATCCATAAGATATCCGCAGTAATTATGGATGTGATTGAATTGCAAGGCATATTTTGATATTATCTATTTTTGAGTTCCTTCCATGCTCACACACGAATTTAAGAATACTCTTATCTTTCGTTTTCCTACTGGTTTTGAATTGGATATCCATAAGATATCTGTCGACGGATTTGAAATGGATATCCTTCAGAAGATATCTTATGGATGGCCATAAGCTATCCAAAGCAAATATCGATAAGACTGAATTGTTTGAAAACATATAATTTTTCGTTTTTCTACTGGATTTGAGATAGATATCCATAAGATATTCGTCGATGGCTTTGAAATGGACATCCTTCAGAAAATATCATCATGTAGGGCTATAAGATACCCGAAGCATATACAGTAAGGTTTGAATTGAAAGATTTATTTTCATGCTATCAATTTCTTAGTTTTTTTCATGCTCGTATATTTAGATTGCGTTTTTTGAAAAAATTCAATTTGAATTCCTATACTGGATTTCAATTGGAAATCCATAAGATATCCATGGATGGATTTGAAATGGATATTCTTCAGAAGGTGTCCTATGGATGGCCATAAGATATCCGAAGCATATAGTAAACAAGTTTAAATTGAAGGATTGAAGGAGAATTTTTTTGAAAAAATCTGATTCGTTCTCCTACTGGATTTGAATTTTATATCCATAAGATATCCGTCGATGGATTTGAAATGGATATCTCTTGGAAAATATCCCAAGGATGGCCATAAGATATCCAAAGCAATTATAAGTATAATTTTTATGCTTTCTATTATCTGTTGCATACGAATTAACACACATATTAGGGACCTGCATTATTTATTATATTACTAATCCATTCTGTTGTCAAAAAAAATCAGTTGGTTGAAATCTAAATTTGTTTCACTTCTCATGAAAACACCTCCATAATATCCTTAATTTCTCAAACAGAACTGTCGATTCTTAGTAATCCTATTGATTATGCACATTTCCCTATTCCATTAAAAAAATTTAAAAAATTAAAATATTTCAAAAATTTAAGTTTCTCTGGAATAAAGGTGTTGCTATGATTACTTATCCAAAGACATTTCTGACCTATTTTGCCTCCTACTGTGATTTTTCATACATGTACTTGAAATTATCCCTTAGTGATAATTTTGGTGCATGTTTGGTGTATATACAAAAATTAAGAATTCTACGTTACATTACGGAAGTTACAGAGGTGTTTCCTTGAGAACTGAGACACACTGTATATTAGAAGGGACTATAAATTCGATATTTTCCAACCAGTTATTTTTCGATTTATTAATTAATTTTTAGATTATTCCTGGCGCACGGTCATTGTTCACTTCCACTACACGAACAAGATAAACGCACAACTTCTTGAGCATTCATCAGGGAAGAAGCAAGAATAATAGTATGGCGATTGATACAGGACAGCCAAGTATTAAAATAGCAAATGTCATCGTGAAAAACTCTCTTGTCAGATTTCATTACACTTTGTCAAAGAAGATCATATCATTTCCAAACCAAATTAAAACAGACTTTTCTGCAAAATTTGATAACGGAGACCATATAATATAGTCTCCTGAACGTCAACATTTTTTGAAAAAGAAACTGGAAACCCAAAAAACCAGTAAACCTTTGAAAAAAATTATTTTTCCCACAAAATGAAAATTCCAATCATTTCAGGTGTTGCATAGTTGCGTGTTGTTGATTGAGCTGATGCTATTGTGTTTTGCATTTTTATTATTCAATTGTGTGTCAAATTAATTAACATTTCATCATTTGAGAAGATACACCTTGAAGAAAAAGGTAAGAGACTGTGTATTTCAATCATTTGCATTCACAACGATCATGCTTATGTAGAGGTATGGATAACTTCAAGAAAGGAAAGAAAAAAAAACAAATCAAATTTCCAAAAAAACAGGATGGAATTGAAGTGATTAGCTGAAGAATCTCCGTGTTTTGCTAACTCAGATGACGTCTGTTCCATATTACTTTCAACATCATACTAACTTAGCAGATGATAGGAAAACTACCGAAGAAGCTATAAAAGCCAAAGAACCCTGAAGAAATAGGATGATACCCAAGAAATAGTGTTCTACTCTTTCCATGAATTTATTTTTGAAGTTTTTTTTCATACTATTCCTTTTTTTTTCAAACGATGTTTTCCTTTTTGTACTTTCTTATGTGTTCATTTATATTTTGGTTTCATAGTATACTATACACTGTGTCAATTATTTTCTTAATTTATTCCAAATATTTTTTTTATTGTTTTATCTACTTTTTAATTCGATGGAGACATTGTTTCTGTTATTTCATTATAAATTTCATAAAATGCTCCTTTTTATTTCAGTGAACTTATGAGGAAACATTATAAATATATACCCAAATCAAATTTGGAATAATTGAACATGAAAAAAGGGTGGAAAATTATGTTTTTTAAACTATTCTATAATAGATACCGAAACTAAGTAAGGATACATCATGGATATCCTTGAAAGATATCTTAAGATTCCAAAATACTGTATGGATATCCATGAATGATGTCTCATGCGGATCTTGGAAGTTTATATTATGAATATCTATCAGACATATTTTATGGATCTCCCTGAATCATATCGTATGGATATCTATATGAAGGACATATGGACTTTTCGAAAATATATTTTATGGATATCCGGTGGACATTTTGAAAGGATATATCATGGATATACTTCAGGGATATCTTCAGGATATACAATAAAAATATCGTGGATAACGACGGCTATCTAATGGATGTACAGGTTGGTACCTCTCGAACACCCAGTGGATGTCCAGAGTATATCCTTTGGATATAAACTGAAGGTCCTTTTTATATCTTGCATATCCATAATTGATGTCCAGTGGATATCCAATATATGGATATATCCAGGCCGGATGACAACGGATTTGTCGGAGCTAGTAGCTATACTGCTATTTAAAACTACTTGAATTTATTTCAAATTACCTGATTTGGAGAAATTGTTTCCTTATGGAGACAGAAATCTAAAAAACTAACTTAAAGAAGAAGATTTATCGTCAGTTCTGTGATTGCTGGCTGTGCGATTCGTGCGAAAGAGAAACTTAACCTTACTTGCTTATTACTTTTGTGGTTTTACTGGTTTTCCATTACATATGTCTCTGATTTCCGGTTTTGGGCAATTGGTTTTTTTCATTCCTTCAAACACATTTTGATGGTAAGTGGTAGAAATATAATATTTAAACTATTTTCAATCAATGCATTTGTGCCAATTAGGTAAGAGAAAATGGATAACATCAAGAAATATCAAACAAAAAGGCTGATGTACTTATAAAAAATGATAATTGGAATCCGAACGAGTATTAGCTGAAGAGTCTACAAACTTCACTAATGACGCCTGTTCCATCTCGTCAATGGTCGACATGCATTCCTGATAATGAAATAATGTCTATTGAAAATAATGATTCTGATTATTTATCAACTCTTGTTACAGAATTTGATAGTTCTGCAGACGAGGTTGCCTCTTTGGATAATGGATTCGTATTCAATTCAGTTACAGAAAATACTTTTCATGAAACTAATAGAGTCGCTAACAGATATATATATATATATATATATATATATATATATATATATATATATCCCACTATCTTCAGGGCGTCCGTACATTTACAAATCACATGTGAACAGATAAGATGAATAATGTAACTGCACCATGTAGGGATGTTTTATCGATATTTGTAAAATTTGATCATTTCCACATTGATTCCTTGAGAAAATCAAACAATTGGACAACAGGGAGAAATTCAGAGGTGTTGTGAGTGAATAATGTTTTGCCTATCGTTTTATCAAAAATATCTTTTTCAGGTCGATGAAGTTTCAAAAATTGGGGTTTAATCATTATATGATTTTATAAAACGTTGTCTTTCTTCCAATATAACAAATGATTTTGCATGGGAATATAGCTGGTATGGGGCAAAAAAAAGAGTTTTTGTTGAACTCAAATTGGCTGAAATTTTACTATGTAATGAGAATATATTTCATATAAAGTTCTGCCTATAATGAAGAATACACATTAGTAAATTCTTCGATAGAATTTGATTTTATTCCCAATCTTTAGGTAATTCATTCCTTATTCCGGCTTGAATTTCCTTCACTTATGTGGTATAGGATTAGTGTTTACTCAATTCATTTCAGACGCAGCTAATTCCAATGGTCTGGCAGCAAATATAGGAAAAAGTCAGAAGAGGCAATAAAAAGTTGGCTACGAATGTCCAAAGAAAGACATCTGCTAGCTTCGAAAAAACAGGAAAAACCCCAAGAAGAAACCGAGATTGTCATTCTCTGAGTGGACTGTTTTTAATTTATTTTTGGTTTCAAAAAGAATATTTTATTATTACTACATAATTATTCAAATTATTTATGCTTTTAATATCATAATTTGTTATTTCATCATTAAGAGTATAAATACATTTTTTTATCCTCTCGTTTTTATTCAATTGAAATTATTATTGTTTTGTCATAATTGGAATTTTTATTTATTTAAAAAAATCCCTAAAAGATATCTTTTGGATATCAGTGAACAATATCTTATGTATATCCTTGTGGATATCTTGTAGATGTCCCTGAACAACATATTAAGAATATCCGTGAAAAATATTTCATGGATATTCCTGAACGATATCTTATGAATATCCCAGAAGGATATCTCAAGGATATCCCAGAAGGATATCTCATGGAAGTCCAGCTTGTTCCACTCGGAACATCCACTGGAGGTCCATAAAATATCAACCGGATATCAACTGGATATCCTCTGGATATCCCAAATGTCCAAAATGAATGTCCAGTGGATATCCATTGAATGTCCGTGTGTTGACTGGGTTAGCACTCAGTTAGCCGAGGTAGTCGAGTAGTTAAAGCGACATTGTTTCAATCACTTTTGGCTGTCAGTCAAAGGTTCAAACCCTAGCGACTGCAGAACTTTTTCTGATGGCCCGAGAAAGTGTTAGGAATCGCACGTAAAAAGGTAAGATCTCATTAATCCTTAGCTCGCACAAGTTTCGACTTCTGAGGGCTGCCGTTCGTAAGGGGACGACAGCTGGTTAACGGAAAAAACAATTTTTAAAATTTTAAAAGTTAGCTAGGCCCTTTTGGCCTCAGCTGAAGTCGTCCATAAAAGGACAAAGGACTTAGTAATGGTTTTAGGTAAGAGTTTTGTTTATCCGATATTATAATTATTGAGTGCCCCTATTCATTTAAAATGTGTATTTTGTTACTATTGAGTTTCTATAGCTACCATCTGTGGATACATACCCCAAGTCGCATTTCGTATAAGGGGTACAACCCTAGCAGCCCTAGTCACGACACTATTCTACCAATTGCTGATATGATGATCCTGTTTTTTAAGTAGATTTTTATCCATTGGCACAGTGTAAAAGAGCGTTTGCCATAGACTCGAGTAATAATAGGAACAATATTTGGACTGTGTAGAAAGACACCTTCTTTTTTAGATTCTGTTCAGAAAAGAGCCATCGGTCGGTCGGTGATGCTGCGCTTGCAAGCTCGCTCACTTCTCTGGAAACCCGCAGAAAGGTTTGCGATCTGTTTTATAGATATTTCCATGAGTGATGCTCTTCTGAAATATCATCAATCGTTTTTCCGTTGGCGTTCCCATCCAGACTGACCCGTCGGTCGAGCTAAGTCTTTGCATCCATTTGTCGTCAATTTTGAGATATATGACGCACATTCCCAAAGTTCGTTCTTTCAACGAACGGCAAAGCTTTGGAATACTGCTTCGAGAGGTGTTCCCTGAGGCAAACAGTCTGTAAAATTTCAACAAGAGCACCAATCTCATGTCGAGGCTGGAATTTTAAAATTTAATTCGTCCGATTATATCTTTAAATTCTAGTTGTTCGATTGGGGAAAATGTCCTGCACGATTCACTGTTGCGTTCCAATTAACAGTGCTGCTCTTTAGGTGTAGCGTATTGAGTTAGCAACAAGGCATATCCAGAACACATAGTGTCCAAAGACCAGAGCTGTCGAGCCACTATACACAACACTAAATTATAAAAAAATTAAGGGCACCAATTCCTATACCTACTTCGACAGTCACGATGTTCTCTGAAAGTATTTTCCGTTTAGTGGGAAAAAGAGTATAAAAAATACTCTTCGACGGGACGACTCGGCTATGCTGGTTAGTCTTTGTTCTCTTTACTCTGGCTAGATAACAAATGCCAGACTACCTTAGCAACGGCCAGGAGCCTACCAAGTTCTCCCTAGGCTCGGTCGGGATTGCGTAAAAATTGTACTCAGTGGTGTGGTACTTTCTTTACGCTGGCTGGATCACAACTTAGTAACCAACACGACTTCGGCCAAGTTTTCCTAACTCAGCTCGGTTTGCGCAGATCACTTTCTGGACTTTTCTGAATCGAAAAGTGATCTCAGTAAGTACTGAGGTAATAGTTCGGCTAGGCTGATTGATCTCTCGTGGTCTTCTCTGCTCTGGCTAGATCACAATTGCCTGACTACCTTGGCTGCTTCAACCAGGAGCCTACAGGATCTCCCATCCTCCCATTCTGGGAATTGGAATTTTTGCAACTCATTCCTGGTGGCGTAGGCCGCTTCTTGACGTAGGCGTTCTTGTTAAGACTGCTTGCTTCCTTAAGACCAACTGATGCTGTAGCGACTAGTGATATCAATTCAGCAGGTTTGCCTTTTGCGCTTCCTACCGCGACGTAGAGGGACTAGCGTGGTTGCTGGGCTTCAAGAAGGTGGTTCAAGGAGGTTACTTACGTAATCGGGCCCACATATACTATGATATGAATGAGTCTCAATATTAATGTTGCTTCAGATTACCTTGCAGAACTGGGACATTAAGTAACTTCATTACACAGTAGACTTTTTCTATTGTATAGGATATTAGCAATGAGCAGTCCTCCGGACATCTTATGCCTCAAGTCGTAAGCTCATTGTTTGTGAATTACAGTTTTCTTCTCCATATAATAATATATAAACTTTCGTTTCACCAACAACTTTGATGTAAAGACAGAAATCTTTCTCAGATCTCCTAAAACCTAATTCTACTAAAAAACTATTAATTTCCATATTCCAGCACTTAGGTGCTTGCTTAAGTCCATACAATGGTTTATTTAACTTATAGACCGCATTTCTGTTACAATCTAAACCTTCAGGTGGATAAATATATATATAGCGTCATTTAGCTTACCTTGCAAAAATGCTGACTTAACATCTAACTGTACAAAATAGAAATGTAACTGGTTGCCAATACACAACAAAACTCTAAGTGTGGTCATTTTTAATACTGGTGAATAAATACTGTCAAAATATTTCATTTTGAGCACACCCTTTAACAACCAGTCGTACTTTAAATTTATCAGCTTCTGATTTTTCATGTGATTTGTAACTGAATACCCACTTTGTATCTAAAATATTTTCAGGTCTACTAACAATATTTCAGGTTTGATTTTTATTTAAAGAGTCTATTTCTCTTTGAATTGCATTTAGCCATTTTTGTCTGTCATATCTAGTTTGAATCTCGTTAAAGTCTATAGGTATATTCTCTAATAAACTGCAAGCATTAAAGGCCATGTACAATTCATGATGGTTAAACTTTTCTGGTAATTTAACTTCTCTTTTATTTATTCTAACATTAGAACTACCTTGATCATCAGTTGTATACCTTTCTGATGATATTTCATTTGGAGTCTCAGAATCAGTTGAGTGCTGGTCATTTTCAGAATCCACATTATTATATATGTCACTTACCCTCATCAAATTTTACATCTCGAGAAACAATCATTTCATTTTTAACTGTGTTCCACAATCTATACCCATTTTGTGCATACCCCAGCATTATACATTTTTCCGCTTTATTGTCAAACTTGCCTCTAAACTGCTTATTTACATAACTATATGCTGTACACCCGAAAACTCTTAAATTACTAATGTTGGGTTTCCTTCCATACCATATCTCGGCTGGAGTAATATTCTCTCTCAAACTTTCTGTAGGCCCTCGATTAATAATATAGGCTGCTGCTCGCACAGCTTCCCCCCAAAATATTTTGTCAGCCCCTGAATCCGTTATCATTGCTCTAGCCCTTTCTACCAGTGTCCTGTTCATGCGTTCCGCTTTTCCATTTTGTTGAGGGGTATACGGTATAGTGTAATCCAAAATTATTCCTTTATTTTTACAATAACTGATGAACTCTTTCGATATATACTCTCCTCCATTATCGCAACTGAACTTTGAAATTTTACTGTTATATTTAGCATGTGTCATCTTCAAATAGTCTTTAAAGCATTCTGATACTTCTGATTTACTTTTGATAATATATACTACTGTGAAGTTTAAATAGTCGTCAATGAAGGTTACAAAGTACTTCGAGCCATCATAGCCTTCAGGTGTAACAGGCCCGCAAACATCAGAATGAATAATTTCTAACACTCTGTTACTTCTCTCTCTGGTTTTAAACGGCAACTTTATCATCTTTGCATTTATACATGACTCACAAAACTGAATCTTTGTGAACTTTAAGTCTGTATTCAAACCTTCTACCATTTTTCCATTAACTAATTTCTCTAGCCCAGAATAACTAATATGTCCTAATCGTCTGTGCCATTGTGAAAGCTCATTAAATTCTGTTTGTGAAACCACCCAGAGGTTTGTGAAACCACCCAGAGGTTTGTGAAACCACCCAGAGGATATCCAGTGGATATTTTATGGACGTCCTGTGGATGTTCCGAGTGGAACAAGCTGGACTTCCATGAGATATCATTCTGGGATATCCATGAGATATCCTTCTGGGATATCCATAGGAAATCGTTCAGGAATATCCATGGAATATTTTTCACGGATATTCTCAATATGTTGTTCAGGGACATCTACAAGATATCCACAAGGATATCCATAAGATATTGTTCACAGATATCTAAAGGAAATCTTTTAGGGATTTTTTTAATTAAATAAAAATTACAATTATGACAAAACAATGATAATTTCAATTAAATGAAAACGAGAGGATAAAAAAAATGTATTTATACTCTAATTGATGAAATAACAAATTATGATATTAAAAGAATAAAAAATGTGAATATATTATATAGTAATAATAAAATATTCTTTTTGAAACCAAAAATAAATTAAAAACAAGCCACTCAGAGAATGACAATCTCGGTTTCTTCTTGGGGTTTTTCCTGTTTTTTAGAAGCTAGCATATGTCTTTCTTTGGCCATTTGTAGCCAACTTTTTATTGCCTCTTCTGACATTTTCCTATATTTGCTGCCAGACCATTGGAATTAGATGCGTCTGAAATTAATTGAGTAAACACTAATCCTATGGAACGGAAAAGAAATCTGTAGTTCACAATGAGCTTATGACGAGAGGCATAAGATGTCCGGAGGACTGCTCATTGCTAATATCCTATACAATAGGAAAAGTTGGATCGAAAATCCATCAGAAAACAACTACTTTCCTGGCTAATGCCACGACGAACATTGAATTACATCTGATGAAATTTCCGTGCAGAGTTCCTACAAGGTTATCTCTGCAATTGCTTGGTTGCATGGGAATATTCATCGAAACATTCGGACCACCTATATATCGATTTCGGAGTGTTGCTCCTCATCAGTATAGGGCAGGTCTAGCAGTCAATAACTAATGACTGCAACGAATGAATCGACGACCATTCCCATTTAAAGACCGAAACTGAGATCGCGCCCGCATAGTGGATTAACTCCAAACTGCGAGCGCCATCCCAGCGCCGGAAGTCCAACCAAACAATATCCGTGCTCCACGATCGTCAAGACCGTATATGAAACGGAAAAGAAATCTGTAGTTCACAATGAGCTTATGACGAGATGGCGCTCGCAGTTTGGAGTTAATCCACTATGCGGGCGCGATCTCAGTTTCGGTCTTTAAATGGGAATGGTCGTCGATTCAGTCGTTGCAGTCATTAGTTATTGACTGCTAGACCTACCCTATACTGATGAGGAGCAACACTCCGAAATCGATATATAGGTGGTCCGAATGTTTCGATGAATATTCCCATGCAACCAAGCATTTGCAGAGATAACCTTGTAGGAACTCTGCACGGAAATTTCATCAGATGTAATTCAATGTTCGTCGTGGCATTAGCCAGGAAAGTAGTTGTTTTCTGATGGATTTTCGATCCAACTTTTCCTATTGTATAGGATATTAGCAATGAGCAGTCCTCCGGACATCTTATGCCTCTCGTCATAAGCTCATTGTGAACTACAGATTTCTTTTCCGTTTCATATACGGTCTTGACGATCGTGGAGCACGGATATTGTTTGGTTGGACTTCCGGCGCTGGGATGGCGCTCGCAGTTTGGAGTTAATCCACTATGCGGGCGCGATCTCAGTTTCGGTCTTTAAATGGGAATGGTCGTCGATTCATTCGTTGCAGTCATTAGTTATTGACTGCTAGACCTACCCTATACTGATGAGGAGCAACACTCCGAAATCGATATATAGGTGGTCCGAATGTTTCGATGAATATTCCCATGCAACCAAGCAATTGCAGAGATAACCTTGTAGGAACTCTGCACGGAAATTTCATCAGATGTAATTCAATGTTCGTCGTGGCATTAGCCAGGAAAATAGTTGTTTTCTGATGGATTTTCGATCCAACTTTTCCTATTGTATAGGATATTAGCAATGAGCAGTCCTCCGGACATCTTATGCCTCTCACTAATCCTATACCACATAAGTGAAGAAAATTCAAGCCGGAATAAGGAATTAATTTTCTAAAGATTGGGAATAAAATCAAATTCTATTGAAGAATTTACTATGTGTTTTCTTCATTATAGGCATAACTTTATATGAAATATATTCTCATTGCCTAGTAAAAGTTCAGCCAATTTAAGTTCAACAAAAACTCTTTTTTTTTGCCCCATACCAGCTATATTCCGATGCAAAATCATTTGTTATATTGGAAGAAAGAGAACGTTTTATAAAATCATATAATGATGAACCCCCAATTTTTGAAACTTCATCGACCTGAAAAAGATATTTTTGATAAAAAGATAGAGAAAACATTATTCACTCACAACAGCTCTGAATTTCTCCCTGTTGTCAAAATTCTGCACCAATTGATTGATTTTCTCAAGGAATCAATGTGGAAATGATCAAATTCTACAAATATCGATAAAACATCCCTACATGGTGCAGTTATATTATTCACCTTATCTGTTCACATGTTTCATATATATATATATATATATATATATATATATATATATATATATATATATATGTGAAAATAGAGTATTTTTCGTTTTAATTCCGAGAGTTCTAACCTTTGACAGCTGTTTCGTGCTAACGCACTCATCAGAAAGGATTTATGGAGCTCTCGAAATCAAAACGAATCCACTCAAGAATTAATACCGTGAAGGCAAGACAGATATAACAGAAAGTTACTTATGACATCTACAGTCACTAGTTGAAACTTAATTTGACACGAACCATGGAATCCAAAGTTAGATGTTTATCTACTCATTGACAGGCAGCCAACAATTCGTTGTTCTGACCAACCCAAGGTTCAATCAAGTTTCTCGTACGTTAAGAGGAACGCAAGCAGAATCTAAGTGAAAATAGAGTATTTTTCGTTTTAATTCCGAGAGTTCTAACCTTTGACAGCTGTTTCGTGCTAACGCACTCATCAGAAAGGATTTATGGAGCTCTCGAAATCAAAACGAATCCACTCAAGAATTAATACCGTGAAGGCAAGACAGATATAACAGAAAGTTACTTATGACATCTACAGTCACTAGTTGAAACTTAATTTGACACGAACCATGGAATCCAAAGTTAGATGTTTATCTACTCATTGACAGGCAGCCAAAAATTCGTTGTTATGACCAACCCAAGGTTCAATCAAGTTTCTCGTACGTTAAGAGGAACGCAAGCAGAATCTAAGTGAAAATAGAGTATTTTTCGTTTTAATTCCGAGAGTTCTAACCTTTGACAGCTGTTTCGTGCTAACGCACTCATCAGAAAGGATTTATGGAGCTCTCGAAATCAAAACGAATCCACTCAAGAATTAATACCGTGAAGGCAAGACAGATATAACAGAAAGTTACTTATGACATCTACAGTCACTAGTTGAAACTTAATTTGACACGAACCATGGAATCCAAAGTTAGATGTTTATCTACTCATTGACAGGCAGCCAACAATTCGTTGTTCTGACCAACCCAAGGTTCAATCAAGTTTCTCGTACGTTAAGAGGAACGCAAGCAGAATCTAAGTGAAAATAGAGTATTTTTCGTTTTAATTCCGAGAGTTCTAACCTTTGACAGCTGTTTCGTGCTAACGCACTCATCAGAAAGGATTTATGGAGCTCTCGAAATCAAAACGAATCCACTCAAGAATTAATACCGTGAAGGCAAGACAGATATAACAGAAAGTTACTTATGACATCTACAGTCACTAGTTGAAACTTAATTTGACACGAACCATGGAATCCAAAGTTAGATGTTTATCTACTCATTGACAGGCAGCCAACAATTCGTTGTTCTGACCAACCCAAGGTTCAATCAAGTTTCTCGTACGTTAAGAGGAACGCAAGCAGAATCTAAGTGAAAATAGAGTATTTTTCGTTTTAATTCCGAGAGTTCTAACCTTTGACAGCTGTTTCGTGCTAACGCACTCATCAGAAAGGATTTATGGAGCTCTCGAAATCAAAACGAATCCACTCAAGAATTAATACCGTTAAGGCAAGACAGATATATATATATATATATATATATATATATATATATATATATATATATATATATATATATATATATATATCTGTCTTGCCTTAACGGTATTAATTCTTGAGTGGATTCGTTTTGATTTCGAGAGCTCCATAAATCCTTTCTGATGAGTGCGTTAGCACGAAACAGCTGTCAAAGGTTAGAACTCTCGGAATTAAAACGAAAAATACTCTATTTTCACTTAGATTCTGCTTGCGTTCCTCTTAACGTACGAGAAACTTGATTGAACCTTGGGTTGGTCAGAACAACGAATTGTTGGCTGCCTGTCAATGAGTAGATAAACATCTAACTTTGGATTCCATGGTTCGTGTCAAATTAAGTTTCAACTAGTGACTGTAGATGTCATAAGTAACTTTCTGTTATATCTGTCTTGCCTTCACGGTATTAATTCTTGAGTGGATTCGTTTTGATTTCGAGAGCTCCATAAATCCTTTCTGATGAGTGCGTTAGCACGAAACAGCTGTCAAAGGTTAGAACTCTCGGAATTAAAACGAAAAATACTCTATTTTCACTTAGATTCTGCTTGCGTTCCTCTTAACGTACGAGAAACTTGATTGAACCTTGGGTTGGTCAGAACAACGAATTGTTGGCTGCCTGTCAATGAGTAGATAAACATCTAACTTTGGATTCCATGGTTCGTGTCAAATTAAGTTTCAACTAGTGACTGTAGATGTCATAAGTAACTTTCTGTTATATCTGTCTTGCCTTCACGGTATTAATTCTTGAGTGGATTCGTTTTGATTTCGAGAGCTCCATAAATCCTTTCTGATGAGTGCGTTAGCACGAAACAGCTGTCAAAGGTTAGAACTCTCGGAATTAAAACGAAAAATACTCTATTTTCACTTAGATTCTGCTTGCGTTCCTCTTAACGTACGAGAAACTTGATTGAACCTTGGGTTGGTCATAACAACGAATTTTTGGCTGCCTGTCAATGAGTAGATAAACATCTAACTTTGGATTCCATGGTTCGTGTCAAATTAAGTTTCAACTAGTGACTGTAGATGTCATAAGTAACTTTCTGTTATATCTGTCTTGCCTTCACGGTATTAATTCTTGAGTGGATTCGTTTTGATTTCGAGAGCTCCATAAATCCTTTCTGATGAGTGCGTTAGCACGAAACAGCTGTCAAAGGTTAGAACTCTCGGAATTAAAACGAAAAATACTCTATTTTCACTTAGATTCTGCTTGCGTTCCTCTTAACGTACGAGAAACTTGATTGAACCTTGGGTTGGTCAGAACAACGAATTGTTGGCTGCCTGTCAATGAGTAGATAAACATCTAACTTTGGATTCCATGGTTCGTGTCAAATTAAGTTTCAACTAGTGACTGTAGATGTCATAAGTAACTTTCTGTTATATCTGTCTTGCCTTCACGGTATTAATTCTTGAGTGGATTCGTTTTGATTTCGAGAGCTCCATAAATCCTTTCTGATGAGTGCGTTAGCACGAAACAGCTGTCAAAGGTTAGAACTCTCGGAATTAAAACGAAAAATACTCTATTTTCACATATATATATATATATATATATATATATATATATATATATATATATATATATGAAACATGTGAACAGATAAGGTGAATAATATAACTGCACCATGTAGGGATGTTTTATCGATATTTGTAGAATTTGATCATTTCCACATTGATTCCTTGAGAAAATCAATCAATTGGTGCAGAATTTTGACAACAGGGAGAAATTCAGAGCTGTTGTGAGTGAATAATGTTTTCTCTATCTTTTTATCAAAAATATCTTTTTCAGGTCGATGAAGTTTCAAAAATTGGGGGTTCATCATTATATGATTTTATAAAACGTTCTCTTTCTTCCAATATAACAAATGATTTTGCATCGGAATATAGCTGGTATGGGGCAAAAAAAAAGAGTTTTTGTTGAACTTAAATTGGCTGAACTTTTACTAGGCAATGAGAATATATTTCATATAAAGTTATGCCTATAATGAAGAAAACACATAGTAAATTCTTCAATAGAATTTGATTTTATTCCCAATCTTTAGAAAATTAATTCCTTATTCCGGCTTGAATTTTCTTCACTTATGTGGTATAGGATTAGTGAGAGGCATAAGATGTCCGGAGGACTGCTCATTGCTAATATCCTATACAATAGGAAAAGTTGGATCGAAAATCCATCAGAAAACAACTATTTTCCTGGCTAATGCCACGACGAACATTGAATTACATCTGATGAAATTTCCGTGCAGAGTTCCTACAAGGTTATCTCTGCAATTGCTTGGTTGCATGGGAATATTCATCGAAACATTCGGACCACCTATATATCGATTTCGGAGTGTTGCTCCTCATCAGTATAGGGTAGGTCTAGCAGTCAATAACTAATGACTGCAACGAATGAATCGACGACCATTCCCATTTAAAGACCGAAACTGAGATCGCGCCCGCATAGTGGATTAACTCCAAACTGCGAGCGCCATCCCAGCGCCGGAAGTCCAACCAAACAATATCCGTGCTCCACGATCGTCAAGACCGTATATGAAACGGAAAAGAAATCTGTAGTTCACAATGAGCTTATGACGAGAGGCATAAGATGTCCGGAGGACTGCTCATTGCTAATATCCTATACAATAGGAAAAGTTGGATCGAAAATCCATCAGAAAACAACTACTTTCCTGGCTAATGCCACGACGAACATTGAATTACATCTGATGAAATTTCCGTGCAGAGTTCCTACAAGGTTATCTCTGCAAATGCTTGGTTGCATGGGAATATTCATCGAAACATTCGGACCACCTATATATCGATTTCGGAGTGTTGCTCCTCATCAGTATAGGGTAGGTCTAGCAGTCAATAACTAATGACTGCAACGACTGAATCGACGACCATTCCCATTTAAAGACCGAAACTGAGATCGCGCCCGCATAGTGGATTAACTCCAAACTGCGAGCGCCATCTCGTCATAAGCTCATTGTGAACTACAGATTTCTTTTCCGTTTCATATACGGTCTTGACGATCGTGGAGCACGGATATTGTTTGGTTGGACTTCCGGCGCTGGGATGGCGCTCGCAGTTTGGAGTTAATCCACTATGCGGGCGCGATCTCAGTTTCGGTCTTTAAATGGGAATGGTCGTCGATTCATTCGTTGCAGTCATTAGTTATTGACTGCTAGACCTGCCCTATACTGATGAGGAGCAACACTCCGAAATCGATATATAGGTGGTCCGAATGTTTCGATGAATATTCCCATGCAACCAAGCAATTGCAGAGATAACCTTGTAGGAACTCTGCACGGAAATTTCATCAGATGTAATTCAATGTTCGTCGTGGCATTAGCCAGGAAAGTAGTTGTTTTCTGATGGATTTTCGATCCAACTTTTCCTATTGTATAGGATATTAGCAATGAGCAGTCCTCCGGACATCTTATGCCTCTCGTCATAAGCTCATTGTGAACTACAGATTTCTTTTCCGTTCCATAGGATTAGTGTTTACTCAATTAATTTCAGACGCATCTAATTCCAATGGTCTGGCAGCAAATATAGGAAAATGTCAGAAGAGGCAATAAAAAGTTGGCTACAAATGGCCAAAGAAAGACATATGCTAGCTTCTAAAAAACAGGAAAAACCCCAAGAAGAAACCGAGATTGTCATTCTCTGAGTGGCTTGTTTTTAATTTATTTTTGGTTTCAAAAAGAATATTTTATTATTACTATATAATATATTCACATTTTTTATTCTTTTAATATCATAATTTGTTATTTCATCAATTAGAGTATAAATACATTTTTTTTATCCTCTCGTTTTCATTTAATTGAAATTATCATTGTTTTGTCATAATTGTAATTTTTATTTAATTAAAAAAATCCCTAAAAGATTTCCTTTAGATATCTGTGAACAATATCTTATGGATATCCTTGTGGATATCTTGTAGATGTCCCTGAACAACATATTGAGAATATCCGTGAAAAATATTCCATGGATATTCCTGAACGATTTCCTATGGATATCCCAGAAGGATATCTCATGGATATCCCAGAATGATATCTCATGGAAGTCCAGCTTGTTCCACTCGGAACATCCACAGGACGTCCATAAAATATCCACTGGATATCCTCTGGGTGGTTTCACAAACCTCTGGGTGGTTTCACAAACCTCTGGGTGGTTTCACAAACAGAATTTAATGAGCTTTCACAATGGCACAGACGATTAGGACATATTAGTTATTCTGGGCTAGAGAAATTAGTTAATGGAAAAATGGTAGAAGGTTTGAATACAGACTTAAAGTTCACAAAGATTCAGTTTTGTGAGTCATGTATAAATGCAAAGATGATAAAGTTGCCGTTTAAAACCAGAGAGAGAAGTAACAGAGTGTTAGAAATTATTCATTCTGATGTTTGCGGGCCTGTTACACCTGAAGGCTATGATGGCTCGAAGTACTTTGTAACCTTCATTGACGACTATTTAAACTTCACAGTAGTATATATTATCAAAAGTAAATCAGAAGTATCAGAATGCTTTAAAGACTATTTGAAGATGACACATGCTAAATATAACAGTAAAATTTCAAAGTTCAGTTGCGATAATGGAGGAGAGTATATATCGAAAGAGTTCATCAGTTATTGTAAAAATAAAGGAATAATTTTGGATTACACTATACCGTATACCCCTCAACAAAATGGAAAAGCGGAACGCATGAACAGGACACTGGTAGAAAGGGCTAGAGCAATGATAACGGATTCAGGGGCTGACAAAATATTTTGGGGGGAAGCTGTGCGAGCAGCAGCCTATATTATTAATCGAGGGCCTACAGAAAGTTTGAGAGAGAATATTACTCCAGCCGAGATATGGTATGGAAGGAAACCCAACATTAGTAATTTAAGAGTTTTCGGGTGTACAGCATATAGTTATGTAAATAAGCAGTTTAGAGGCAAGTTTGACAATAAAGCGGAAAAATGTATAATGCTGGGGTATGCACAAAATGGGTATAGATTGTGGAACACAGTTAAAAATGAAATGATTGTTTCTCGAGATGTAAAATTTGATGAGGGTAAGTGACATATATAATAATGTGGATTCTGAAAATGACCAGCACTCAACTGATTCTGAGACTCCAAATGAAATATCATCAGAAAGGTATACAACTGATGATCAAGGTAGTTCTAATGTTAGAATAAATAAAAGAGAAGTTAAATTACCAGAAAAGTTTAACCATCATGAATTGTACATGGCCTTTAATGCTTGCAGTTTATTAGAGAATATACCTATAGACTTTAACGAGATTCAAACTAGATATGACAGACAAAAATGGCTAAATGCAATTCAAAGAGAAATAGACTCTTTAAATAAAAATCAAACCTGAAATATTGTTAGTAGACCTGAAAATATTTTAGATACAAAGTGGGTATTCAGTTACAAATCACATGAAAAATCAGAAGCTGATAAATTTAAAGTACGACTGGTTGTTAAAGGGTGTGCTCAAAATGAAATATTTTGACAGTATTTATTCACCAGTATTAAAAATGACCACACTTAGAGTTTTGTTGTGTATTGGCAACCAGTTACATTTCTATTTTGTACAGTTAGATGTTAAGTCAGCATTTTTGCAAGGTAAGCTAAATGACGCTATATATATATTTATCCACCTGAAGGTTTAGATTGTAACAGAAATGCGGTCTATAAGTTAAATAAACCATTGTATGGACTTAAGCAAGCACCTAAGTGCTGGAATATGGAAATTAATAGTTTTTTAGTAGAATTAGGTTTTAGGAGATCTGAGAAAGATTTCTGTCTTTACATCAAAGTTGTTGGTGAAACGAAAGTTTATATATTATTATATGGAGCTATCTTCAAGGCGTCCTTTCACAACTCATTCTCTGAGCGTCCGTCAAGTGGATATCATAAGTCTCTTGTTCTACATATGTATATTTTTAAGATTTGAAGATCTGGGGTCATAAAGGAGTGCTCAAGCTTTCCTTTTCGACGATAAAAATTTGAAAGTTTCATTAATCCTATTTCGCGGCGTCCTTTCACGTACCCGTCTCTGAGCGTCCAATATATTCAATAATTCACGCTACTTAGCGTCCGGTTTGTATAGTTTACTTTCATCCTGTAGATTTGTGAGCGTCCAGCAATGATGCCAGATTTAACCATCGCCTTTAGCGGCGGTAATCGAATTAGGGCAACGACACTGTGTATTTTCCGGATGCCACTCATGAGTTGAATTTCATATATCATCTGATTAGAGCTTATGCGGTCTCAGCCTATATCCAAAGGCAGAACGCGGCGCTACGAGAGTTGTACTTTCATCTACGATACTTGTACGGTATAGACGAGACACCTGTGTTGCCCTATGCTCAGGGGGATATTGAGTCCGTTGTGGAGAATGAGAAGTGCTGAATCTATTGTAATTACTCATTCCCCACCCTCAGGAAAATACAAGCCAATAAGCCTGATGTACACCTCGACCACCAAACTAAAACGATTTTTGTCATGGAGTTTTTCACTACAGGTGGAATGAATATCGTTCGGAAAGAGGAGGAAAAACGGACTAAATATCGAGATATTCTCTTTGAACTCCGCAGGTTGTATCCAAACCATTCTGTCAAAATGGTGGTTTTGATAATAGGAGTCCTTGGTGGAATGATGAACACACTGTTCTCAAATTTGAAGATGATACCGGCTTGCCTTGATATGACAGAGATCTTAACGGCACGAGTGCAGAAGGCCATCATCCTTGGTTTACTTCGTCTGCTCAGAACTCATGAATCTCGGACCCAATAGTCACGTAGGGAGTGGTTATTAGGGTAAACGACACCAGCTACCCCTTCGGATGGGTCGGAGCTCTGGAGATAGAGCCCGAATGGTACAGTCCTAAAATAATGATAAAAATAATCATTATTATTTGACACTAAGGTAAACACGATTAAATTTCCACAGATTTATTGTCTTCGCGACATGTTTCGATACACTGTATCTTTTTCAAGCGAATGTAATACATTAAATTATTCTACCTTGAACATTACTTAAATACCCTTCTTAACAATTGAGGTAATTAGGAGCTACCTATGATAAAAATAAAATTGACAATACAATGTAGGTAGATACCTGGAAATCTCAAAACATATCTACTACTTAATTAGTTGAAAAGGTTCAACAAAGGGGAACTATTAAGGTCCAATTGATCATTTAGTAAACAATTCGAATTTTTCAATTTATTAATTTCCAAGAATTCTAAATAATTAAGTCTAATACCTTTATTTTCAACATGAAGGATTTCAAAGTTTTCATCGAAGTCATGGTCTTCTTCCAAAATATGATTGGCATATGTTGAATGTGTTTTATTATTTACATAATTCATACGGTGCTCACGTACACGGCTTTTGAATGGTCTACCAGTCTGGCCTACATATACTTTGGAACAAGAACCACAATTCAATTTATAAACTCCTGATTTTTTAGATTTTTGTGTTTTATCTTTATTATTTTTAATAAACCTTCCCAACGTGTTATCTGTTCTGAATGCTACTCTTAAATTTTGTTTTTTCAAAAATGACGCTATTTTTTCTGAAACGGGCCCTGAATAAGTTAATGTTCTGTAATTATTGTCAAGGTTCCTCATAGTGGGGTACACTTCTTGGATAGCCTTTCTATGTAATTTTTTAGCAAGAATATTCTCTATTATATTATATTATTTTAATAGAGAATATTCTTGCTAAAAAAAAAAAAAAAAAAAAAAAAAAAAAAAAAAAAAAAAAAAAAAAAAAAAAAAAATTACATAGAAAGGCTATCCAAGAAGTGTACCCCACTATGAGGAACCTTGACAATAATTACAGAACATTAACTTATTCAGGGCCCGTTTCAGAAAAAATAGCGTCATTTTTTAAAAAACAAAATTTAAGAGTAGCATTCAGAACAGATAACACGTTGGGAAGGTTTATTAAAAATAATAAAGATAAAACACAAAAATCTAAAAAATCAGGAGTTTATAAATTGAATTGTGGTTCTTGTTCCAAAGTATATGTAGGCCAGACTGGTAGACCATTCAAAAGCCGTGTACGTGAGCACCGTATGAATTATGTAAATAATAAAACACATTCAACATATGCCAATCATATTTTGGAAGAAGACCATGACTTCGATGAAAACTTTGAAATCCTTCATGTTGAAAATAAAGGTATTAGACTTAATTATTTAGAATTCTTGGAAATTAATAAATTGAAAAATTCGAATTGTTTACTAAATGATCAATTGGACCTTAATAGTTCCCCTTTGTTGAACCTTTTCAACTAATTAAGTAGTAGATATGTTTTGAGATTTCCAGGTATCTACCTACATTGTATTGTCAATTTTATTTTTATCATAGGTAGCTCCTAATTACCTCAATTGTTAAGAAGGGTATTTAAGTAATGTTCAAGTTAGAATAATTTAATGTATTACATTCGCTTGAAAAAGATACAGTGTATCGAAACATGTCGCGAAGACAATAAATCTGTGGAAATTTAATCGTGTTTACCTTAGTGTCATATACTATGAATTTCCATCAAGTAAAGGCCACGTCAATCCAAAAAATCATTATTATTGTCAATATTATTATTGGGGTAAACGAAACCAACGCGCCCTCCGGATGGGTCGGAGCTCTGGAGACAGGGACTGACTGGTACATTCCAAACGAAAATAATGATGATAATAATAATAAAAGGTCC
Organism: Chrysolina oricalcia; assembly: GCA_944452925.2. Classification (NCBI taxonomy): domain Eukaryota; kingdom Metazoa; phylum Arthropoda; class Insecta; order Coleoptera; family Chrysomelidae; genus Chrysolina; species Chrysolina oricalcia. Next base: position 26,314,926 of record OX101812.2, on the reverse strand, counting down.
TTATTTTTCAAATATACGTACAATATAAGAGGGAAAACGCCGAAGATCAGAAGATGATATGCATTGGTATACGTGTTACCTCTGTTATTATTGTCAAGCGTAACTAAAAAAATATAACAAACAAACAAGAATTACTATGTCTATAATTATTCTGCCGGGCTCTTTAAATCTATATTTACCTGTGAATAGGCATAAAAAAGGAAAACTATTCCATAGACTCATGCATTCATTTGTTCCGTGATGATATTTAGTTTCATGAGTTTTTAAATGAATTCATATTTAATTTATTTATTTATTTATTTATTTATTGTACACAAAATGATACAGTGATACAGAATACGTATGATACAAAGTATGATACAAAGATAAATTAGGTTGATAACATAATAATAAAGAATAATAAAACAAACAAGTATGAATGAAGACAAACAATATATAAGGGACAGGGTATAGATTGTGTACAGAAAGCACCTAAGTGACTTAACACTTGTGTTGTGCTACAAAGTAATGTTAATTGATCTAAAATTACAGTTGTGTACAGAAAGTAAAGAATTAAATAATGGTTTTATATCATGTTAGTGTAACTATTGATGTTCTAGTATTTTAATAAATTTGCGAAGATGAATTTTTTTGATTCTCTCGAGAAGGTTTTATGATTTTTAATATGTTTTACCTCTAGGGGTAGGATATTACAAGTTTTGGGTAACGTATAAGTTAAGAAACGGTGACAAACATTTTTGTTGAATTTTGGAGTGGGTAGCGATTGGTTTGTATTGCTTCTAGTGGTATAAGCTGTTGGAACAGAATTCTGAAGTATTTTATTTTTGAATGCATACATACATACACTGTGAAAATATAATGTACGGATATTACTAATGTCTTCTGTATATATAAGGTTTGTATGGAATGATCTTTTTTTCTTCAAAATTATTTTTAGAATATAGTTTTGTATTGTGTTCAGTTTTTGTAAAGAATTCTTGTACATTGCCCCCCACACCAGAATACCATAACGAAAAAGTGATTCAGCTAGAGATTTGTAAATTAGTATCAGTAGATTTTTCGATAAAAACTGTCGTAGCTGGTAAAATTTATATATTAGCTTCCTCACCTTTTTTGTTAGATAGTCAATATGATTGTTCCACCTTAGATTTTCGTCAATAATTATGCCCAGGTATTTCACCTCGTTTGTTTCTTTAATTTCATCTTTCATACCTGGAACTTTAATACTGGAGAAATTAGGTCTGTTTGTTGCTGATATAGAGAAGGCGAGATAGTGGGTCTTACTTGCGTTTAATGAAAGGCGATACATACTCAGCCATTTATTAATTGCTGCCATGCTCTGCTGGACATAATTTTTAGTTTCAAGCCATGTGTTTCCACTCAAGATTGCGACCGTATCATCAGCGTATGATATAGTTTTTGCTTTCCCGTTTAAACAGAGCAATGAATTTATATAAGCTTGAAAAAGTATTGGACCAAGAACGGTTCCTTGGGGGACCCCCATTCTTATAGTCATAGTTTCACTTATGGTATTGTTTATTTTAACACATTGTTCCCGATTAGCCAAGTAACTGCTAAAGACATACAACACTGCACCACGTATACCAAAACGTTCCAGTATGTTAAGAAGTATTGCATGGTCAACAGTGTCGAATGCTTTTGCCAAGTCTAAAAACACTGCAATGCATTTTTTGTTTTTATCAAGTCCCTCTGTAATACTAGTAATAACATTGTGCATGGCATCAGTAGTAGCTATACCGGCCCGAAACCCATATTGGTGATTATGTATAATCTTATTTTCATCAAAAAATTGTACTAAGCGTGTTTTTAGACATTTTTCAAAGATCTTTCCAAAGCTGTTTATTACACTGATAGGTCTATAATTACTAATTTTAGTTTTGTCGCCAGTTTTATGAATTGGTGTAATTATAGAAGATTTGAACTGAGTGGGGACATGTCCCTTTTGGATGATCAGATTGAATAAATGTTTAAGGGGTTGGAGAATGTATTGGTGGATCTGTTTAATTATTTCAGTGGTTATTCCATCTATGCCAGGGGAAGTGTTATTTTTCAATGTAGAAATATGCTCTATGAGTTCATTTTCTGTTATTGGATTGAGAAACATGGAATTGGGATTTATTTCAATATTTTCATTAATTGTTAATGAAGTGTCAATTTCTTTAATCATATGTAAGCCAACATTATTAAAATAGTTATTACAATAATTTGCCATTAGTTTGGTATCATTAAATACAACACCATCTTCGTTAGCAATCTGTAAGATATTTTTATTGTTATTTCTTTCATTGGTAGCTTCTGATATTAGTTGATACGTTTTTTTTAGATTATTTTTATTGTTTTTAATTTGTTCAAGATAATAGTTATTTTTAGTTTTATTCAGTAGTTTATTTAGTTTATTTCTATAAATTTTGTATTCTTGTTCTAATTCATATGAGAAGTGTTTATTTAATTGATTTTTCAATTTATCCCTATTTCTTATTGATATAATTAACCCTTTAGTTATCCATGGTTTAATTTTCGTGTTTTTTTTATGCCATAATTTTGTAGTTTTGGAGTTTTCAATAACGTTATTAAGTTTATTTAAGAAGACATTGGTTCCGAGTTGAGGGTCATTTTCATTTAATACTACATCCCAGTTTTCTAGCTGCAGTAAGTTTTCTAGTTTTTTAAAATCAATTTTTGTTGCAATTTTTTTTGTTGTATCAGGAGTTATTGTTTTTTTGCGATTGTACTCTATATTTAGTGATATTGGGTAATGATCTGTAATATTATACTTAAGAATATATGAATTAAAAATCAAATTTTTGTTATTGTTAGATTTTTTAAGGAAGATATGATCAATGCATGACTTAGTTTCTGGGGTAATTCTTGTGGGATTCAGTATGTATGGTACAAATCCATATTTATCAAGCACAGACAGATATTTATTAACATAAACGTCGTTTTCATTTAATAGATTGATGTTGATGTCACCAATAAGAACATCCATTTTATTGGTCTGTATTTTGTCCAGGTATGAATCTAGTTCATCAATAAACGAGATCAGGTTAGTTGGGTTAGGCCTATATAGGGCAATTATTCTACAGGATACATTATTTATTGTTAGATTTATGATACATAATGAGACACCACATATGGTTAATTTGTAGTTTGAAATATTGTAGTTGAGGTTTGATTTTATTAGAATCAAAACTCCATCATTCTTATTAAAATCACCGTCATTATGTATCGTTGTATATCCTGGTATATTAAGGTTATTTATACATACATTTTTAAAGCATTCACTTAAGACAAACACATCACAGGTTAAGTTATATGTTTCAATGAGTGCTAGGAACTCATTGAAGTTTTTGTTAGCACTTCGAATATTAAAATGTGTAATGTTAAACAGTTTCGTTTTTGGTAGCACAAAATTTCCAGGTTCTACATATTCTCCTCGGTGGTCTTGTTCTAGTAAACTTAAATTTTCTAAGATAGTATCTTGATCCACTAGTACCATTAACTACTATAGTCAATTTTATTTTTTGTCAAATTGATATGGAACTGTAGAGTTGGACAATTAGTATCTGTCGAGTAATGGTCAACACTATTTTTCAATTTGTATTTATCGTTGGATTTAACACAATTGGCACAAACTTTTTTTATTTTTGGACAGCTTTCTTGTTCATGTTCTTCACTACATAGGGGACAGATTAGTTTGTTAGGGCAGTTTTGTTTTTTATGATAAAACTCTTGACATTGGAAACAACGTGGGACTGTAAGATCCTCAGAGACTGAGTAACGTTCCCAACCTATGAATACCTCATTCAGTCGCATTAGTTGTCTAAAGGTTGATGGTGAGCATTCTCCAAAGACTGTTGACTTGTTATTTTTTCCTTTTTTAATAAATGTTACCTTGATTTCGTCCAGGGCTTCGTTTTGTTGTTTTATTGAGGTTTCAATTTCTTCCTTTGATAGATTTTGTTGAAACATTGGTATTTTAATCCTTGGTTTCTTCATCTTAGATGCTTCTATATTATACATATTTTCCATTTTATTTTTGATTTCATTTTCCAGAATTTCAAATTCTGTCTTGTTTTTGCATTTGATGATGACCGATCCAGATTTCGTAGATTTCAAACTTCTAATGCCAATTTTTAAGTCGGATGGATTGATAGTATTTATAATTTCATTCTTAGTTTTTTCCACATCTTGGGGGATCTTGGGTTTTATTATTATATCAGGAGCGTTTGGTGGAGATATGTTAGAAAATGTATTCGGGTTCTGTTGTAGAGCCTCGGAGTAAGTAGGCATTGTTATGTAGGTGCGTTCTGCTTCATAGTTGTTAAGTTTCTCTTGTAACATTTTTATAATTTCGTTCTTATTATTTATTATTTCTTCCTTGTCTTTTATAGTATATTGCAAACTTTCCACATATTCATTGTTTCTGCATTTTTTGCAATTAAATTTCAGAGTGCGTTTCTGGAGTGGCATACATTTTAGTTCTGATGCTGTTAAATCAGAACACTCTGTACAAATAAGATTTCGGCAGGAATCACAAGAAAAACAAGGGGATTTGACTTCTTTTGTTGGTTGTTTTATTACCTTGCATAAAAAGCACTCCATAGTTTGTTTTCATTATCATCCAGCCACTACACAAAAAGTCTGTTTTTTTGTTAGACCTTTTATTTGCATGTGTGAAGTTCCTTTGTATGCACAATATAAGTGTAATTATCTTCTAATATATGAAAGGATTCACTCTATTCGTTACACAAACTTGTAGTAATATTACAGATCTATGTGTGTGCGAAAATTCGGTATTTTTTCACTAACATTTACTGTTAAATTAATCAATTTTCGCGGAGCTCTCTGAAACACGTCGATTCAACTTTAGGTTACTCTGAAACATATCAATGTTTGTTGGACCATTATTATAAATGAGTGATATCTGATAAGAGAAAGACCGCCTGAAGGTTTTAGTTCTATGAATCGGTGGAGTAATAATTCCCTTGTAGCGTATGTTCAAATTATGAACATCTTCAAGAAATGAAATTTTCTTCCATAAGTATGAGGGTGTTCGAGTAGTAATTACTTTATGGAAAAAGCAAGTCACATAGAGAAGTTGTCTACGCTGCATATTGAGCCATCCTATTTCATTCAATTTATGGGAGATGTAGCATCCCCTACTGATCCCAAATATCAATCTCAGGCATGAGTTTTGCCTCTTGTCCTCATCATCCAGACATGGACTATAAACTGAGTCACGGTAGTTGAATTTGGAGAGTACTAGTAAGTCACAGAGCACGGCCTCAACCTTCTGATTCAAGTACCTCCTGATGCCATAAATGAGTTCCAGATTCCTGAACGCCAGGCCACGAATATTTTGTATGTGCGATTTGAACCTCATATCATCATCGACTGATAAACCCAGATTCTTCATGTTTTTGACAGGTTTTATTACTTGGTTTTCAACATTGATCTGGATTTGCTTTTCAAGGAGACTTCTGTGAATAGCATTACCGATGTTTCAACTGCATTATTTTTGAGCTCATGGTTTTCAGAACATATTATAAGAGTCGATGAATCCCCATTAATTTTGTCTATGGTTAGATCTGTTTCTGTTGGTGAAAACGAAAGTTGCACTTGGGTGTCGTCGGTACAGAAATGTATATCACAATGATGTACAGAGTACTCGAAGTCATTTGTATACAATGCAAATAGTAGGGGTCCCAGGATGGAGCCCTGTAGAACACCACTGGATATTTACTGGAAGAATAACTAGTAATTTTCTATTTTGGCAGTCTGGCTTCGACCATGAAGGTATTTTTAAAGAAAGATGAAGTGTGATCAGCAGCACCAATGGATTTGAGTTTACTCAATGATAGAGCATAGTCCAGAGTGTTAAATGCCTTGGAGAAGTTCAGAAGTACTGGTAGAGTAAATTTCTTATTGTCGATCCCTCTTAGAATGTCACCAGTGATTTACAGCGATGCGGTTACACAGTTGTACCCTCGGTGAAATCTGGACTGATTTTTTGGTAGTATGTTGCACAGTGAGACGTTCTCTCTCAGACGGGTATTTAGTATTCTTTCTAGGACTTTTGAAAGTGTTGGCAGTATATTGATCGGGCGAAGATCATTCAACTCATCAACAGGAGGCTGAGGAACAGCTGGTGACAGGACCAGCATCCGAAGAAAAAAAAAATTATCAACAGTATTCTTTTTATGTATTGGATGTACAAAAGACTTTTTCCAAATTTGGAGATAAACATTTGGGTGGGACAAAAATTCGTGATATGAATTATAAATGGTATCAAATAATGGTTACATAAGTAGGAGTTTCAAATTGATACCATCCCACCCTTGAGCATTAGATATCAAGTTATATAGGACATGTTGGGATCCATCTTGTGTTACAGATCTGAATTGAAAATGGTCTGCTTTCTCATGAATACTATTGGAGTAGAATTCAATCAGATTTTGATCTGCAGCGACTGCTGAAATATCTTTCACGAAGTACTGATTCAATTCCTTTACACCAAACAAATGATCGGTAATGGTGGTCGATCTTTTTTAAGTGATGTAGATCCTTCCATATCTTGCTTACTCCGCTGTCTAAAAATATATTGAAAATATACCTTCTTTCCATTTTGACAAGCCAGGGTTGTGGAGCTTCGGAATGTCTTATAATATTCATAGTGACTTGGCGATTCTGTTTTTTGCCACCTAGAACGGGCTTTATTTCGCTATGACATCAATAATTTAATATTATCTGTGATCCATGGTACATAACGTTTGGTTATTCTAATCAGTTGAACAGGAGCATGCAGATTGAATTTTGATATAATGTTTTTATTAAGAAAGTTCATTTTTCCGTCAATATTATCTGTTACATAAATATGTTCGAATGGGATTGATATAATATCTTCGTAAAATCGTTCCATATCAAAATTTCTCCAATCGTTCTATATGTCGGTGAGCAGGAACTATCACCAAGATTATTTTCTAATACTATCAACTCATGATATGAAATACCTGGTACCAAGACAACTTCGATAGGTATTCTTGGAAATATCATCACTGTTATTTGTGATGATCAAATCTATAAGTGAGAGTGATGAAACGGTAACTCATGTGGGTCTATCCACTAGTTGAACGAGTCCCGATCCCTCCAACATATTATTCAGCCTGATAGCAGCCCTGGACTCATTTTTCAACAAATCAATATTGAGATCACCCTGAATGAATACATCATCATATTTTGGAATTATTCCCTCAGTTCTCTAGTGAACTGAAGGAATCAGTTTCGGGATAGTCTGGGGGCTTGTAGACAACTCCAACAGCCACGTTAAATTACATGGAAATTTATTGTCAATATACATACCAACGCCCCCTCCTCTACTCTTCAGACGATGTCTTCTGAAGAAAACATAATCATTCACATGACATACATTACTATCAATTCGATCGGACAGTCAAGTTTCACTCAGGCATAGGATAGATTTTTTCTGTAAAGTATTGAGATATTTCAAGTATGATAAGTTTGGTTACAGCGATGTAATATTCAGGTGGCTAAATCTCTATGAATGTGACATTTTATATGAAACAAAACATGAGTGAAAATCAAAATAAAGAAACACAATTGAAATAAATGAAGAAAAACAAATGTGATGAAAAATAAGAGATAAGAGATATAGGGAAAAAATCCATTTTGGAATCTTAAATGAAGATCTCGAAAGTTCTAGCTGATTTGTTTACTCTAGGTCTGTCGGCTACTTCCAATTCTCCTACTGTTCATTTCTTCGGGTTTTCTTCTTCATCTGTGCTTGATTTACTTGCAATCGTATCAGTTGAGTTTTCTGCTGCCAACTTGCTCTCTAGTTCTTCGTAAGTATAGCTGATTCTATCAACTATCAGAGAGGTTCCTTTATTTTTGCTTCACGATCGTTTTCTTCTGCAGCCTTTTGTTGTGACACTAATAACGTTTTGATCTGATATAGTATTCCGGTATAATATCTCAGACCTCAGTCTATTAGTTAAGCACTCAATTACAATGGGGCGAGTTTTATTATTTTCAGTCTAAATTCATCCTTTATTTCTATATCTTTCTCATCAATCCCCAATTTGAGTTGAAATAATCAGGTTATACTTCTTCAGTCTCCTTTCAGTGGATTCAATCCGTTGAGATGTTGAGATAATTGTTTATTATCTTCCTTCAATATAATATTTTTCTGTTTGATTCCGTTCACGTCAGTTAACGTCAGCGATTTAAAAAAAAAGTTTTTCTCAGTAAATTTGAAATAATATTTTCAAAAAGGCAAATTTGAGAAGAAGATGAGTTTATGAAAAAATGAAACAATTTTTTTCAAGACGACAGTCTTTCAAACGCATTAACTTATCGGGTAAATTTCCGTGAATTAACAATTTTTCATTTTCAGACTGTGGAACGTTGATATTCCAACAAGCTGTCAAGAGATAGTTTTTATTATTGATTTTTATGTGTTATTTCTGTCATGCCAATTTGAAACTATCATAAATCTAGTGGCGTGGTGGAATTTTGTTTTAAAAAAATGATTTTTGTCTCTGAACAAAATTTGAAGAAGGCCTTGACATTATGAATTCAATTTAAAAGTTATAGTTATAGTAGAGACAACTTGTAAAAAATGCATTGAGGTACCTACTTTCAAATGGGTTACTCTATAGATATTCAAAAGATAGATCTGTAACAGGTATAGGTTGTCAGGCAAATGAAGGTAGAACAGTATATATCAGGTTTATTGAAAATCAATAACAGAGTCTACGATTAGATCATCGGTCAGTAAGAAAGTATAGCTGTATTTCCAAAGAAACAAATATTCCATTAATAAAGAATCAACAAAACATTCCCACAAAAAAGCACATAAAACATATTCATGTCACTATTGAAATAGAATAAATTCAAAAGAAATATCGATATTGTCTGTGTTTGCCCATTAGGAATCTATTTGAAGCAATTCATAGTACATTTCTTGAATCAGGTCAGCTCTTTGAATCTCGAAGGGACAAACACTGGTTGTAGATATGAATAAATTTTCACCACCACCATTTTGAAGATGGTTCACTCTGTCAAACGAAAAACTTTTCATTTGTGATTTTATGAATTTTTTTTTAAGAGTTCTGCTTTCTAAGAAATTATCAAAATTAGACAAGTGTTGTGCAGAGTGGTGAAAATACGCAATTGACGAGCAAAACTTGAAACATGAAAAAATGTGAATGATGAAAAATTTATCACAACGGACAATTTTTAACAGAATCATTTCTAAAATTACTTTGAATGTTGCATATACTTCATCAGTTCTTCTTTTACGCGAAACGACAAATAATAATATCAGGCCTCTACCCGAACATGCGGTGTCTTTGGGTACATTCAACGACTGTTTCATAGAAAGTGTCATCATTATTATTGAACTTCCGCCTCTTCATGATCACATTCTCTTTGCATAAAAATATCCGTCCTTGTAGAAAATTCTCCTAATACATTCATTAGAACGTCTGGAGTAACATTTTTTACTCTCAATTTTTTTTACGAATCCCTCAGTTTTTCGATGAAAACCATTAGAAGCTCATTTGATACCTTGAGCTAGCATTGGAGATCCGGTATATACAGTTTTTGTGAGAGGTGGAACCAAACCACTGCTAGCTTGGTGACTAACGCTGGGAATTATAACTGTAAAAAAGGTCGATTCTCACTAGAGCGGTGCCGAGCGGCGCGGCGCGGCGCTGTGCGACGCGGCAAAAGTTGCTTGCAATTCTTTGCATGTAATTGAATGATCCCGTCCTCACCTGAGCAGAGCGGCGCGGAGCAGAGCGTCGCGTTCGTAGGCAGCAAAGTTCTAACGCCTCCGGGAGCATTGGCTCGCGGCACTGCCGCTTTGAAACGCTCCCTCCCGCCTGTTGACGGACAAGTGGGAATCACGTCGCGTCACAAGCAAGCTGCGACTTGTAGATATTAACACAATTTCAGAGACACACCAAACAAATATGGACGCGGAAAAAATAGAAAGATTAATTGTATTAGTGAATGATTATCCTGAACAATATTGTCGCTTCTTTTTTCGTCTATTTTCGTATTCATGACATATTGCCGCTACAAAAACAAAATCGTCTGATGATGACGATGTAGGATCCTCTTCTGTGATTCCCAAACTCATATCACTTTTTTTACAAAACTCAAAATACCTACCTACTTATATAGATTTTACTATTTCGCACACCGCTGCTGCTACAAAATGCCGCTCAGGTGAGAATAGCCTGCACAAAAACTGCTTCGTCCAGTGCCGCGCCGCGCGGCACCGCGCCGCTCGGCACCGCCCTAGTGAGAATCGGCCTTAATCGTCTTGGTCGGATGCAAACGCTTCAGCACAACGTTCACTTCTCTTCAACGTATTTGACGTCTCCGTAATTATCCTTTCCAGCTCATTTTAAATGGCCAGTGTGCTCTGACCATTTTATTAAGTAGTCTGGTGGCCTTGCTGGGCAAAATTACTCAAGAAATCTGTGTATTAATCTTCCTTCAAATATATTATCATTACATCTACATCTATAAATTTAAACAATGAGATTTCTTAAGAGAAAATAATTTTGTTATAACATTTTGCTCGACAATCATAAGTTTATTTTCCACCACTGTACATGACAAGTCAATATTTGATACTTGAATATTATTTTCTTTAGGCAGCAAAACTCTTCAAAAAAATCAGATTTTTATTTAAATTAATGCCTTTTCAAAAATGTTTGTTTCCTAACAAAACTTGTATTTACAAAATAATTCAACTAGGATTTGTGTGATTATCATTTTGAACTTATATATGAAATTCAATTCTGAACAACTTTTCTTCGTAGCATTTTTCGATATTCTTCAAAATGAAGGTACTTTACTCTGATGCTGAAATGATATATCCTTCCCTGCATATGAACTAGACTTCAAATCTACATACATCATTTGGAACAACTCTTCCGATTAGCATTTTTCGTCAGTTTTCGAATTGACGGTCGTAAATTCTGGAGCCAAAATAATATTATGGTTGTCCCTCCCCGTATATTATAAGAGATTTTTACATTTGCGTTAAAGCGCTCCTAGTTTTGTGATATGCAGAACTTCTTATTATGAGTTTTTTTTTTCATATACCAAGTATTAAGAAAGTTTTCTGAAGACAACTTATAACCACTTGTACCAGTTGGGCCGTGATGGTGATGGTTCGCTTCTCTATCATAGGGGCGTGGGTTCAATTCCCAGCATGGTCACTTGTCTTCTATAGCTAGCACAAGTCTCTCGAAGAATACTTCTGAGGGCTGTGGAGTTCTTATTTGAAGGGGGTGAAAAACTTCTAGAGTTTGATGTAATTTTGGTCGAAACTGACAAGGATTTTTAGATAATTAGCTGTTTAATTTCCAAAACCTTTGTCACAGATATGCATTTAGGTTTGCACGTTCATAAACTCAAGCTGAAATAATGAACAAGCACAATGATAAATATTACTGTGAGTCCATTCAACATTTATTTTCCAACTTACTTTACTCTCAGTACACCAATTATCATTCACGTCACCCCTTAAACGATTACTAACGAATACCGCGAATAACGATTTTCAAACAACATTGAAACATTGAAACATTGAAACATTGAAACATTGAAATTCTTCAGCGTTGCCGTATTTACCACAAATTGAGGACGCTTGGAAATCGGCAGTCTAAAAGTAAATCATACTCCGAGAAATATACATACGGTGCTCTTTGCGCCGCTAGCGGTAAACCCGGTGAACTAATAATATACAAAAGTATACAAAAAAGGAGGTCCCACTATCAAGACGGCGTCCGAAAAATTTTCAAATCTGTAAACTACTATGATGATTTGAGCACATTTTCTACAGGAATTCAACAGAGCGTCCGTATACGGACGCTCTGTTGGAGACGGACGCTTGGAAGATAGTGATTTGTAAATGTACGGACGCCCTGAAGATAGTGGGATATATATATATATATATATATATATATATATATATATATATATATATATATATATATATCTGTTAGCCACTGTATTAGTTTCATGAAAAGTATTTTCTGTAACTGAATTGAATACGAATCCATTATCCAAATAGGCAACCTCGTCTGCAGAACTATCAAATTCTGTAACAAGAGTTGATGAATAATCAGAATTATTATTTTCAATAGACATTATTTCATGATCAGGAATGCATGATGTTGACGTCGACCATTGACGAGATGGAACAGGCGTCATTAGCGAAGTTTGTAGACTGTTCAGCTAATACTCGTTCGGATTACAATTTTAATTCTTTATAAGTACATCAGCCTTTTTGTTTGATATTTCTTGATGTTATCCATTTTCTCTCACCTAATTGGCACAAATGCATTGATTGAAAATAGTTTAAATATTATATTTCTACCACTTACCAACAAAATGTATTTGAAGTAATGAAAAAAACCAAAATCCTCAAAATTCACTTGAATTAAACCGGAAATCAGAGACATACCTATGTAATGGAAAACCAGTAACCACAAAAGTAAGCAAGTAAGGTTAAGTTTCTCTTTCGCACGAATCGCACAGCCAGCAATCACTGAACTGACGACAAATAAAGTGCACGATATACGCGCTCTGTGATTGGTCACTGTCATGGCGGTAAGTTTAAATGACAAGACAAGAAGAAGGCAAACTGAGTTAAAAATGAGTGAATCACCAGTCAACCTAACCTTAACCTCACTAATCTTACGTAGATAGAATGTACACGATTTATCGAATATTCGTCCAAAATTGTTAATAACAGCAGCGTTTTGGTCGGTGCTCTCATATAGTGCTTTTTAGTGGAGAACTTAAGAATGCGAAACATTCAATATTTTATATTTGCTTCGTATATTTTATGGCCATCTGTAGAATATCTTCCAACGGATCTTCCAACGGTCCAGGGAAAAGATTATTTTCATAAAGATACAATTTGTGTACGTTGAAGAGAGAAAAAACATCGATATCCAAAATTCAGCTCGACATTTCCCAGATAACACATGGACATCCAATGGATATCACTGGACATCTGTTATGGATATGCTGGATGTACTATGGACATCAGGAATTATCCAAAGGATATACTATGGACGTCCAATAGATGTTCGGGGGGTACCAACCTGTACATCCCTAAGATATCATTCAAGGATATCCATAAGATATTCCTGAACTATATCCATAGGATATCCATATAATATATCTTATGGATAATCTCTACGGATATCTTACGGATATCCATTTCAAATCTAGTCGGAAAACGAAAAATAAGAGTATTCTTGAAATGCTTCAATTCGTGTACGAGCATGGAAGAAACTCAGAAATTGATAATATCAAAATCAGTCTTGCAATTCAATCACATCCATAATAACTGTGGATATTTTATGGATATCCACAGGATATTTGCTGAAGGATATCCATTTCAAATCCTTCGATGGATATCCCATGAATATCCATTTCAGATCCAAGGATATCCCGACCAGAATAGGACATAAAATGGATATCCATAGGATATCCTGTGTTATCTGGGCAAGCATTGCATCTGATCACTTCTTGGTACTGAGATTCCAAAAGAAATTTCATACAAATTATCTCTATATCCTATACCTAAAATCTCATTGTTTTTATTTATAATTTTCACACTACCTTCTTCAAATACAATTTTAAATCCTAAAATTTCCAACTTCTTCTCAAGCATGGTACATACAAAACATTCTTGATATTACATTCAATTTCCTTGTTGTTTACATAACTTAATTATTGCACAAATGTTTCCTACTCCCTGTGCATATAAAAAATTATCATTATTTGCAATTGCAATCATAACAGGATTTTCTAAATCTACATACTCAGTAAAATTATTTTTATTATTAACCATATGATCAGTATAACCTGAGTCCATGTAAAACTTTTAAACTCCTACCTGATTTTCTTTACAACCTGATACTTCGCCAAGAAAACATATTCCTTGACTTAGAGCCAACTCATCAGTTCTTTCTTCTTGGTTTCTATTCTGTACGTTTTCATTTTGTAATGCATGTCCCCTGTATCTTGAATTTCCTCTACTTCTCAAACTATAATTTCCCCTCCTGGCTCTTCGTTGAAAATATCCTCTACCATTATGAATTATGACATCTCTTCAAACAGTCCCTTTTGAAATGGCCAATTTCTCCACAGTTGAATAAGCATTTGGGTTTTTTCAGTTATAAAAGTCGTTTGATTTTTAACTTTTGCTCTTTGTTCTGAGTGGTTCATTTCCTGTTTAATATAATAGACCAATAACTTTGACTTGACATACTCCAGAGTTAATTTGCTTTGTTCTACAGTCTCTAGTGCAGTTGATTTGTTATCAAATAACTTGGATAGGGTTAGCAACAGGTGGCATACTGTATCGATATCTTCCATCTTTGCCCCAACACCTTTTAGTTCCCTAATTACCTCTTCAAACTTCCTAAAATGGTTCTCCAGACTTTCATCATCTTATTGTAGTTTCAATGTGAGGAGTTTTCTACGCAGATACAATTGACTTGTTATACTTTTTCTCTCGAATTGGGTTCCTTAACTTGCACACATGTCTTTGGCCGTCTCCTTATCTTTTACAGTATCCAGATAGGCATCAGAAATGCATCCTATGATTATTGTCTCACATTTTCTTATCTTTCTTTGTAAATTCTGGTGTTACCGTTGCTGGGACAGTTGTAATGCATTCTTTTACATCTTGTTGGTCTAACGGTGCAGTCACCCTGAACTTCCAATTATCAAAATTCTTTCCTTCAAATGGTAAAATTCCATACCTCGCTAGAGACATTTTAATTTCCTTGGACTGTTCCTTTCCTATTCTTTCAGTTTATGTGGGAATCTGGGCCCATAACCTGTTATTGTGTTGTAGTTAAACAATCTGGAGCAATAAACTTCAATACTTTTATTAAACTTTTATTTCATTTTAACTAGACGCTAACAGTCAAACAGTTGAACAGTCTCTCGACCTTAACCCTACTTCTATCCACCTACTTTCCCGCTCATATCTATTCTTCTTAGATTTTAGTGAACCTTTAACATTGTGCTGAAACCACTTGTGGGAATTCAATTCAACACTTGTATAAAGACATTATTTATTTAAAACACCAGGGTTCTGTCTGTCAGTTGACAAAATCGAGCTTATAACCTATTAAGGAGAATTTAATCTAGTTTCCTTATAGTTAGGCAATTTTTGATGCCGAGTGTGTATTGTGGGTTGCAGAAATATCAAATTCAAACCCGCGCACTTGGTAAGATATTTTCAGTGGGAGATATAAAAACAGGACACTTTTTATAACAACTTTTTATTTCACTATCGAAAGTTTTGAACTGTTCAAGCGCTGTGGAAATTAGTTGATGGACGATACTGCTAAAATCACGTCAGATTTACACCATTATCTTTTTTCTTGAATTTTCATACACTGATAATTTTGAGCCTTGTTGGTTTCAATCGAGTGGCGGGCAACACGACGTTTGCGCTTGATGCCTGGTCATTTTATTTAGGTAAGCATTAATTATTTCATGAGGAAATGTACCAGTTTTCTGTTCCTGGTCCCTGAAGGGTCCTATCATTCAGTTGTTCATCTACAAGTGGGTGTTAAAACATTTTATTTAGTTGTAGAAAATATATTGAGAAAACGTGCATTATCAACCCCCCCGAATAAAGCTTTGTTGGAACTCCTGGTCCTGTGTATCATTCAAGTAAGTCTTGGTCTCGTAGAAACACGACTAGAGAAGTGGACATTTTCTCTTAAGACCAGCCATTACTCGCGAACACTCCAAAGAACTCACGAGCACTCAATATCTGTTGACCCTAAAAACTCCTTGTAAAGTCTTCGGATGTTTTACCCATCTAATTCGCTATAGAATTTTGATGTAAGATCAATTTATTTGAGTTTATTCTCATTTTGGTATTATAAGTATTCCTCATCTTTTGCCTCACCCGGTATGCTCTTTGCGAATATCATTATCGACAAAAGGACTAGCCTGAATGTCTCTCGACGAGCGAGGAGGAATTGTACAAAATAGCTAGTCGGTGGTGCCAGATAAAAACAATACTGCCGGTTAAAAGTGTGCTCTTCACATACACCCCCCTGATACAGTCCGCTAACTTCCCCACCGATTGGGTGGATGCATCCTCTGCACCTGGATAGCCAAGAGAGGAAAGAGGTGAGGCAAAATATTTGGCGATATTCCATAGACAGATAGAAAAGTTCAGACCTTAATCAAATCCGCATTAATCCTACATACTAATTTTGAATAGAATCAATGCATAAATGACAAAAGTCGACGGCCATATAGGAGCCGTCATCTTGATTTATTGACCACATAAAATAGCTTTCACGAATTGTCGTAGGTAATACCACAAGTGTATCGGTGATTATCGAAATAGCAATTCCATTGAATTTGAGAATCAAATTATGTTGCTTGGCAACTGATAAATTCCACTGATAACACCTCTAGATGGAATCTAACAGTTTTTTAAACCTTTCGGTTCCAAATTAAATGTTGACGTTTTTCTTTCAAAATCTAATTTTTATTGACAACTAACGAACATTAATTTCATGCAAGTATAGGGTAATACAACATACAAAAATATAAAGGAAATCTTGTATTAACATTCTCCAACCTCCAGACGTATTAATCCATTCACTGGACGGACTAATCTCCCAGTAGAGGTACAAATCTCCACCGATCGAATGTGACCATCACGACCTGGAAATGTCTTAGTTACCCTGCCAAGTTTCCAGTGATTTCGACTACTATCGTTTGGAACTGCTATTACTTCTCCGGTTTTTATATCGTCTATTTTCCTATACCATTTGCTTCTTTTTTGTAATTTCAGAAGATATTCTTTGAGCCACCTACGCCAAAACTGATCTGCCATATGCTGAGAGATACGCCATTGCTTTCGGCCATAGAGGTCTCCAGCTCTAAAAATTCCAGGTAAGTTTTCTGAATTAGCGCTACCTATCAAAAAGTGCATAGGTGTTAAGGAATCCATATCCCCATTATTGCAGGAGACGTAACTGATTGGGCGCGTATTCACTGTTTTCTCAGCTTCTAACAACAATGTATGCAGGAGCTCTTCTGATGGTGTTTGTTCCTTTAGAGTTATGTACAAAATCTTTTTAATGGATTGTATCATCCTCTCCCAAACACCACCCATGAATGGCGCAGCTGGACAATTAAAAATCCATTTTATTTTGTACTTTGACAATCGTGTTATGATTTGATCATGATCTAATTCTTCTAAATTTTTTCTTATCTCGTTTTCAGCCCCTACAAAGTTAGTCCCATTATCTGAATGGATCTCTAGTGGTTGTCCTCTTCTACTGATGAATCTTTGCAGGGCCATGAAAAAAGAATCAGTCGTCAAAGTCTTCGCAATTTCAATATGAACAGCTCTTGTGTTCATACAGGTGAAGAGTACCCCGTATCGTTTCTCTTGGCTCCTTTTGACCTTCACTAAAAGTGGTCCAAAATAGTCAACACCTGTATAACTAAATGGTCTCGTGAATAGCTTCATTCGGGATTCTGCAAGAGGTGACATCTCTGGTTGTCTGGGTCGCGCTTTTTTCACTTTGCAGAATTGACAATTTCGTATGCTCATCTTAACACTCTGCCTCATTTTGATTATGCAGAACTTCTGCCTCAAGTTATTGAGGACGGTTTCGTGTCCAATGTGATTAACTAACTCGTGATAATGTCTAATCAATAAATCAACCCATTTTTCCTTCTTCGAAGAAGGTAAAATTATTGGATATTTGGTATCGAATGCAACATCTGCATATTTTATTCTGCTATCCATTCTCAAGATTCCATGTTGGTCAATAAAAGGCGACAATTCCCATAATGTGTCTTTCTTCACCAACTCCTTTCCGTTACTCAAAATTTCAATTTCTTTGTGGAAATGCTCATTCTGGATTTGTTTCCACCACAATATTTCTGCATTTTCTATCTCTTCCGGGCTCAGAGTATTTTTGTTCTTCTCTGTCTTTCTGGCATTTTTTATAAATCGTAACATCCAAGCTGTTGCTCTGATGAGACGAAACCATTTGGAGAATCTCTCTATATTTGGCACTGAGAATGATTTCTTCGTTATAAGACATACTAATCCTTTATTATTCGATTTCCATACATTCGTTTCCTTGGGCCGTTCTGATTCAGAATATTTCAGAAAAGAGGGTCCTTGAAACCATACTGAATCTGAAGAAAAATCTAGTTGAGTTCCTTCTTTGGTGGCTAAATCAGCAGGATTCATTTTCGATGGCAACCAGTTCCATTCTGAAACATCAGTTAATTGGGAGATCTCGTCGACTCTATGGGCTTCATAGGTCTTCAGTTTGCAAGTCTCTGATCTGATCCATTTCAACACAATTTCTGAGTCTGTCCAATACACCTTTTTGGTTAATTTACAAGTTGTTTCTTTCTCGATTTGGTATCCCATTCTAGCAGCAATAACAGCTCCATTCAGCTCCATTCTGGGTACTGAAGTTAACTTATTCAGTGGTCCCAGTTTGCATTTTGACGAAATCATGGACAATTCAATTTTATCATTTGTCTCAGCTCTGAAATAGGCAATAGCAGAGAACGCTTTGTTACTTGCGTCACAGAAAACATGAAGTTGTACTTCTTCAGGACTATGAGGGAAATTATGTCGTGGAATTTTTAAACTATTCAAAATCTCAAGAGACCTGCACCACTGCTGCCATTTACAAAACACATCTTCAGGTACTGAATCATCCCATTCGATCTTTCTTGCCCAACATTCTTGAAATATAAGTCTACCTTTTATTACTAAAGGCGATAAAAATCCAATAGGATCGAATATAGTCATAACAATTCTCAAAATTTCTCGTTTTGTAGGTATTCTTTCACCATGCAGCAATTCAGTTGGAATATTTTTGAACGTGTTCTCGAATATAAATATATCTTCTTCGGTATTCCAAACTAGACCAAGAATCCTTTCATGATGATTGGAATCGAATGTCATTGTGCACGAATTTGCCAAATATTCAGAAGGAATCGTCTGTAAAACTTCAGCCGAATTAGAAAACCAATTAACCATTTGAAAACCGCCTCGTCTGTGAGTTTCGATTACTTGTTTTATTGTTTTTGAAGCATCTGGTACGGAATCTCTGCAATCCAAATAATCATCTACCCAGTGTTGTTCTAACATAATCTTCATTATTTTCGGAAATTCTTCTTGGAATTGGTTGGCGTTGTGATTTTTAACAAATTGGGCAATAGAAGGGGAACATACTGCTCCAAAAATGGCAACTTTCATCTGGTATACCTCAGGTTCTTGAACTCTATCCATACCGCGGAATAAAAATCTTTGGCAACTTCTATCTTCCTTTCGAATGACAACCTGATGGAACATATCACGGATGTCACCGCAGAAAGCATATTTCTTTTTTCTGAAGCGCCATAGTATAGCTACCAGCGAAGGATAAAAGTCAGGACCTTTAAGCAAGAAGTCATTCAAACTCATATCATGACTTTTTGCAGCCGCATCAAACACAAACCGAAGTTTTCCAGGTTTTTTTACGTTTTTTACTCCAAAATGTGGGAGATACCAAATCTTTCCGTTGTCTTCTTGTATCTCTTTTTGTGATAATTTTTCAGCAAATCCTTTGTTAACATATTCTGTGATTTTATTGCAATATTGCTCTGCAAACTCTGCGTCCTATATTTTCCTCTCTCCACGGTAATCCTATTTCAAATCTGTCGCCAATTCGATTAATAGTTTTTTCAAAAATCCGGACAGCTTTTTTGTCTTCTTTGGACGTTTTCGGAAGATTGAGAGGATCGGTATTCTCAATTTTGAAATTTTTCTTAATCATTCTTACTAAATAATCCTCATCATGATGACACAGATTAACATTCAGTCTTGTCTCGCTAGCTATATAAGGGCCGTGGACCACCCATCCTAAATTTGTTCTGCTGAAAGCGGGTTGGTCGTGTCTAGGATGAATTATTTTTCTGGTAGTCATCACATGAACGTTATCTTGACCTATGAGTATTTTTGGCCGAACATGTTCCACAGATTTCAGAATTAGCCTATCTAAGTATCGATATTTGTCACAGAGGTAGTCAGAATCGATATCTTGCTCAGGTAGTGATAAATTTTGGATAACTCTTGCACTATTTATCCTATAAGCTTTTTTCTCTCCAATAATTTCAAAATTAACCATCATTGAATTATTATCGCTATGAGTTATTTGATTCGTCCACTGTAAACATACCGGAACAACTGGACCCTCCAGTTTCAGTTTTTTTGCAACATCTCCATCAATTAATGTGACTGTGGACCCTTCATCTAGTAGTGCGTAGGTTTCGAATGTCTCCGCATTTGCAAGAAGTTTCTCCTTGATAACTTTGAGAATCGCTGAAGATTTTCCACCTATGTGGCCAACAAATTCAGAGCCACCCCTTTCTTCTTTTATTTCTTCGTGATTTTGTTCTTCAAGAATACTTTTTTCCTCTATGAAGTCTCTCTTTGTATGTAACAGACGATTGTGTTTTCTTCTACATTCATCTATATTGCAGAAAGTTTTGGAAAAACATTTTTTCACTGGATGGCCGGAGTTCAAGCATTTGAAGCAAAGATTCTGTGCTTGAACATATTTGATCCTATCATCGACGGATTTCTCAAGAAACACTTTACAGTTGAAGAGTTTATGATGCTCCAACTTACATAATCCACATATTTCTGGCATTCTTTGGACTATATTCATAATTTTTTCTTTTCTTTCGGGGATGTGGTTATTCTGATATGTGTATATTTGGGATGACGTTGATACTGACATTAATAAATTCACTTCGGTCTTCAACCAATCTGAGAAATCTTTGAGATTCACTCCATATTTTATTTCATCTTGTTTTATTTTCTGTTGCGCCCATGCTCTTCTAGAATTTCGAGGTAATTTGTCTTCAAGTTTCATCAGGAGATCGGGGTTTTCGAGGTATCTGCTATTTCCAGTATTTATCATGGAAATAACCATATTGGAAACAGTTACAGAAAATTGTAAAAATGTATCCACCGAATCTTCTCTAGGATTAACACACCGTCTAGCTATCTCTATTTGATTGATTATGATCCAGTCACTTCTACCAAAATTCAAAGTTAATGTATCAATTATAGAATCCACATTTTCTGGACTGCAAAACAAGTCTCTAACGAGATCTCGGGCTTTTCCTTTGAGACAATATTGGAGTCGACACATATTATCAGAATTTGATAGACCTTTTTCAATCGTTGTGGGACGAAATTCATCTAACCAGAAGGGAAATTCATTTACGTTACCGTAGAAGTTCTGGAGTTGATTTATTGATTGTTTGTTCACTAACTTTTCTAAATTTACATTGAGTTGTTTCATGCAATCGACCAGAGTTTGATTTTCCTTTTCAGTACTTCTTTCTCCTGCGATGCTGGGCAAAGCTGATCTGCGATTTTTAATTTCAGTTATTTCTTCTATTCCATGGGACTCCATTTGCCCATTTTTTAATGTAATCATTCTTATCGATACTACATTCATCATTAAAATAACTGGATTTTTCTGAGTTTGTACATGTACTATTCATTGATCGACTCAGAGCTTCTTTCTCTCTGTAGAGTTTTTTTATTTGCAAATCAATTAGTTGTTGTTTCAATTCATTCTCTCTTGCTTCTAAATCATCTTCATATTTTCTAGACGACCTTTTTTTGCTTTTTGTTGCTTCACTTTGACGTTTTGAACAGCCGTTTCCAGATATAGATTTTTCGTAATTCTGTACATTCACTGTTGTGTCTTTGACGAAATCACCATCAATCTTTTGCTGAGTCATCGTTGTCTTCCTTTCTGCTAGTCGTACTTGACCATCTAAACTGCTTTCTCCATATCTTCTTGGTGGTATTCCATGGTTCATTCGGCCACTTTTTCGGATACCGCCTTCCATTTCTTTGCTTTTAATCGAAGGACCAATTGATAAATTCCACTGATAACACCTCTAGATGGAATCTAACAGTTTTTTAAACCTTTCGGTTCCAAATTAAATGTTGACGTTTTTCTTTCAAAATCTAATTTTTATTGACAACTAACGAACACTCATTTCATGCAAGTATAGGGTAATACAACATACAAAAATATAAAGGAAATCTTGTATTAACAGCAACCACACCAACGCTTGCGCGAGTGTGGTTGCCTAAAGCTCGAGGTTATGTTTTGATAACATTTTGATTTAGTGATTTGATTAATCAACGAGTATGGAAATTTTTTCGAGAATTGTGAAGTTGATATGAATTAATAGTGAGTGCTTATTTAGTTTTGGTCAAAGTTTGGTGTTGTGTCATTATAGCAGCTTGCTAGTTGTAAGTTTGTGTTTTGATAATAACCAATCAGGAGTCGAACTACAGAATCGAAAACACATCATATACATATCCAGTAGCCAATCAAGACCCGAACTACAAAATCGAAAACATGATGTTTTCATTTATCAACACAAAAATTTCAACCAATCATAACACGCTATTTTAGCATAAGTGAAATAATCACCAAAATGATGAGCAGCTACCGAATTTCAAATCGATTGGAACATTGGATGATTGAAAGTGGTTCAAAATTGACTTGCAAGAATTAATCCAGACACATTAAAACTTGTAAACAGAAAAATTCGAAATAAATGCGACCAATTTTGATTTTGATCATTTGTAGCTTTGTAACAAGAACAAAGAAAAGTTCTGAATACGAAATAATCCTCAGGTTCCGTAATATCGGAACCTGACCATATACTACAATTGTGCCTAAATGCCAGCTCTACCCAAATTCTCAATAAATTACTCCCTTTCCTTTTAGATGGAGAAAACCTGTCAATTTCACAAGCTTATAAAATTGAGCGCCACTATTCTGTCACGTAGCTTTTGTTACTGTAATTTGGACCCGAAGTACCTAAGTTAAGAATTATTATGGTATACATAAACACTGTTCGAATAACAGCATATGTTAGTCAGTTATTATTACGGCAGGAACAAACAATAAAAACAGTAAAAATACAGGATTGTGAAGATAAAAGTTAATTATAATTAGAAATTTCTAATATTTAAAAGATATGAGATATGATAAAAGATATGAGATATCACTAAAAATTAAAAAGTATTGTTGTTTTTCGTGAGTAGTTAATCTTTTGAACAATTTTTTTAGAGTATCTTGTTTACAATAAAAAAAGACCATAACATTAATTTCGTCATGAGTCATTTTTAATGGCCATTACATATTAAACTGCGATAATCAGCCCTATGCTGTATCACTATGCTGTGTCAGACGATATCCCAACGTAAATTGGGATAACGCCTGACCCTCATATTGATCTGAGGCCTGACCGCTAAACATAACGGAAGTGATACAGCATAGGGCTGAATTTCTCACTTTCATTTTGGACTTCCATTGTCTCAATTGTTACGTTGAACACGACGTGACGTTTCAATCGGTATGGTATCTCGATCGTTATCAAATGCTTAATGGGGTAAAAGTTATGTTGCATTTTCAATTTTCAAAATTATTTAAAAATGTTTAGTGTTTGAAGTTCCAAACAGATAAGTTATGTTCCGTTATTCAGTTTTCAAAATTATTCAAAAGTGCCTCAGTAGGTACTCGAAATTTCAAAGCACTTTCTGAAAATACTCTTCAAAAGCTGAACGTCTTCAAAAGCTGACAATGCTCAAAAGCGATTTATATTTTTTTTAAATTTATTTACGTACAACAGTAAAAGATAAATTCGTGAGTTTCAAGGCAATATTTTTTATAAGATGAGGGAAACAAAGCAAACTGATAAATAAAAAAGAATAAACTATGTCATATGTTGTTAGCTGTGTAAAAAAGTCATAACGGTTCTTGAAACTGTTTGTACTCGAGGCTGCCACGACATCTGATGGCGGTAGAGTATTCCACTTCGTGAAGATTCTCACTCAGACAGGGTAGATTGAGCTGAATCAGTCGTTGGTCTAAGGAGAGTTGGTTGAATCCTCTTGCCATCCTGGTGGCGTTGCGTTGGACCCTCTCGAAGAGTTGGATGTCTTTTAATAGGGGGACCAAATTTGGACAGCATATTCCAAGTAGTGGCCGATGGATGTTTTATAAAGTTTACTGAATAGTCTTTTATCAGGATGGACGAAACATTTGTCAAGTAGGTAAGTACGACTGTTAGCTTTTTTAACAACGGCTGTCACTTGGTCAGCAGCAGTAAGTTTTTTATTGAAGATAACTCCCAGGTTACTATATGGTTGTCTACTTTGGGAATTGATGATTTGTTGCCCAAGAGAAAATTGAATATTGGATTGCTATAACCGATGTAACACACAAACACTTGTTGACATTTAGAGGAAAAATTCAAATTCATGGAACCTTGTCAAATGCCTTGGAAAAGTCGAGGAAAGAGGGGTCTATGAATCTGGTCCATTTTGTCCAGGAAATAGAGTAAGTTGATCTTCCAGGATTAAAACCATATTGTGTGGATGGGATCACACCGTTTCCAAGCAAAAAGGGTAAGATGGTTATCTACAATTATTCTCTCCAGAATTTTGGCACATACGGACATCAGGCTAATTGGTCTGTAGTTCCCGGGATCGATGACGCAGTCGCACCCCCAGAGAGTACAGATTGAGGCCAGGCCCTCAAAGGAAACCTGGGACACCGCGAAAGAAGTCATCACCTACAGGAAGGTAGAATGGGCCATAGCAACCTTTAGTCCATTCAAATCAGCAGGGCCAGACAAAATCCAACCTGTATTGTTACAGAACGGAACAGACCTACTGATTCCACACCTAGTCACGTTGTTTAGGGCGAGCCTCGCCTACAGGTATGTACCCAGCACCTGGCGAAGGTCAAAGGTGGTCTTCATACCTAAGCCGGGGAAACCATCATATGCCCAGGCTAAGGCATTCAGACCAATTTGTCTCTCATCGTTTATGCTCAAAACGACGGAAAAACTAGTTGATAGCAACATCCGAGATAAATATACAGAATGTCCAATTTTCTCGGAGCACCAACATGCCTATCAACCTGGAAAATTCTGCCAAACGGCGCTGCACAGCCTAGTAGGCAGGATTGAAAAATCTCTTATGAATAAAGAGATTGCACTCACAGCGTTTCTTGACGTAGAAGGGGCGTTTGATAACACATCTTATGCGTCCATCACATCAGCCCTCACGAAAAGAAACGTTGATCCAGCCCTAAACCACTGGATATCTGCCATGCTTGGCTCTAGGGCAGTACAAGCCTCCCTGTTCGGGGACACAATGGAGGTAAGGGCCACGAGAGGCTGCCCTCAGGGGGAGTACTATCCCATCTACTGTGGAATCTCGAGGTGGACGGACTCCTTGTAGATCTGAATCGGAGAGGAGTATTTGCCCAGGGCTATGCGGACGATATCGTCATAATGGTCAACGGGAAGTACATGGGGGTCTGTGTGGAGCTGATGCAATTAGCCCTCACAGACGTACAGATGTGGTTCACGAGGGAGAACCTCAGGATCAACCCTCAAAAAACGACAATAGTTCCTATCACCAGAAAAAGAAACCTGGAGACCAACAGAGCTCTCCGAATCTTTGGTGAAAGTGTACAGATGTCAGGAGAGACGAAATACTTGGGGCTAAACCTGGATTCAACGCTCACCTGGAACAAACATCTGGAAAAAGTGCTGAAAAGAGCAAGTACATAATTAATGATGGCCAGACACTCCTTTGGCAAAACATGGGGACTTGGACCCAAACAGTCTCTCTGGCTATATATACACAGCAATTGTTAGGCCCTTGATATCGTACGGAGCCCTGCTGTGGTGGCCAAAGATAGAACAAGTGACAACCAGGGGGAAGCTGGCTAGCTTACAAAGACTGGCCATGCTCGGTGTCATTGGTGCTATGTCCAGCATATCGACAATTAGCTTGCAGGTAATCCTAAACCTCCCTCCCCTTCATTTGCATCAGAGGCGAGGATAGAGGCATCCAGACTAAAATGTCTGGGCCAATGGAGGGGCAATAACCAAGGCCACTCCAGCATACTGGAGGTCATAAGAATCGACACGTCTGAGATGCCGTCGGACAAAATGACTACAACATACTCCTGTGATGGAACATACACCACCATCATAGGAGATGGGGAAGTTACATCAAGGGCCATACCAATGCTGTCAAGAGGGCAAATCTGGTACACGGATGGCTCAAAGACTAACAAAGAAGTAGGGGCTGGAATATACGGGGAGAGACCGAGGCAAGACATCAGTCTAAGCCTCGGTACTCAAGCCTCTGTATTCCAAGCCGAGGTAACGGCAATCTCCGTCTGCACGAGAGAGATTCTAAGGAGGGGTCCTAGAAACCAACCCATAGCAATTCTCTCCGACAGTCAGGCGGCGATTAAAGCCCTGCGTTCATGTAGTTCACTTCCAAACTGGTTTGGGAGGCACACCAAAACCTTAACGACCTGGGAGCACAGAACAGGGTAAAACTTGTCTGGGTACCAGGTCATAAGGGCATACAGGGAAATGAGAGCGCAGATGCCCTAGCAAGAGCGGGGGCAGCAACAACTCTCACTGGACCAGAACCAGCCTGCGGAATCCCGTTTGGGGATATCAAGCAGGACACAAAGAAATGGGTTAAAAACTATCATCAATCTCTCCGGGAGAGTGCCTCAGGCAATACTCACGGAAAGAAGATGATGGGGCCAACCAACCGGCTATCAAGACACCTTCTTGAACTAAGCCGATACTCTCTCAGGAAGGTGGTAGGACAGATGACAGGCCACTGCCACCTGAGAAAACACCTGTAACTGTTGGGATACAACAAGAGTCCACACAATGCAGATTTTGTGATGATGAGGACGAAACAGCCTCTCACATGTTTGAATGCGATGCTCTGGCTCGTATGAGGATGGATATCTTCGGACACTGCGGTGCAGAAGATACCATCCTGCAGGAAAACCTTGTGAAAAATCTCCAGGAGTGCATTAAGAGATCCGGAGTACTCACAAGATAGACCTGATAGCGGGGTGCAGAAAGGTTCTATACAGAACTACCTGCACTTCAGCCACTGGCTAGCCCCGCCATCTAATAATAATAAATAATAATCCCGGGATCGAGTTTGTCTCCTTTTTATAAATAGGAATGACAGAGGCTAAACGCCAATAAATGGGAAGAAAGGAGTGAAGAAGAGTATTTAAAATTATGGCTAACGTGTTTTGCGAGATCAGATGTGTTTTCAAAATAAATGATGGTATATTATCCGGCTCGGCTAAGACACCTGTTTTGACATTCCTTGGTTTTTCCTCCACTATTTCAGTTTTGAAAATACACATAAGCTCAAGAGTTTTGACATTTTGGTAAGATTGGGGTAGCGCTGTATTTTCAACTGGCGACAAAGATTGTATCGGATTCACATATACGGTTTCAGTGTCAAGGAGAATAATTGGTATAGAGACCTTTGACGAGAGCTTAGTTCTACAGTATTTACAAAAGGTCCTGGAACCTTTTTCCACAATATTTTATTCATAGTTCTGTTTGGCCATTTTTAGGTCTTGAGGAAAATCAGAAAAGTAAGAACGATGAATCTCATCATCTTCAAGGGACTTAGTTGATAGATACTTCTTCCAGAGCTTACGTTTTTTATGGGAGTGGTGGATATAATGTCTCATCAATTCATTCATGCTGCTGTTTTTTTAATGACGTAGGGACAGTTACCGATAGCATCATGAAGTGAATTGCAGAAGAACAATCCACAATATTAGTGACTCGGAAGATTGTAACAAATAATAAATCGATAAACGATCAACAAATTTATTCAGATCACACTGACAGTAAAATCTGACAACTCAAAATATTTGCATGACTTTACACAACTGTCATATTCCAAAAACTATACTGGAACGTAGATTATAAAAATATTTAACATTCTCCAATCTCCAGCTTGAGAATACTGTTCACAGTTCTAACTAAAGTGCCCTCTTGAGTTTTAATTTCCATGTTCTGGTATTTCTTTAGAAACCCTTCCAAGAATCCATTTTTTTCGGAACTTGATGTCAGGAAAAGCTACATCACCTACTCGCAAATGCTGCTTTTTTTCGTACCACTTGCTTCTCTTTCTGAACGGAGAAATATACTCTTTGCATCATCTTTTCCAATACCTTTCCGACATCAACTGGGCATCTTCCCCTGCTTTGGCCCATAAATATCACTAGGTCCGAATACTCCAGGAAAATTCGATGTATTAGCTGAACCAATTAGAAAATGCATTGGAGTAAGAGCTTAAAGTTCACCACATTCACTCGAAACACAGCTTATAAGTCTAAAATTGAACTTTGGATCTACATATCAGAAGGAATTGAAGACAAGATCTACATATAGTTATCAATAAGTTGAACCGTACGTAGCAGATTGGGCGAACAGGGCAGCACTGCACAAAGATGAAAATCTTGAGTGGGAGAATTCCTACTGAAAATTAGAAGGCAAAAGAAATACCTCATGTGTGTGTGAAATCTTCAGCGAAAAAATTTATTTTACTCATAAAAATGATATATCCAGCTCTTGAAATTGCTTTCCTGAAAGGCTTACCTGATATATGGAAAATCTAAGTTGAAACATAAAAAAATTGATAATCAAGCAGACATTAAAACCTTTACAAGATTACTAAACCTTGGCAGAGACGATTGGATTATTTTTAGTCAAATTAATAAGGCTAAGAACTGTGCGAACCCAAGAGAAGGTAATATTGAATCCTCCATGGACATCTCGCGACCATTGTTACAAATATATGGTAGTTGCTATGAGTACCACCCACAACTCTCACCTAGATAATCCCAAGGAAAATTACTTTCTTTTGCAAAATGTTTTGCTTGAATATTTTTCAGCCACAAAATTTCTGCACTCTATTATTCTTCAGGTTGCTGCTCACAGAACTTCAGAACTACGTGAATTCTTATTCTTACATTTCTTCTCTTGGTATCATCATTGTTTATATAGAAGATAGTTAGTCAGCCTTATGGGATTATAATTGGATCAAAATGGATGCGATATGTAGATGGCGATAGTGAGCTCGCATCCAAGTCATGTCGTAACTTGATTGAAACAATGGGACAGCATTAAAATCGGGGTTTTTTGAAGGAACCTGCATTAAAATGACGTCAAATATTCAAGTTTGTAACTAATCACGCTAGATGACACTAGCGTTTGGAGTCCAATGACTTTTCCTCAGGCATTGACTATCTTACTTCTATATAAACAATGGTATCATGATATATTGTTTGTTTCTTTTTCTCACTGACGATTTCAATTTATTGCAAAATCTCAAGATCTATGGTATTGTGCGGATAAATTTCAACCGTTTGAAGAATCTGCTTGCTTCAGGCAATGGAAATGAGGTTTCTTTCAGAACTGTAACGATTTCAATAGCAATGTCTCCTTGCAATTGGTTCATCTGTTCAGTGGGTCATTGATCTCCTGGCTTCTTTAAAAAAGATGGGCCTTGACGCCACAACAATGAATTCATGAAATCTGGTAAAGGTTTTAATGTCAATGATTGCCAATTTTTCAATGTTTGATTTTAGATTTTTCATACAATTAGTAAGCATTTCAGGAAAGCAATTTGAAGAGCTGGAGATATCCGCTGAAGATTTCACACACACAGAGGAGGTATTCTTTTGTCTTCTAATTTACAGTAGGAATTCTCCCACTCAAGCTTTTCATCTATGTGCAGTGCTGCCCTGTTTACCCAATCTGCTACGTATGGTTCAACATTTATTGATTTATTTATTATAAATCAAAACCCAACAGACAGAGTCCATTGATAGGGCCGCATTAAATTACACAACGTTTACATCTTGCATACTTCACATAATCAATAAGCACACAGTCGGTAGATTTAATATTAACAGAATTTTGAAAATGAAAAAATAAAACATGTTCACAGCAAAATACTCAATTATCACAGATATATTTGCATGAATTCAACAATTTTAAAAGTATCGTTTAAACTATTCAATTTATGACAAGTATTACAAATTGACATTTAGTAAGTAAGACGAACTGAGTGTATCAATATGAACAGATTTTATAGGTTGTACAATAAATAAAAAATTTCACACAAAACAAATGCTCAAATATATACACAAATATTATACTTACACATACAGGGTGTCCGATAAACCTTGTACAATATTGGAACTGGTGATAGACCAGGTAATGGCTGTTCAGAATATCGGAATTTCACCTCAGTAAAAATATCACCGTTTTCGAGATAATGGGCATTTTAAGAATATCTGGAAAATCGCTACCTAACCTTGGATTTTTGAGTGCCCTGTATACAAATTGAGAAGAATTCAAATATCTTCGCTGCTGAAAATTACTGATGAGTGATGCTTTCAGATGCACAGAATAGTTTTTCAGAAAGTGAAAAAAAAATCAAGAAATGAGGGTAAAATGACAGATTTGAGTTTCATCAATTTTTTTTTAAAGTTTGATATTATATTGTGTGAAAGAAACAACCAATTGGAAGTGGACATTCGTTTCAAAAGAATACTCATTTTGTCCAGACTCTACCATGGTATAAAACAAACTATAATTATTTTTGGAGAAAGTGATTTCCATTGAATTAGGCGTGGTTTTATTCTAGGCTTCCATCAACTTTTATACTTAAAATGTGGAAATGATTATTAATAATAAAGAATAGACTTCTTGGTAGCATTAAATAGTATGTCAAAAAAAATAACTTTTCATGTAATTAAGCCTAATAAAATTATCGAAATGAAATTTCGATTATCCGACATGGCACCGATTAATACGAATTCTTGTGATAAATGTCGCAATTGTCCAAAATCCAGAATCCAACGAAGTTTCAGAGACCCTCAGATATACAGGATGTAACCAAATAAGTGTATCATTTTTTAAGAGGTGAATCCTTGTCGAAAATTAAAAACTTTTCTAACTGCTGTATTGTGTCCGTAGAAGCAAAAGTTTCCTAATGAAAAAATAAAATAGAGCATGAAATGATCTTCTGTAAGTAGAATTGAAAAAATCTAGTGGGTGGCTGTCACATATTGTTTGAACAACTTGTGACTTCTGTCGTAGTTTTTTGAAATTATTCGGCCTGTTTCTTTCAGTGGTAGGTATTTGTTTCTTCATAATACCGTACACACGTTATACTCCCCGAGAATATGAGCATATGCACAATGCCACTCAGAGAATCGCAGATTTGGGGGCTATAACCTATAACGCATTTGAAATGGTTTTTTTGAAAGGATGTCGTCTCTGCGTACGAGTGGATGGAAAATAACATTTTTGTAATATTAATTGGTGCGTTTTATTGTAGACAGAAATGCTGTTCTCGTAGAAGTAGAATTTGACACATCTGTTTTTTTGACACCAAAAATATCTACTTTCTCTACTTTCACTACGATCAAATTTGAGGGTAGCAAAAGTAGATAATTGGTTGAAAAATGAAAATTCCTAAGTCGTAGCAGAAATAATTGACACTATTGACATTGAAAGTAGTTTGAAACATATTATGGACTTTAATTTCTATACATTTCAGTTTGGTTTTATTTTGAAGCTCAAAAAACTTCATTTACACACATTAAAACGATTTTGGAAGTGAACAGTCTCTAGTTAAAATGAATATGAGTGTTATGGATGTAAGTAAAGTTATAGATGGAAATGTTCAAATACGTATAGGTTGTACAACGACTTTTATTGATATAATAAAGAAGGTGGGTTCACATTGATTCTCAATTCATTGAAAACCTCCGTTAAACCTTCTTTTTAAAATAATATCCTGAACAAATATACAAATGGATACCAAAAAAGAAGATGATGACCCTGAAAGTAGCGAAAGTTTAAAAACATCAGTGGGATGATATAGAAACATTGTGTCACATCGATTTATGTATGATGTATTGAGAAAATTGTCCAGATAAATATGAAAGAAATATTTTTCAGTTCCTATTTGTTCCCAACCTACAAATGTGCTATCATTTTTTAAAGATAATTCCGGCATATTTGCTACTTCACTCAAAGCTGCCTCGAAAGTGGAAGGTGTGAAGGTTTAGGAATCACTTCTTCATAATGATTTTTACATTCTGAAAAAGTTTCCTGAGTGAAAATTACTCAAAGAATTCGCATATATGTTAAGTTTATTGCACTTGAAATATTCCCGCCTAGATCTAATCCTCGAATAGATATAATACTACTCGCGACTTCTTCCAACATGTATTTCGGCTGTGGCAGTTGTTTATGAAAGCAAATTATTCATATTGAATGTATCATTTATAATAATGAAAACTATGAGTTTCAAACTTTTTACAGATATTTAGGAAATTTTAGAATTATCTGACTTCTATTGGAAACCCTGAAATTGCATTTTTATGATACTCTACTTCTTCTACTAGTAGATGTAAACTCTAGTGGTCAATGAAACGCGGCTATTCAGTGCGATGTTTAATAATCGTTATTGTGGTTATTCAAAAAAACGTTGAATTAGTATTTACTTCATTACATCTCATTGAATGCTTCTAAGCAGTTGATTCGTTATTTCTCATAATTATTTAATCATTTCATCTTGATAGGATAAAAATAAAAGACATTACTGACATAGTCTAATGGAGTTGATTTTAGCTCAGAGTAACATCACACTCTAATATAATCGAAATTCTACTCTTTCCAAAAATAATTATCGTATGTTTTATACCATGGTAGAGTCTGGACAAAATGGGCATTCTTTTGTAATGAATATCCAAGTCCACTTGGTTATGTTTTTTTCAAACAATAATGTCAAACTGTTGTTAAAAAAAAATTGGTAAAACTCAAATCTGACTTTAAAGAGAAACATTCTCAATTGAAAATTGAATCAATACATGACTCCTCAACTATCTGAATGGAAATGCAAATTTTCACTTTCAGATTTTTTCTCTCAAGTTATATAGGGTCTTTCTCAATATCTATCAGATGTAGTTCAATGTCCAGCGTGGCCTTTGCCGGGGAAGTAGTTGTTTTCTGTTAGATATTATAAAAAGTAACTTCAATTTTATCGTAGGGTTTTTCCATTTCCAGAGGAGTCATGTTTTGATTCAATTTTCAATTGAGAACGTTTCTCTTTAAAACATGAATCCCTTCCACGAGAGGTGTTATCTTATACGATGGAAAACATCGACTAAATTCCAACTTTCACTCGCAGATGATTCCACAACTGACTTTATGAACATCCTGTTCATATTTTCAATGAAATCATCAAATCTGACATTTTACCCTCATTTCTTGAAAAATGGTATCGTTTTCTGAAAACTGTTTTGTACGTCTGAAAGCATCACTCATCAGTAATCTTTAGCACCAAAGATATTTAAATTGGTCCCAATTTGTAGACATGGCACTCAAAAATCCAAGATAAGGTAGTGATTTTCCAGAAATTTTAAAAATGCTCATTATCTCGAAAACGGTGTGATTTTTACTGAGGTGAAATTCCGATATTCTGAACAGTCGTGACCTGATCTATCACCAGTTTCAAGATTGTACAAGGTTTACCGGACACCCTGTATACAAAATTCACTCAAACATATTGATAACTAGATGTAGATCTTGTCTTCAATTCCTTCTGATATGTAGATCCAGAGTTCTTCTTTGACCCTCTGGTAGATGATTTCTTTATGGATTCTTTCTCTTGGCGGATAGATGCTAACTCGAGAGAAAGTAATTTTCTTTGAATCCCACTTTCTCTTTCATTAAGTCGGCGTAGTTTGTCATCGCTTTTATAACAGCTGTGAGATGAATTCGCAATTTCGATATGCTCTTCTATTATAACAGGTTCTATATGTCTACTGGATATTCTCTTCAATCCTTCTTCATCAGTTCCATACCTTCTAGGGGGAACACCAAAATTTATCTATGCACTCCTAGCACTTGAAGTTTCTAGAGTTCTGGTAAAGACATTACTTTCCAATGATTCTTTCTCTTCCGGAAGAACCAATGTTACAATCCACAATATAGTGCCTCGGAAGATTGTAACAAATAATAAATGGATAAACACTCAGCAAATTTATTCAGATCACACTGACAGTAAAATCTGACAACTACAACTCGAAATTTTTGGATGGTTTTTCACCAATGTCGTATTCCAAAAAATATACGGGAACGTAGATTATAAAAATATTTAACACACATTTAAACTTTTTCTAACTCTTGAACCTTGAAGATTCTTGTCAACCAAAAGCGTTGTGAATTAGAAAGATAGCGGAACTCATCTGCAATATCATGTATAATCATGTAGAGGTGTAATTTGTGACAATTGTGCCACTTAATAGGTTCTTGCTAGGTGGACGAAAGAAAAGAAGAAGGTTGATGAAGGGCTATTAAAAATGTGTCTAAAGTTGATAAAAGGGATTTTTTATTTCAAATGCATACAGTCTACTGCATATTGTCTGCACAATCACAGACTGCTTCCTCGAATATACTCACAGCTAGACGCAAGAAATAAATATGACCTATTTACAATTTTTATTTTTATACAACTAAATAAATGCAAACGTTAACAGATGATGGAAGATATAACAGTCTCTCAAACTTGATTTTATTTATTGCACTCATTCTTCATCAATTAAAATCTTTGAAACATTGCTGACCAACACTTTCATAGATTATTGATTACTTTGAAGAATTAATTGATTCAATAATGTTCTCCCATAAGCACAACAACCAGCGCAGTCCACCCTGTGAAAGGACGACATCCACTTCCTTCCCCAGTTTTGTCATTATACTGCTCCCAAACATAGCCTGTCCTATGATACTGTTTCATCACATTATTTATCACATTTTCCCTCAACTCCCTGTATATTTTCCCTGCAAGAGAACTGTATGGCCCTGGCACCGTCGAATAGTGATGCAGAGCCCTTGCAGCCAAAAAGTTGATGTTTACCCAAATCTGACCCCTCCAGTAAGGAGGATCGTGTTCCGTATTCCGTTTCATATAAAGCGGAGAGGATTTCGACAAGGAACGTAAACCATAATGGGTCCACAGTAGGTCAGGGTTATGTAAATCATGCAAAATTTTCTCTAACTTCGGAGAATCGGCGTCTAGAATTTGCAACAAAAAGGGAAACAAACTGACATAGCCGAATGTGGAATCTACCAGTCTGTACTCGGGAGTTTTGAGCACCACCCTGTACATCTCCAAATTTTGGTTTTGCGACCTTGGTAAAGGCTTTGGCCGCTCGAGTCGAACCGCATCCGTATGCAGTCCATAATCCGCGTAAGTTCCAGAAAAGTCTGACCAATGCAAGCTGTCCATAACCTCATTGTTGGTTAGGTATTCGGCAGTCTGTTCGTATTTATATCCGTCTATATCCAGAATTTGAGCTAATTTGGCCATTGTCTTCGCAGCTATGGCAATCCAACAGTATAAGTCAATGTGGCGTTCATCTTCTGTGGGGTGTGAAGCTCTAGGGTAGTCATCCAGACCTGATGTTAGGGTTTTAGGATTCAGTTCTCTATTAGAATCAGCATCACGACCGCGCCATCTATAGGAGCCAGGGAGGGTGCCTTTTTGAGTGGTGTTGAACCAGTTGAACCAAGCCTAGAAAAAATGTGAAGCTGAGTTTTCCACTTAGAATAAATTAATACAAGAGAAAGTCAAAATAAAAAGAAATATGTTAGTGACAATGCAGATATGAAAAATGGAAATTGAAAAACTGAAATAAAAATGTTTCTCAGCCAGGACTTAAACCCTAACACTCTAAGTTCAGCCTCTCATGTTAGTAAAAATGTTAAATCTCACCTGTAACCTTGGATACAGCCTCTCTAAAGAAAGCAACCTTTCTTCTGTTAAATTAGTTCCATATCTATTCAGAATGTTTTCGAGTGTAAGGAAGAATGTTGGAGGATTGGCATTGGTGTTTCTCTGAACAACAAATTCATTAGGTACTTTGGCTAGAGCTTCCACGCCCAGAATTTGTTCCCTGGGAATCCATCCTTCGACATTGATCAAATCAAACCAATGACTTATGATATCCAATTCAATGTCAATGTCCCACTGGGAAATCAGAAGACCATGAAATCCCTCGTCCCACAAAAATCCTCTTGGGAAAAAACTCCTGGAATGAAGACAAACTTGTTATACCGGGTGTAACAGGATCATGGTACACCCCCCGTATCTCCGTTAGTTTTAAAGGTAATAGATTGAAATTTGGGATATCCCATATACATAATAAGCGGCACTTTTTAACCTATAAATGACTTTTTTTTCACTTCCGGCTTCGAAAAATCGAAATCCCGTCAAAAATACTAAATTGCGTTTTTTATGAGCAAGTAAAGTTTTTTTGATGGGAGCGTTCCGTTCTCTTGAACTCGAGAATTGGGGCCCTGGCCACTTTTCTTGTTCCCTGCTAGCCTTATTAGTTTCCAGTAGATTTTATCAAGACATTTCATTGCACCAAAACCAGATGGCTCCAAAGGCTACAGAAATAGGAACAAAGTATAGTAGTCTGTTGCTAAACTTTGACAACTCCGTC
The DNA here is from genome assembly GCA_944452925.2 of Chrysolina oricalcia. Taxonomy (NCBI): domain Eukaryota; kingdom Metazoa; phylum Arthropoda; class Insecta; order Coleoptera; family Chrysomelidae; genus Chrysolina; species Chrysolina oricalcia. Next base: position 26,278,339 of record OX101812.2, on the reverse strand, counting down.
GGTCAGTTTTTTCTGCCTTTTCACCTGCAGATCATACGGAAAATGCATTCCGACCAATTTGTGACGGTGTTATAGTATGAGAAATAAACGGTGATAAGTTCCCAAATGACACATTTATCATCATAAATTGGGACCCTCGACATACCATCAAGATGCTTTCCATCCTAATTCAATAATTTAGTCTATAAGTTTCCAGAACCAGTTTGAGCTCAACAGAAGTAATCATCGTCTTTTGCCAGGATTGGCAACAATTTCTATCCAACACACAGAACAAGCAATATACCCCAGACTTGTTATCAACCTCACAACGATATAAGTGATAATAATATAATATGTTTATTGTCTAAGAATACAAATTCTTGATACAAACTGAATGTCATCAATGAATAATATTTCATACGGAGTTTTGATTCGGGGGCATTCCACAAACTCGATCACTATTTTCAAATGTCAGAATAGCGATAAGAATCATGGGAAATGTAGGATATAGTGAAGATTGTCGTCCTCTTTTTATTCACTTTGAAATCATGTCATTTCCCACTTTATATAATTACGTTGTTTTAATGGGAATTCACAAAAATATTAAGATGTTTTTAAAACACTCCAATAATCATACTCAACAAGATCTGCATGTTTATTGAATAATAGAAGACATAGGTTAGAAATTCCTAAAAAAATTGCTGAATTTAAATTTAGATTATTGTCTCCATCAATCAGTTTAATCTTTGGATTTCAGAAATATCAAAAATAGAACCGTTATCTGAACGTGGAGAGGTGGAAGCACCCGGAAACGGCAGGAGAGGCAGGAGGGTGGTTCCTTACCTTCATGATTAGCCAAGAGACAGCCCAGGCCTTGGAGGAGCAGGGCATGATCCTCTATTACGACCTGTTACCATGACGGTGCGCAGAGTGCCGACGGGCGGTCCTTTGGTTAAAACAGGGAAGGGACTATCCCAATCCAAATAAGAGGACGCGATGACGATGTTGAAGGTAGGCCAAATCAATCTGCAGCAGAGTATAGATGCAACCGGGAACTGGAAAGCACCGTAACTGGTATGTCTGAGATAGTTTTAATACAGGAACCATACGTTTACAGGAAGAAAGTGAGGGGTTTGGGAAGAAGCAGCTACCAGCTACTTGTGGGCAAGGCAGACGGAGAGAAAGTACCATGGACAGCAATCCTGGCGTCCAGAGACCCCAAAGTAGTCCCTGTACCGCAGCTGGGGACCAGGGACGCTACAGTTGCCGTCTTAGAAATCAAGGTTAGAGGAATCAAACATAGGGTAATAGTGGGAAGCGTGTATCTACCGTATGATGATGCGCAGGCAACTGAGGATTTATTAAAGATTATAAGGTATAGTAAGGAAAATGGTCTGCGCATGATATTGGGGTGCGATGTCAACGCGCAAAGCACGATGTGGGACAGCACGAAAGTCAATGCGAGTGGTAAAACACTACCTGAGTAGCTAGCAACGACCAGTTTGGAGATACTGAATAGTAGGCCAATCAACAGGGCTATCAACCTCAACTTAAATTGCTCCGCCGATAATTTTTTTTTAAATTGTAGAACACAGTGTGCACATTACTTCTGAGAAAAATTATCACCTCCAGGGGGTGGAACCCCCCCAAAAAACGCGCTGAAATTAATTTTTGAGGTAATTTCGAAATATCTCAGAAAATTTAATTTAAATCAAAAAAAATAACTTGACATTCAGAAAGAGTACAAATTTTTTCAAAAAAACTGTCCCTTCCGAAATTTTGAGAAATCGCACGGTAATCTTGAAAAAAATTGTTGAAGTTATATGCTTTCTCAATGGGGCAGGTGTTGCGTCGGCTCCCGCCAACGTGCATTTTTCAACCAGCAAGTAAAGTTCTATAACTCCTCACATAAATGTTCAATTCGGATAAATCTTACGTCATTTTGAAGATAAAAATCGCAGCTTTGTATTCTGGTATTATTTTTATTTATACGCGCAGTTGCCAGCTGCAAAATTGCAATTGAAGATCTTATAATATTAAAGTTCCTGACTTCGTGAAATAATGCTTGTGATTACTGAAATAATGTCTTATCACTTAAAATGAACAGTTGAGGACTACTTCATTGTCAAATTGCATAACGTTTAACCGGTCCAAATAATGTTGGTTTTAAATACGAGTGTTTTTAATTCTTCGCATATTTTAGGTTACAAAATCTTGAGAGAGTTTATAAATTCAAATGCTAATAACTCAGAGATAAAAGCACGTATCCACATGAATGAAAAACCAGTTTGCAGAAAAAACCCTGCTCTTATTGAAAATATTCATACAAATTTGGTTACTTGTACAAATTTTAAATGAAATCCAGTAAATCTTTTAAGTACTTAATATAGAGGTTACTCGGCATTTGATCGCATTATTGTTCTATGGAAAGAAAAATAAAATCAGTCCTTGATAGAATATGGGGATTCGAGACCGAAGAAGACAGTGCACCAAAGGAAACTGTCCCGAAGTGTACCTGCTTTAAACTCATTGAAATTCTAAAACCTGAAAACTATCGGTTTGGGACCTTGTCAATACGGCAGCTAGCGCGCCGCTGTATAGTATACAGCGGCGCGGTTCTGTCAGTGCGCCGCGGCAGCAGTCAACGTTGCTCTATGTCAGATAATATAAAAGTTCCTCTGCAGAAAACACTGGATACTGGGATAACATCGATAGTCGGAGACGAGGAAACATCTCTTAGTGCTTTGTCACTGTTCAACTCAGCTCTGTTTCAAAATATCGCAATGTCAGATATGACTTACATTTCCAAAATTCCAAAGGTCTACCTAGGAATTCAGGAGAAAATGTCAGTTCGTTATTAACATGTTATTGAATGGAACTTGCTTAAAATGCATAAATGCTTATGATTTTATACGCTCATTCAAAAATTTACCTGCAGAATATCATAAATGTTTACCTAGTTGACAAAGTTTTTTCTATTCAACGGAAAGTGCCCAGTGTTAGTGTTGTTTCAGAACTTGGCCATGATGTTACTCAAAATTTTAAAGGTCCAAGTAGGAATTTAGGGGAAACTACCAATTTTTTATTGACATTTTTGTGAATCAAACTTGCTCAACACTCCCATAAGTGTACCCGCTTTGATTTTTATGTGCTATATGTACCAATGTTTGTAATAAATGTACCAAAGATATCTGTAGAAACTTGCAACGAGACAGAAGGTTCCATAGCAACCTTGAAGAAACCAGATGGGACATGCACAACTTCTTCCGAAGATTGGCTCAGATATCTGCTGGAGGTACACTTCCCGGATGATGTCGAAGATGACCAACGAGCTCTGCCATCACAGCAGGTCCCCCATGGGGACTGGCAACTGGCAGAGAGGGTCGTTAAGTCCGATGCCATAGCCTGGGCGGAAGACGAGTTCAACTCATATAAGGCAGCAGGACCTAACGGAATTTTTCCAGCAATGCTACGGAAGGGCATGGAACTTCTTGCCCCAATCTTGGGAAGGATATTCCAGTCCAGTATAGCACTGGGGTACGTTCCAAAGGTCTGAAAGTCAGCGAGAGTAGTCTTCATCTCCAAAGCGGAGAAAAAAGACTACACAATACCAAAGTCCTTTAGACCCATCAGCCTAACACCGTTCCCGCTTAAAACGCTGGAAAAAGTGGTGGACAGATTCCTGATGGAGGGGCCCCTAAGTGTGAGCCCATTCCACAGAAATCAGCATGCATAATGAATCGGCCCTCCACACTGTGGTGCGAAGGATCGAAAGGACATTAAGGTTCAAAGAGGTAACATTAGGAGTGTTTTTCGATGTGGAAGGTGCATTCGACAAGGCAAAGACAGCGACTATAGAGGCAGCACTAATGGCCGGAGGGACGTTCAACTGGGTTGTATCGTCGCTTACTAGGAGAAAGGTCAATGGGGTATCCCGGGGGGACATCAGATTGGAATCCGAGGTGGGAGGGGGTTGCCCTCAGGGAAGCTGCCTCTCTCCCCATCAATGGTGCTTAGTCATGGATGAACTCCTGGGTTAACTCACAAATGAAGGTTTCGATGCCCAGTCATATGCGGACGATGGAGTTGTCCTCATTAGCGGACGATTCATCGGTGTCGTCTGCGACCGTATGCTGGCAGCCTGTAGAATAATTGAAAAATGGTGCGGTGAAGCAGGGTGAATCCAACAAAAACAGAGATGATCCTGTTCACCAAACGAAGGAAAAAAGACGGATTCAGGCCACCTATCATGTTTGGGCAAGAGCTGGAGCTAGTCCAGCAGGTCAAATACCTGGGGGTAGTCCTCGACTCAAAACTTTCATGGGCGCCGCATGTAGATACAATTATTCAAAATTCGGTAACTGAGGAGAATCGTAGGAGGCAACTGGGGTACCAACACAGAGATCATGCGTTGGCTTTACACGGCAGTCGTAAGACCAAAGATCCATTATGGGTCAGCCGTGTGGTGGCCAGGCGCACAGAACAGCACAATAGGTCGAAGACTTAGCAAAGCCCAGAGGTTGGCCTGTTTGGTAATAACGGGCGCAATGAGAACGACTCCAACCGCAGTGTTGGAAGTACTGCTGAGACTGCCACCGCTTCCAGTCTGGATCAAGAAGGAGGCAATGGCAGCTCATTTGAGGATGCGGGACTCGGGAGTCTGGGTAAACGAAGGAGCGAGGATAGGTCATACGGAAATCGCAAAGTGGGCGGAGCAGGAGATCTTGATCTCCGCCCTCAGAGTGACAAGCGCACAAGATGGACTGCGATGGAATAGAGAGTTTACTGTTACTATTCCGAGCAGAGAACAGTGGGATGGAAATACGGTGGAGTTTCGCATGGGAAGCCTAATATGTTATACGGACGGCTCGCGTCTGACTGACAAACACGCTTCGGATGCAGGCATCTACCTGGAGGAAAGAGAGGTTCTCGAAAGCTACGCCTTGGGTAGATATACAACAGTTTTTCAAGCTGAAGTGTTCACCATCATAACCGTAGCTACGAGCTAAGAGGTGAAAGAACGGTTCGAGCAGATAATTTATATCTGTTCGGATAGTCAGCCAATGCTCAGAGCCATCTACCATCCTGAACCAAGCGCAGCACTTGTTCAGGAATGCGGAGATGCGCTCGAGAAGCTAGCTGAAACGAAGGAAGTTCAGCTGGTATGCGTCCCGGGTCACAGAGGGGTGCGCGGATACGAGGTGACAGACGGACTTGCCAGATCCGGATCCGCAACGCCAAACCTCTTCAGCCCTCGACGAGTGGGCGGAAGAAGAGCTGAATAAACTTTGAAGGGGTAATACCGGCTGCAGGCAGTCGAAAGACTTTGTGGCCGGCTCCAGTAAGTCAAGGACGACATGGCTCATAGGCAGAAATCGCCAAGCACTACGCCTCCTTGTAGGAATACTAACAGGACATAACAAGTTAGGCAGACTCACTTCCTCGGCGAGTATGAGGCGTACGGGAGGCTAAGATTTGGAGCCTTCGGAGTTGAGAAACTCCAACAAGAGGAACTAATCGACTTGGAATGGTCGGACATACTGACCTTCATTAGGAGGTCACAAAGATTCGGAAAGGAAGACTAGGATGATGAATGTAGATAACTGGAGAACAGGGGATGGCAAAAGGGGTCCAGGCTGGCTGCGGTTGCGGCCTCCCCAAAGAACAACTACTACTACCTTTTCAAAAGTGGTTACTACATAATCGAAGAATATGCTGCTGATTCAAATTTGAAAAAGTTTGTTAATGGTGAAAAACTGAATGTACAAGAACTAAGACAATGATTAGAAATTTGTTTTCACACAGTGCAATTACAAATTTGAAAGCAAAAATGAAAAAGTTTCTACATCACAGGGCATCGTCGAAATATTCTTGCAAGTCGTGATAAGCTTTATCGCTTTATAGTATTTTTTTTTCTAAATATGAAAGTTATGTCTCTTTGATATCATTGGGAAATTTATTATACATACTAATTCTATTATATATCAATGAATCTTCAACAAAATGCGTTTTTGGGTATTGGAAGCCTCAGTTAATTTTACTGTCATGTGTGGTGTATGGCTATTTATTCATAGTTTTCCTCGTTTTTGTATGTAATTGATACGGTTTCCAATATGACTGTTGAAATGACGAAATGGATTCTATGTCTACGAAACAAGAGTTTATAGTAACCCCTCCCTTTCGCTCTACATAAGTAGTACCTGAGAGCCCTATTCTGTAGGACAAAAACCGACTGCATAATTTGTCTACTACAAACACACCAAAAGGGTACACCACCACTTTCGCTGCTGCAAACCCGAGTTCCGAATTTTTCAAGAGATAAACTTTGGCGGTACAGTTTTAGTTGAGAAAAAAATGCCTACGTCAAGTTTCTTTATCGATGATGCTCGTAACCCTTCGGTATTAAATAAATTTAAGAAATGATAAATCTCGAAATGTTACATTTTAGTTAGCCTATAGATTTTCTCCCTAAAAGAACACTTTATCGGTATTTCTTACCTTGAAGGTACAGCTGTATAAAGAGGAGCGCTCCAATAATATACAGGCTCTTTGGTATAGACACTTTGGACTTTAGATGCTCCATAAAAGTAACCAATTCCACCAACCATATTGCTCAAAGCTGCTTGAGCGAAGTCAATTTGTTTCTGATCATATCTAAAAATAAATTCAAATCAACTTGTTTAATGTCAAAATATTCAATAAGAATTACTCACCCTTTCTCTTTTAAACTGAATCTTTCTTCGAATTTATCGGTGAAGCGCTTTTGATGCCACTTCAAAGATTTGGTGTAGGTATCTCCAACCAAAGTCTCCTGTTTGTTCGTGAAACTACCAGACTCGAAAACAATATCAATACTGAATGGTACATTTCCGGTTAGTTGTATTGCTACGAAATTTGTATCTATCTAAAATACAAACAAGTGCTGTAATTGAAATACATAAAAATCAAAATATAGAAACAGTTTGTACAAGAAAACATTTTCAGAAGTTGTTGAGACATGTATCATAAACATTTTACCTTTTACTTAACACAAGTGGAAGCAGCACACAAACGGTGTCAACTACAAGAAGTCAACTACACATTTGTAGCTCAGTAAGAAGACTGAGACTAAAGGAAACATCCAACATCGCCACGGAGGTAGCTATAGCAATCTACGTGAAAAGCCGACCCAGAAATTGGAATGGTGAGAGGACATATAAAAGTGAAAATGTTCTAGTGGGTTACCTCTCAATTGGGAAAGCCACCATAGAAACGTCTTTCTGGATTTTTGGCCTTCGTCAGTACGGTGTATTCAAGTGAAAGGGTAATCAACACTTGGATGGAAGTTAACACAACAAGTCTTCGAGGTTTCTCTGAAATCTCTAAAGTCTTCTGAGTAAGCCACAAATGTGTAGTTGGCTTCCTGTAGTTGAATCCCTTTGTTTGCTGCTTCTTCTTGTAATGTTCACTTCCAACCAAGTGTTGATCACCGTTTCACTTGACTACACCATGCTGAATCAGTCTCATTGTCAAAACTACATTCGTAACCGACACTTCTATGCGTTTGGCGGATTGTTAACGCCAATAACTTGGTCTATTCTCTACGGTCGAATGTAGTCTAAAATTTAAAAAAAATCAAGTCAGAGTCAGGTCAGTCAGTTTAGCGGTTAGTAAATAGGTAATTGAAAGATTCGAACTGATAATTGGCTGTTAATAAAAGTTGATGACTTATTGTACTGAATATTATTATTGTGGAGGGCCCGAGGAAGATTTCTAACATTTGGTGTCAGAAGTGGGATTATTGTCAAGGAATTAATTTTCGGAGGGCATTTATGAGTATATTATGGCTAGAAGATAATTAAAGATTTGTTGGATTATTAAAAGAAGAGTATGTAAAAAAGCTTGCAGCTATTGTTATTATTCTACACCTTCCCAGACGAACTAAAGTAATATTTCCTTGACTTGAACTTTTTATTGAATTCAATGAAAATCACCGTGACAGGGGTAAATACCGTTTTTTATAGCACACACTCTATCTACTGAGTGGGTGGCCATTCAAAAACGGGGTTCCACTGAATCTTTTTTATTTGTTGTTTGATTCAAATGTTTTTCTTTTTTTGTTAAAAGAGTTTGAATAGCTCTCTTATACCGCCATAACTTTGAAATAAAATTCGAAATGTCAATGCCTTCTTCATTACTGTACTTGATATGGAATAGATTTCACTAATGACTCATATAAGTTGATTGTTTTCGTCTTTTGTTTTAACTTATCATCGTAGCAATATAAGATTCGAAGTCTGCAATTGAAAATTAGTTATTTTTTTTTAATGAATCTATGTCTGACGCAAGTTTAGAGAAAATAAAGATTGCCAATATTATTAATAACTGTTGATTAGGAATGGTTACAATTCAAACTAATAACAGTCTAATCAATCATTCTACATTAGAAAATTTCACGAGTGTGATGTCCAAAACGATAATCCGAAATACTTCGATAACGTAATTTAAATTTTTATTATGCTACATTTCGGTTAGGGATCCATATTTTTTCAGGAATTCCGGTAAAATCAATTTCAAAGTATTGCAAATCCAGTGGCAAGTCAAATTTCTCTTAAAAAAGTTGCTAATGTATTTTTTAGATTTTTGACAATGAACTAAATTCGAAGTAGACCATGAAATTTTAATTTTATTTCGAATTTATGGCACTGAAGTAAAGCTATCGATGCTGTATGAAATGAAATAAAACAAACGAAAAAAGTCTATTTAAAAACAAACTTTTATTAAACTATTCAACTAAAAAACAATATTTAATGAATGACGGTTCGATATTTTTAACTATTTTTAGGGATTTTTCCGATTGTATTTTCGCAAGTTTTGGCAACTTTTTTCGAGGAGAAGGAGGATCCGAGCCCCCGAGATTTTTTTATGTCGTAATTTCCTAAGACCGAAACCGTCGGAAGATTTTCCAAAGTCTTACGCATGAGGGGGATAAGAAGGTAAAATTATTCGAAATTGAATTTTTTTTTTTTACGAAACTCCCAGGTTTTCGGAGAAAACCCCTCAAAAGCAGAGCTTGTGCGAGCAAGGGAGATCCGGGACCTACAGTTTAAATAAAAGTGGAATCCGAACCACTTCAGCTCAGTGACACACGACCGGGGATCGATCCGGACCGTCTGGGTGGAAGCCAAACGCTCTAACACCTCGACCACTTCGCGAATTATTCGATGGTCCGATATTTTTCAACATTTTTTGCATTTGTTAGATTTTCAGAGGCCCAATTTTTTTATCGACAGTCAGACAGACAATTCGAGTTAAATAGAAGCTTAAGAAAAAGAACCTTTGAATCGGATGATAAATAAGTTCTTTTTAGAGGAATGTCTCTGCATCTTTGACTGTATATTTCTGAAGTGTATTCACAGCAGTTCCAAAATACACATTATAAATGTCACATTGATCAACTGGAATCAGTACATAGGTTCTTCTTGAAATATGTGTCATTCAAGTCGGATGGGGCTTATCCCCCCCAAGGTTATGACAACAACTTGCTGCTCGGCAGATACTCATTTTTATCTCTGGAAAATCGTAGATCATATTGTGCTTGCTTATTCCTTTTCAAACTAACAAACAATCTAATCGACTGCCCTGAACTATTGGACCAAATAAACTTTCATATCCCTCGTAGCAACTGCAGGCAGAAACCGTGCTTTTACTTACCTAAACCCAACACAAACATTCTTGTAAAATCTCCGTTGTATGCAACATGTAAAATAGTAAATGAAGTATGCTCTGGAATCGACATTCATAATGAACCAATAGGCTCTTTCAAGAAAAAATTAAAACAATTATTATATATAAAACAATCAACTCCATGTTCTCAATCATAATGGCATAACTATTTCACTAAAATCATCCTTATTGTATCTGCACACAATTGGACTATTTGTATTTGCATTATCTGTATTATTTGTATCTGGACTATCTGTATTACTCATAGTATTTGTATTTGTGTTATCTGTAATATTTGTAGAATGTGTATTTAATTACCTGTATTATTTGCACTATCTGTATTATCTGTATTTCTCAACTGAAACACCTAAACTGTCTTGTAATTGGGATTTATCCTGTTTAGACAATAAAAGTATTTTTTTTATTTATTTTTTTTAAGGCTGTTCCCTATATTTTCTGAAATGTCTGCTAAAATTTTTCGAACATCTCTAGTCCGATTTCAATGAAACATGCACCTATCTGTTCAGAATATCGTACTCTTGCCCGGAAAGTTATTTTCATTATTTATTGTAAAACATTTTGACCCAAACTAATTAAAATATAGATTTTTTTTCGAGTCAGACTACTTTTTGTGACAGTGCATAGAAATTCACTTTCTCATATAAATAGTATACAGGGTGTTAATTAAGTACGTTGACAAACTTCGGGAGGTGATTCTTTGAAGTTTTTCAGGACGAAAAGTTCATATATGTCCCAAACGGCTTGGTTTTCGAGATACAGGGCGATAAAAATACATTTTTTTCAAGATTTTTTAGAGTTAACTTCGACATTTTCGACAAAAATCAGTTCAAATTAGGCAAGTACAATCCATTCAATAGGGCGCACGATACAAAATAATGCATTTCTTAAATAATTCACAGGGTCCTCCTTTTTTCAGAGTCAAGCTTTGTTCAACCCTTCAGAATTTTTTTTTTCCGCCGCCACTGACATATTATGAGAAAGGAATAATCAATGTTGTTTCATTTAACATCTTTTTGATATCTTGCATTTTTTCATTTACTTGTACGGTTCAGGGGCTATAATGAAAATATTAATTTAAACATTTTCCAGTGTGGCATAACATTAGAAAATTTGAAAATTAAACATTTTCAATTATTGTAAATTGATGGAAATATTTTTTCAAAATTAGAAAAATCTACGATGAATAAAAATTATACAATAAAAAATGTAAAGACAAGCTTTTATACAAATGCACTGGAAATGAAAAAATAATTTGTTTGATTTTTTGTAGGTTATTCTGTGAGTATCAAAATCTTTCTGTACAAGATTACCTAGATCAAACAATGAAATGAATTATTTTTTCCTTTTCAGTGTATTGTATAAAAACTTTAAAATGTTTTCTTTTTATAATTTTCATTATTAACATTTTAGTTTATTTTTTATGTGAAACTGAAAATCTCCAACCCAAAAACCATCACATACCAATTTTGAACAGAATCGGATCATAATCACAAAACTCGTCCGCCATATTGGAGCCGCCATTTTGTTTTTTAACAAAAATTTTTTAATGCATTGTCACCGGAATTACGGAAACCTGCCAAATTTCAAATTATTCGGAGTATTAGAAGTGGGTCAAATTCAACTTTTATTAAATTGTTTGTTAGTTAGTTACAAGTGAAGCTAAATAAAAGCTTGTTATTGTAAAGATGTGATTTCTTTTTGTGATATCTAACAGAAAACTACTATCTCCCCGTCACTGCGGTACGCTGGATATTAAACTAGATCTGACAGATATTGGGAAAACCTTAACTTTCAACCTGAAGATTCTGATGGTAAAAATGTGCATTTTCATTGAGATATTTGATTAAAAATGTTTTTACCCATCAGTCTTGATAGAGAACTCATACAAATTTTTTGTTATTTTAAAAAAAGATATTTTTTAGTTTTCAATTGAACGTTTCCTTTTCAACATAAAAAACATCCGAAAGGTAATCCTGTAATGGAAGATAGTTAATAGGGTTTATCTAATAGTCGCAGATCATTACACATTTGATTTTCATTTATGAATCTCTGGTCATAACTCCGAAAAACTAAATCAAACAAATTTTTGTTTCCGTATGGAGTACATTATTTTATCAGAAATTTCGGTTTGTTTTTTCTTCTGCAGTAACGCAGAAATTTTGTAATCAATTTGAATTCATAAAAATAGCAAAGTGGGCTTAGATATTAATTCATTTATTTAAATATCAACAACTTGACAGTTATCGAAAGTTGAGAAACTGTCTCATTGTTAATTCTTCATTAGTGCAAGCTATAAAGCAGATTCATTCAATATTCCTTTGGATAAAATGGTTGAATATACAAATTCAGAAATGGCAGACATGCACTTAATGTATGGAATGGTAACGCTCGTGCCGCCAGACGAATGTATCTAGAAAAATTTCCACAACGTCATATTCCCAGCACACAAATGTTCATCAATATTCACTCCCGTCTTCGTGAAACGGGTACTTTCAAGAGGTCTGCTGTTCTCATAGGAAGACCCAGGAGAGTTAGAATAGTTCAGATAGAAGAAGCTGTACTTAACGAAATTGAGCAGCATCCAGACACCAGTACAAGACAAATTGCGGCACAGTTTAACGTAACCCATGTATTGGTATGGCAAATTTTAAAAGAGCAACAACTTTATCCCTATCACATACAGCGTGTTCAAGCTCTTCTGCCAAGGGATTTTCCAAAGAGATTAACTTTTTGCACTTGGATTCGAAATAAATTGTTGGAAAATCCATGGTTTTTATCTCAAGTGTTATTCACCGATGAGGCATACTTTTCCCGTAAAGCCATTATTAATTTTCACAACAATCATATGTGGGCTGATGAAAACCCACACGCCGTGATTTAAAACCATTTTCAAGAGACGTTTTCTGTGAATGTTTGGGTTGGAATTGTAGGGAATTTCCTTATCGGGCCACATTTTCTGCCTCATAGACTCAATGGTGACCATTATCGACATTTTCTTGAATTCATCTTACCTGGACTCCTAGAAGAGATCCCACTGAGGGAAAGAATTGGAACTTGGTTTATGCATGATGGTGCTCCAGTACACTTCAGATTGGTTGCACGCCAATATTTAGAAGAGAATTATTCTGATCGCTGGATTGGGCGTGGTGGGCCACAACTTTGGCCACCAAGGTCACCCGATATGAATCCACTTGATTTTTTCCTCTGGGGGCACCTTAAATCATTAGTGTACCGAACTCCAGTTCAAAGTGAAGAAGACCTGAGGAATCGCATACAGGAGTCATGCGGAATTATAAGAAACACTCCTGGTATTTTTGAGCGTGTCCGCCAGTCTATGGTTAGGCGCATAAACGCATGCATTGAAGTTGGCGGTGGCCATTTCCAGCAGCTGCTCTGACATATCAATTTCAATAATGGTCCTTTTCTGAACTTAATTTTATTCCTAGGGAATTTATGTTACTTTGCTCTAGTATTTGATAATAAAGTTATTCACTATTGAAAATGTCCAAAATTATTTTGCCATAATTAACTTTGTGCAATACATATTCAACCTGAGTTATGGTAAAAAATGTATGGAAGCTCCATAACATAACATTTTCTCTACACGAGCAGAAAATAGCTATTTGTGTAATGAGAACAAAATGACGTATTGCGTCACGCGCTAATCTTTGGAGAGTGGCAATGACACTTCGAGAAATGAATTATTTTATATCATGCGCACTATTGAATGGATTGTACTTGTCCAATTTGAACTAATTTGGATCGATTATTGTCGAAAATTTCGAAGTAAACTCCAAAAACTCCTAAAAAATGTTTTTGATCACCCTGTACTTCGAAAACCAAGCCGCTTGGGACATGTTTATATGAACTTTTCATCTTGAAACCTTTCAAAGAATCACCCTTCAAGTTTGTTAGACTATTTGCTTCTCAAATTTCTTTATGTTATGCGTTACTGGAAAATGTTTGCGTTAATATTTTCATTGTAACTCCTGAACCGTACAAGTAAATGAAAAACATCAAGAGAGCAAAAAGACGTTAAATGAAACAACATTCATTACTCCTTTCTCGTAATATGTCAGTGGCGGCGGAAAAAAAAATTCTGAAGGGTTGAACAAAGCTTGACTCTGAAAAAAGGAGGACCCTGTGAATTATTTGAGAAATTCATTATTTTGTATCGTGCGTACTATTGAATGGATTGTACTTGCCTAATTTGAACTGATTATTGTAGAAAATGTCGAAGTTAACTCTAAAAAATCTTGAAAAAAATGTATTTTTATCACCCTGTATCTCGAAAACCAAGCCGTTTGGGACATATGTTTATATGAACATTTCGTCCTGAAAACCGTCAAAGAATCACCTCCCGAAGTTTGTCAACGTACTTAATTAACACCCTGTATACTATGGATTGAAACAGTACAAATACTGAAAAGTGATAAATGAAAAGTGCACAATAACAGCCGTAACGTGGCGCATCATATCGATGCGAATCAATCTCGAATCAATTCGTTGGCCTAACAGTGACAGTGGCGAGACTATTTTTGTCGTAAACGGAAAAGATCCGTACGTCCCATTCAGTGTGATTTAGTGAGATTTATTTGTATTATCACCTTGAAGGTACGGAATGACCTCAATATTAATAAATCGAGAAACCAAAATCTTCATATTGTTGTCTTACCTTCTCATGTCCGGCAAAGTTCGGCAGTTGTCCGGCTAAAATAATTTTTTTAGCAGACTTCGGATTAATTTGAGCAAGTCTTAGTGACGAAATCACAGTTTCTTTGAGGAGATGTAATCCAGGGGCAGCGGTGCTTAAAAATGATTCGTGACTCAGTGAACCTGGAAGAATGAAATGAAAGAATCAACGGAACAACAAATAAGTTCCACTATACCAGTAGTGTTGGTGAACTTCAAAGTAAAAGGGCCCAAAGTGGAGGTTTCACCTCTAATTCCAGTTATTCTTGTTGCTGAATTTGTGGGTTCTATGAAGCCCTTTGTTTCTGCGTCCAAAGCTATATACCAAATAAGCGATACCTCTTCTTCTTTTGTTAAATTATTTTTCATCTGAAAATAAATAATCGACTGAATGTGTAGAATTCAGTATACCGGGTGTCCGCGTAAAGAGGCTCGCCTCTATAACTTTTGTTTTTAAAGATAATAAAATGACATTTAGCGGATATGTATACGACATAATACTGCCATTTCTGACGAGTGGATCAGCTTCATGCAACTTCTGATTTCATCGGAAGTGACTTTCGATTTTTAAATGGATTCACCTGGTATATTTGTACTTGTTTTGTCTCCTTATATCATTGGAAGGAATACATACAACTTACTGAAAGATTACCTGTCAAACCGCAAACAAATAGTAGAGATTGATGGAGTTACAAGTGACTCGAGAGCCGTCACGGAGTTCCACAGGGGACGGTACTCGGGCCACTTTTATTCACAATTTACGTAAACAGCTTGATGACATTTGGATTTGCAGGTAATCTCATTAGCTTCGCAGATGACATGGCCATTTTGTATGAAGGGGAAACCTGGGCAAATCTGAAGACAATAGCAGAACAAAACTTGAAACGAATATGTGACTGGTTCAAATGTAACACGCGAACTATGAATAATCACAAAACATATTACCTTCCTTTCACTTCTTATTCTAATCACTTACCCAATCTAGGCCCCCTAATAGTGAACAGCAGCACAAGCATTAAAGAAAAAGATCGGTCAAAGTATTTGGGAATAACAATAGACAGACATTTGAGATGGGACCTCCTCACCGAATGTGTGAAAAACAAACTGAGGGGTTTACTGAGTTAATTTAGATACCTCGCAGAATATCTGAATGCGAAAAATCTGAAAACATTATATTTTGCTCTCGTACAATCACAGCTGAATTATGGAATCCTGGCTTGGGGATGCGTGGCAGAAAGTAATTCACATAACTCGAGTATTGTTCAAAAATGGATTCTGAGAATCATCTACAAAAAAAACATAAGATACTCCTGTTATAATCAGAGAATGCTATTTTCGATATAAGGCAAATATTTTGTCAACTTATATTAATGAATATTCATAAAAATAAAATAAAATTAAAACCGTCAAATAGCATTCAATTGTATAAATGTTTAATGAAATTCCTTTACAAGACAAATATTAAGCTGTAGTTGGTTTTAGAGTTGGTATCCATGTGTAGACCTTTCCTTGTATGACATGTACCTATTAATCCGTGGTCTAATTGTTGTGTGTCTCAGAAAAAGTCGTCCCGAAGGACCCCTGGACGTGAAGCGTGTGTACCTGTCTATTCCTGTTGTACGGTCTTCAATTTCAAGCTCTTATTTCTTGTTGTTTTGTAGGGACCTATTTAATTAGAAATACTTCTATCATCTATACTATCAATACCACATACTCTACTTGTGTCTGGCCGAATGACGAAATGTCAAAGCCATAAAACAAACAAAAAAAAAAATTAAAACCGATTGAACATAATACGACACCCGAACAAAAAAGAAATCCTCAGTTGTACCTAACAGAAAAAAAAAATATCGGCCAACGATCTGTTGAATTTCTGGCACCCAAGATATATAATTTACTTACCGGACAATCTTAAGAACATGAAAAATTTCACAGCGTTCAAGTTTAACGTTAAAGTATGGATCACAAACACCGAGAGAAAATTTCTGAATGATCTCATCGACCTGAAATTTATGAATTAGCTTCAGTCCTACAAACCTGATGACCACACCCGATATAAGATACACAACCCTACTTGGAAACCCTCCTACGAACCATCGAAAATGTCAAACTAAACAGGATACGAACCAAAATACACAAACCCGTCAATACCCTATTACGACTATACCCGATTGAGACTATTTACACCCGATTACGACTATGTTACAAAACTTTATTATGAACACAACTCAAATATGACAAAATAAACTGGACTTAACCCAACATGAAAAGGATTTATTTCTTCTATGTAACCTTAAGCACCTATCTGAAAATATGCTCGAACTTCGTTCGATATTATGAAAATATTTATTGTTTGCTCTTACAGTATATCATTATTATTTTTTAATTAGTATTAATATCATTAAATTATGTACATGCCTTAGTAATTATCATTACTTACTTCAAGCTTCAGTGATTAATCATGTTTATTTTTCCTGTTGTATTACACCTTGTAAACAAGTTTTATTTTGTAGAAAATAAACATTATTACTATTATTATTATTATTATTAATACATCACTCATTTCAGTCATAACATTTTGGGAAAATACAACTTCAGTGTTTTCGGTAAAAATGTATTTGCGATTTCAAATTCAATTTTTAAATTTGTTTTACTAATTTTTTTAAATGGAAACATTGTGGCTCGTCTGATTGGAAAAAAGAACATTTTAGTGCGAATAATTGATATACGAATAAACCAAAAACACTCCCAAGAATAAAAAATTGAACCACTTTCATTCCAGACAATATACAGTGTCTCACTTCTCATAAAAACATTCCGTAACTTCTTTAACTATTGACGTAGAATTGTGAAATTTGCAGAATCAAGAGATACATAAAAATTAGCAAAATGGCCTAGAAGGGGTTATTTCAAGTTTCACTGTGTCCAAGACAAGGGTGGGATAGCATTAGGATCTCGGAAACGGAGGTACAAAGTTGGTTATATTAAAGAAAAGTTGTAGAATCCAAGGTCCTTTCATACAGAGTTTGCAAAAGTGGGCTATCTTTTGCTGATATTGCATTGGGAGTACCACGGCCCCATCTTATTTTTGCTCTATTTTTGTAAAATTTGTTTTTACGAAACTATATCAATGATATTACCCAAGTGAATATTACTACCAAGATCACTTTTTTGCAACCTTCCTTT
This sequence comes from Chrysolina oricalcia, assembly GCA_944452925.2. Lineage (NCBI taxonomy): Eukaryota > Metazoa > Arthropoda > Insecta > Coleoptera > Chrysomelidae > Chrysolina > Chrysolina oricalcia. Next base: position 26,260,756 of record OX101812.2, on the reverse strand, counting down.
GCTGCTGTGAATAATTATTGTTTTACCTATTTGAAAACTCTTAAAAGAATCAGAATAACGTTATTCAGGCAATTAACATGTAAGTAATTTGTTATTTGTAAATGGACATTTGTAAAACAATTAAATATTATTATTTACATGGTTTCATGGTTTTTAAACAATAACGCACCCAATAGCTACCTATTTACTTTTGCAGAAGCGAGTTGAAATGACAAGTACACTTTTTTCAATCCACCTTAATCATTTTGTTTTATCAGTTGTGTTGGTCACATGTTACTGGATACTTTATAATCTTAGTTTATTCTCAAAAGATACTTAATTTAAATAACGAGTTTACTGATAGAGTGTGGTATCAAATTAATATTAATAAAATGCTGTTTTTTCCTACCCCGACGAGCCACTCTGTTGACATTTGAAAAAAATTAGATGATACAAATTTTAAAATGAAATTTTACGTAGCAGATTTTTACCGAAAACAGTTGTAGTGTTATGAACATATTGTAGTCCTCGAGATTGAAAATTTGATTTCAAATTTTTTTTTTAATGTTGGCGTCTATAAGTGGTTATATTCAGAATGTTATATGGGAAAATTTACCAGGAATCCCATTTAAAAACCGAAAGTGTATGTCACTCCGGTAAAACTGGAAGTCACTTGTCAAAGAATGCAGTTTTATGGTTAACACATCCTCCAAATTTAATTTCATTATCTTCAAAAACAAAATAGTTATAGTAGAGTCACCTTCTGCGGACACCCGGTATATTGTTATGAGCGTTATAAAAAAGAGTTACGGAACATTGACGTTGCAAATACATTTTCAAGGATTTATAAAAAAAAACTGTTTATAAAGCAAGTCCCCATTGACAAAGATAGGGCAGTGTCCGCTATTACTTAATAGCTGCACCATCTCACAATGAAAACCAAATCTTCCTTCAATCCAGAACCTTTTTTATCCTCTGTAACAATAAATACGAAGTTATCTCATTGAAACCATAACATTTTCATTTTTTTTAATAACTGATTAAATAGCTACCAAAAGTTACAATACAGACATATCCAAAACTCTGAAACGATGTGAATATTTTTCATATTGATAGTGTCATGCATACATTTCTGTCGTTTTTGAATAAAAATGAAATGCTTTTCCCCCATCAACATGGTTTTACGCTTTTGAAATATAATATTTCGAAAAACTGTCTTACTTTAATTATCCGCAAAAGCTGCTGAAAACCGGGTTTTTTAGAGCCGAATTATATATTTTAGGTAAGATTGCCGTGGCCTAAACAGTGCATCAAGGTTCCATATTAGGCCACCTTCTCTTTCTCGTATATGCAAATGATCTCATTCACTTTCTACAGAATCCGTCAACGATCCAGTTGATAATGTATGCTGATGACACAAAAGTAATTTTGCGGTCGGAAAAAAGCAACTAACTGTAAATGTGCAAAAAACAGCAATAATTAATGTTTCCCTGAGTATCAAACCGAAACCCTCTCTGTCTTTGAAAATGATGATATAAGAGTAGATGTATCAGAAACAACTAAGTTACTTGGTGTCAGTAATAATAATAAATGGAGCTTGAAAACAAATATTGATAGTCTGCAAAACTACATTAGAATTGTGATGCATTGAGATTTATGTTCAATCACTGTAGCAAATCTATATTGTTAAGTCTTTATTATGCCAACATGAACAACATGTCATTTGGAAAGTCTAGGGTGGACGGTGGAGGGTCTCATGAGACAAATGCTCGAACGGAGAGCGCCGGTTCACCGATATCCGAAGCCAAGCAACGGTAAGCGAGGCCAGGATTTGGATGGGTGACCAAGGGACCTCCTTTCGATATTCTCCTCGGATCGTGCTAGGAATCGCACGTAAAAAGGTAAGACCTCGTTAATCCTTGGCTCGCACAAGTTTCGACTTTTGAGGGCTGCCGTTCGTAAGGGGACGACAGCTGGTTAACGGAAAAAACAATTTTAAAAAAACAATTTTTTAAAAAAACAATTTCAAGCGTAGCAGGCCTGAATGTGTACGAGTTGTGTATTTTTGTCTATCAGAACAGAGATAACTCTGCTCATAATAGACAAAATCAACTGCACGAAAGAAGTTGCTTTTCCATGCTTTTTCCAGGACAACACCATGCAAATCAGTTTCTTGGCTGAAAAGTCTACAATAAATTGGATCAGAGTATTAAAAATGCCCCTAATGTAAGCATATTCAAGATAGCATTAAAAACCTTTTGATAAATAACTAAGTAGTCTGTAGACGAATTTCTCTCATAAAAGGGAATATGTATAATATTTTTTTATTTGTTTAATCAATTTTTTACTTCGTTACAACATAGTAAAAAATATAAATACGGTTGAAAGTCTTGGAATTAATTTTTAAAATAATATATAAAATACCGATTGAATTTGACCTATTTGAACGCCTCCATTTTCGCGCGCTGTGGATGACGTCACCTGGCGCGATCAGTGTTGTTCTTCTTCAGTGTCGTGCGTTGAGACGTACTCTGATTGCTCTACTTGCTTGAAGTTGATATTTTATAAAAGAGTGAGATAAATGCAATACAAGTGTTAGAGAGAGATGAAGATATGGTGAAAGTGATCTCGATCAACCAGAGCAGTCTTCAATGAACAAGCCTTTCTATAGTTATGGCCATTGACAGTTGTTATTAATTAGGTTAGGGATTTGCAGTTTTAATCGCTATTACGATAATGGAAAACGCTAAAAGACCATTTTATAGGTATTGTCTAGTACCGGAATGCCAAAACACAATTATAAGTACACCAAATAAAGTATTTTTTCTGTTCCAAGAGATGCGAAAATACGTAAACAACGGTGTAAGATTATGAGAAGAGGCGAAGTATCTCCAATATCATATTTACATTGTTGTGAAGATCATTTCAATGTGAGTACATTGTATTTCGATAGTTAACATGAAGTGAATTGATAGAATTAAGTTTTGTATGCATAAATGTTTTGTATATCAAGCGGGAGATAACTCTGTTTATACCTGCCTCACCTAAATGACAAACGGAAAACTATCATTTAATAAACTATTACTACTTATCAGTTCAAGTATTGTCGGATTGTGCTTTGACAAAACCACTTTCAGTCATTGCTCTTGATAATTTACAATTGTCACTAGACCAAAATCGCACTATGTAATGGAAAACACTACAACTATATAAATAAAAACAAATTTTCTATGAAAAGGATAAATGTCATAACGTGCCATGTGACGTCATTCTTCGTTTTGACCAATGGTGATGCGTTTCGCAAATTTGAATTCCGTGCGCTTATTATGCACTTTTTGATTAAAGTTTTATGGAGTTAAATACAAAGTAAATGATAAACTAATGGTGTAGGTGTAATGTCAAGACAATAAAGTATCGGAGGTTAAAAAATCAAGTAAATTTAAATCACTTGCAAATTCCCTATTCGTTTGTGAATTGTGTCTGTTCACTTAATCAATATTTCTACAGGTATTTTTTTGTTTTTATTTAATAACATTTATTTCATATTCTAGAAATTTTCTTTGTTATTGTACAACTGTACCTTTCAACTAACGAAATAAATTATATTATTATTAACCAGTTATAACTCAGTCGTTATTTGAAGGAATAGATTACCAGAAAATCAACTGTTACTCTAGAAGTCCATTCACCTCCTCTATGTCCCCCTGGCCTTTTCACAAAGGAAGTTTGTAATTTGAATGGACCATCAACTATCTCTTGAATTCCGAAATTGTGGCCATCATGCTGCAACCATCCATATTTTCCTAAATTGTCTCCTTGTTCACACCAATGCCTACAATAATTATACAAGAAACTTGTTAATTTGCTCTAGGACTAAGGATCTGATAGTGCGCATAATAATATTAACGAAGCACTTGAAAGAATCGAACACAGACATTGAAATTTCGTCAAAGTAATTTTTTCACACTCCTTAATTCAACAAAAAAAAATCATTTATTAATTAATATTCAAGTGCATATCTTTGTATCCTTCAATCTACTGACAGAATAAGTTTTGTTTTTAATGATTTGTAAAAAAAATTCAGAAAGTATTTAGTTTGTAATACAAAATATGGAATAAACAATCTACTATTTTCAACTTTCAGAACTACTGAAATGAGGAATAACATAATAATACTGTCATAAACAGTTACACGGGTATACCCAACGGCTTAGCCAGTGCTGAAGAGGACCAAATGGCTGCTTTTCAAATATCTGTTGTAAATGTTGCTCACTTATCAAATTGAGGTGTGATTTCCGAATTACTAGAAAAAATAGAAATTGCTCGAAAAGTCTTAATTTTCATATGGTATGCTGAATTGAAATAATTTGAATAGCTCACATAACCTCAAATTTTTCGGGAAAATGGAAAAAACCAATTTTACAGTTATTATATTGATTTTTTTCTCGCCTGAAAATTGATTTTTTTTCACGAACTTTGGTGAAAATATAACTTATTGTTTCAAGTACGCTGTAATTTTTTTGTAGCGGAATAAAGATATTTTCTTTTTTTTGACAAATTCCGAAAAAACGACCCCATTTTCAACCGATAAAGTTATTCTTTTCGAGCTCGCCAGCCGCCAGTTTTTTCGTTGAAGCGTCTACTTTTAGATTATGTAATAGAAGAGTAGCACTACTGTAGAATTTTTTTCCAGAAAACGCGAAAAAAATAAAAAAACAGACTTTCAAAAATCTATTTTTTCAATTTTTGTTCTATACACATTTGTTAAAATTAACAGTTGAAACCTTTCGAGAATATTAATTTCATATTACCTTAATTGATTGTATAATAATTTTGCATTGTAAATATTGGTATGATCAATAAAATACTTCTCTTCTTCTTAACATTGTATGAACCTAAAAAATTAAAAAATTTGCATAAATTCAACTGAAGTCATTCCAAACTACACAGTAGATGCTCGAAGTGATCTCCATTCACTGCCTTACATGAGTATAAGTTACTCTTGAAACGTTGTCTGACGTTTTGGAGCATGTCTGGGGTTATTTGACAAAATCCGGTAATAATACGTTGACGTTACCTTTCAAAAGAACCTGGCTGAAAATCCCTGATGCCACATATTAATTTTGATTCGAATCGGACCATAATTACAAATTTCGTCAGCCATCTTGTTTTTTTTTGCATAGACAACCAAATCATAATTTTCGACCCTGAAGAACACCACATATCAATTTTGAATCGAATCGTACCTAATTGCTAATCTTGTCCGCCATTTTGGAGCCACCATTTTGTTTTTTTCCTTAGAAAAATTCCATACTGCATTGTCACCGAATTTATGTCAAATCAGCTTGCAAATGAAGTATCATAATTTGGTATACGGAACGTAAGAGCAAGAGGGCGCCAAAATAAAAAGATGGTAGCGAATTTTGACATAGCTGAATTCCTTATGAAATTATCTTTTCAAACTTACTACTTACTTACTTACTACTTTCCTTATACAAATTATTTGTGTAATAGTGACCAAGGGGTGGGGGGAGAGGTGTGACAGTTGAGGATATGATAGGAAGATATCCCCCTTAGATTAGCAATCGACCTGTTTTTGCATTTTTTTCACATGTGTTTTGAAGATATTCGATCTGTTTCGTTTTCGGTGCCCCACCCTGTATTTCTGAGTGCTCCAAAAATTTGCTCCTGTTATTAAGTATTTCCAGCAGAATTGTGAATATATATCGATATTTATTTATTTATTTGATCCATGCAAACTTATTGAGTTTTATTACATGGATTCTTATTATTAAGATTATACAATGTGAATGTAACTTAAAAATTAATGTTTTAATTCTACAAATAGTAAACTAAAATAGAACTGTTGGGTTACAGATTTAGGTGCATATATTTTTACGAAGATATATTCAGTATAATATTCAGTATTGAGTTATAGAATTTGGAATGTGGTAAAGTCCAATCAATATCTGTTATTTCATTAAATTCATTAGCTAGCTAATATCAAAAAGGTTGCAAGAGGTGCTCTAGTTGTAGATATCGACACAGAAATATTAAACATAGTTGTATGTCGAGTACAGCGTGAAGGAACATGAAACGGAATCATCTGAAGGATTTCGGGGGAATTAATACGATTATTTATTATTTTATAAATGAATATTAGGGTTGTCAAATTGCGTCTTTGTTCTAATATTAATATTTTGAATTCATTCCTTAACCGAGATGTATTAAATTGAAATCAGGCCATTTATGAAATTTTTTGAAATAAAGATTGCGAAGAAATTTTTTTTTAATCTTTTCGATTTCTTTTAAAGTAGTTTTGTATTCTCCTGTCCAAATTATTGAAGCAAATTCCAGTTTCGGTCTAACTAGAGTAAAGTGATTTAATTGTTTTTATATCATTGAATTCACGCGTTTGTCTCATTAAATATCCCAACATACGATTTGCAGATTTCACTAACGACATTATATGATTAGTGAAGGAAAAAAATACTATTATAAGTAATACCTAAGTCTTTCACCTCAGTTTTTCTATCCAGGACCTCTCCATCCATATGATATTCAAAGTTAATCAAATCTTTCAAGCGAGATATTTTTAACGTATAACATTTTTTATATTGAAGAATAACTTCTAAGTGTGACTCCAATTCACAATATTGTTGATGTCTTTGTGCAGTGATACGCAGTCTCTAACAGTTTGAATACGTTTAAAATTTTTGAAATCATCCGCAAAGAGCAGACAATGTGACTGATGTACGACCGAAGGCAAATCATTAATGAATAATAAGAATAGAAGAGGTCCTAGATTCGATCCCTGAGGAACACCGGAATTAGCATGGAATTTTCCCGAAGTGTTTCCATTATGTTTAACAATGAAATATCTACTTCTTAAGTAGTTTTTAATTAATTCAAGAAAATTCGTTGCTAAACCAAATTTACAAATTTTTTCCAAAAGCATATCATGATTTACTTGATCAAAGGCTTTACGGAAGTTCGTGAATACTGTATATAATTGAGATTTATTTTGTAAAGTTTCGAAAGCATGATTGCTAAATATAAATAAATTAGTATTTACTGACTTCTTGACCATAAAGCCATGCTGTTCAGGAGCTATGTATTTATTAGCGAATTTATACAGTTTGGATTATATAATTTGCTCCAATAGATTAGAGGGAGTGCATATAATTGAAACACCTCTATAATTTTCAATTCCTATTTTATTTCCCGATATGAATATAGGTATGGTAATAGATGTTTTCCAAACTTCAGGAAAAATATTTGACCTAGCTATTAAATTAAAAATATCTCTTAACCATTCATTACAGCCCTTCAAGATGTAAGGAGGGATGCCATCTATTCCTGCAGCTTTTTTGGGTTTTAGTTTTTTGACAACTTCGTTGTAGTTAGATTCAGTTATTGTATGTATTTGAAAAGAATCATTTGTAATACTAGAATTATCAAAGTTTAGATTGTAAGAGGCTTTTTCTTCACAGTAAACAGATGTAACCTCATCTGCCACCATTTCGCCATTATAAGTAAAGCTGCCCAAGCATGTTTAATTTTTTCTTTTACTATTCACATAATTCCAAAATTGATGTATATCTTTTGTAACATTCGATTCTAAATTTTTTATGTATTACTTTTCCTCCTTCCTAATTAAATTTTACGTAGTTCTTATATTCTCATTATTCAAATCAGACTTCATTTTAATTTTTCTATAGTAATTCTTCTCTTTCAGTAAAGTTTTAACTTCATTGGTGAACCAAACAGGATATTTTATAAATTCTATATTTAGGAACATTTTTTGCTACTATGTTGTTCCAAACGATACAAAATTTATCTGAAGCAACAAGAACGGGGTTCCAGTCGGCATCTCTTACATCTATACTTAGCTGTTGAAAGTTGGCTTTCTCAAAATTATACCAAGACTCCTGTACTTTCTGCGTTTCTTTTCTGATGTTTTTTGTATTGATTGTGAAATTAAGAGTTGGATGATATGGTGGATCACTCAAAACTACTGAATAAGATTGAAAACTATGGTTTTAGAGGCCTTGGTTATCAACTTATTGAGTCTTATCAGACAGACACAGTTGGTATCTGTCATGAAAGATCATAAACTGTATTACTCAAATAAAGTAAATATATAACAAAGTGTACCGCAAGAGTCAATACTTGGACCTATTCTACTTTTGCTTTATCTCTGCATCCTGGTAGTGTATATCAGTTTGCTGATCATACTGTTATCATTACGGGAAATAGTATTTCAGAACTTTCAACCAAATGCTCAACTTTGACGAATAAAAAGAGTAAGTGGTGCAACCATAATGAACTCCAGCTGAACGCAACTACAATAGGACTTGTTATATTCAACAATACAAATTTTGAAAAATAATCCTTGTATGTAAAGCTGCAAAGTAAATCAGTGTATGTTTTGTGAAGAAATATCCACACTTGTTTCCAAGGAACAGTGATCAGTACTCAACAAACATGAATGTAACAACTAGATTCCGCAATGAATTGGCAATCCCAAATCACAAGTCAACCCATTATGAAAACAGCCCATACTACTAGGCAATTAAGGCATATAGTTCCTTACACCAAGACTTGAAAATGACTATCACAGATGCTAAGAAATTTAGAATTTCACTAATAAGGTACTTGAAACAAGAACGCTTTTATATTTTTAACTGTTGGTGGCAATAAAACTTTATTTTATATTTCAATATGTATATTTTATATCTGTATATGTAAATGTCAGATCATAATGAACTTGATTTAATTTTTAACAATTTACTATTGTAAACTCTTACATTTGCTGTGTCCTTAATTTATTGTACTGCAATAAATGGATTATTATCATTATTATTAAATGGTGTTGACAATGATCTCTGAAGGCAAGACTTGCCAAATTTCTTATTGCCTTTCTCTGTCATCTGAATACCCTTGTTGCATTAATGAAGTTACCCCAAAGAAGAATGCCGTAGAATATGATTTTGAGGACATTCATGTTTGTTTTGTAACAGGTTTGAGTTGCCTCAATATAAATAGGACACTAGATAATTTGCCTAGCACATATTCTACTCAATTTAATCAATTATCAAGTTTAATACCGAATCGTGAAAAATTCTGTCCTTTTTGATAAATAGGATTTGAAGAAACAATAAAATTTTGAGTTTTGTTTTCATTTAGTTTGAGTTTATTTCTCGCGAACCAGCTTTTGCCTCGTTCTTATCATGTTTGGCAACTTTAGGTACAGCATCATAATTATGATTTACCTGGGCATATTAGGGTGGTGTCGTCAGCAAATAAGACTCATTTTATTGGTGCAATAGTCTGACTTGTCATATACTAGGAAAAGAAATGGAAGTAAGAGAGTATGTGAGAGAGGCATAACCAATGAGACTGATCTTTTTTTGTATAAAATTTCAATACTTCAGTGTATGTTTGAAAGCTGCACATATATGGGAATAATTTCCTAGTGCAGGTCATATGTAGAAATATCAAAACTTTTACTGATTTCAATTTGATAATCGTAACATTTCAGCTTGAAGAAAGCAATGTTGACTATATGGTTGATATATGAGCTCTATTACCTACTGATATATGAATAAATAATTGATTTCTACAAGACTAAAGCACCTCACAAGAATAACTAAAGTGAAAGACCAAGTTGGTAGAAAGAAAAAAAATCTATAACCTGATACCATCTCCTCCAGGCCTCAGTCTTCTGGGAAAATACCACATCAGACCAGTGACGAGCGAGTGGTGATCTCTTGTTTTCAAGCCAAAATAGGTGCCAGGTCTGTAAGTTCCCCAAAATAAATCTGGCACATCCAAACCACTATTCAATACAACCTTAAATAAATTAGACTGTGTTGGCTTGAACAGTTAAAGTTGTATCATCATACTCACTTTCTTATCATCAAAATGAGCGTTGATTCTAGTCTCTAAATATCCTATATAGCCAAAGTATACTGCTATACTCATAACACCTACGACAATAATTTGTTTCCAATAAGAGGAGAAACTTATTTTTTTAGACGATTTGCTCTTGGATGTTGTGCTCCCATTGCTGCTACTACTATTTGTACCTTTGTCGGCCTTATTGCTATCTAAATTTACTTGAGATCTGCGTTGACGAACCATTTTATCTTTTTTTTTATTTAATATAATAAATTACTATACTACGAACACGCGTCCTCAATTTATATTTGGCAGCATCCTGATTACAATAATAACATTTTTATTTCAACAATTTGAAAATTAAAATTTTAAATAAATATATCCACGATCCTGCTACATCCTTCCACTAGTCAACGTCATGTGTCACTCATGTCAGCTGTCAGCATTGTCAGCACTTTCCACAGAACAATCCCGATATAGTTCTGTGGAACTTCACGTCACACTTCATTCAGTTCAGTTGCAGTGTTGAGGCAGTTTCATATAATGGCAGCAGCAGTGGCGTCACCCCCCTCTATTGATAAGACAACCAATGGCAAACATGTTTAGACGACGCTGAAAATTCAAGGTCACGCTGATGAAAGTTTGATTCATTTAAACTTTTTGCAGTAAAATCTACTGATTTAACAAACAATTAGTTGAAAATTTCTATTCCAATGTCATTCAACAGCGTCAAAAGGGGCGGAGTCACTGCCACTAGTGCACTGCTACTTCCTTTATGTGGAATAGCCTTTGCAGTGCTCTTCTCTTTCGCTGTCCAAGAAAAATAAAGGCTCGTTTTTACCCTTGCGAATTTTGAATTTTTTTGCGATTTGTCATACTGCGAAACAATTGCGGTGAATGAACATAACATGCATTTTTCCATTATTTTTAGTCATTCATAAACATACTACGAAATAGTATGATGAATTATTATTCACCGCAATTTTTTGCCGAATATGAGTCAAATCGCAAAAAAATTCGAATATTTGCATGGGTATGGATGAGCCTTGATGTTCTTCTTGTCACTATATCATACTGTCACTAAATCCTATGCTGTGACTCATTGATCAAATAACAGTTTGATCAAACTGCCTGAAGTGACGTAATTTCTACTAGTTTATAGTTTCTCACACAATTGAACACATCAATTGCTCTGAACAATAAATCATTCGAATGAAGGATCGTCACAGATTGGATTAGCGAAGATGGAGCACTCTAGCTAAAACAACGGTCAAATTTTGCGTTTGGCCTTGAATTTTGACTATTCGTCAAATGTCAAATTATTTTCTTTTTAAAGCTGGGGTGCAATAGACGAGGAAAGTGATGACGTCACAAATGTGATTCTTGTCAAAAACTGATTCCAAACAAACCTCCGCCGAAGTTAAATCAGCTTGTCTGAAATTGTTTCCGTTGTTTTTCAACTTCTTCTGCCTGAGAAAACAAAATTCAAACAACCAAACACAAACTACTAATAAGCAAAACAACGAATTATCAACATAGAATGTCACCTAAAATTCTTTGTTTGGAAGTTTTTGACAAGAATGACATTTGTGACGACACACTCTCCTCGTCTATTACGAACACTCGATCCGTCGTTAGTTTGACACATATGTCAGATTTGAGCAATTATGAAAACCGATACAATTCAAAATATATTGCAACTTGAGTCGATATCAATGGTCTATATGGTAGACTTAATTCCACTCTATCTCTATTCAAAGAAATTTCATAATTTCGATTTCGTTTCGAATCGAAAACATACATCGTTCTAGCCTACGGATCGTGACAGCTTTCTTATCGAGTGTTCATAATCCCACCCCTGAACCTATGAGAGCAATTCCAAATTTTGCTTAGCATTTTTGCAAAAAATTCTCAAACGATAGCAAATTTATTGAAGCTCAATATTCAGAATTGAAGTACATTTCATGTGTTTTTCTGTTGTATTCCTTTTAGTTCGATCACAAACTGAAAATGTTTGTTTTCAGACTTTTCATACCCTTGTTCTCTGCCTTATTTTTGGGTGAAAATTGTAGCGTTATTGTTATTGTTATTGTTATTGTTATTGTTATTGTTATTGTTATTGTTATTGTTATTGTTATTGTTATTGTTATTGTTATTGTTATTGTTATTGTTATTGTTATTGTTATTGTTATTGTTATTGTTATTGTTATTGTTATTGTTATTGTTATTGTTATTGTTATTGTTATTGTTATTGTTATTGTTATTGTTATTGTTATAATTTTTTAGTGATAGTTCTAAGAAAACTGTAAGATTTTTCAGGTTTCTTATCCTAATAAAAAAAGAACCGCGTTCTCAAATGGAAAATTGCATGTATTTATGAAGATATAATGTTGATGATGATGATGATGATTATGAAGATATGATGATGATGATGTTGATGATTAGTTTTATACAAAATCTGTGGCAGCATCAAAAATACAAATTTCTGAAGAAGATTCTTATTTTTGTGTTGATAGTAAGGATATTGCAAGTTTGGTGGAAATTGGATTGGAGAGTAAATACATATTGATACCAGCACTTAGACAAGAATCGCGAAGACACAGTAAATCAAGCAACCCAAACGAACGTACATGATATTATGATATTATGATACACCTCAACTCAAACCACAAAAGAAATATCTTTGCAGACACCATAAGGAAAAGAAATGAAAGATTGACTGGAGGTAATATTATAGGTTTTTTTTGGATAATAATAGAAATTTTACGGATTTTAAGGCGAAATCACAGATGAAAAAAGAAGTGGAAACTAAACAAGCGAAACTTCAGCTTTGCGGTAATAGAGTCTTGCTGAAAATAAAGATATTTGAAAGGAAAATTTCAAGAGAGCATGTGAAAAATATAGTGAAATTCATATCGAATTCGGTCGAAATTGTGAGTATGATCTGAAGAACTGCAGATTCAACGGAAGGATATTAACAAAAAATAAGTTCAGATAAAATGCGCCTTATCTCTGTATTATACTAGTGGACCAAAAACCTATAAACAGAAGCAACCAGCACTCAATCATTTTATTTTCATGAGCGTCAATTTGAGATTATAGCAGACAAAATTTATATTCTTACAATGGATGAAGTTTCACTGAAAAGTAGAATATGATCTCAAAAGTGAGGAAATAATATGTTTTCAGGATTTGGGTGACTGGAAAAAATCTAATTTTTGAAATTTGGAAATTATTTTTCATGTTTATGATTCAGAGGAAAGGGATATGGTCTCGAACTCTGCTAAGTTTGCAAAGCGTTTAGGTGTTACTACAGAAAATTCTATATATTTTAGGTAAAAATAGCAGAAAACGTGTATTATATTTTTGATACTCCACATCTTCTCAAGGGTATAAGTAACAAATTACATATTAATGAAATAAATAGTCCAATTTGAAAACAAGGATGCGAAATGGAACTATATATTGAAAAACTACACGACTTTTGGAGAAAGAAAGAGATTTGAAAATGGCTACAATAAATGCTTTGCTTGTTTGATATCATAGCAAAAATTGAATAAAAACTTAGAAAATGCACAATTCTTGACGTATATTACAATAAATGGATAATGGGCCAATACCGGCTAAATTTCCCTACAGATTTCGTGCTCTAGGGGTAATCAGCCTTCACTATAGCATGCCACTGGCAAAAGTGATTCTTTTAACTAGCTCTGGGCCAATGTCGGCCAATCAACCAACGCAAGATTACGGATTGGACAATTTCATTTTGATATTTTGCCGATAATATCTCACCATGGCCAGTACTTAGCCGGCATTTCCATCATTGGTCCAGATGGTGGCAAGAGATTACATGTTTGTTGGAAATCTGATGAACTATATCAACTTGGGGAAACACTTCTCTTTTCGTAAGAGGTAATTTTGTGTTTAATCCAAAGGTTGAAAAATTCTTAAATTTATGGGATTTACTTTACTTGGCGGAGTTTTGCTCTCTGTCAGCATATTATATAGGGTCTACTTCCTGCAGATAACGCATGAATACATTGAAATAATTTTTCGGTAATTTTCACAAGGTCTATTTGGGAATGAAAATGAATGTAAAATAAATATTTTTAAATTTGACACACCGTTTGGATTTTAACCTTCTACAAGTAATCTATAGCAAGAAAAAAATCAATATTTTGTTCAAGAAATTAATAAACTGTTGAAATAAATTAGTAACTCGTCAAATGAGTTGAAAGCTTGTCTGATAAAGAGTAAAAAATGATAACATAAATGAACTTATCCTTCTGGTTTATGGAAGACTCATACTTCTACTTCAATAACGATGAATTGAAAATCACCAGAAAATATTTTCTTGCTTGTCGTTTTCCTTTTTTTTTTGATCGTTTGTGGAAGATATGGAAAGCTCAAAAATATTTCGATCATCATATATAACAACAAAATATGTTACAAAAAACGAAAAACAGAATTCAGACGTGAAATATGTTTTCACTTCGTTTTCGCCGGTTTTCGGAAATTAAATTTGTTTTTCTTTTTTTTTTCAACCAGTTTGATCTCTGTACTGCTTTCCAAAGACCATTTCCTTCTTCGAAACATCAGTTTATCTTGCTTTCTGATGGAAATAGGAATTATACTAATTATGACTTGGAATAAGTTAATGTGCGCATTTCAACTCGAATCAGTCCGAAACGATTTCAATGGACGAGTTCAGCCCACTGTTGCCAACCTTGAAACAGTGACGTCATAGATAGAATGTTTTCAAACGAAATGCACCATTTTGACGCCATAGTCAATTTTATGACGTAAAATTGAAAAAGTTTTTAAAATATTGTTGAATACGGTTCAACGACAAAAAACAGCTTAAATATAGGTTGTAAATGTAAATAATCACTACAATAACAAAAGCAAGCAGTGCAAGCACAGAACACCCGTAGGGGCCGTAGGAAAGGTGTTCTGTGCTGGAAATATTGCTACTGCGACTGCGCATGGTATTAACATGAAATGTTACTGTCACAAAACCACAGAACTCATACTTATATCTTATGACACAATACAAGATACAAGTATGAGTTCTGTGCACAAAACACGAGAAAGTGTGTCAGGTGGCCAACATTTTAACTGAAATAACCTCAAATTCACTTAACATCAATTTTCTACCAAATTACTTGGAATTAAAAACCGGGGATACTCCTAGGACTGTAAAATGAATAAAGAAACCGAAAGGAATAAACAGAAACCAGAAAAAATGCGTTTCCAGTGGTAGAGTATTTTTGACTATTTTCAAGGTTGGCAACAGTGGGCTGAACTCGTCCATTGAATGAACCCATCCCTTCATCCCATTCATATATTCGAAGTTGGGTTAGCCCAAGGACAATGGACAAAATTTACTATTTCATTGATATTTCATTGATAAGAGCTTCCTCTTTGTGATCTACTCTTTGGAATCGTTGTTCTGTGTTATTAATGTTCTGTTTGGTAATTTTTGAGGTTATGACCTGTGTCTGTGAATCGGTGATTTCCATGAATTTTTTAAAATCTATTTTTATCTGAAACTTTTTATTGATTTTCGTATGCAAAAATGAGTGAAACAAAATTGAATGGTGTAGCTAAAATGAATGGCGTTGATGGTAAAACGCCGTTCTTGATAGGCGTTTCAGGCGGCACAGCCAGCGGCAAGGTAATTTTCAGATAAATTCTGTATAAAGATGAAATAATTCGACCAAGTCGTTTCTTTTGTAGAGCACCGTTTGCAAAAGAATAATGGAGAAGTTAGGACAAGTTGACGTGGACCAGAAACAGAGACAGGTGATATGCATATCACAAGACAGTTTTTATAGAGAACTGACTCCTTCTGAAATCACAAAAGCTGAGAAGGGTCAGTTCAATTTTGATCATCCTGGGGCTTTCAATGAAGCCTTGATGTATGATGTATTAACTGATATACTTGCTGGTAAAATGGTACAAATTCCAACATATGACTACAGGCATCATGTTCTGTAAGTGAATCTTACTTTACTAGTAAGTTGAAGCATTATGGTTCTGAAAGTACTTTTTGCTCATAGTTGTTTATTTCCTAGATTAAGATGCCTAAAAATCCTGGGGTGTCGACTCATACTTGCAAAACTGTGGGATAAATGGGAGACTTTTGCCAGATTGATTGAGAGAAAACAAATGAACTGTAATCTGTTTCCAAAATATCCCGCAATATTGCATGTACTGCCTCTGTCGGTTTTCCTATTAGGATAAATTCTCAAGAACAGAAGTTTCAAGTATTGCGCACGAATGAACCTTGGAGGAAGAAAGACCAAGTTCTTTCGATGTTACTCTTACCGCAAACACCCAGAAGACAGTTTTTTGTCCAAAATTGAAACATGTTCCTCGAATTTTAATCTGCAATCTATATGAATGCCTAGAAATCGTGTATGTTCAGTATTTCCTATAACAACATCACCCATGACCAGCTCATCTGATTCATCTTTGAATGACATGATATTAGTTTTTGCCATATTAATAGCTAACTGATTTGAGTAGTACCATCTTATCACCTCATACATATCATCCTTGATAATTTCAAGAAGTGTTTCGGGATTTTTATTATTCCAGAATATACTCGTATCATCCGCAAACAGTGTTATTTTTCCTGAAATGTTTGTTCTGGTCAAGTCATTTATGTAGAGTAGGAAGAGAGTTGGTCCGAGTATTGACCCCTGAGGCACACCACATTCTACAGACAACCCATCGGTGTATGTTGTCGTTTTAACAACTTGGCTTCGACCTGACAGATATGATTCAAGCCATTCCTGAGAGACACCCCTAATGCCATAGTGGTAAAGCTTTCATAACAGTATTCTGTTACGAAAGCTTTTCCACTATGGCATGGTACAAAACTACATACTATGGGTAATATTATTCAAAAATAGAGTAAATTCCACAAATTGTCTTTATAATGAATCGATTCTGAATGTCCAATGCCTATACTATCTTAGTAACTGCATCTTCTATTTTAAATCTACAAACACTTTGTGAACCAGTGCTACCAAACTAGACAGTACACAAACAAACATTTAGAAAATATGAAAGGAAACCAAAGGTTTGTAACAACTGTTGCACTAAAAATTTATAACATCTTACCAAATGAAATTAAAGTGACAACTAAATACAAACACTTTGTTGATAAATGCAAACAATTTATTCATACAAATAGTATTCGCATACATAAAATGTTGTGGAAGGTTTACTTGATTTACTAAACTTCAACTAGCTATCATACTCTTGTATTCACTATTATAATTGCCTATTATTATCTCTATCTCTATTTGTTGTTAGTAATATTGCATTTATTTTATTTTTGTCCTTGCAACACTAGTCTGCATATATCAACACTCACTACTACAAGATTATTTTGTAAAAAATGGTCAACAAATAAAGGATGGACACCAGATGAACATTTCCATTTTGAATCTGAATATCCAATGCATAAGGAATAAAATTTTACAATTGGACCATTTTGTAAACAACATAGATGATTTGATTGTGTTGTGTTTTACTGAGCACTGGTTGTCTACAAGTGAGTCGTCTTGTTACAATATAACTAATTTTAAATTGGTATCTAAATTCTGCAGGTCAAAACACATTCATGGAGGTACGTGCGTTTATGTGAATAATTATTTTGAGGCCAAAGAAATTACTGATTTACAACAATTATCAATAGAATTCCATTGTGAACTTTCTGCAGTATTTATAAAAAAGTTGAATTTAGTTGTGATGAGTGTCTACAGGTCACCCTGTGGTAACTCGGATCTTACTATATTTTTGAAAACAATAACGGAAGCGCTTCTGTATCTAGAAAAACATTATAGCAAAGCCAATATTGTGTTATTTGGAGATATGAATGTAAATTTTCTGAAAACAGATAACAAATCAAATATGGTAATTGATCTACTCAACCAGTTCAATATGGACCAGAAAATTCATTCGGCAACTAGAAAAATGGGGAACTCCAAAACTTGCCCGGACAACATATTTACTAATATTGAAAATTCAAACTCAAAGGTACTTAGTGCACCACTATCAGACCATGATCCCATGATACTAACCTACAATATAAATAATCAAAAGAAAGAACAAATCAAGTCTAAATTAAACTACTCGAGAGAAAATATTGAAAAGTTCAAAGTTAACCTTACTATGGAAACATGGACTGATATGTATAATGAATCAACAGCAGATAATATGGCTCTAACATTCCATAAGATATTTATTAACCATTTTGAAAAATCATTCAACCGTATTAACTCGAAACCCTCGAAAAAAACAAATAATATTTATTGGAGAACCCCTGAAATTGAGAAACTTCGACATACTGTTCAATTCACATCCGATATGACTAAAACAAACCCAAGTGATTACAATAAATCCCAACTCAATTTGATAAAGAAAAGATATAACCAGGCATTAACAGAAGCAAAAAGGAATTACTACTCTAATCAAATATCTCAGTCTGACAACAAAAATAAAACAATTTGGAAAATTATAAATACTGAAAGAGGAAGTAGTAGTACCAAGGGTCACTATGATCTCGATGTGGAGGATTTTAATGACTTCTTCACTAACCATGCAGAGGATATAGTTAAAGATATTGCAACTCATGAACATATCTCCTATAATCATGAATTCTATAAATTGCCAAACTCATTTTTCATGCGCCCCTTCGGTGAAGAAGAGATCATTTCAATAGTGAGTAGTCTGAAAACTAAAAATACGCAGGACATATACGGTATAAGTACAAATTTGCTCAAGCAATGTGCAGTACTCTTCATTGAACCTTTAACTATACTTATAAACAAATGTCTTTCAGATGGAATATTTCCTTCTGTACTCAAACCAGCCAAAGTTCTTGCCATCCACAAAAAAGGGGATGAGGAACTGGCTGAAAACTACAGACAGATTCATATATTACCTACTATATCTAAAGTAATGGAAAAAGCAATTTTGATCCAATTCAGTAACTATATGGACAAATTGAACATGTTAAACTCTCATCAATTTGGATTCAGAAAAGGAAAAAATACTATAGATGCTGTAAATAGATTAGCTAACAATATTCTCGAAGCCTTCGAGAATAAACAATCCTGTCTAACTATATTTACAGACCTGTCAAAGGCCTTCGATTGCGTCAGTCATAAGAAACTTTTGGACAAAATGGAATGGTACGGAATGAGGGGAGTCTCTAGAAGTATCATTGAGTCCTACCTCAAAAATAGAACCCAAAGAGTTTTCAACAATAATAATGTGAGTCAAGAACGACTCATCAAAAGGGGTGTACCACAGGGGTCCATACTAGGCCCCTTTTTATTCTTAATCTATGCCAATGATCTGCCTTCACACATGCTATTAAAACATGAATTATTGACAATAATGTATGCAGATGATACGTCCTTTTCTTTTCACCTAAATCCCATAAGCACAGACATTAACGATATCTCAGCAGACGTTACTGCCCATGCAAAACAATGGTTTGATAGTAACGAATTATTTTTGAATGAAACAAAAACAGAGGTATGTCTATTCTCAAATTACCATAATGTCAACACCAATAGATCACATTCAATAAAATTCTTGGGAGTCTATCTCGATCCATCCCTCACCTGGTCCACACATGTTGATAACATATGTAGAAAATTAGCAAATTCAGTTTATGCCATTAGGCGCATAACTTCAACTGTGAGCCGAGAAGCTGCCTTGACAGCATACTATGCAATGTTTCATTCAGTGATGAGCTATGGGTTACTATGCTGGGGTAATTCGAGCTTTACACACCTACAAAGAGTTTTTACACTACAAAAAGCGGCTGTACGAAGTATTGCAAAGGTTAATTATACTGAACATTGCCAACCATTTTTTCAAAATCTGGGTATCATGACCTTATACTCACAAATTGTCTATGAAAATCTCATACATGTAAAAAAAAATATACATACATTCTCTACACACTCAGACATTCATGATTATAGTACCAGATATGGTCACAATATTGTACCTCATAGAAGGAGATTGGGAAAGAGCAAAACCATAGGAATATCTCTTTTCAATTCTCTTCCTACAGATATCAGGGATCTGCCGTTGGATCGTTTTAAAAAAACGTTGAGAAAGATTCTTGTCAGAATGAGTCTCTACAGAATTAATCACTTCAGTGAGTTGATCAACGACACTTGTAGACAACTGACGCTATTTTAATTTTAGTTTTAATTTTGATTTTAATTGACTTTATCTCAATCCTAATTGACTTTATTTTAATCCTAATTGACTTTATCACTTGTACTTTTTTGCTTGTAATTTCTCTGTGTTGTAAGACGTGTCCACAACTTGTAAACCATGGATGTAATATATTCTATTCTATTCTATTCTATTCTATTATTGCACACACAGGTGTTAATTCACCTAGGTGCATAACTGTAAAAATGTACTGGCGAACTTGTTGTTAACACATATAAATGTATCACATTTGTTATTTTTGAATAAAGAATTGAATATGAAATATGAGTGGGAATGGCGGAATTCCGGGTGTAATATCTTGGTTTTCATTAAAAAGTTTTCTAATAATAGTTATGCTATAAGATACTGTGTGGTAATCTTCATAATATGATGGTACTCACTTTCGATACTGGATATAGATGAATTAGTTTGTTCGTCTCACTGGATTGCCTAGAAATAATACAAAAATGAACATGATTGCATTATTATTGAACGAACTACACAGAAAACGGTTCGATATTCAAAAAATGTAGGTATTCAATCAGATATGTTTCGATGGCAATGTAGCTTCTTCACAGTCTGATTGAATAAAGTTTGTGGAGATCGAATCGTTTCTTCTGTGTAGTTTATACAATTTCTTTTGATCTTCATCAAGTTACAGCCGAGTCAATCAGAAAAATTTAATTATCATTGATTTTATGATGAATGTCTAAGAAAATACAACAGAATGAAAAAACTCAGTAATAATAGTCGACAATATAACGAAATTCCACCATGAAATTTAGATTCTACCACAACTATTCACTTTTAAATGGTATTTGAAGGTTATTAAAATTCCATAAAATCCAATTGACAACAATATAATAGATGAAGAAAGTGATGACGTCACAAATGTCATTCTTGTCAAAAACTGATTCCAAACAAACCCCTGTCGGATTTAAATCAGCTTGTCCGATAACTCCGATATTGTTTCCGTTAAGGTTTTTCAACTTCTTTTGCATGAGAAAACAAAATCCAAACAACCACACACAAGCTAATAAGTAAAGCAGCAAATCATCAACAGAGAATGTCACCTGAAATTCTTTGTTTGGAATCAGTTTTTGACAAGTGACGACACACTTTCTTCGTCTATTACCAATCACTATATTCCTGTAATACTGACTGGACTAAAATTATATAAAGGCGTCATCTCTGGAACCGATTACAGAAGCAGAAAGAACACTATTTCATTTGTTTTATCTTTTGAAAAATCTAAACAAAATCTAATCAGTGGACACACCAGGGTTTTTTTAGACATCTTTGAATTTCGGAGAAATATAAAAATAGTTGAGATAGAAACAAAATCAAGTCTAGTGTGAGGAAAAGCATCATTCTTGATAATCACCTGTTGGAAGAAAGAAAATGAATAAAAATACTTAGTTATTGAGGATAGAAGTTCGTAAAGTAGGAACTTTTTATGTGAGTGTGAAGTTTGTTGGATTAGGCACGTTCAACAAAACACGCGAGTACATAAAAGCTATTTATGAAATTGTTTCATACAAATTTTTTTCTACAAAAGTTATGTTGACAAATTGTGGCAATGAGGAATCGGAATCAAAAAAAAAAAAATCATAATTTTACAGTGGATAGAGCTCAACGCGCTGATTCCGAATATGTATAACACTTATATATCTTTTCGAAACAGAGCCGTAACAAAAATAAAATCTGATTTTGCGCGGGAAACAGTTCATTCATAAAAAATGGCAAAGTGAACATAGCTACGCGAACGTAATTTTTACAAGGTTGGCAACAAAATTCCAAGAATAAATGCACTATTGAAATATACAGAATGTTTTTCAATTTTTGACAAATTCAAATGGTTTGTTTTGATTATTCATAAAAATTATGTGTATTTCCAGGAATTTGACATTGAAAACTATGTTGAAATGAATATTTTTTCGATTATTTCCAGTGAAATTATGGGGTATTCAGAAGTTTGTGTGTGTATAATCAATATGTGCAAGTGCATTTCAAATAAAATTTCATGATTTATATGCAGTGATCATTTTATGTAAGTATATCAATTGAATTGACAATATTATCACTTTCTGTAGCTTGTAGGTCAAGCTGATTTTAATATTTCTGTCATCCCTGATGATTTGAAGTAGGTTGAAAAAGCAAAGCTAAACTTAACGTCGTAGGATTTTTCCACATAGATCATTTTGCTAATTGATTCATAAATGACATGCTTTTCATCACAGAGTTATTAGATTGTATGGAGGTAAAACTATTTTAAAGCAATTACATTAACATTTATGAGGAAGAAACAGTATGAACAGAATATTTTAGCAGTTCCTTGTTACAATGAGAAATAGAAATAAAAACCATATTGAAGTTTTAAGATTGTTCAAGCCTATTATTGCTATTTACTTGTAGTGGACATAAATTACCTCTTGTTTTAGTTCGAATTCACACGGTTTTCAGCAAATTTCGGCCTGTTATGAAACCTATATTCAATGTATAATTCAATTCAAAACATAAATTTAGATTTTTGAGGTTATCATATACCGATTTTACGAAGAAAAGCCAATAATTTATACAATTATTATGCACATTAATGTGCATTGCTAAACTCAAGTGAACAAAATGTTGGAGTTGGTGGATAGACGGTAGATTCACAAAAAAGGAAGCTTGTCATTAGTTCATGAAGATCCAGAACCATTGTTGTTGTTAAAATTGTTATTTCCTTTAAACTGTTGCACACCTGTGCAACCCTCAGAAGTCTTCGAAAAGAGCTAGAGAAAACGTAGCACTTACCTTTAAACGTGACCAGTGACCATGCTAGGCCCATTTTAAACGATATTTCAGAATGTATCATAGTATTTGATAAGATATAGTGAAGTTCTGGTCATTTCAAATCATTATGTGCTTGTTCATTTGTTACAAAAGTAACACCAGCTTTGTTTGGCAAATGAATTGCTATGTTTAAATACAACCAATATTGGTAAATTTTATTGTTCATTTATTCATGGATGTTACTGAACCTTCCATTTCAATAAAATGATTTTTCATTTCAGTCAAAAGATGGGTAAAATCTTTGGAAGTCGAGTTGATGAATATTTGTGCAGATCTGATCAGGATAGAAAACTTTTATAGTTGCTGATGTAAGTTGCATTCAAAATCAACACTAACAAATATAGAAAAATTACTGCGAACAGGAAAGCAAGGCTATTTGTATTCTATCTCAAATTTGTCATTCATTTTAATATATGATTGGGAGCTAGAGTTCTCTTTTGTCAGGTTTTGAGACTTTCTTTCGTTTCTTCGTTTTTTCGAATTTCTTCCTAACGTTTCATCAATTAGATAGGTAAATGTACCAGATTTCCCTTCAATGTTTGAGCAGTGATATAATTAAAATAATGTCATGGAATATTCAATTTTAAATAAATATTTTACTCAGTAAAATTGTCAACATTCTTTTTATGTTATATATTAAATTTACCAAGAAGTACTCATCGAGATTCTTCAAAAATTGTATCTAGCTCCCAAAGCGTTTTGTATACTTTTCAAGTTTTGTTTACCAAAATGAATAAATGAAAGAGAATTTCCACGGATTGTCAAATTATCATTACATGAAAAAGTATTACTACTTCACAAAAGGGCTCAGTTTTCTTTAAATTCTACTGTGACAAACAAATCAAATGGGAGAGGAAATGTATAGTTACTGAAGTTAAAAATAAATTTCTGAGTTTGTGTACATTTTACTTATTCAAAATAATATCAAACAAGGCAAGCAGATTTCTGAAAGTTTTGTATTTTCAAGAGATAGAGGTTAAGTTTTTAGAGACATTTTTAACTGACCACCGTTGTTTGGATTGAGCATTTGGAATCACAATTTATTATTTTACACTAGAATTAAATAATAATTTTGAGAAAAATTATTCAACAATCAAAACTTTTTACAAAATATCTATAATTCCATTTATGGGGGATATTCCAAATTGTGAGAAGCTTGAATGACCATCATGTGTTCGATCACTTGAGAAGACAATTTTACATACTTTTTTCCAGATTTAAACCTTCGTCTTGAAATTAAAAAATGGAAATTTCAAAGAAATATATACAACTATAGAAGGGCAAATGAATCCTGCAAACTCTGAATATAAGTTACTGACAAAACCAAATAATTTTTTCAAAATAAGTCTTGTAAACGGCCTCTCCTACAGTTGCATAGATTTCTTTAATTTCCAAGAAATCCTACAAAATCCAATGTGAGTTTACCATCACTGATAACTGAAAGAGGCATTTTCACTTTCGATCGGTATGTCGGAACATTACATAATAATAATGAAATTCTAAAGGAAGTTGCAATAAATTTTCATCAGTAGATTAGCCATTTCTTATATTAGGATACTTACTTTGGCAATTGATCTTCACTTTGATGTTCTCGATATTGACTTGTAGTAATTCAGCATCTTTAACCTTTTGAACAATCATCTTAAAACATAGAAAATGAACACGAAAGAGTGGGCCCATGTCAAATCCTTGCGGTATACCAAAGTGCACTAGAATCGGCGTGAAACTGGATTTCCATAATAATCATACTATTTCTACCAACGAAATAGTCATTTATCTAGTTAATAATATCACTCATAATACCAAGTATTGAAGATAATAATATCCACCATGGGAATATTGGAAACGGTAATAGATACAGTTTTGGTTAAATGGGAAAACAGGAGGGCCATTCATGGGAGTAAAAAATTTCCAAACATTTTCTTTTTTTTTCAAGCTATTTCGGAAAATTTAAAATTTACGATTTCATTTTTTTCTGGCGTCAACCTTAGAGCTGGAACAAAATAAAAACACATATTCATAACAACTTTTTATAAGATTTTCCGTGATGATATCAGTTTTAATGCCCGAAGTTTTGTAATCGTTCAGCTACCATCCGCTTTTTTCTCAAATTTGCCCCCTTTCAATAAATACAGTTTTTTCTTCAACCAATTTATTTTCTCTGTCTTTTTCAAATTTCTTCATTTTCAAACTGTGGAAGGTTAAAATTCCAAAAAACTGATCAAGAAACGAATTTCCCACAAAAAATCAAAAAATTTTTATAAGTTCTAAAATTCTCATGAATCAAAGGAGATAGCATGACAATTTTGAAATTGTTATCACAAAAAAAAACTTAGCATGTTTTTAGAAAATTGTCAAAATGCTACTTTCACTGGAATAATGGAATAAATGGAAATATATATCTTACTATTGGAACTTTCGCAGTATCATTACCAATCTGAGCTTCGTTAAATATGTATTAACATTAGTATCAACAGCAAGTCTTGATAATTCAAAGATACTTTGAATTTTGCTGTGTTAATCTCAACTCTCATGTAAATCACTTCAAATGAAAACTTCAACACAAACGAATCTAATTTATCTAGTAACAATGGTGTACAAATGGAAATCATCTCACACAATAAATAAAATATAGTCATTCAAACACTAGGGTAAATATAAAGTACTAGTCAAATGTCTGAGTGAATATTATTCAACATATAAACATAACTATCAAGGTCCATAACCAACCTCTTGAAAGTTTCAATAGGATGATCCATGCATTTAGATTTTTTATAAAATGTTAGCTTTTATTTTGAGCTTGTCTAGTGTTTCAACATTACAGAGATGACAAATTTCATTATAAATCACAATGTAGCAAAATCAATGAATATCTTTCAGGTATTTCCATTAAAACCCTGTTTTCTGAATGGAAAGAGAGTTGCTATAAATTAACTTCTACACTCCACTCATAAAATAGGTTTTTATGTGAAAATGATTCATTCATGTGTACCTTGAAATGCAGGAGACAAGAAAAAATAAAAACCGATCAACTACTTCAAAGAGCCCACCTATGTGGTCTACGTATTATTTACTTATCTATTTTTTTTTCTTTGGTGTTCTGGCATCGACTGCTATGGTCATTAGCCACGTGTTCTGGATAGGCCTTGTTACTAACTTCATGCGCCACCTTAGGAGCAGCACTGTTAATTGGAACGCAACAGTGAATCGTGCAGGACTCACCCCAGTCCAGCCACGAGATTTGAATAATTTAATCGGTCAAATTAAATTAATAATCCCAGCCGCAACTGGGGCTTGAACTCCGGACCTTTCGACCCAAAGTCAGACGCTCTAACCACTGCGCCACGCCCCGACATTTACTTATCTATTATTACAAAATTCTACAGAAGGGCACTAGGCCGCAGGCTACATTTACAGTACAAATTAAAATCAATATTTACATAAGATCAAATTTGTGGTTACAGTTGGTTGCAGTATTTATAACAATTAATCAATTCAAAAGGTACTTATGGTCTTTGAAAATAACTTGTTGATAAAGCATTGTTTTGAGGTACAATATCAGAATAAACTCAAATATTAAATACATTATATACTTGCATACAAAAATCAAAATATTTCAATAAGCTTGATGTAAAAAATACAATATACATATAATCAATACAAAAATCTAAAAATCATAAAATTCTACTAAAGTGGAAAACAATCCTTCCAGAGAATAATATAATAAATGAACATTGTCAAAAATAAAAACTTTGTTGACAAAGTCAAACCCTACACATTCAATGAAAATTTAAGAAAAAGGAAACTACCCAAACACCAAAACTTACTGAGTAAGCTTTTAGCTCCTGAAGATGCTAACTTTGTTTGCGAAACGCGCGTCGAGTGTGATTGTGACGTAGTTTTGGTGTTTGCGTAGTTTCCCTTTTCTTAAATTGTATTCACACCAAAGGTTCCAAAATGATCATTTATTTGATTCAATGAAAAAGTAAGTAATTATATACCGGGTGACACAGCAGACATGTAGCAGCCTATAGTTTTTTTATTTGAAGAGATAAAAATTTGAAATTTGCAGAAGTTACGTAATCAATGATAGCGCTTCATTTGAATCTAACGACAACTTTTTTCAACTACCTATTTGATCGGCAGTAACTCCAACTTCTTTTTTTTAATGACACCCTGAATATTTATCTAGCCTATTTTATTTGTCTTGAAATTCACTATTCAACCGTGTATCACAAAGTGGCATTCGTTTCTCGAATCGCAGATGAATTGCATTTTATTGAAATACAAGTTGGCTGTTACCCGAATTCGATAATCTTTCGATGCTTGGTAGGCTTGGAAATCCAAAGAGTATCAGTTAAACGATATAATTTCAGTTCCTACAGATTGTCAATAATTTTTTTAATAGAAAGATAAAACATCTGAAAATAACTGACGATATTTCGAAAACTGAGATAGGAACATGTTTTTTTCAATTTGGCTACTTGTGAAGGAACTATCTGTCTTTCTCTTTGGCCATGTAGCCATATCATGATCTTTCCATTTGGAAACATAAAAGTAAAATTGTTCCCCTGATCCACCAATCCACAAGTCTATTAGTCTAGATATTTGCAATAATATTTTGCCTAGTAGGCGGTGTACACAGAATAATTTGTGTTTTGAGAGGTAATGATTGTACTGATTATCGATTGCATCGTTCAATTAGATACAAAATATGTATTCAAAGAATGAAAAGGTCGATATGTTGTTGATATTCGGAGAGTGCAAGAAAAATTGTAAGACAGGCTGAACAATTGTACGTCGAAAGATTTCCGGAAAGACGCCATCCGCTCAATAATTATTTCGCTAGAGTAGAAGAGCAGTTCAGAAGAGAACCGGAAAATCAAAACAATCTCCAATACATTGTCGACGAGGAAATGGAAGTAAACGTTTTGGCCATAGTTAGTACATGCAGATCCGACGATATCACTGAGACAAATTGAAGAGGAAATCGGCGTGAATCGAGAGACCGCTAGATAAGTTTTGAAAAGAACTGCTCTTTTACTCTAGCGAAATAATTATCAGGTGGGTGGCGTCTTTCCGGAAATCTTTCGACATACAATTGTTCAGCCTGTCCACAATTTCTCTTGCACTCTCCGAATATCAACAACATATCGACCTTTTTATTCTTTGAATACATATTTAGTATCTAATTAAACTATGCAATTTTAATCAGCATAAAACTGACGGAGATAATCAGTACAATCAAATGATGTTTACCTGTCAAACACAAAACATTCTGTGTACACCGCCTGCTAGGCAAAATATTATTGCAAATATCTAGACTAATAGATTTATGTATTGGTGGATCAGGGGAACAATTTTAATTTTATGTTTCCCTGCGATCAAGTAACACAACCTATTTGATGTGTTATTTGATCGGAGATGTTTCCAAATGGAAAGATCCCAATATGGCTACATGGCCAAAGAGAAAGACGGATAGTTCTTTCACAAGTAGCCAAATTGAAAAAAACATGTTCTTATCTCAGTTTTCGCAATAACGTGAGTTATTTTCAGATGTTTTTTCTTTTTATTGAAGAAATTATTGACAATCTGTAGGAAGTGATCAAGTATGGAAAAAACTGAAATTATATCGTTTAACTGATACTCTTTGGATTTCCAAGCCTACCAAGCATCGAAAGATTATCGAATTCGGGTAACAGCCAACTTGATGTCTTTCAATAAAATGCAATTCATCTGCGAATTGAGAAACGAATGCCACTTTGTGATACACGGTTGAATAGAGAATTTTAAGACAAATAAGATAGGCTGAATAAATATACAGGGTGTCATTAAAAAAAAAGAAGTTGGAGTTACTGCCGATCAAACAGGTAGTTGAAAAAAGTTGTCGTTAGATTCAAATGAAGCGCTATCATTGATAACGTAACTTCTGCAAATTTCAAATCTTCATCTCTTCAAATAAGAAAACTACAGGCTGCTACACGTCTGCTGTGTCAACCGGTATACATATAGTATAAAGAAGACATTGTTTCTGAGAACAACACTTGTATATGCAACTAAATCAAACATACAAACACAGTGTAAAATACTCAAATTATTATGACATGGATATCAGAATTTTTCAGCAATATATTCATCTACATTGTAAAAACATTTGTCCTTCAGGAGAATATTAACGGATTTTCTGAACTGCTTTAAATGATGTATAGATCTCATCTGATTGGGCAAGTGATTGTGAATTTGTTTATCTCTATAAATAAGAGATTGTCTCACAAGGGATATATTGAGTATTGGAAGAATACTTAATGTTTTTTCGTTTGTTACGAGTATCCTTTCCCTGTTGAATTGTGTGAACTTTTCTCTACATTTGTGCAGCAAACACATTGTTTCAGGGATACAAAGTCAAGATCATATTTTCTGAAAAATTGTATGAGCCTTATATTCAATGGAAGCATTGTGAGTTATTCTAGAAACCGCGTAGAACATTTATAAAAGTTTGGAAGAATTCCAAGAAAACATCTAGAATCAATGATTCTTGTTCTACATGATAATGTCGAATATTCTTGTACTTGAGACAAAAAGTCAGAAGCACTTTTTCAATTATTTAAGCTCTTATTTATGACAAACAAATGTTGCTGAACTGATCTAGATAAAATCAAATTTTACAACAATTTTACAAACTCTTAATTGTGACAAAGTTGCTGAACTGATCTAGATAAAATCAAAATTTGCAAAATTTTTACAACTTTTCTGCTGCAAATTAAATTTTTAAAGAATTTATGAAATGAAGACCCAAAGAGGGCTCAGTTTGTCAGTTCAATTTTGAAACTTTTTCTGTTAAAACTAATACAGCTTAATAGATTGGCAATCATTTGCAATGTTTTCTTGATCCACCACTTTTTATTTACTTACTTTAAACGAGTTCTGATTGAGAAAAACTTCTTGAAATAAATTTTTTTCTTAATGAAAACTAATGCTCCCACTTTACTCTGGACACACTTACACATCTCCCTAGTACACATAAAATACTGTCAAATTTCTTTGGTTGCATTTGATGTTTTAGAGGACGAACCAGAATTAAACAAAAATGGAAAAAGAAAATATTTCAGATATGATACTTTTTCAGAATATGATCACATCTTTCATTCTCTTTTGACAAAATTGACAAAAATCTTTCAACTCTACTATCGAACAATTGCCTTTGCCTTATTGAGCAGAGAATTTGTTATGATTTCGAGGACAAGCATTAAATCTGCTTAGCCTGAACTTCTTATATGCTTAGCCTGTACAAATTCCTAGAATGAACCTGTTGTAAGATAGTAGTCCAATTTCTTCCAGTGTTTCTTCTTGAAGTTAACAGAAGATCCCTGCAGCAAAAAATCCAAGCCTCTCATCATTGAAAGTTTGCACCCCCCTGTAATTGAAAATCAAAAATGAACTACATTATTGAATGGTGCAGCTTTTTTAGCCCCCCCCATCCTATTAACTTTTGAACGGTTTGACGTACATACAAGAAACAAAAACCATTTTGAAAATACTTTTTGAAATAAAAGACATTGTGGTTGACGATGAAGGGGTGTGGGGCTCATCAATTTAAAAATTTCAAATGCCATGGCAGGGTCAAATTACACATCTTTGAATAGATAAATCAATTATTTTTTCAACCATTCAATTCGTTTTGGGTTAATATGTATTTTCACAATTTCAATACCTTTGCTTTTCGAAAATTTCAAGTTGATGTGCCCCCAGCATCATCTGTCAATTGCAATGTATTTTGTTTCAAAAAGTAGTATCGGTTCAAAATATTTTTGTCCCATTGTTCCATATCAAACCGTTCCAATTTATCGAAAAAGAGTACCATTTAGATCCGAATTATATTTGACATTTCGAGTGAATATAGTAAAAAAAAAATCATTTAGAAAATCAAAAAAAAAAATTTATGGTTGAAGGGAGAAATAAATTACCTTTTCAACAATCTGTCACCTGACCCCCATGCCATATAATTTTTTTTTAATGATTTGCCCCCTCGCCCCTTATGTCAAGCAATCACAATGTCGTTTATTTCAAAAAGTGGTTTCGGTGATACCATTCAAAATGGTTTTTGTTCCATATTTGTATGTGATGCCGTTCAAAAGTTAGCTGGAAGGGGGAGAAATGCCTCACTGTTCAAATATATGGTACCTATAAATAGTGAAATAAATATAAATGATAATAAATATTTAATTAAACCTGGAAGTTCTATTTTCTTATAGTCACAATGAAAAAAAAGGATTCTTATTGTGCTTGGATTACTTTGAATATCAATATTATTTTGATGAAAGGAGCTAGATGACTATGATGTCACCTGAATAGTTATATGTATACCACTATCCAGACGACAACATTATCTATATGTTGGGTAGTGTAGATAGCTGAAGTCGAGCAAAGATGACCCTCTTAGATGGGTGACTAATGTATATCTAAAAAAATTCAATTGGTTCTCAATATTGCCTGGGATCACAAGTTGAAAAACAGGCCCCCGTCTTTCAAATTCAGCATCTGTCACCCAGCTAAGAATGGTTCGGAATCCACTCTCACAAAAGTTGTTGGTTCGGCATGTATCTCGTTTGCACAAGATCTCATATGAATTTCAGAGTAAACCCCTTAATAGCAAAACTTGTGCGAGCAAGGGTTATTGAACTCATCAAGGTAATTAGGTATTTTTTCTAAAAACATTAAACATGCATATCAGACTCACCTAAATGTGCCTCACAAGCTTGACACCTAACATAATTAATTCCCTCCTATCTTTCATTGAATTCCAGAAATACCGAATATGCCTTCTTTTCAACATTGTGTGATGAACTAAAAGCTACACCAGCATTTATGGCACACTCCAAAAAAAACTATTACATAATTTTGTACACATTTATTACAAATTTGCGTCCCAATCAAAAAAATGTTTACAGCCCCCGTTTTCCAGGAAATGGGCGTGGGCTAACTTTTAAGTAAAACTGCACCACGCATTCTGTATTTTTGAAATTTTGATGTTCAAAATGTTGCTAAAATTTCTTACACATTTATTACAAACCATTGACGTATTGAAAATTCCAAAATTTTCACCCCCTAGGGGTTAAATACCCCTTATTTATAGAAAATTCCCAAATAAATTGGATTCCACGTGGTCAGTACCAGAATTGATCACAAGATTGTTTATAATTTTTGTTCAAACAATCGAAATATTCAAAATTACAGAATGGACGGCCCCCAAGGGGTGAAACACCCCCCCAAAAGGGGTGAAACACCCCCAAAAGGGACGAAACACCACCAAACTTCTCAAAATTCCTATAACGTTATCCACAAAACTTAAAAAAAACTCATTAGAATGTAACGACGTGTTGAAAATTTCAGAATGATGATTTGCATGGGGTTGAACACCCCACACAACGCATAAACTTATTTCACTGCTTTGCAAAGTGAACGATTTCGGATTTTCGTATTATACCGTTGAAGAAATGAATAACCTCTATTGATAGAGCATCAATAGACACAACATTTTTTGGAAAAATTGATCATTGTTGCAAAAAATAATATACTGCTAGATACGTCAGAACATTAGAATACGTCCATAGCTAGCTTTTTCCACATGGTCGGAAAACTGGAGAACACAAAGAAAATGTTTGAGGGAAAACGCTCCCTGTTTGGTTTTTAATATACTGGACTCGGATGACGCACAGGTAGCTAGAGCTGCCTCCGTGGTAACGTTAATTGTTGCCGTTAAAGACATGCTTCTACTACATGTCTTTCATTGCGCATAGACTATATCAACTGAGGAAATTGACATGTTCAAGAGTGGCATGTATTAATGAATAGTTTTGTAACAATATTATAGGAAATCCAACGTGAACTATTTTTAATTGAGGATCATAATTCTTTACAGTATCCCACACGCTTCTACTGCGTATTTTTTGGTGCGCATGGATAATATCAACCATAGAAATTGACATTTTCAAGAGTGGGCTGTGTTAATAAATTTTTGTGTTGCAATATGATAGAAAATCCGACTTGATATGTAATTTGTTGATTATTAGAATTCTTTACATCAGGTCACACCCTTCCATGGCTTGTCTTTTGGTGCACATGGACTATATCAACCATGGAGATTGACAGTTTGAAGAGTGGGCTGTGTTAATAGATTTTTGTGTTGCAATATGATAGAAAATCCGACTTGATATGAATTTTGTTGATTATTAGAATTCTTTACATCAGGTCACACCATTCCATGGCGTGTCTTTTGGTGCACATGGACTATATCAACCATGGAAATTGACAGTTTGAAGAGTGGGCTGTGTTAATACATTTTTCTGTTGTAATATGATAGAAAATACGACTTGAACTGTATTTTATTGAGTATTAGAATTCTTTACATTACCTCACACCCTTTCACGGCGTGTCTCTTGGTGCACTCGGACTATATCAACCATGCTTATTGATGTTTTGAAGAGTGGGCTGTGTTTATAAATTTTTATGTTGCAAAATCATAGAAAATCTGACTTGCACTGTATGTCATGAAGTATTAAAATTATTTACAGTATCTCACTCGCTTCAACTACGAGTGTTCTGGTTCGCATGGATAATATCAACCATGGAAATTGACATTTTGAAGAGTGGGCTGTGTTAATAAATTTTTGTGTTTCAATATGATAGAAAATCCGACTTGATCTGTATTTTATTGAGTATTAGAATTCTTTACATCAGCTCACACCCTTCCATGGCGTGTCTTTTGGTGCACACGGACTATATCAATCATGGCAATTGACAGTTTTGAAGAGTGGGCTGTGTTAATAAATTTTTATGTTGCAAAATGATAGAAAATCTGACTTGCACTGTATGTCATGGAGTATTAAAATTAATTACAGTATCTCACACGCTTCTACTGCGTGTGTTTTGGTTCGCATGGATAATATCAACCATGGAAATTGACATTTTGAAGAGTGCGCTGTGTTAATACATTTTTATGTTGCAAAATGATAGAAAATCTGACTTGCACTGTATGTCATGGAGTATTAAAATTAATTACAGTATCTCACACGCTTCTACTGCGTGTGTTTTGGTTCGCATGGATAATATCAACCATGGGAATTGGCATTTTGAAGAGTGGGCTGTGTTAATACATTTTTATGTTGCAAAATGATAGAAAATCTGACTTGCACTGTATGTCATGGAGTATTAAAATTAATTACAGTATCTCACACGCTTCTACTGCGTGTGTTTTGGTTCGCATGGATAATATCAACCATGGAAATTGACATTTTGAAGAGTGCGCTGTGTTAATAAATTTTTATGTTGCAAAATGATAGAAAATCTGACTTGCACTGTATGTCATGGAGTATTAAAATTAATTACAGTATCTCACACGCTTCTACTGCGTGTGTTTTGGTTCGCATGGACAATATCAACCATGGAAATTGACATTTTGAAGAGTGCGCTGTGTTAATAAATTTTTATGTTGCAAAATGATAGAAAATCTGACTTGCACTGTATGTCATGGAGTATTAAAATTAATTACAGTATCTCACACGCTTCTACTGCGTGTGTTTTGGTTCGCATGGATACTATCAACCATGGGAATTGGCATTTTGAAGAGTGGGCTGTGTTAATAAATTTTTATGTTGCAAAATGATAGAAAATCTGACTTGCACTGTATGTCATGGAGTATTAAAATTAATTACAGTATCTCACACGCTTCTACTGCGTGTGTTTTGGATCGCATGGACAACATCAACCATGGAAATTGACATTTTGAAGAGTGGGCTGTGTTAATAAATTTTTATGTTGCAAAATGATAGAAAATCTGACT
This sequence comes from Chrysolina oricalcia, assembly GCA_944452925.2. Classification (NCBI taxonomy): domain Eukaryota; kingdom Metazoa; phylum Arthropoda; class Insecta; order Coleoptera; family Chrysomelidae; genus Chrysolina; species Chrysolina oricalcia. Next base: position 26,225,946 of record OX101812.2, on the reverse strand, counting down.
TGCACTGTATGTCATGGAGTATTAAAATTAATTACAGTATCTCACACGCTTCTACTGCGTGTGTATTGGTTCGCATGGATAATATCAACCATGGAAATTGACATTTTGAAGAGTGGGCTGTGTTCATAAATTTTTGTGTTGCAAAATGATAGAAAATCTGTCTTGCATTGTAAGTCATGGAGTATTAAAATTAATTACAGTATCTCACACGCTTCTACTGCGTGTGTTTTAGTTCGCATGGATAATATCAACCATGGAAATTGACATTTTGAAGAGTGCGCTGTGTTAATAAATTTTTATGTTGCAAAATGATAGAAAATCTGACTTGCACTGTATGTCATGGAGTATTAAAATTAATTACAGTATCTCACACGCTTCTACTGCGTGTGTATTGGTTCGCATGGATAATATCAACCATGGAAATTGACATTTTGAAGTGTGGGCTGTGTTCATAAATTTTTGTGTTGCAATATGATAGAAAATCTGACTTGCACTGTATGTCATGGAGTATTAAAATTAATTACAGTATCTCACACGCTTCTACTGCGTGTGTTTTGGTTCGCATGGATAATATCAACCATGGAAATTGACATTTTGTAGAATGGGCTGTGTTAATAAATTTTTATGTTGCAAAATGATAGAAAATCTGACTTGCACTGTATGTCATGGAGTATTAAATTTAATTACAGTATCTCACACGCTTCTACTGCGTGTGTTTTGGTTCGCATGGATAATATCAACCATGGAAATTGACATTTTGAAGAGTGGGCTGTGTTCATAAATTTTTGTGTTGCAAAATGATAGAAAATCTGTCTTGCATTGTATGTCATGGAGTATTAAAATTAATTACAGTATCTTACACGCTTCTACTGCGTGTGTTTTGGTTCGCATGGATAATATCAACCATGGAAATTGACATTTTGAAGTGTGGGCTGTGTTCATAAATTTTTGTGTTGCAATATGATAGAAAATCTGACTTGCACTGTATGTCATGGAGTATTAAAATTAATTACAGTATCTCACACGCTTCTACTGCGTGTGTTTTGGTTCGCATGGATAATATCAACCATGGAAATTGACATTTTGTAGAATGGGCTGTGTTAATACATTTTTATGTTGCAAAATGATAGAAAATCTGACTTGCACTGTATGTCATGGAGTATTAAATTTAATTACAGTATCTCACACGCTTCTACTGCGTGTGTTTTGGTTCGCATGGATAATATCAACCATGGAAATTGACATTTTGAAGAGTGGGCTGTGTTCATAAATTTTTGTGTTGCAATATGATAGAAAATCCGACTTGATCTGTATTTTATTGAGTATTAGAATTCTTCACATTAGCTCACATCCTTTCACGTCGTGTCTTTTGGTGCACACGGACTATATCAACCATGCTGATTGACATTTTGAAGATTGGGTAGTGTTAATAAATCTTCATGTTGCAAAATCATTTACAGTATCTCACACGCTTATACTGCATGTGTTTTGGTGCGTATGGATTAAACCAACCATGGAAAGTGATATTTTGAAAAGTAGGCTTTTGACGACACCTCTTTTGTTTTCATTATTTTCACTTTCTAATTTATTATACATATTAATGATAATTTGTTGAGTCTCTACAGGGAGCGTATGTCGCCGATTCTTAATACGGGATCGTCTATTCAGTAGCGATTCATTTTGTAACTCAAATGGTCTCCAAAGAGGTCTGTTTTCATTATTACCATCATTTACACGCGAATCATTAAATGGTCTCGAAATAATATTCCGATCACCTTCAACGCACGCCAAAAAGTCTTAATGGAATAAACAAACAGTGATAAAACAAAGACACACAAGAAGAAAGATTTATGAAATTAATACAGATCAAGGGATCCTAAATACAACTCTGTTAAAACTCGACATGAGCCAGTGTTCCTCAGATGTGCTTATAGTCCGGGAGGCGATTTAACAATTTGACGATGATGAGGGACCAATTGGCTTCAAATATATCCATATCCATATTTTATTAAGAGAACCCGAGCGTTAGCCATGCTGATTGAGTGATTGCAAATTGAAATACAAGTACAGAAAACTTGTCCCTTAGTAAGGAACGCGCAGGTAGGTACATATGAATCGTATGATACGCTTTCGGATACGAAAATATTCAAAACGATATGCTAAGCTTATGATTTGAGAGTTTGTAGTAACTGTGTGCATTTATTTCCCTATCTTTTGGTCAGAGAAACTTAGTTTATGATTGGATGACGAACACACTTTGTCAGATCTCGTATAAGATCCTGAGACAGCTATATCTCACCCCAAAATTTTATCAATTAAAAACAAGAAACTTGAATTGTGCTGATACTGATTTTTTTTTTTAAATTTTTGTGGTTCAAAAATTCGAACTGAAATGATTCTTGGTGGTTTAAATCAGAAAACCTGAGCAAACATCATCTTCTTACCAATAGGCGAACCACTTTATCTGCAAAGACACTCCGCATAGATATTGAATTATATATTGCAAAGTTGCCATTCAAAGAGGCATCAGTATCGATAGGCGACTACATGCCTTGTTGTAAAACAAGTGTAAAATCAGTTTGCCTTGAGGCCAATTCCAATAAAAAAACCCATTTGTTGCATACCTTTTGAAACTCGCTGTATACAGGGTGTCCCGTAAATAATGGATAATATTTCAACTGCAAATAGGAGACAGTATGACCGTTCAGAAAATATATTTTAGTGTTATAGAAAGTCCTTCGATTTTCAAAACCATTCATCAACACATCCCACTCTTGAACATGTCAATTTCCTCAGTTGATATAGTCTATGCGCAATAAAAGACATGTAGTAGAAGCATGTGGGATACTGTAAAGAATTCTAATACTGAAAGAAATATAGTTCTAGTCGGATTTTCCATCATTTTATAGTATGGTTGATATAGTCCGAGTGCACCAAAAGACACGCCGTGAAAGGGTGTGAGCTAATGTAAAGAATTCTAATACTCAATAAAATACAGTTCAAGTCGGATTTTCTATCATATTACAACACAAAAATTTATGAACACAGCCCACTCTTGAAAATGTCAATTTCCATGGTTGATATTATCCATGCGGACCAAAACACACGCAGTAGAAGCGTGTGAGATACTGTAATTAATTTTAATACTCCATGACATACAGTGCAAGTCAGATTTTGTATCATTTTGCAACATAAAAATTTATTAACACAGCCCATTCTTCAAAATGTCCATTTCCATGGTTGATATTATCCATGCGAACCAAAACACACGCAGTAGAAGCGTGTGAGATACTGTAATTAATTTTAATACTCCATGTCATACAGTGCAAGTCAGATTTTCTATCATTTTGCAACATAAAAATTTATTAACACAGCCCACTCTTCAAAATGTCAATTTTCATGGTTGATATTGTCCATGCGAACCAAAACACACGCAGTAGAAGCGTGTGAGATACTGTAATTAATTTTAATACTCCATGACATACAGTGCAAGTCAGATTTTCTATCATTTTGCAACATAAAAATTTATTAACACAGCCCACTCTTCAAAACTGTCAATTTCCATGACTGATATAGTCCGTGTGCACCAAAAGATACGCCAGGGAAGGGTGTGAGCTGATGTAAAGAATTCTAATACTCAATAAAATACAGATCAAGTCAGATTTTCTATCATATTGCAACACAAAAATTTATGAACACAGCCCACACTTCAAAATGTCAATTTCCATGGTTGATATTATCCATGCGAACCAAAACACACGCAGTAGAAGCGTGTGAGATACTGTAATTAATTTTAATACTCCATGTCATACAGTGCAAGTCAGATTTTCTATCATTTTGCAACATAAAAATTTATTAACACAGCCCACTCTTCAAAATGTCAATTTCCATGGTTGATATTATCCATGCGGACCAAAACACACGCAGTAGAAGCGTGTGAGATACTGTAATTAATTTTAATACTCCATGACATACAGTGCAAGTCAGATTTTGTATCATTTTGCAACATAAAAATTTATTAACACAGCCCATTCTTCAAAATGTCCATTTCCATGGTTGATATTATCCATGCGAACCAGAACACACGCAGTAGAAGCGTGTGAGATACTGTAATTAATTTTAATACTCCATGTCATACAGTGCAAGTCAGATTTTCTATCATTTTGCAACATAAAAATTTATTAACACAGCCCACTCTTCAAAATGTCAATTTCCATGGTTGATATTATCCATGCGGACCAAAACACACGCAGTAGAAGCGTGTGAGATACTGTAATTAATTTTAATACTCCATGACATACAGTGCAAGTCAGATTTTGTATCATTTTGCAACATAAAAATTTATTAACACAGCCCATTCTTCAAAATGTCCATTTCCATGGTTGATATTATCCATGCGAACCAAAACACACGCAGTAGAAGCGTGTGAGATACTGTAATTAATTTTAATACTCCATGTCATACAGTGCAAGTCAGATTTTCTATCATTTTGCAACATAAAAATTTATTAACACAGCGCACTCTTCAAAATGTCAATTTCCATGGTTGATATTATCCATGCGAACCAAAACACACGCAGTAGAAGCGTGTGAGATACTGTAATTAATTTTAATACTCCATGGCATACAGTGCAAGTCAGATTTTCTATCATTTTGCAACATAAAAATTTATTAACACAGCCCACTCTTCAAAATGTCAATTTCCATGGTTGATATTATCCATGCGGACCAAAACACACGCAGAAGCGTGTGAGATACTGTAATTAATTTTAATACTCCATGACATACAGTGCAAGTCAGATTTTCTATCATTTTGCAACATAAAAATTTATTAACACAGCCCACTCTTCAAAATGTCCATTTCCATGGTTGATATTATCCATGCGCACCAAAAAATACGCAGTAGAAGCGTGTGGGATACTGTAAAGAATTATGATCCTCAATTAAAAATAGTTCACGTTGAATTTCCTATAATATTGTTACAAAACTATTCTTTAATACATGCCACTCTTGAACATGTCAATTTCCTCAGTTGATATAGTCTATGCGCAATGAAAGACATGTAGTAGAAGCATGTCTTTAACGGCAACAATTAACGTTACCACGGAGGCAGCTCTAGCTACCTGTGCGTCATCCGAGTCCAGTATATTAAAAACCAAACAGGAAGCGTTTTCCCTCAAACATTTTCTTTGTGTTCTCCAGTTTTCCGACCATGTGGAAAAAGCTAGCTATGGACGTATACTAATGTTCTGACGTATCTAGCAGTATATTATTTTTTGCAACAACGATCAATTTTTCAAAAAAATGTGGTGTCTATTGATGCTCTGTCAATATAGGTTATTCATTTCATCAACGGTATAATAAGAAAATCCGAAATCGTTCACTTTGCAAAGCAGTGAAATAAGTTTATGCGTTGTGTGGGGTGTTCAACTCCATGGAAATCATCATTCTGAAATTTTCAACACGTCGTTACATTCTAATGAGTTTTTTAAAAGTTTTGTGGCTAACGTTATAGGAATTTTGAGAAGTTTGGTGGTGTTTCATCCCTTTTGGGGGTGTTTCACCCCTTTTTGGGGTGTTTCACCCCTTGGGGGCCGTCCATTCTGTAATTTTGAATATTTCGATTGTTTGAACAAAAATTATAAACAATCTTGTGATCAATTCTGGTACTGACCACGTGGAATCCAATTTATTTGGGAATTTTCTATAAATAAGGGGTATTTAACCACTAGGGGGTGAAAATTTTGGAATTTTCAATACGTCAATGGTTTGTAATAAATGTGTAAGAAATTTTAGCAACATTTTGAACATCAAAATTTCAAAAATACAGAATGCGTGGTGCAGTTTTACTTAAAAGTTAGCCCACGCCCATTTCCTGGAAAACGGGGGCTGTAAAAATTTTTTTGATTGGGACGCAAATTTGTAATAAATGTGTACAAAATTATGTAATAGTTTTTTTTGGAGTGTGCCATAAATGCTGGTGTAGCTTTTAGTTCATCATTGTGTGGTGTATTTTCCCTTTCACTGTGCATACTCCACATTTAACTTGAACCAACAGCATTTGTCTCCATAGTTTTTCCTCTATCTGACCTAAAAAATGAGATGAATAGGTACCTGATGTTACAAAAGCAACTTGTGTATTTAGAGCGTAAAGTGATTGATTGCCGCTCGACAAAGAGAGCGCAGTAATCTTTGCAGACGGCAATGACACTTTATGCTCGAAATTTTTCTACAAACGCAGCTCTTAGACATAAAAACGATCGATACCTCATTCAACATAGGCACATAAGAGAAAATTAACACTTCTTATTAATTCAAAATGTATAAGCTATCCAAATATCGAATAATTTTCATCTCTAACAAAATGAAAGAATGGGAACTCCGAGATCGAACCCATGACCTTCGGTTTACTAGGAAGTTTCCCTAACCTTATCGCCACCATAGGTCCTTAAGTGCATTGAGTTTATTTTCTACAGTATCCATCATGCAACAATGAGTTCGTTTTCAACAAAAGTTAGGGAGATCGAGCGTTTTTTCAATATTTTTGCTCTAGAGCGAAAAAGCTATCACAAAGTGTTTATTTATAAATTTTCTTTGAATGTCTGTCTGAACGACTTGTCAAAATTGATTTGGAAATAACATTAATATAACTGAATATAAAACATAACTGATATGAGACAAATTGAAATGAAAACATGATTATCTAGGACGAGTTTTTGAATTCATCAATGGATAATGTGCATTCGTGCTGTCATTGTCCATTAGTTAAAGAAGAATACAATGCTCATCGATGAATTTAAAAACTTGCCCCTAAGTAGCTGATTGAAAAATGTTGTTTGGCGAAGATTCATTCAATAAAGTTTTTCAGCAGGGACCCGAGGTAGATTCAGAGTTTGAACTGAACGTATTTAACCGGCTCTAAGAACCTTGTTGAATGTATGAAGGTCGTATAGTTTGTAAAGGTTTATTTTCTTAACGTTAGAATAGGAAACTACAAGCTGAATGTGAAAATAAAGGTGCATTTAGTGGCCTTTGATTCCTGCACCAAACAAATCCGGATTTTTGGAAAGATATGAAAACATGGTTGAGGAGTTTATTTTTGGTAAATTATCGGATTGTCTTTGCACAAATCCGTCATCCATGATCACTAGCCGTTATTCACTAGACACTGCCAAACTGATAGCACAATATCAAACACCAGAACAAGACAAATATCATACAATTTGAATGTAATTAGTAAATTCCTTTACGAGAACGTCCTCTACTCGACATCAACAATCAATCATTTTGTATTTGAACTGGCCGGGGGGTGGAGCTTGTTTGATATGACTATGAAGTTCTGGACCAGTGCAACCAACGTGAATTTCCCGCGAAAAAAAATATGAATGTTTATGAATGGCAACTTGTGACGTCATAAGTTGTGCGTAAACGAACTATAGTACAGGTTTTCTCCAAAAAAACATCGTTCTACATGATGATTCAGCGTGTCACAAAGTACAAATTAACAGATTTTGAAGATACTTCATTTTTTCCGATTCCTCATTGTTGAATGTTAATCTTATGAAGGTTTAAATTTTCGTCGTACCTATTATCAAATGATGACTTCTGAGTAAAATTTGAAGCAAAATATTATCTTTTTCCAGACTGAGTAAATGTATGAAAAGTGCATAAAAAAGTACTCAATGCATTGTTGATGTTTTTACGTACTTGAGCAGAAAAGTATCAATTCAATCACTGTGAACAGTGCGTAAAACCTTAATTTCCACACTGTCATAGAAAACAAAAATTGTAGGCATTCTTAATAAACAAACAAGCCTATTACTTAATAAGAGATCTTTGTTTTTGAATTCCCAAAAAAAACATAAATAAGTGAATCAGAAGTACATGTATATTTTCACTTGTTTGTGAAAAGTATTGTTTCCAATATTTGTGTAATAGGTTTGCCATTGTATTGTATGTTTCAGACGCAAAGACGAAATTCTTACAATTTATCCTGCAGATGTTGTCCTCTTTGAAGGCATATTGGTTTTCTATTTTCCTGAAGTTCTCAAATTATTTCACATGAAGTTGTTTGTTGACACTGATTCAGATACCAGACTTGCCAGAAGAGGTAGCTTACAAGATTTTTCTTGTTTCATGACAGTTATTGGTCTATTTTCATTTCAGTGCCACGTGATATAAATGAAAGGGGACGAGACTTGGATCAGGTTTTGAATCAGTATATGAACTATGTGAAACCAGCGTTTGATGAATTCTGTTCTCCAGTAAGTGTAAATTGTAAATATTAATTCATTTAATGTTATTGAACCTGAACTATTAGACGTAATAATTTCCAAATGTGCCTTGGAACTAGTCATTTCCCTAAGACTTTTGAGTGTGATTTATAAATGGAATTCACAAATTATCTCTTGCCAAGGTTCTTTTGAGACCTAAACTAAATAACTACTTATCACAAGAAAATTGGCATAATCTTTTACAGTCTGGTCAGGCACATCATGCTACTAATATATTCTATGCAACCTTTAATAATCATTTTGATACAAGTAAGAAGATATTCAAGAAAAACACTAACGTATCTAAAAAAAACTCGGATAATAGATGGTTTAATAGACTCAATAAAACAGATACAGAGAAAATGAAAAAAATGCTAAATTGTAGACACTCCAACAAAAATCCGAACAGTTATCTTCTCCATAAAATGCCAATTCAAATAACAAGAACTATTGCCCAGCTGAGGATGTGCAGTAATTATCTTGCAATTAGCGCAATGACCCACAAGATGTTTGTACTGCCTGCAACCAAAATAAATTCGAAACAATTCAACATATCCTATTCGATTCAATTGAAAATTCAAATTCAAAAATTTATTCAGTCTCTCTTCCGATACATTGTTTATGAAACACATTATAAGGCAGCAGATGGAGGAGAAAAGAGATAAATAAGATACATCTTACGAGGCAAAATAATCTGCCTGTGTGTAAGGGATACAAACTAACATGAAACGAATAGTATATAGGTAATTAATATAGAATATATAACATAATAAAATAAATAAAATCAGTGTATAACTAATTTATACCTGTTAAAATAAGTACAAGTTTACAAAAACAAATAAAATATGTTTGGGTAGTAATTCAGTTTGGGTCTCTATTTGTCTATTTATTTCTGCTCGAGGAGTATGGATAATAATTGACTTTATTTGATTCTTGAACTTATTGAAGTTCAATTCGCATCTTAACTCATCAGGTAAGAGACTGTATAGTTTTGGCCCTAGATAAGCGTAATTTTTTTGGCCAACTGTTTTGTGCATTAGTGGTATGACAATTCTGTGATTTCGACGAGTAGCATATTGATGGCTAAACGTGATAAGTTCATTTTTATTTTTATATTGTACGACGATAATGTTCATATAATATAGCTGTCTGAGATCAAATATCTGAGATTCTGAGTAAAGAAGGTCGCTAGGGTAGTCATATCTTTTCTGCAGGATGCATCGTAGGAATCTTTTTTGGACAACCTCAAGAGGTTGTAGATATGTTCTGGATACTCCACCCCAACCAATTATGCCATAGCTCAGATGGGACTCCACTAAACTTTTATAAAGAATGATTTTCTGTTTATGATTGAGCATGTTTGAGATTCTTTTGAATTTGTAGAGTATACAGCGTAGTTTTTTAACTAAGTAGTCCATGTGGTGGTTCCATCTAAGATGGCTATCCAGAAATATGCCAAGATATTTAATTTTTTTTGTGGGTTTGATAGCCGCTCTATCGGAAATTTTCAATTCATATTTTGGAAGGGATATTTCATAACTGCTCAGTGGTAAATAATGTGTTTTATCAAAGTTGATTGATAAGAGTCTGTAGTCGAACCACGAAATAATTTGATCTAGATCGTGTTCTAGTTTCCGTTTTAGGTCAAAACAGTTGTTGTCTTCGCAAAATAATACGGTGTCATCAGCAAAACTTATAATGTTGGAGTTGGTATTCAGTAAAAAAATATTGTTTAAATAGATATTAAATAAGTTCGGCCCTAACACCGTCCCCTGAGGCACGCCACATAGAATAGTTTTCTCTCCACTTTCATGATCACCTACTCTTACCCTTTGCTTCCTGTTCAGTAAATAACTCTTGAAAAGTTCATTAGTTATTCCTCTTATTCCAAGATCTTCTAAGAGAGTCAACAATATATTGTGGTCAACGGTATCAAAGGCTTTCCTTAGGTCTATGAAAACAGCAATCGAAGGTTTTGATTTATCCAAACACTTATAAATTTGCTGTGTAAGTATTTTTATTGGATCTTGAGCTGACTTATTCTCTCTGAAGCCGTATTGTGATTCTGACATCAGCTGGTGTTTTTTCAGGAATGTATTCAATCTCTTTTGGATGACCTTTTCTAATATTTTAGCAAGGCTTGTTATGAGAGATATCGGTCTATAGTTTGCTACATCACATTTTTGTCCACTTTTATATATAGGTGTTATTATTGCTGTTTTGAAGGCTGTAGGAAAATACCCCTGCTCTAACGACATATTGATTAAATGTGTAAGTGGTTTCGAAATACTACTAGAAACTAGTTTAAGAGTTTCTGCTCTGATTTCGTCGTAACCAGGCGCTTTTTTGTTTTTGAGTTGGGATATAATATTTTTTATTTTCTCTTCAGTTGTTGGTTTTAGAAATATGGAATGGTTACATGTACGTTTTATTTCGGAGTAATTTACATTTCTGTTTATATTATTTGCTAATTTCTCACCTATAGAAATAAAATAATCGTTGAAATTATCTGCTATTTTAAGTGGATCTTTGATTGTTTCGTTGTTTTTTGTTTTTATCATATTTATAGGTATTGGTTCTTGTTCAGTTATTATTTCATTTACAGTTTTCCAAAGTGTTTTAGAGTTATTTTCTCCTCTCTCTATTCGATCCCTGTAGTATTTCGTTTTGGCCTCTTTAATTGTTTTTTCCAAGATTTTTTTTATAATTTCGATACTCATCTTGTAGATCCGTATTGTTTAGATTTTTTCGTAGTTCACGATACATACCATTTTTTTTGTTCACAGAATTAATCAAATTTCCAGTTATCCACTTTTTTCGTTTTTTTTTGTTTATTTTTAATTTTTATGTATTTTGAACACTCTTCCAAATTTGTTTTTATGATTTCAATAAACTTGTTTACTCCAAGATCAAGACCGTTGCATTGAAAGATATCACTCCAGTCGACACCCTCTAGCTTCTCTATAAATGTTTTCTCGTCTAGTTTTTTACAGATTTTTTTATTATTATTTATATTTCCATCGATATTATCATCAGGTATAACTATTTGTGTTAAGGTTGAGAAATGGTCTGTAACGCATGTTTCAAAAGTGATTGGTAGTATTGTCTCATAATTTAGATTTTTTGTTTTGATGAAGATATGATCTAAACATGTGTGGGAGTTTTGTTGGATCCTTGTCGGTGTATTTATTGCGGAAATATACCCATGTTCACTCATGGTGTCTAAGTAGCGCTCGCTTTCGCGTGAATTAACCAAAATATCAATGTTCATGTCACCAATTATCACATTGAAATCAGTTTTTTCATTATCCCGGTTCAGAATGGAGTTCAACTCATCAACAAAAGGTTCAATTTCTGTCGCTGGTGATCTATAGATAGCGTTAATAGCAAAAACTGTATTATGAACGTTCATTTTGACTTTGAGTAAAAAGCTTTTATTTAGTTGGATAGTCGTGTGAGAGTCGTATATCTCCGACTTGACAAACATTATAACGCCATCGTTTTGATTTAGTTTCCTAAAATTGTATAATGTTGTATAGCCTGGTATATTGTATATTGAGATGTCTGGGATGATACGAGTTTCGGTGAAAACTATACAGTTGAATGATAAATCTAATCCATCGAGCAGAATTAAAAATTCATCAAGATTATTTGAAATGCTACGAATATTATTGTGAATTATTTTAAAGTTGCTGAACCCTGAATTTATTTCCAATACTTCTTTGACCTCTGAATTACTACTCAATGAAAACGTATCTATTTTGGTTATGGAGAAATCTCGTATGTATGGATCCATTTGGATAGTACATGCGCATAAACTAAGAATATAAGTCTTGGATTATCACATCTATTACAATAACAATAATATTACTGTATTGTTGAGTTTGTTCTTGTTCGCAGTTGTCGTGGTTTCTCTGGAATCTTCTTACTTTTTTCGTTTTCTGATTTTTCTTGACAAGCTGCTTTTCCTGTGTTGTTGCTATCTTCGGGATGTTGGTTTTCAGGATGGTTCCTTGTCTCTAAATTAGTTTTTTCCTCTATCAGCAAGTCTTTATAGGTATAGCCTACGCTGTTTATAAATAGTTTCCCTCCCTTTATATGTGCTTTTTGATTATTTTCCTTTTCTTTTTTCATTCGCTGTATCAGTAATTTTCTTTCTTGTCTGTCTTCTAAACCAAGGTCTTCTGCTATCACTATAGATATATTTTTAAGCAAATAGCAGTTTTTCAATAGGAGCGTTTTTGTTAGGAAAGATACAAATCTTACAACAATAGCTTTTGATTTTTCTTTGTTTTGAGGGATCAAGTGGATGCTATCTATATCACTATTTGTAATTGGTAGCTGCAGATGAGTTCGAAATAATTCTTTTATGTATTCTAGTGGGTCTCCTTGGGTATATTGTGAATTGAAAATTATCACGTTGTTTTTTTTTGATGATCTTTCTAGGCTGCGGTTTTTTTGTTTTAGTTCCTCAATCTCTACCTCAAGTTTTTTTATTTTTTCAGACTCTTTCAGCAAGATATTCTTCAATTCAGCAGTTTTTTCAGTAACCTCTCTATTGATTTGAAGGGTTATTTCTTCAGTTTGCTTTTTGTTTTCTATGATTATTAATTTTCGTAGCTCTTCCAACAATTCTTTATTACCAGCCATCGTTTTATGTATGCTTATTGGTGAAGAAGCACCCGTACTATTTATTCGCCAGAATTATTTATTTCCACTTGAGGTTTTTTGTTCGATGTGTATTTACAAATAGATATTTATTTCTTTACACTGCCTTTTTATTAATATTTGGAATTTGTGATTTTGCGTTCAGGTACTATGCGCACTGTTCGATTGCATGTAATACCTGAATGGAATATTCTTCAAGTTTTATTTTTTAACTCACGTGTGCATGGTCCCTTTTCCTTGGCACTAGTAATTTTTCATTAATTTATGACTTGTCTGAACCACTTAACATATTGATAATTCACGCAGCGACTTGGACACAACTGCACTGTGATTGCCCTATATATTCCACTATGAAGCCTGCAAATTTTAATCACCTTCAAGATCTGAATTCCTTGGTATGTGCTCTCGAGAGTATTACGCATTCCCTTGTAAAAACGATGGCAAGTTATGTATGGAACATCCTGAAGTAGCGAGCTTTCATTTTGAATGAATGATCTCGTATATCTGAGATGAAAATAAATCAGGATATTTCTCTAAAACGTTTATATATCATGATATTTTTTTTCTTTCCTAGTCTATATTTATTTCTAAAACAATTATTTATTATAATTCGCCAATTGACAAAATACAAACTCCTTGTTGTGAAACTGTAATGTTTTTTGAAACATTAAAATAATAGAAAAGAAAACTGTAGGTCACAATGAGCTTATGACAAGAGGCATAAGATGTCCGGAGGACTGCTCACTGCTAATATCCTATACAATAGGAAAGTTGGGTCGCGATCTCAGTTTCGGTCTTTAAATGGGTTTGGTCGTCGATTCATTCGTTGCAGTCATTAGTTATTGACTGCTAGACCTACCCTATACTGATGAGGAGCAACACTCCGAAATCGATATATAGGTGGTCCGAATGTTTCGATGAACATTCCCATGCAACCAAGCAATTGCAGAGAGAACCTTGTAGGAACTCTGCACGGAAATTTCATCAGATTTAATTCAATGTTCGTCGTGGCATTAGCCAGGAAAGTAGTTGTTTTCTGATGGATTTTCGACCCAACTTTCCTATTGTATAGGATATTAGCAGTGAGCAGTCCTCCGGACATCTTATGCCTCTTGTCATAAGCTCATTGTGACCTACAGTTTTCTTTTCTGTTTTATATACGGTCTTGACGATCGTGGTCATGGGTATTGCTTTGGTTGGGCTTCCGGCACTGAGATGGCGCTCGCAGTTTGGAATTAATCCACTGTGCGGGCGCGATCTCAGTTTCGGTCTTTAAATGGGTTTGGTCGTCGATTCATTCGTTGCAGTCATTAGTTATTGACTGCTAGACCTACCCTATACTGATGAGGAGCAACACTCCGAAATCGATATATAGGTGGTCCGAATGTTTCGATGAACATTCCCATGCAACCAAGCAATTGCAGAGAGAACCTTGTAGGAACTCTGCACGGAAATTTCATCAGATGTAATTCAATGTTCGTCGTGGCATTAGCCAGGAAAGTAGTTGTTTTCTGATGGATTTTCGACCCAACTTTCCTATTGTATAGGATATTAGCAGTGAGCAGTCCTCCGGACATCTTATGCCTATTAAAATAATAAAAATAAATAATAATAAACACTCATCTGTTTTAGAACTAGAGTACAATGACATGAAAATAATTTACTGTATCATTGGTGAAGCAACCAATGAAAAAACTAAGAAATTTTCCAGGAAATTACACGTTGTTGATGGTAAGGATTTTGATGATGATAGTGAAATGGAAATATATTGTGTCAAATATTTAACCAATTATATGGATATGCTAAAATTTGTCCACACTCAGCAATTTATGCTGCCACCACTCCAAGTGGAAATTCCATGTTCTTAACTACCGTAACTGATACTAAATTGATGCAACAAATATCTTCACTAAAAAACAATTGCTCACCCGGAATAGATAATATTACCACTAAGATGATCAAAAGTATTCAGATTCACGTCCTGGTCCCTCTTGTACACATTTTTAATGTAATCGTCTCAAGAGTCTCAAGAGTGGTCCCTTATCAGTTCAAACAATCAATAATAACTACTATACTCAAGGCAGGTGACAAAACAGAAATAAATTATTACAGACCAATAAGAGTACTAAACAACTTCGGTAAACCCTTTGAAAAATTCCTCAAAAATATTTTAATAGAGTTCCTCAACGCTAATCAGATCTTGAATGACTAACAGTTTGGCTTTCAGGATGATAAATCAACAAGTGATGCCATGTACACTGTAGTGAACGGAATTATAAGCCAGCTGGAAAAGAGTAGAAAATGCAAAGGGGTCTTTCTAGACATGGGATAGCATTCGACATGGTGAACCATCAGAAACTCCTTTCTGCCCTTGAAACAAAGAGGGCCAGGTAGCCTAGTGGTAAAAACGCCAATATCTTCAAACACTCTGGCTGCCGGTCGTGGGTTCGAATCCTGCTACCGCAGAAATTTTTTCTGATGGCCCGAGAAAGTGGTACGGTAAGAGACAATGAGCCCCTACCTACGTGTTATCGTACCACACATGAGGTGGTGTGTTTAGTGGGAAATCTGAGGGGATTCAATTCGGACTCAGGGGACTCTCACACTACCTTATCGGATGTGTGAAATTTGCACTACCTGATGGGATGTGTGAAACCGGCCCGATAAGGTGCCCATAAAGGGTTTCAATCACCTCATGAAAAAAGTGTTCCAACTACTGTCAAGATAGGAGTATATCAAGGAAACGGTACTGGAACCAATACTCTTTCTACTCTACATCAATTCAATGCTTTCACTATCAGAGGGTTAAGTGTAAGAATAGTTGTTAAACTAAACTTCGCCCAATAAAAGACGTTTTATCATCATCATTTTTCTGTGTTTATTGCCTGATGCACTCTCCCAGAGAGATTGATGAAGGTTTTTATGAGAATTTAAACAGATCCAGAATATTTCATTAAAAATTAAACTAAAACGATCCTTGACAAATGCATTGTATTCTCCAGATATATTTAATATTCGGTCATTATATATCCTAACAATTTGCTGGGTTCGCCTGATTTAAATCATTTGATGTAAATCACGATTTAAATCAATGATTTAAATCAAGTGATTTTTTTTATTTTATTCAATGAATAAAATAAAAATGTGAAATCAGAAATAATATTTATTTATTTTATAAAATATACTCAAAATACAAATTAAACTGATACAAACTGCAAATAAAACTATATTCATAATATTGAAAAAAAAAAAAATAGATATTTTCAATAAAATGCAACATTAACTTTCATTTTCATTATAGTATTTATAGTTTATCTGATATATTTCTTCTCATAAGTGACATGTTTGCTGCATTATCTGTTACGAAAGATTTTACGTCACAGTTGTATTTAGATTTACAAGATAAAACTAAATTGCAATCAATCCCAGTTAAATAATCGCCTGTGTGTGGATCGTTTCAAACAAAAATGATTGTCCATTTTCAGTGGTTATTGTGGCACAAACTACAGGCTCATTGTTGACATTAGACCAACCATCAATAGACATGTTTACACTCTAACCAGAAAGACTTCCAAAACACTTTGTTTTTTCTTCCTCGTGGAATTGTTCTCGAAGAGTTGTCGAAACGGTTTTTCCTGATGGAGGCTTGTAACCAGGTCTTAATATTTCGATCGCCTTTTTCACATGTGGATTGTCTAAACATCTGAAGCTAGTATTAGTTGCAAATACAGCTTTTGCGATTTGTTTGTCTATTTCTTATTTTTTATTTGCAGATGTCCGCATAACAGTTCATTAAATTTGCGGGACCGGGAACGTCCGTTTTTCGTTTTTTATAGACTGAATCATTAGTTTCATTAGAAAGTGATAATGACGATGTTGATGGCACTGACAAACCAAAAACAGACAAACTTGACGAAGCTAAACTTGGCGGTCGATTTTCAAAACTGGTGGTTGAATTGGAAAACGTTGAAGCCCTTCCGCTGGCAAAAAGTTGCTTTATCTGAATTAAGATCTGATCCTTCATGTTCTGTAAAAAAGCGAGAAATTATTTAGGTTGATAAATGATAAGATAAGCCGTTGAATTAATAATAATTATTAAAATATTTAAAAATAAAATATATGGAAAAAAGTAAGATTTTAGCGCTCCTTGTAATCCTTGTATTGTATTTCTATTTATATCAAATCATACCCCGTACTAAAATCTAGTACTTTTTCCTTGTATGAAGAATAGCAATTAATAATGAAATAATAATAATTTTTTAGTTTCTGTTTTTACTATATCATACCATTACCATACTAGTCATACTACCTATAAGACAAAATATGTGTACATAGTACATACCTTCAGTTGTTAAATTAACTTCTTCGTTACTTGGCCCAGCGTTCTTACACTTTTCATGATGGTCTTTTAATCTTTGGACAATTCCTTGCATTTCCTTTCTGCAATTTTTACATATAGCTCTACTATCCTTTTTTCCTTTTTCTGATTTTTTTTCTATAAAATAATTCCAAATTGGATCTTTTCTCCTTCCACTCACACTCACAGTCTCAATAAAATTTGTCAAATGAATCAGCTTAAGACTTCTCGTCGTTTTATTGTATTTTGTGTTGTGACTGGTGCAATCAAGATTCGACAGGATTTTTAAAGAGAAATTACGGCGCGAGGCGATTTCTTGATTTCGCAAGGTCTGACAAGAATAAACCAATACAAGACATGTCAAAACAGGAAAATGCTATTTGTTATTGTTTGCGTTTGCATGGAAAGATACATAGATACTTAAAATGGACCAAAACATCAATTATTATTCAAAATAAAAAAAAAACTGAAAACATCACGTTTTTCTTTGATTTTTTTAATAAAAAATCACGATTTTTGAATTTAAAAAAAAAAATTATGATTTTTTCCAACCCGGAATTTAAGTATTTTCCTTTAAGAGTGGTCATTGTCAGCAAAAATTCAATCATGGATACAATACATGGGGAATATTAAACTATATATTTATAGTAATTACAGTGACTTGAGTATTTAAAAAAAACATAAAAATTGTAAATTTATTATTTACCATTTTACAGCTATAATAACTGCACTGTTCAATTATGATTCGTACAGTCACTGTTTATTGAAATGTATTTTTACCTCTTTACTCTCCATTTTTTATATTGTATATAGTGTTCCTTTTTTTCTTCTTATTTCTGACTTCTAGTTGTCTGTTATGCTGTTTTTTTCACTACACAATACAAGTGTGTACTCACTTAGAGTGTGGGAGGAAAAACAAGCTAATTTGAAATTTCCCAATTTTGCCTTATTATTAGTAGTACTAATTTTTCCATGTCTATTTCTGATCTGTTATTATTTTATTTTTGATATTGTAATATTATATACAAATTCTTAGACTATTTCGTTTTTAAAGACATTCAGTAGAACTTTTTTTCTTTTTTTTCATATGTTAGCTACTCTATTGAATTAAATAAATTTGTTTCCAGACCAAAAAATTTGCAGATGTTATCATACCCAGAGGAGCTGATAACTATGGTAAGCAATTATTGACGTTTTGTTTAGATATTGCGGAGACATGAACAACATATATTAATATATTGGAATCATCAACAAATTTGATTTATATCATATAAGGCATATGAATACTTTCAATTGAACCAAACAGACATCTACCGATAACTTGGATTAGTCGCATAGTGACATCAAATTAGGATAATTCAGGAAAAAGTTTCTAAATAGAACTTCCGTAGGGATCACAGGTCATCTTAGAAGTATAAAAAACTACCGTATGGTTATTCATCAAAGTATTTTATTTCATTATTTCATTATTTTAAGGCAATACTGGACTACTGGAGAACTCTGAAAAATTAAGTAAAAATCAATGATAATGTTGTATAATATGAAATATATAAATATTTTTATCTATTAATGGTGACCATATCCAATGAAGACAATGTTGGACTAGATGATGTATTTCCAAAATCATAGAAAAATGTACATAGTTCCAGTAATTTTGTTTTGAAGATGTAGATTTTTCTCATCTACTATTTCTTTTGTCTTCATTATTCATGTAACCTGTTTAAAGTTATGTTAATACTTTATATAATTAAATAAATAGTATTACCTACCATGCTAAAGTAAAGCAGTACACAAAACCTCATTATAATTTGAAGAGCTTTAGTCAGATAGTATAATGTTCTAATTCAAGGAGTTCTATACTATTTATTTCACACTTTTTGGGCACCAACTTACATTATTGTGAATAAAAAAAAATAAGATTCTCCAATTTCATTTAATTTTCTTCCTGTTCATTCGTTTGCAAAGAAAATTATTGAATATATCTTATTTAAATCTGAAATTTCGCATTTCAGCCAGATTTAATGAAGTTTCTGATGACATTCTATTAAAATTATTAAAATGATGAGTATGAAGTTTTTTAATCTCTCTCATAATATCTAAGTATTTCTCAACTTTCTTCCCTTTCCTTTGTATCCTTTTATACTGTTCAGAATTATGAAAATGAAAGGAATGATGAGAAATAAACCGAGAGCTTTCTGCAGGCATTTTTATTTATCTTCTAACATAAGGATAACATTCTAACATTTCTTGTTAACTGATGCTTCCGCTTACTTCTATTCACCTACAAATAGCTTCATGGTTAATGGTCATAGTCACTGCAATATCATTTTTTCTTTTGATATTCATTGTTTAATGTAGTAATGCATGAGTGTATGTTCTCTCAGTGTACATAGCCATTTTGATAAAAAATTTATTTGAGAAATTTTGTTGCAGTGGCTATAGATCTTATAGTTCATCACATCTGGGATATATTACACGGACAAAACAGACAGAATGGCTTCGATGCTGGAACAAGAACTCCCGAACGCCAAAGACACCATCATAATTAATTGATGAAATTTATATTTCTGCCCTTTAATCTACGAAAATTATCATTTGGTTGAAAATGTTGATACCTACATCCACAGTGTTTAGGGAATGGTAGCCAGCTATAATCTCTGTTCTAAAAAAAAACAATCTAAATGATTTAGTTTGTTTGACTGGAAGGATATTTCTCTACTTACCATGTTTCATAAATTATTTTTCGTATGTTGAACTCTTAATGGAACACCTTGTATGTATGTATGTATGTATGTATGTATGTATGTATGTATGTATGTATGTATGTATGTATGTATGTTTGTGTATGGATGTATGTATGTATGGATGTAAAAAACCTTCCATCGGAGTATTCATAGACTTGGCAAAAGCCTTCGATACTGTTGATCACTCCATTCTATTACAAACCTTAGAGGATATGGGTATGAGGGGTACAGTATACAATCTCATGAAATCATATTTAACTGGAAGAAAACAACAGGTACGAATTCAAAACCACATTAGTAAGGAACAAATTATCACATGTGGTGTACCGCAAGGTACAGTGTTAGGGCCCTTACTCTTTACTGTTTATCTGAACAATCTATTTTTTACAGGAGCCGAATGTGAAATAATAAGTTTCGCGGACGACACTGTCCTGTTCTATGAAAGTGACACATGGCAGGAGTTAAAACATAAAATCGAAAATGACTTTCCTAATATAGTAAAATGGTTGAATTATAGATTACTGTCAATTAATTTCAAAAAAACCATTTATTTACCTTTCAGCAGCAATAAAACTTATTCACCACACTTCAATCAAATTCCAATCGGTAATAACTTCATCATTATAGTGATTGATAAGCACCTCAAATGGAACTCACATATAGATTATCTAGTAAAAAAATTACGATGTATTCTATATAGATTCAGGAGAATAGCAGACATATTTGGTACCAAACAGCTTAACATTCTTTACCAAAGTTTGATAGAATCACACCTAAAATATGGAATAGTTGGGTGGGGAGGGGTTTCTAAAACCTATTTAAAGCCACTTGAAATAACTCAAAAACGATTCCTAAGAATGATACTTTTCAAAAACAACAGATACGCGAGTGATGCTCTCTATGAAGAGTCTGAGATTTTTGATATCAGACAAATATTTTTTAATCACATCGCTACAACTCAGTTCTTGAATAAGACCGAACTTATTAAACCTTCTCATACCTATGCTACGAGACGAAAAAATGATTATTTAGTACCTTTCGCTTCAAAATCAATAGGCCAAAAATGCTAAATTTTTAGCACCAAAAATATTAAATTTTCTTCCCGAAACACTGCAAAACGAAACGTCAGCATTCAGATTCAAAAAAGATTTAAAAATATTTATAAAACAATTGCCTCGTCATTATATACGATCAATAATTGAAAATTGAAAGTAATTTTAGATATTCGTAATGTTATCCCAAATGCACTTAGTACTTGTATATATAATTGTATATTCTAGTATTTTAAAATTTTAAACTCCTTACTACTTATATTCTATATTTCATCGATACTTATTATTTTAAATTTTACATGTTTACACTTTTGAATTTTTAAATTGAGAAATATATGTGTGTATATGTGTGTATATATATGTATATATTTTAAATAAAAACTACATTTGAAAGTCTTTTACATTATTAACACCTAAAAGAAAGTTCAGAACCAATTACATTATATATATGCAATATCTATAATTCGTATTTATATTTCCTACGATTATTCAATGTGTCCAAGCGTACATGTGATATGAGCGTGTGTGTATTTATATAAATATATTTTATTGTAGTCTGTATTATTGATAATAATTACATATACATATTTTGCTCTCACAATAATTGTATACCTAACTTTTATTTTTAGTAATTTTAGTAAGTATTTTCGAATAATTTGTTTGTATATACTCATGGTGTATACGCCCACACACAAGCAGTACCTACTGCTTCCGTGGTATATTTTGTTTATTCACATATAATGCTGCATTTGTTAAATTCTACTCTGTAATTATTTTTTCTTGTGAATAAATTATTATTATTATTATTATTATTATTATGTACGTATGGATGTATGTACGTATGGATGTTTGTATGTATGTATGTTTGTATATGTCTGATTCACTTTTTTGAGAATGCTGTAACGTATTCAAAGTCGATCTTTCAATTAGGTTTTATTACAAAACAAGAATCAGCAGCAGAATATCCTTTATTTAAAAAAGAGGTAGGTTTTGAAACATTGCTAATTAGAGAGAAATGGTAACAGAGAGTTCAATGGACATTTGTGGCTATCGAAGCGAAATTGTCAGAGAGTTGTTGAAAATTTTTATTTGTCGCTCCCTGAAATTACCACTGTTAGATACCTGCTCATTCGCCTCTTAGTTTTTGTTCTAAAGGAGTGTTTCTTGCTTTCCTCACGTGATAAAGGCCACTATTTAAACTGCCTCATTGGGCAGAGACAAAGGAATTTAAATTGCCATAGCCTTGGTGGATTTGGATGTTGCAGGTATGCTTTCAACGTCGGTTGTGATCATTTACTCTGGACACTGAAGGGAAAGAACCCAGAAATCGGTCTGCATATGGCTGTTACATCCACTTTAACACGTAAAGTGCCACAATAGGGAATAAAAAATCGAATCTATAGGGCCCTTATTTTTTTATGTAATTTTAGTATGTTTCATTGAATATTCAGCCAATATTCAAAATTCACCTTAATCTAAATGTAGGAAACAATATGGAGACAATTTTGTTTTAACGATATTGGTAAATATTATTGAACCAATATTGACCCAATATTGATTAATAAGATTTGTTGAATATTGGCGGAGTGATATTCAACCAATGTGTAATCACACTTGAATATACAATATAGTTTATATTTCCAGAATCCATATGAGGGGAATATTGGGATTGCAATATTTATTCTAGATGTTGAAAACAATGTGAAAACAATATTGTTTTATCGATATTGGAAAATATCATTGAACCAATATTAACCCAATATGAGTTATTAAAATTTGATAAATAAAGTTGAAACGATATTCAGCCAATGTGCTATCAAATTTGGAAATACAATATAGTTCTTTATCCCTAGAATCAATATGACTGGAATATTGGGATTGCAATGTTTATTCTAGATGTGGAAAACAATATATAGACAATATTGTATTATCCATATTGGTAGAAATTATTCAACCAATATTGACCCAATATTACATGTGACAATCTACATTCAAAACAGGTTCAACTAATATTCCACTAATATTATTAATATAATATTGTTTTTTGAATATTCACTCATATTGGACCAATATTATTTATTCATTTACAATATATCTATATTGGCCCAATATGGCACCAATATTCAGTCGATATGATGTGCTACCTGGGAAATGCCCCTTATAATAGGGTAGCTCTTGGAAATACATAGAAAGCAAAGTTTTTGAAGGCAGTTTTGAATGGATATCAAATCGTTGTAGAACGAAAGAGTATTGCTGATTGCAATATGATGAGTTATTGCTATTTTCGTTTAAATCGGACCACAAATAAAATAGTTACAGTGGTGCCCCGATTTTAAATGGGTCACTCTGTATAAGCAAGTTTTCCACATTCAGTGACTTGACAACAAACAGTTGGTAAAAAATGTTTTCAATGTTTTCAAGCTAAATTAAGAGTGTACAGTGAACATAGGTTTTTCTGTCTGATCCTTGGCTGAACTGCTTTGAACAACCCTTTCATTGCAGAGGCCCCAACACAACGTTGACCTATGAGATTCATGCAGTCAACTCCAAAATCTTGAAGGGACGTTAGGATAGAATTCGCTAGATTCTGGCCATTCGCACTATCCACTTATACAACACAAAATTTTTTTAACTTATATTCTGAACTTAAGACATCTTATAAACGTGAGAATATTGGAATTTGATATTTTTATTTCTGGGGGCTCTAACTCCCCAAGCCCCTCCCTCTGGGTATGGTCGTGTCGTTTGACACCGTTTATCTGTCTTTGCCTTTGGTTGTATATTTTATGTTGAAGGGGTTATATTTATTTGGCATTATTTGGTTGTCAGTCATAATTGTTTAAATGACTACTACTAAATTTTTTAACTTTTCCTTCCCATGGTGCATATTTGACCAAGACATACAAACATCATCTCTTAGGTAGTCATAAACAAGCCAACTTTTTATTGCCAATGGTGGATGTTGCACCCGAGAGCCCTATTTTATTAAGCTAAGTATGTTTTTCCACCCAAGCTAACTATTTATTGTCTGATTTTCAAATGTTTCAAGTTCTTATATTGTATTTTTACACATTTGGGCTAGTTCACGTACACATGTGAAATCATTTAGTTCAATAATGAAAGCAATGATACTTTCCGGGTAACTGGTAAGCAGTTATGTTTGGCCAAGAAAGAATAGCAATACATTAAAATAAAATAAGATACCAGTTTGTTAAAGTGGAAAAAGTAATTTTGTATTGTTCGGAGAACATCGTGAGGACCAAGGAAATGAGGGGAATTGAATAAGGAGGGTGAAACTGTAAGAGGTGGGGATATGGGAAAAATGTATAAAGGTACCTAACAGGAAGGTATTGACAAAATGGATGAGACGATTCGAAGGTATTGATGGCATTTGGATAAATCGATTCTTCCGGTTATTCTGATCTGTCGAAATGAAAAAGGAACTTCATTGCAATTCTGGATGAATAAACGGTCATGAATGAAAGTGGGCGTACAATCCAAATTGTAGAGTATTCATACTCGAGTCAAACAAAAGTAAAATTATTTGCATCAGCTGTTCTAACTGGCTACCATTGTTCAAACACTGGGTGTAGCATTTTTGATCAGAAGTGTACATGTTAGGAGAAGTAGACTGACTAGTGGAATGGGTGTACATATTCCATTATGTAATGGGAATGGTTACTTCAACTGTGGTCGAGTTGAGATAATACATTTTTTTTCAACTTATTGAAAATTATTCGGTACGCTATTAAATGGTACATGATTGAAGTATCTGTTTTTTGAGTGTATCTAAATTTTTCCTTCAATTTTCTCCAGATGGGTTTTGATCGAATTGAAGGATTAGCTTAGGTCTACAATGCCTACTTAAATACATTTTTTTATTCAACAATCAAAATAATATAATTTTTATTCTGTATCAACCAGTTGATTTTGTTTCATTATTTTATGCTATATTATCTATTTGGAATTTGTAGGTTTCTACATTGAGACTAATCAACAGTAAGACTTATTTTATTGATTTTAACAATAGTATTTTTGGACATTCGATGTTTGAAAATTGTATTATTCCACTGATTCTGGATATATTGAAAAGGATTGATATTTTGTATGTTAGATCCAGATAATTTACTGAATGGTATCACCTCAACTAAACATAGGCTTTCGTTTGTTCGTTTATTTTTCGTTTGGGAAGTTCCGTGAGTGAATATATAACTTTATTACAAACCTATATGATAATTAAATTTGTCAGGTCTACAGTATTGAAACAGACTTATTCAGAATCACATATTGACTTATGTAATTTAGCCCCCAGTGAGTAGGTGAGATCACAATTGTAAAGAAATTGTTTGATCATAGAGCATTTTTTAGTAATATGGATGAATTATCAGACTCAGATTGCACTGCAGATATTTATTAAAACAAACTTTCGTATATTGAAGTAAAATGTTATTTATCAAAAAAATTGCAAGACACATTTAGTGGTGCTGGTTTCTGACATTGATCGATTTTTCTTTTTTGTTTTGTTCAGTTGGTAAGAAAAATTCACTTATTCAAAAGTATTCATTAATTAGTGAGAATAAGTTTATATGTTTGAAAAATTATCAATAATACTATCATCGTAATTTCCATATAATATATCATATTAATTTTACCTATTTGAAATGCTTTTCAAATTTAGTGTGTTCTTGATCATTAGCGATGAGTACTGAATGTTATAACTCTTTAACAAATTTATTAGAGCCATTTTGTACCAACATTAGTGAAAAATGTATTAATTAACAAAAAATCTTTGGAAATCCAAATATAGAATGAAAATACAGCTATTACCAACGCGACAAAAAAACACTGTAAGTTAGAATGAACATTTATTTTGTTTTTCTGATACTTTGAATATTTTTGTGAATAAGCAGGACTTATAGTTATTATAGTTTTACTTTTGAAGGGAATTACCGAATGGATTTCATTTATCAAACGGTATTTTATATCACAGAAGATGACTTTTTAGTGTACTTTGGATTTTATTAGGAATTGTATATCTATTTTTTCAAAAAGTGCTAGGCTGTTCATGTATTTTAATATTTCAGTGCATTGCAATTGTTGATTTTGAACAGCATGTGAATTTATCAATGTAATCAATGAGTTTTTATGAACGAGTAGAAATTTTATATTTTTTTTCTTACGTGTTTACTTGATTTACCTTCTAATTAGCTTTAATTTTTCAAATTATCACAGGTCAAGTATGATACAGAAATATTCAAGGCTTTTCATGTTTTTTCAACCCTTAAATTAATTGAAAATACGTTTCTCAATACTTTTTACAGAACTACAAAGTGAGTTTTATGAACCGATTCTGAAAACTCCTTTATCCTGATCTAGGGTTGATACTACAGACAAGAACTACAATTGGCTGTAAACTAACTAACTTATGCAAGTACGTGACGCACTAGATTCGTGTCATGAATTGTTTTGTTCTGGGGGCCAGGTAGCCGAGTGGTTAAAGCGACAGTGTTTTAGTCACTGGCTGCCGGTCGTCGGTGGTTCAAACCATGGCGACTGCAGAATTTTTTCTGATGGCCCGAGAAAGTGCTAGGAATCGCACGTAAAAAGGTAAGACCTCGTTAATCCTTGGCTCGCACAAGTTTCGACTTTTGAGGGCTGCCGTTCGTAAGGGGACGACAGCTGGTTAGCGGAAAAAACAATTTAAACAATTTAACAATCTGAAAGAACATCTTTCAATTTCCAAGTTTCTATTTTTTTCGGGTTTGGAATAGCCTAGAAAACAATATTAAAAATCAAATACTTATAAACCTCAAGATATAGAAACTACCCAAACATGCCAAAAAAGTTACCATCTTCCATAGTTTCTATTTTTTGGCTTGTAATCACACCAAATAAATATTCATGTATTCGACTTATATATTTGTTGACGTCAGTTGGGTTGGGTTGTCTCACTTGTACATATCGGTTCTGGGGTATATTTCGCCGTAGACTTACAATTAGCTGGTTTATATTATTTGAAAGAATGAATGATCATAGTATAGTTGTTAAAAGTCAGGGAATATTATAAGGTATACAATAATTTCACATTTTGTCCATGATCTTTCAAAGGTTTGTTACATTGAAAATTTAAAATAATACCTAATTAAGCGTATTGTGCAAGCCAATCTTTTATTCAAAGCAAAATCTATAGAAAAATTACTTTTCTGACCAAATCTAGTAGCATTTTTGACAATATTCTATTTGCATTAATATTTTATTTACACAACGATTGTTTTTATATTAATAACATAAAGGACTTCAGTATTATTTGAATATTTGATGCCTGCCATTTGGTGTTCAGTGCGTAAAAAACAACCTGATGTTTACATGCGTGTCTGCAAAATTACGTATATTAGTTTTTGTGAATAAGTAACATTTTCTGTATTTCTTTATATTGTTAAGAATCTCTTGAGTTTTTGATAATTCACCATTTATCCATTATCTTATCGATTGAATGGTTGTAGGTACTGTATTATTATTATATTTTGTCTAAAAACAAGTTATGCATGGAAAGTAATTATACACTTTATATTATTGTCTCAGTTTATATCCATTATAGGAATTCTCATTAAACGTGAATCACAGTATGAAATAATATGATGTCAATAAATCTCATGGCAATTAATTATTTGTGATTTTTACTAATGCCTACTAAGATTGTATTTGCATTTGTATCTGACTTTAATATAAAACTCCAATATTTTTTTTATACCAATTTGTACTAATGTTTTATATAAATGTTGAACCAAGACTGTCAGTATACAATACACAAAAGTCAATTGTACCAATTTTTGTCCTAGGATACATGTTTCTTATCAAGATGTATTCACTTTGGTAATTTGTTCTTTGTCTAATGCTAATAATAGTGGTTGAAGGTAATTCAGAGAATATGAAATCAGATGAATATATTTTATTCAAATATGTTCTCGGTTGATATTCACTGAACTAACTGTTACTCAGGAATAAATTATTCGAGTTTTATTTACATCTTCGATGTGAATTAATAAATATGCCTGTATACTGCTCGATTTTCATTTCAAAACTTCAACGACCTTATTCGCATCAACTTTACAGAGATAAATACAAACAAAAAAAAAACGAAATATTATCAAAATTACTTTTTGTGATAATGTTAATAAACCTGAATAAACTTGATCACGGACTCTTGATATCAATTATGACAAAGCTCTACTCAAACTGCCAGTAGTATACTTGCTAGTGTACATACAAGGCAAATGAGTGATAGAGAATACACTGTGAGTTTTTGTGACAATTTAATGTTTGACAAATAGCGATAAAATTTTTGTATAATCTGAAAACAACATATTTCTATTAACTACGAATATTGATAACTCGCCATAAGACGCAATGTAATCAAATTGAAGCCCAAATTATCTATCTTTCCTTTTCTCAAACGGGCGCTGGGAAACTATTGCTCATGCCGAATTCTGAAACATGACAAATGTCATACATTTTTAAGGCTGTGTTTTTTTGACATTGTCAACATTTCAACCGTCCCATAACGGAAATTTTTCTGTAGTGGATAAATGAAGTGAGAATTATGCAAGACGGCCAATTAAACTTTGTGTCATTAAAAAAACGATTCATTGATTCATTTGTAACTAATAATATAATGTCTGTTTGTTACCTGCAGAGTTTCATCAATCAATTTTCTGCCAAAAGCGTATAAAAACTCATTAAACTTGAGGAAATGTGGATTGACTATATGTGATGGACAGTTGTTTGAAAAGGTAAATCTCGTTCCATATCAGCTTCATAACCCGCTAGAAAAATAGTTTGGTGGTAGTGATGTATTTTTGACATTTACCATGTACACCTACCATCGTCGTTCCTGTTATTTGAATAAAAAATACACCATTTTTTTTTTGAAGGATTGGACAGGTAGACTTCTTTTAAATTTGGCTCTACTAACAGCCATAATTTTGAGGTTATGTTTGAATTTGCTGAGTTATAGCACCACATGAGATATATCTTCGATAGTTGTTGCTGCCGAACCATCATGTATTCATATTCGTAGTTAATAGATGTATGGAAAAGAAGTATTCAAAAAGATTCCTGACATTTCGATTTAGGCAAGTGCGGTGACTGGGAGAATCTTTGATATTCCTCCGAAAGGTCCTCCTAATAATGGTCTCACCTACATTTATTATCGACCGCATCAGTTGGAACGAGCCACAATAGATTTGAAAAGATCGGAGAGAAAGAAATCCGCCCTTTCGATTGGGAAGCATGAGGACATATATTTGAGAGGGAACGTAAGATTACGACGGCGACGGAAATTGACGTTTCCTTTCTGCGATGTGTCGAACAACCGTACCTTGAAAACGAGTCTACTGCATCATGGATTGCTGCTGACCAAACAACACAGTAAAGATAATATACTACCGATAGAAGTTGCAAAGTGAGGCGAGCAAGCATGGAGGAATATTGTAAAACACTGTCTTATTTCGAGAACCTTCACGTGTTTTCGATAATGCTCTTGTTTTTGATCGGAGGATCCTTCTGGAAGTACAATTATGAATATTCGTAGCTACACAACTTTGATACTCCAGCCCCTAAGTCCAAAGACTATCCTGTGTATGCACAACAGGTGATATAAGAACGTGCGCAACGGCCGCTATGGAAGTAATCCTAAGCCTTACACCCCTCCACATAGCGATAAGGAAAACTCACAGAATGACCATAGAGGGAACAACCAAACGCAAGTTTCGACTCCTCACTGGAAATCACCAAACCTGGGATATGCCCCAAGACGAGATGACAAAAAAGTTTAGTTTTGTGAAATAATTTAAAACAAAACGAAGTAGCAAAAGTGAATGGGACAGACACCATTCCAAGATTCAAGAAAAGTTCTTTAAATGGTACACAGATGGATCCAGAACTGGAATAGGAGTATATGTGCCTGGAACTAAATATTCCGAAAGTCTAGGCAAATCCCCTAGCATTTTCCAAGCGGAAATCTACGCCATCGGAAAATGCGTCCAGTTCAGTATAGAACGAAATTTTCGCAGACAAGAGATTATCATCATGTCAGGTACTCAAGCAGCCATTAATATAATTCCTTCATTTAATTGTATAAACTAATACATTCAAAAATTACACATTAAAAATTCAGTCTTAAAAACTAATAAATGTAAATCACTATTTTAAAACATACAAATTAAAATTTATAAACAGATTCATATCAACTGATACCGATACAACACAGATAAAAACAACACAAAATCATTTGGAGAAGAAAACATAACCTGCGCAGAACAACAAAACAACAAAATTTCAGTTTTTGCCTCAAACTACATCCTAGAAGAGCGAAGAAAAAGTTTTGAATTATGTTTGAATTTGTTCAAGGAGGGGCAGCTGGTTGAATCTGTTCAAGCCTTTGAAAAATACAGATGTTTGTGTCTGTCTCTTTGCAACCAGTGGGATTTGGAAATCATTTCGTGAACTTGTATTGTGGGCCTCAGAATTGTAATTAACAATATTCCTCAAGTAACTTGGAGCAGTACTTGATTTTATTTTGGATATAAATATCAGAGTATTGTATTCAAAAAAGTCATCTGTTTATAACCACTGCATTTCCTTCAACATATACTCAACAGATGTTTTCCTTGAGCATGTCAATATTATTCTCATAGCTCGATTTCGAAGTTTGTCGGAATAGTTATTTTTGTTTTAGCAGATAAAGTATTGTGGAACAGTAGGTGAAATGAGGTAATATTAGGGTATTAAAAAGAATAGTTTTGGTCCATCTTCTCAGAAAATCAGTAGATTGAATTGTTTGCATGTTCTTTAAATTTGAGCTTTCTATATCTATAATTACTCCTAAATATTTGAATTTATGTACCATTTCAATTGACTCATCACTTAAGTAATATCTATCTGACTCTCGCAGAACAATCTATACCTATTTTCGTTGCTGATTCACATGAATTTGTTTTTTTTGTAATTACTTTTCAACTGGTTACAGGAACACCACTTGTTGATATTTTCCAATGTAGTATTAAGTGTTGTTGATAACACTTCATTATCCAATCATGTAAAATAGATGAGGGTATCATCAGCAAATAGATGGACGAAACAACGTCCAGTTGAATTTGCTATATCGTCAACGTATAACAAAGGACTCAAGACACTAACCTGTGGAACAATTATGTCATTTTCGATTTCAAGGGACATTGCCTTAATTATTGATCAACTCTAACGCACCACCTTTCACTCCAATACTCTCTATCTTTTTTACTGATCTCCTATCAATTGTTTCAAATGCCAATTTTAAATCTAAAAACAGCCCCTGTAACAAGATTCTTATCTCTTCCAGTCGTTCAAAACATATTGTACGCAGTTTCATAGCTATGTTTTCCTCGAAATCCTGATTGCACACAGTTTATAATGTTGTTTGTCTCTACAAATTCTAATAGTTGTTCATACACCACTTTCCCTATAATCTTCTTAGTACAACTGAGCATATTGACGGGACGTAAGTCACTGGCACTGTGAGAGTTGCTTATTTTTGGTACTGGCTCTATAACTGATATTTTTAATTCATCTGGTACCTTGCATACTAAAAGAGATGTGTTTATTGATTTTACAAGTGGCTGAGCTACATTATCATTTTTTTAAAACTCAATGTTTACGTCATCTGAGCCTTTTTACTTGGAAGGTTAAAAATTATGCTTTTCTGTTCATTTGTAGTAATGAGCCTAAAATTTTCTAAACATGTTTTGTGGTGTCTTGGTAAAACAGAAAAAATTAGGAATAGAAGTATCAATGTTATTTATGATGGTTTTATCAACTCCAAGATGGTGTGGGACTTTACCCTCCTATGGTTTCCGGGACACACTGGAGTGGAGGGTTATGAAATTGCAGACGTACTGGCAAAAAAGGGATTGAAACACAATTTTTGGAAACTGAGTCCCGGCACAATACTTCATGAACTTGAAAAAGAAGTACACAACAAAAGATTCCTATACTGGATAGAATTAAGGAATGAGGCAGGCCAATATATTACTGGGAAACTACAACCAGAAGACTGAATGACTGCACCAGCAAGAGTAAAAACAAGCTCACTACTAACTACCAACGGGAGTCCTAACAGGGCATTTTCGGTTGAGGGGAAACTTTAACAAATTTGGATTAATCGAAGAAGAAGAATGCAGATTTTGTGAGTTGAAAACGAAACCTGCAAAAGTCTGGATACCTGGTCACACAGGCCTAGAAGGAAACGAAATAGCGGACGCTCTAGCAAAAGGAGCGGCCGAAACAACGTTCACTGGTAATCGGTAATCGGTTTAGCATATAGCATTGCCAAGAATGTCACAACAGCGTAGGCAGACAATAAAATACTCGAGTATTGGCGTAGTCTACTGGGGCGAGTCCATTCCAAATCATTTATCGCTTGTACAAGGAAAAACAGGACTATGATAAACTGCTAGAAGAACTTAGTAGAGCGCATCTTAGAATTATAGTAGGTTTGCTTACTGGCCACTGCAAACTCAAACATCACATGCATAAAATCGGACTTGCACAAGATGCAGATTGCCGGCTATGCATGGAGGATGATGAAACGGCTAAACACATTCTGTGTTCATGCCCTGCAGATTTTCAATATTTGGCGATACGACAGTAAGGCCAGAAAACTTGGTAAATTGTTCTCCCAATACATTCCTCAATTCCGTCAAGAGATTGGATATACTGGGAGAAATATAACTATAGGGAGAGCCACAAAAGGCCACTGGCCGCAGTGGAGGGCCTGATACGGGCCCACGTTCAAACCTAACCTAACCTGCAAAATCTGAGGGTAAGAAACCTAGGAGAACACCAATGAGAAGAAGGAGATATACCTAACCTGAAGTCATCCGATAACCTGAACTTCTTGAAAGCCATAGGACTGGATGAACTGCTCTAGTCTAGTTGAGACTTCCTAAACGGCTGAGCAACAGAAGGATAGATCTTATAGGTCGCATTGTATTGACACCCCCTTTGGAAGTTTTCTGCTGAAGGCTGCGACTTCCAGAATTCCAGGCCCGCATAGTCTGAATAAATAATGGTGCACCAATGTGTAGTGATTCATCTAAAACAAAAGTAAAAGAACGATGCGAGAACGTGCTGATCTTAGTCGAAAGCATTCTACACCGTCTTGTTGCCGAAAAGAAATATATTTACTTTGGGATTGGAACAGCGCTGCTTTCAATAGATTATCACAATAACAAACTTCCTCGACAGCTCTCAGAATTGTCAGGAGACAATGAAGTAAAACGTAAAACTAGCAAATAAAACGAATATTTATAGAAACTTGCACAGTAAATCTGGATATATATATATATATATATATATATATATATATATATATAAAACACCTGTAAATTCGTTATTTCAGCCATACTGAAATTCATCTATATGATAATTTGCGATATAAAAAAACATAATGCAACACTATTGAATCATCCCTGCACAAAACCTGGCAAAGCCTTTCTACAAGAACGCACTGTGCAATGCTCCCGGTAATAACTAGCAATTGTTAATAGAAAAAATGACATCAGCAGACTAGTTTCATGGTTCTGACTACTATCTATTCGAAACTTCTATTATATAGGAAATTTGCGAAAGACAGGATTTTCAAAAATCCATTTTCATTCAGGAAATTATGGTCTTTTGCCAAGTAAGCCTCACATGTGGAATATTTATTTATTTTACATGCTGAAATAAAAAAAAAAACAATCAAAAAGTGTCATCCATGGAACAAAACCTTTTTTTTAGTGTACCGCAGCATCCAGGTGCTCACGGCTCTCGGGATCTTTAATAGGTATTTGTATGAAATATTAGACATACATAGTAGAGAATATTTAGAGATTGCAATCATTGATTGATAATAGTGAGGATTAAATAATGAAAATTTAAATAAAAATTTTAATATTTCTATTATTTTAGCTCATTCTATAGGAATAAATTAAATCAGTTGTCATCTTGATCACTTTCACTGCTGAATTATCTTCCTCTTCGGAAGTTGGTACTATCTGAATGGTCTTATAAATCCAGATTTTCCTTAGTTTCTCGAGCGTCATCGATGTCATTTTTGACTTCATAAATATGTGCCGAAAAATATTGACAATCATTGAAGTGAATGAAAGGTAATTCATGTAGAAGTATAAAATTTTATGCATATAATACCTGGAATTTCCTTGCTTTCATTTGTGATATTGGCGCAATTTTCGGTAATTGCTCGCCTTGAAACCACTTAATGGAAATATACCTCTCTTCGTGTTCGTCCCATCCATAATTAGTTGGCAAAGATAAATTTGGCAAATGAAGATTTGCATGAATCCACAATTGAACAATGTAAGAAGTTCGCAAAAACTTCTGTTTCAATACTTTCCTAAGTAGCACACCTATATTGGTAAAATATTGGTACCATACCGTGAACATATTGGCGAAATATTTGAAATGCAATATTGGCGAGAAAAAAAATGTGAATATTCGGCGATATTGGTCAATATATTCAACCAATATTCTAACAAACTTGGAAATACAATATAGTTTTTTCCCCTATAATCGCTATGATTGTAATATTTGGATTGCAATATTTATTCTAGATGTGGAAAACAATATATAACCAATATTGTATTATCGATATTGGTAGAAATTATTCAACCAATATTGACCCAATATTTCGTGTGATTATCTACATTCAAAACTAGTTCAACCAATATTCCACCAATATGATTAATATAATATTGTTTTTTGAATATTCACCCATATTGGACCAATTTTGATTTTTCATTTACAATATATCTATATTGGCCCAATATGGAACCAAGATTCAGCCGATATCCCAAGTAGCACACCTATATTGGTAAAATATTGGTACAATATTGTGAACATATTGGCGAAATATTTGGAATGCATTATTGGCGAGAAAAAAAAATGTGAACATTCCGCGATATTGGACCGATATTACTTGAATAATATTGGCGAAATATTCTCTAATATTGGCCTCAAAAATAGTTTTGGTGAAATATTCTTGAAGCAATAATGGCATCAAAATATTTATCAATATTGGTACAATATCATATGGATATATTGGAGGATGTCAATAAACCTTCGTAAATTATTAAATGTCTTTTAGTTGATGAAGGTAACACCAGAGTCTGCCCTTTTGATCGCCATAACCACTGAGTGAGCTGTCTTGAAAACAAGTTATGAGAAGTATTTAATATTCTTTTGTAGGTTTTAGAAGACGTTCTATATGTAGAGCCACCTAGCGGATTCTTATCCAGGTTTGATCATGATATAATTTTAATATGTTTCATTGAATATTCGGCCAATATTCAAATTTCATCTCAATCTACATTGTAGGAAACAATATGAAGACAATATTGTTTTAACGATATCGATAAATATTATTGAAGCAATATTGACCCAATATTAATTAATAAGATTTGTTGAATATTGGCGAAATGATATTCAACCAATGTGTAATCACACTTGGAGATACAATATAGTTTTTATTCCTAGAATCGATATGAGGGGAATATTGGGATTGCAATATTTATTGAAGACGTTGAAAACCATGTGAAGACAACATTGTTTTATCGATATTGGTAAATAACATTCAACCAATATTGACTCAATATGAGTTAAGTATTAGAATTTGTCAGATAAAATGGAAATCATATTCAACCAATATGCTATCAAACTTGGAAATACAATATAGTTTTTTTCTATATGACTGGAATATTTGGATTGCAATATTTATTCTAGATGTGGAAAACAATATATAACCAATATTGTATTATCGATATTGGTAGAAATTATTCAACCAATATTGAACCAATATTTTATGTGATAATCTACATTCAAAACTAGTTCAACCAATATTCCACCAATATTATTAATATAATATTGTTTTTTGAATATTCACCCATATTGGACCAATATTGATTTTTCATTCACAATATATCTATATTGGCCCAATATGGAACCAAGATTCAGCCGATATGATGTGCTACCTGGGTTATTACAAAGATACCGCGTTCGGTGAGCGCGGTGAGTGCGGTATACTTAAAATGCCTAGCTGACAGGTTTCATCCCACAGTATTGTCAGCTAACACTTTTAATTGTTTTTTTTGTATCGTAAACGTCACGCGTTTTTCATACATATTGACTAGGGCAGCTGACTACCTTCTATCATGACCCTATGCGTTTTTCTTCATTTATATTACATCAATAAATTATTTATAGTTCCATGTTGGGTAGACGCCAAAAATTTTACTGCGCCATTCTTCTCTAGGATTGAAGTAGGTGATTTCCGATTCTTCGATAAGCAATGAAAAAAATGAGCTTTGTTAAAATGATGCAAGTAAATTTAACGCTACCTTTCTGACTCATCAGGACAATCAATAGAGCATTTTTCCCTAACAAAAATATTTGTAGAAAACCGACTGAACCATCACATGGAAGATAGTCCGTAGTTATATTCTGTTATGTTTTTGACTCGCTACTGTCATTTATTAATTTCTTATCAGCATTTAAAAACAAAAAACGTGTTTTTTAAAATTGTTTTGCTTATAAAATGAAAATTAATAGAGCGATTTGGTTGCTCCAATGGAAAGGATTGTAGATAATTGAAATAGGCTCTGGTGGAAGTGGTCGAGTGGTAGGAGAGAGCGGGAGATGAGGAGGGGAAGCGTATTATCACGTAACCCGTTCATTAGAAGAATTCCCCTCATCTCCCGGACTCTCCTACCACTCGGCAGCTAACGCGGGCTCGGCCGTTTTCAGTCATGTTTGCATGCATTTTTCACCCATTTTTCACCCATTTCGCACCATTGTAGCGCAAAATGAGAATATACGTTTTGTAGTACTATACTTCTACTTCCATAATCAGTTTGAGAAATTGAAATCGGGTTATCACTAGAGCATCCAGGCACGCTGCAAGAATAGTGAAAAAAAAAATTTAAATTGCAATTGTGTCAAAACTAACGATCCGACAGCGCCTGTTTTTTGTACACATGATTCAATACTTTCATGAGAAAGGCCAATTCTACTTCTTGAAAAATTGCGGAGTTATAAATTTTTAAAAAATTCCAAAATTTTCCGGTTTTTCCAGTTTTTCTTCGTTACTAATGAACCGACCGGGTCGTTAAACATCACATTTTGTTCGTATTTCAATTGTCTGCAATTCTTTTCATTGGAGGAACCAGATTGCTACTATTGCTATTATTATTATTAGTTTTCATTTTATAAGCAGAACAATTTTAAAAAACACGCTTTTTGTTATTTAAATGTTTATAACAAATTAATAAATGACAGTTGCGAGTCGAAAACATAACAGAATATAACTACGGACTGTCTTCCATGTGATGGCATAGTCGGTTTCCTACTAGTATTTTTGTTAAAATCTCACTCATTCTATATGCTCTATTGCTTGGTGTATACAATGTGTCTCACTTCTCATGGAAACACCCCCGTATCTTCAGTAATAATTGAGGTTGAATGATGAAACTCTCAGGACTGATGAATATGCTCAAAATGCACCTACCACCTGAATGGGGTTGGCCTACGTGATATACGCTGCCCGCCAATCGCGATGGAACAACACATTTTTTTCGGTAAAACATACTAGGGGACAAAATAGGCTAAAAATTCCTTCAGATTTGTGATCAGGACTACCAACTTACTACAGATACACTTTTTCTCCGAAAAAATTTCAGTCCTGAAAAATCCGAATTTGTCTCACTTCTCATGGAAACACCCCTGTATTTTCCGTAATTTTATACGTAGAACCCTGAAATTTCCAGGATCGATAGATACACTAGAAATGAACTCACTGCACAAAACGGGTCATCCTACATGATGTGCACTGCACGCCAGCAGCGATGGAAAAATGGGTGGTTCCTTCGCTGCTGGCGTGCAGTGTATATTACGTAGATTGACCATTCCGTGCAGTGAGTTCATTTCCAGTGTATCTATCGATCCTGGAAATTTCATGGTTCTACGTAAAAAATTACGGAAGATACGGGGGTGTTTCCTTGAGAAGTGAGACAAATTTGGATTTTTCAGGACTGAAATTTTTTCAGGGAAAAAGTGTATCTGTAGTAAGTTGGTGGTCATGATCACGAATCTGTAGGAATTTTTAGCCTATTCTGCCCCCTAGTATGTTTTACCGTAAAAATGGGTTGTTCCATCGCGAGTGGCGGGCAGTGTATATCACTTAGGCCAACCCCATTCAGGTGGTAGGTGCATTTTGAGCATTTCCATCAGTCCTGAGAGTTTCATCATTTTTATTTTACCTCTATTGTTACGGAAGATACGGGGGTGTTTCCATGAGAAGTGAGACACACTGTATATAGGTTTTAGCTTTGACAATAGTTGAAGTTCCGATAGTATTATGTATTAAATCTATCGCACCCAAAGTATTTGTTGACTTTTACTGATTGTCTGAGAATAAATAGATAATTCATAATCGGAAATTCAAGCATGCAATTTTTTATGGTGATGTGAGTTATATGGAGGTTCAATATATGATTTTTTCGTGTATTGCATTGTACTCTCATTCTATTTATATTGCAGTCGCAATCGAATTGATAGTACAACATATCAGAGATATTTTGAACGACAAGAAGAGCTCAGTGGAGGAAGGTATCAGCCCACCCAAATTACATCAAATGCCCGAGGGTTCCCCCGCTAAAAGAAGCAACGTTAATATAGACACTATATTTGAAAGAAGGCACTAGGATCGTGTAAGAACCTGTTTTGGTGGATTTGACATTTGTTGAGACACAAGGGTGAAAGGACACTTGAAGGTCAAAAAATGTATTCTAGTCGTTTGGTTAATATGGGAGAAAACGAATGTTTTTTAAGGAACGAACCTAATCCCATACAACACATGGACATAGTAGAAGTTCAATTGATATCCATTTTTTATATAATATTCGCTTTTCTGTTTATAACATGACGGAGGAATGAAGTTCAAAACAGCACGGTCAAAAACATAGAACGTTTCAACAAAATCATTTGTAAGTATTATAAAAATTATTCTTATTGAACAATGACATTTTTTCAGTATACAAAATTATTCAAAATATACGTAGGTATATATTGATTAAACATTGTTATTGTTTGAAAGACAAAAGATATCATCAACGATTATAAGTTAATGACCGAAATAGCTACTAGATTTCCTTAACACGTTCAACGCCAGTGTATCTTTTTCGACACACTTAGTTAAAACATTGTGTATCTTAAAATATACACAAACAAAATTTCTGTTTTGGACATGTGTATCGCTAAAACACACTTTATGTACATTTTAGATGGAGAATCATAAGCTCTAGCCTCCTAGAATTTCCTCTGAAATTGGGGTTTAGGATGGGTGAAGGTTTTATTTGTTCATTACGTAAATGCTTAGATTATTAAAATCAAATCCTTAAAAATCACGAAAATTTTCCACCAGGGCTTGGCGCTGTTAAAGGTTTCAGGAACAGACTGAGCTTTTCGTCAATAATTCTCTGTAAACTCTAATTCAATTTCATTTGGTAAGGAGTACCATTACAAGGAAAATTGTTCAATTTAGATTATCATGGCACAACTTTTTCAAAGGAATAATTAAAATATGATGACTATCGTATTCGGCATATTTTCAGTCGACTCTAGATTGATCTTTGTTCTTTTTCTTGCAGTGTTGGAACTTTTAGAAGGAAAAGTACCTATATTTGATAACTACTACATCGTGATTGAATAATTAGGTATAATTCCAAACTTAACTAAATTATGGATAGGGTCTGAAAAACTGACTTGTCTTTTATCATTTATGCGAATTCGTCTTCAGATATTCATTAGCATTTCAAGATAAGCCGATTTCTTTCAAAGATAATCTCATAACTTGAGCAATTGGAATAACCTATATTTGTACTATTTCACACTGCTTGTTTATATCTATCCTTCGAAATGTTTTTGGTAACTTTCAGAGAGTATTGACGGCTCTTTTATATCTTAATTTTGGTCGCTTGTTCATTTCTATTTAGTTCCATTCCTTATTTTCATGGAATCATAAACTCTCAGAAAAGTAAATAAACAACCTCTAAAAAACACCTCTAGCCTCACTTCCTTAATCGAATAATGGAATAATAGGCTTCCATGAGATATCCTTCAGGAAAATATATGACATATTCGTCACGGTTTCCAA
Source organism: Chrysolina oricalcia (assembly GCA_944452925.2). NCBI lineage: Eukaryota > Metazoa > Arthropoda > Insecta > Coleoptera > Chrysomelidae > Chrysolina > Chrysolina oricalcia. Next base: position 26,185,610 of record OX101812.2, on the reverse strand, counting down.
TGAAATATCCAATGAATATTCATTACATATCTTCTAGATATTCTTTACATATCCACTAGATAAACACTACGTATCCACTAGATATCCACTGTATATCCACTGTATATCCAAAATACACCGAAGGATATATTAACATGTATTGGACTTCTGTAAGATATTCGGTATTGTATGGGATAAGATTCAAGAAAAAAGTATTCGCCGTTGAAATGATTTGACATTTTCGTGGCATAAACTCAGGCGCACAAAGATCCCCGCACTTACCCTGTAGGTCATTTCAGAATTCCATAGGTTAATCATTAGTACAAGAATATTTGTTGACCTGTTTCACTTAAGGATTTGTAATTTTCTCCAATTTTTCCATTCTATTGGAGACTTCATCTCATATCAAGTTTTTCCTCGGAAATAGTACTAAGACGCCGTTGAAAAATTATTATTCCAATAAATGTCAGAGATGGGGTGGAACTTGAGCATTCCTACATGCATTTTGATCCATAAATTCAATAATTAAGAACTGATGTATATAAATTGCTCAACAAATTAGGTTGTGCTAATGGTTTTCGATTAGGTCGACGAGAATAACAAAATAGTTTCTTTTGGCAGAGAAGTGCCTGGCCTTTGGTAATTCAACAAGTGTTAAAATCTCGGCGAGTATTATTTAGGTCTATATCTTATTATGTTGTTTATGCAATATTGTATAGCAATAATTACAAATTTTACTGTGAGATATTCCTTTATGACATTTGACATGTATCGGACTCCACTTTGAAATTTGGATTTGAAGTAAAATATAAATTTTAGTGGATAATTGAGATACAAATGCTTACTGACTATTGATTCCTTATTAACTCTCTTTGCAGTTCTGATCAATTCAAGTTTTTATATTAAATTAAAGATTATTCGCAATTGCTGATTCCAAGAGTTAGCATAAGCGAAAATGCTGCATGGAACTGGTCTTGGAATTTTCTGTTAAAGCTAACACAATTTTGAGAACAGTCAAAAAATGTTCTCATCACATCGAAATATGTCAAATTTCATTCTAGGAAACTAGAAACTATTTATTTAAGTTATGTAATATACCCAATTTTTGTTGAATGCTACAAAACTATTAGTGTAGCATGCAATTTGGAGTACAGTATACTTCAATGCCGTTGATTTTCACCTGGACTAATGACAATGTAGTTTCAACAGAAATTAAAACTAAAACTGCTATGCTTGATAGGGAAGTACTACTCTAAACTGCATAAATTCATGTGAACATGAAAATAATATTATCATGAGGTAGTATAATATTTTGAGCAGAAGCCTTATCGAAGAAATACTTATCTAGTCTACAACACTTTAAAAAATTATATTATAAAGCCAACACCTACTTTTTATGTATAGGTACCGAACAATTAAGAGAGGTTGAAGAACAAAGAGTTACTGCATCTGAAGCCTTGCAAGATAATGTGATTGGAAGAATTAATCAGAAAGTAATTTTTTTCTCATGATTTTCTTGATATTGCCTGTAACACTTCCAGTACATAATTTATCTGAACAACCTTGTCTGAATGATCCGGAAATACTATATAATCAAAACATTTTCAATCATTTTCGATGTAATACGAAATACTCCGACGACCGAATTTGAGGCTTTTTGTCCAGTAAAAAAAATTGATTGAATGATTGAATTTTATTTACAAGAATTGTAAATGCCATATCTCAGAAACGTTCAGCTTTACAAGGCTCTCGGAAAGGTTGTGTTAGTAGTGATTCATAAATATATGGAAGTACACCTCAAATTTTGTATAGGAATTGTTTGCTCATTATTCACTAGACAATCAAAGAAAAATGCTATGTAGTTGATGAGTTGGATAAAAATGATCATTTTCCGAGATTCGATTTCATGATGTGGACAGGGAAATTAAATAATTTCCTCATTGTTCCAATATACTTGAGGAATATTTATTTTTAAAGTAAGTTCACGTTTAGATACTTCTAAAATGGGGTTATAGATTTTGTTGTGCCTTTTACTTTTTTAAAGTTTTAAATACTGCATGGATATGGACAGGTTGACAAAGGCAGAAGCAATTTTTAACTCTTTGTTTCAACCTTTTCTCATGTGACTTGCTAGGTTTATTTAGTTTTAAGGTTGTGATTGAATGTTTTTAACTAAGTTTAGTTGTGTTTCATTGTGCAACTCGATTTACTATTAGTAGGGTCAGTGTTTCAGCAGAGACGCTTACAAAGTCATTCTATTTATTGATCATCTTATTATTTGTGTTTGTTTAATGCAAACGAATGCCCTGTTCACCATTAGTTTTATACATTGTGTTCCAGTTTGATTGACAACAACCTTCTATATCTTATTTTGGTCAAACTTTTTTCAATCTTCTGATTAGAACTCTGCATGACATCAACGAAAAATAATGGACAGTATTTTTTTAATGACGGCAAAATGCCGGCATTGTTGAAAAAATGGGATTCAGAAAATGTTGTTTCGTCATTTTGGGTTCAATGTCATTTTGTAGCACCATATGAAAGACATTGAAAAGTGTTTGTCTCATTTTGTGAGAAAAAGTTGAAAATGGGTTGGGTGAACCTAATTTAAGGAGATGAAAATGACAAATGAAGAAATGCATGTCCAACCTACTTATAAAGCGTTTCCTCCTTCCAGTCCTTCCACCTTCTGACATCTCTGAAACTATAGAGTGTGATAACAAAGCATCTCTTAATGAGCAAACGAAGAGAACTCAAGATATATTGATGTACTCCCATGGTGTTTTATGATTACACTTATAGTTAGGTACATTTGGAATTTTGATGTTATCATGGATACTGTACACAAATGAGGATGTCATCATAAGTTTATATAGTAGGTGATAGAACTCTGGTGCCAAATCTAGTATATTTTGGCGTTTGGATATGCATAATATACGAAAAAACATCAAGGGTCCTTTGACAATATTTTTAGGAGTTTCAGTTCCCGGTCCATTTGGAAAACCGAATTGGGCGTACCCTGCTAGAATAACTTCTATCTAGGAAAAGCAGCCTGACAAAAATATCACTGTGACATATGTAGCAAATTGACTGACAGGAGGGTAGTGTCTGACTGGTGTTGTAAGTTTAAATTGAACTCACTCAATAATTTCTCTAACCGGGTAACAACCATTATGAGCAACATGTGTATACCGTTTCTCAGAGAACATTTCGGTAACCATACTCTATATGAAATTTACTCTCTAAAAAAAGTCAAAATGTACTTTATTGTCGGAAGTTATAAAAATGCATAGTCAGAGCTTCATTGATTTAATGAGATTTTTAAAATTAATTGAATCTAATTTACAATTATAAACTGAAAAATGGTGATACTTCCTACCATCTACACATCAGCCCAAATGAGAGGGAACATCACCACTATATGCGCTCCGGGGTTACTATACGAGAATTATTTTGATTTCCAACAGGATAAGGAAAGAATTTCAGTCCGAACGAATGTCATTATTATTTATGAAACAAATAATGAGGATCAAAATATCAGAAGAGCATATCACTGTTATATAAACTGTTATGAAAAATATGAATAGCCCCTTATTAGGCCGATCCCAGACACATCGCGAGTACTAAGGAGCACAAACATATCCGAGTATGTTCAAGTACGAGCAACGAGCCATCGGAGCTCCTACACGACTTGCACTTTTCATTCGGAAATAATCGTGAGTTGCACTCACACGCCTCTTCCCGAGTAGGTTGGTCAGTTGTTTACTATTGACGAGACTTGAACGGTGAAACAGTATTAAAACGCCAAAATCATGAACGAAAATTCTCTTCTGGCGAACTGTGCTGCGTACGTTGTGCTATGTGCCGGATGTAAGACAAGGTGGTGGATGTTATCCCTAAATAAGACTAGAAATTCAAATATTTGGTCGGACGAGTGACGACCACTCCATTTTTAATAAATAATAAAATTCGTTTCTGCAAGCCAACTGAGGACAAGGACAAATCAAAAATATACTTGTATAGACTCGCAATTGACACGATGCGTGTGGGAGTAGGGCGCCCATCGGAAATCCAAGTAATCACGAGTATGAATTTCCTTTGACTCGGTACAAATTTACCGACAGTTCGCGGGTATAGGCAGGTGCGATTGCGATTAGCAAATATTCTCGAGATCTCTTCCCACACACATCGGAAGAGCCCGTATTTGCAAATATTCGCGATGTGTCTGGGACCGGCTTTATTGATTAATTTTTTGACTTTGTTATCGACTGTGGTCAATAACTTGATTATTGTTGATGTTTACAAAAAACATTCAATTAGAAGAGAAAGTTTTCCACTTTATGTTAACTTTTTCTGAAGTAAAATATTCTATTGAATGAAAAGTTTCAAAAGATCTCTCCATTCAGTAGCAATTTCATATGGAGCTAATGGTTACCCAAAATGCACCAGAGAAAACATTCAGGAAAACATCACTGATAAATAGTGTAATCCAATTATACATAACTGCTCAGTTGTGTATGTGTTCACTGAAATACTAGAGAAGTTCGCGGTTTACAAAATGGCATTGTTATCATTAACAAACCTTTAGAAAACGCAAATAAAGGTCACGCAGTATGAATTCAGGAAACATAAAAATTCAAGTTGGAGTCACAATCGGTAAATCCTCTGTGAAGCATGGTTGGAGACAGACATTTGAAAGTTTTCGTAACTAGTCAATTATCTGATTCATTCCCATTTCAAAGTGAAGGGCATTAATGAAGCTTGGTGATACTCTTGAATGCCAACGTTTCTCCACTGACATCAATTCGGTTTTGAAAAGTGTACATTATTTTTCGTTATGCCATGGAGATATCCGAAAAACTCAGCAACTTCCTCTGAAAGCCATATTTTGAAAGATTTTTGTCAAAGAACTGATTATGGTTTGTCATGGATTGGTGGTAATTTAGTAAACCTTTTTTCTCCACAAAAGCCTCATTAAATTCAGAATAATGTCATACATATTCATAGTAGTAGATCGGGCAATTAGTGCTCAAATTATATACTCAAGACATTAGCAATGGTGGTTTTTCAAGTAAGTGGAACAAGTCCTTTTATCCATTCTCCACGTGGGGTAACCATAATACCAGGTGACAACGAAATTTTTTACATCGCATTATTCTGATTATTTTCGAAATACAAGTTTGACAAGTATATCCAAATGCATCTTAACTCGTTGAGCTCCCATGCAAGATAAGCAGGGGCATATGTACGCCCAAGGATGATTCAAAGTTTTTTTATACTTTTATATAACTTTAACGAAAATATGTGTTGGAACAGACTTTTTTAGTTCTTTTACCAAAAATTAGACTATTGAAAAAAAGCGCATACGTGGCGTCCATGGCCAACAAGACCAACAGTGTTACAAAGCATTATATCAAAACTTACACAAGCCGCTTACGTGGCGCCATCGGTTCTGCGGAAGAGTAACTTGAAGACGCCACGTACGCGTCGTGGGCGCTCAACGTGTTATGGTACCAAACACAAACCCTGAATAAAACCATACAACCTCCATTAACATTTTGAAAGTCCACTAAGTTAAGCCACCCAATGGCTGCTTTGCACCAGACATGTCACTGATGACATCAGGTGGATGGGAAAAGTCTAGAATCGGCTCAAATGACCAACTTATCATAGTCCAAGTAGACTGTTGGTTAATTAGTGTTTCGAACGATTTTCTACGGATGCTTTCGATTGCCAAAGGCTCGGATTTTTTTTTCCACTAGCAATTATTGTTCCTTTCACTCCCACGCCACCAGGGTGACTTGTTTTATTGCACAGTCTCCCTGTTGAAAGCTACTCGTTTCTTTAACTTGCGTTCGAAAGGATGCCCTATGAATGTCTGTGAGTGAAAGATTCAGAGTTCTTTCCCAGTAGCTCAGCTATTTTTCATCTGTCCAGAATAAGAACGTACCTAAACTTGAACGTTGATTAGATGTTCCGTACTGCCCCTCTCTTGTCAAGTTAATTTGGACTAATTTGAAGTCGTATTTAAGATTAAGGTATTAACAACAATTTGTTGATATGTTAATGAAATAACAGATTAAAATTTATATTTTGTAAAGATGGTGCGATGTAAAAAAACTTCGTCAACCGGTATAACTGTTGTTCAACAGTTCGACAGCTTTAATTCATCATTTCAATTATTTTGAGTGACATTTGTTGAAGCTCTGCATGTGAATCACTATTATCAAACTAATTTTTTATCAAACATGTTTGAGGGGGAAATGTTTGAGATAATGGGAAAAATATATTGAAATTATTATTCGAGAAGGCGTTGAAATAGAAAAAAGTTATTGATAGGTAAAAGATATATTTTATTTATTCATCTTTGTCGAGTGTGTTTTTGATAAAATGAACATTGTTGAAAATCGTTATACGAATTTATTAAAAACTATTGTATATATATAAATCATTGTTTGAGAATGGTACTGTTTTGATTGCATTCCTTTGTTTTTGGTTGTTTGTTGATGATCAAGTGTTGAAAACCATTTTATTTACGTCTTTGCGTTCCTGTAGCCAAAATGATGAATAACTCAAAGAAAATATGTTTCCTTTTAAGAAAAAGGGGCGTTATTCTAAGCTCATATAACATTTCATTATTCAGTGTGGAATCAATACTCAATGCGCGTAATGTATGTAAGAAATAAGTCCCGAATATACAGTACGATGCAAATGTATGGAATAAATTCATTATTTCTGAATATATTTGGAAAAATTCCTCAAACACGTCGATTTTCTTTTCCGATTGGTTAATTTTTGAACCCCATCCAAAATATATAGGGTTATATCAGCATTCGATTAAAAATGACTTTAGTGATATTTTTAAATGGAACACCCAGTGTATTTTTCCATATTTGGTCATTACAAATCCAGTGATACCAAGTTTGATGGGATTATGTCAAACGGCTGCGGAGATATGAGCAAATAACTTCTCCATATGCCCAATGAGTGCGACAGAGACTTTTAACCTTCCGAATCGTGTGGAGTCTCAGTCATACTCATTGGAAATACCAGGAAGTTTTTTGCCCCCATCTCCGCAGCCGTTTGACATAATCCCATTAAACCTGGTATCACTGGATTGGATTTGTTATTACGATCCCTAACCAAACATGGAAAAATACACTGGGTGTCCCATTTAAAAATATCACTAAAGTTGTTTTTATTCGAATGCGGATAACCCTATATATTTAGGGTGGGGTTCAAAAATTGGCCAATCGGAAAAGAAAATCGACGTGTTCGAAGAATTTTCCAAAATATGTTTATATTCAGAAATAATGAATTTATTCCATACATTTGCATCGTACTGTATACTAGTTTGAACCGGCAAGTATCCTGTCAAAGAAAAATAAATTCGATTTTTTGTCTTTAGAAAATGTACGATGAGATGAGAAAATGCTAATTATATTCATAGGGATACTTCTACAGTAGATGCTGGAGCATTGAATGGTTAGATTTGCAGTTTTTATGTAATATATTATGCTTGTCCATGCCAAACACTCCAATTGAAGGCTGAAGTATGAAAACACTGTTATATTATGTGGAGTAAATATGATATTGTTGATGTTTTCCGAATCATTTTGTGGCAAATAATAACAACAGCCGTTATCTACCCACTCCCGCCATGCCTTTGGGTACACTCTTCGAATGTTTATGAGGAAGCATTATTATTATTATATGTTGTGCGATGATGTGCAAGGATGTTATTTTGTCCCAATCAAGACTTGTGTCGCCGAGACAAGTTCTGCGATGGAACGATATGTATTATGAGATGTAACTGCGATGTAGTTGCGAGTTAAACGAGATGATTTCATATTGACATGGTAGGTATGTGAACATGTGACATCACAGGGATGTACTTTTGTTATGCAGAGGTTATATATCACTGAAAAAACGCCTTGGGCGGCATCAATCAGTTGTTTAAGACATGAATGTATAGTATGGAGTAACATCGATTATGTTCAAAATACCAGATGTTTCCATTATCAATGAAATAAAAAAATGAAAATGAATGCGCTTTGCCATAGTTTCAAGTGAAAATTACGGGATTGTAGGATATCTAGGATACAAACGAACGATGAACATATTAGCAGCACTTTATTTTGCCGTGTGCCGATAATGTAACACCGGAGCTGCCACAGAGCACAAAACAAACATATTTAGTTAGTGATTGGATCAACTACCTTCCCCTGCTCTCTGAGAAGCAAAATGAACGAAGATATAAATTTACGAATGAATGATTCTGAATGATAATGTTTATAGTAACGTTGTAATCATTGACGATTACGATAGAGCAATATCGTGTTGGAATTAAATTTAAAATTTCCTGAATTTTATATTTTCTATAACCTGCTCGTCCTCAGAACGAGGCATTCTGAACTCAACGTGGATTGAGGACATATCGAATGTTGTAAGCAATAAGGATTATGATAGAGCAATATCTGGTAGGAATTATCTACATTTTCTGAAATTTTCCGTTATAACCTGCTCGTATTCATAATGAGGTATTCTTAACATTTTGTTCCGTCTGAATTCCCTTTCACTAGCTGCAAAATGGTTTCCATTCGGTTGGTGTTTCCTGCGTGGAACTATTTTTAATAATATTTAATATGCAAGCTGCAGTTTTGCTACATTCACCATACGTATGCAGTAAATCTACTTTTTCATTTCGAATCAATTGCTTCACTGAAAGAAAATGTGTTGATACTCAATGTGCTGTAAAACTGCTAAATATTGGCTTCCATACTATGGATTTGTTAAATAATATCATTCAGCTCCCAAGTTATTTGACAACGATGGGTAATTTTTTACTAGCTATGAAAACCCTCAATGTATTGTTTGTAAACTGTTTGTAAATGATTGATAAGAAGGGAGATGACAGTTTTCATTACTTTGGTGCTGACTTTTTGAATTAGGTATTAATAATTGGTATATTTGTTGGTTGTGGAGGGGGCTGAAGAATCCATTGTTTCACTTACTCACAGACTTCTGTTTTTTTGGTGCTTCAATATGAATCCAGTACTGGTACTGATACTTTTCAGGTAATTTGTTTTTCATATTCAACTTCTCTTCCTTATTAAAATTCTTCTTGATGACATTAATTTTACAGCTTCAAAATGTTTCTGTCATCAAAATATTTTTTGTGAAATAAGGAAAGGAAGAATTGAAACTATTGAAAGATCGTAGGCATTCAGTAAAAAAAAGAAGAAATTGTTCAATTAGTAAACTGATTATTGAACTCGAATGTGAGGGGTTAAAACAATCGAGCCACAAAATCAACCCTTTCCAAATCATGATTTTGTTTTATTGTGATACTTTACCGAATTAGTTTTCATAATGAACAATTATTTAAACGTATGTGTGTTACTATTGTTCTGTTTATTAAAAATTGAAAAATTCAAACATGCGTTTTCTTTTTAATTTTAGAGCTTACTCGGCCATTTAATTTATTTCAGGTTCTCCAAATGCATACCTTACAGAGTCTTTGGTAAGATATGGGGTCTAAAACCAGGAATGATCTACTGGTCATACTAAGCGACCATCAAAGCCATATCGTCATCTATGCTTCTCTGATATGGTGGCCAAATGTGCAGCAAACTTCAGCACAACTAAAGCGGCAATATGTGCAGCAAATAGTTTGTCTGGGAATCACATGGGTGATATTCCTTCCACCAATGCATTCGAAACAGACAGTAAACTTAAGAGCAGGAAATCTGATCGGACATCTGAAAATTTTGGAACATATGTATTTCCCTAGAAGCCATGTATGTGCCCACGAGTGCCCCGAAAGGGACAACCGTAGGAAACAAATCTAAGCACTAAGCAATCTGATATACACAGCTATGGTACTAGGCAAGCAGATAACTTAAGATTAAATTGGTTCCGTCTGAGCAAATCCAGGAAAAATTCATTAAATTACCATCTCTACAATATATTACCGGCCGAATTGTATGCAAGTATCCACTCATTCAAAAATAAAATAAATAACTTACTCTTGACACACTGCTTTTATTCCACAGAGGAATACATTGGACATTTCAGACCGTATAGAAAATAAAACTCATCTCACCAAAATTCCATTCTGTCTGTTAAGTTTAGTGTTACTCATCTTTTTAACAATCTTTTTACAGTAATTTACAATATATTTTTACACTATTCGTTATATTTGTCATGTCAACTATATTTTATATTTAAATAATTCATTATTAGTATTGTCGCTTTTATGACGTGCTACAAACACGTATTTGTAATGTAGTCAAATAAAAATACTCTACTCTACTCTATACAGGGTGTCAATTTGAAAACTTCCCACCCTTAATATCTTCCTTCCAGTAAACAATATGAGTAATCGAAAAAACAGGTCAATTTTATTGTCAAGGGGGACACTTTCAAGGACTATTTGTAGCCCTCGTGGTTCAACCCCCTAGGAGGGGTAGATGTTACCCTTAGAATTTTAAATGGGAAGGGGGGTCAAGTGGCACATCATTTTGATGGGCGTTCAATTCTTGTTCCAATGGTACCCTGACTTATTATTTTTTGATGAGCATTTTCCGAAAAATTGCGTTCTAAACTAACAGAAGTAATTATTAGAACGCCTATACTGAGATGCATGGTTTGGCCAGAACTGGTTAGAATATTAGGTGGTACCGTTCCAACCCTTTATTAGGGGTAACATTAGCCATTAGCTCCAAACACTTTACATAAAAAAGTAGTCTAATAGTAAAACGTAGATGGTAGTAAAGTTGTGTTTATTAAATGCTGAATTTTTAAGTGTCATCGCAGAAATTGTACAGATAGAGGAAGGCTATCTGTACTATTTTTGCTACTTCTGCTGTAAAAAGTTTCTGTTTTCCGGCAAAAAATTGGTTAGCAAATTTGAACTATGTGGTAGTATTGTGAATACCGTTTTACCTGTTGGGCTGTTTAGGAATTACTTTAATAAGTGTATAAAAGTGTAAAAATGGTTTACATTCTTCAAGACAGAATTGAAATGATTGTAATTTATGGCGAAGTTGGAAAGTGCGCACGAAGGGCGGCATGTCTTTTTAACGAAAGACATCCAAATTGTAATGTAAGTCACCGGTATGTGCTTGATTTGGTGAATAAGTTTTACGAAACTGGTTCAGTGACAAATAAAAAAAGAAATAACCCCAGAGTACTGAATGAACCAGCTCAAATTGAAGTTTTGGGAACATTTGCTGCAGAGCCCACGAGCTCCTTACGATCAGTATCAGAACAGACGGGAATGTCACGCGAGACTATAAGAAAAGCATTGAAAATGCATAAATTTCATCCATATAAAATGCAGATTCTTCAAGAGCTCCACGAGGATGATTATGATAGAAGAATAGAGTTTTGTGAAATCATGTCTCATCGAGTCAATACCATCCCTAATCTTCTGTTAATCATCTGTTTCAGCGATGAGTGTTAATTTTTTCTGAATGGCAATGTTAATAGACAAAATTGTCGCTATTGGAGTGACGAAAACCCACATGTTTTTCGGGAAGGGCATACACAACACCCACAAAAAGTTAATGTTTGGGCTGGTATTCTTGGAAATGCCATTCTTGGTCCATTATTTCTGGAAGAAAACTTGACTGGCAATCTGTACCTTGATATGCTTGAAGAGACTATCGATCCTCTTATAACTCACGAGCTAGAAACTCAAATTGATGCAGAAGGTAATGAACTTTTGCAGGAGGATCTGTTACATTTCCAGCAGGACGGTGCTCCACCTCATTATTTTCTTCCCGTCCGACAGTGGTTAAACGAGAGATTTCCGGGTATATGGATTGGCAGAAGGGGAGCAGTTGAATGGCCTCCGAGATCACCGGATTTAACACCCTTAGATTTCTTTCTTTGGAGGCATCTTAAATCCGTTGTTTATAAAACACAACCTTCTGATATTGACGAACTTTAAAGACGAATTACAGCAGCATGCCGGTCAATTCCTAGTGAAGTTTTCCGTAATGTTAGAGGGGAGTTCGAAAACAGACTGTATTACTGTTTAGAGCAAAATGGACAACATTTCGAACAGCTAATAAGATAAGCGTAAGTAGATTTTATGTTGGAAATGTCTTTCTCGCAAATTAAATTTTATTGTGTAGAAGGAAAATAACCACCAAATAAAAAATCCCATGCGTAATAAATTTATTCCTGTCATTCAAGGGTTGGATCGGTGCCACCTACTCTTCTAACCATTTTTATTAAAGGGAGTCAATACAATAATGCATCTCAGTATAGGCGTTCTAATAATTACTTCTGTTAGTTTAGAACGCAATTTTTCGGAAAATGCTCATCACAAAATAATAAGTCAGGGTACCATTGGAACAAGAATTGAACGCCCATCAAAATGATGTGCCACTTGACCCCCCTTCCCATTTAAAATTCTAAGGGTAACATCTACCCCTCCTAGGGGGTTGAACCACGAGGGCTACAAATAGTCCGTGAAAGTGTCCCCCTTGACAATAAAATTGACCTGTTTTTTCGATTACTCATATTGTTTACTGGAAGGAAGATATTAAGGGTGGGAAGTTTTCAAATTGACACCCTGTATACTGTCAGATAGCTAAATAGCACTGAAAGCTCTGAAGTCATATATTTGTACGTTCAAGCTGACTTGGGACTGCAAACAATCAGTCTTTGATGTGAATTCCAGGTCGCACAGGTCCTGGACTGCCTTACCAAAGAAGGAGCAAACGCAATTTTCCGGCCTAGAACACTTCGGTGGGAGCTCCAAAGCCCACTCGAAAGAAGAATTCCGATTTTGCCAAAATATAAATCTAAATCATTATGCAGCCATTGATATTATACCAAGATGCCTCAGCGGTCAAAATGACCGCCCCAATGTGGACCTCTGAGGTTATTTTTTCATCATATTGAACTCTCACGTTTTTCAATGAACCCTTACAAGCGATGAATATCTGGATATATCAACACATGAATCCAGTTTGATTATGATTGATTATTAGTTTTCAAAAACGGCATCGATGTTTTCTATCAGCCCAATGAAACACCTACTAACTCTTATATTTGGATTATATCCTAGACATAGCATATAGTCAAAGGCTACTGTATTTTCATTGACAAATAAACATATTCTGAATGGATGAAAGTCCAAACAAAATAAAGAGAAAGCAAGATGTGAGTGAAATGTGGTGAAATAATTTATTTTTCATACTATAAATTGATAATTCAAGAACTTGAAGAACTAAAACTGGAAGGTGATTATGTTATGTTGCACGTCATTGAGAAGATATGGCCATTCACTATTTAAATTATATAAATAAATGAAGATTTGGAATCTTTGGTATGAATAAATAAAGAAACAGAAACCACCAAAACTACGTCAATTTCACTAGATGCGCGTTTCGCCAACAAAGTTAGCAGCTTCAGGAGCTGAATAAAGTTTATTTCTGTTCATTTTGTGGTGCTGCCGAAAATCATTAGGATTCAGGAACCAAACTAAAAGAGTAGAGGCCGTCGACACAGGAAATACCGCACAAGTTTTAGCAGTATAATAATAACAATAATAATAATTTTGGAAACATAATTCTCATAGGAAGTTATCTTTAGATGGTTTTTCTCTCCCTATCCAGTTTTGATCTGGCCTACAAAATACTTATTGCATGGATGATCATCAATAAACTTTTTGAAAGGGATTTGATATAACAAAGATAGTCTTTTCAGCTTATATTTTATAACTAACACAAAAAAGGAATATTGAATAGAGAGAGTTCTTAATACCTAGATTACAAATTATTTTTCAATTTTCTTCGATCCATCTGTGATGGAATGATTATTTCAACTCCATTATAAAGTATATAGTCATCTTTCTTTCATTTGTTTTGACGACGTGACATTGGTTTTTTCGTCGCAAAATCAATAGGTAAGAGAATGTATTTCAAGCATTTATGAATAATTTGAGTGCATATAATGATCATAATCATAATAATTGTTTTAATTATTATTTCACCCTTGATTTAAAGTTAATTAATTTGTGAGTAGGTACTCATACTAAATTGCATTGATCTGAAGGATTTCAGACAACAGTTATAAGCGTTCATATTCTTTTACATTTTTCGATGAAACATTGTTTATACTTGGCGTTTCCCTAAAAGTTGTAGTCACTTGTATTGCAAGAAAAAATAAAAATAAAAAAATTCTTTTTTCAAGTAGTATAGCAATAATTAAGCATATATCCTGAGGTGGAAAGTCCATCAGTGCAGAGAGCACAAACCCTCGATGTGGTCAGTAAATCAATATGAAGAAATGAGTTTCCAAGGGGTTGTCAAAATATTACGTCTCACGGCAAGCCGGTGCCATTTCTAGGTTCGTGAATAGCGTGTGTATCATTCCACCAAAGACCATCATTTTTTCTCTTCGTTTCGGGCTATATATTCGTTTCGCCTGGAGTAAAAAATTTTGGTAGTCGATGAGGACTTCATCAAGCTTATTAATTAGCTTTTATTTGTCTGAGGGTAGGTAATAGAGATAGGTTTGCGTAGTTTTTCACATCCTGACTATGCTTTACTTGTTTTAGTTGGAAGAACGTTGCACAAATATGTCAGATGTAGTTCTATCTCCGTCGTGGCATTTGCCAGGGAAGTAGTTGTTTTCTGTCAGATTGTTGCCTCATATTTTCCACTTTGTGGAAATATTTGGAGAGAAGCGTACTTCGACTTTGTTGATTTTATTCTTATCATTTATTTGTACTCTCCGGCAAAACATTCAAACTTGTTAAAATTTTCGCAGTTACTGTTCCTGGAGTCTTTTGCTGTCTCGAGGAGTGCTGAATGATTTTCCTGGCGGGTGGCACTGAGACTGTGAGTCGCTGCTTCATCCGTAGGGAATTATTAGATAAACAATAAATTATAATTCATTTGGCAGGGACAAGACAACTCAAAGTTGTCGGACCTACCCTTGCACTGATGAGAGGCAACAACCTCCCCAGATAACACACGGATATACAATGGACGTCCAAAGGATGTCCACAATGGACATAACGAATATCCATTGGACGTCCGTTCATGTCCAGAAGGATATCCTATGGATATCCACTGGATATCCATATGTCACAAAATTGGACGTCCATTGGATGTCCAGTGTGTACTAAGGATGGATATACATTGGACCATAATGGACATTCACTGGACATGATAAATATAGCATGGACTTCTGATGGACCTAAATTGGACTTCTGATGGACCTAAATTGGACTTGATGGACCTAAATTGGACTTTTTATGGATCTCTAATGGGTCTACATTGGACATTGTAATGGTATGAAATGGACATGAACTGGATATGTTATGGATATAAACGGGATATTTTATGGACATTAACTGGATATATTGAATTCGATACAAATATTTCAAGGGCGTATTCCTGGGGTCAAAATTTGGAAACTGAACTCAGTTTCTAAATTCCATCAGGAATTTGTGCAAGATATGTTGCATTGCCTGAAAAACAATCAATAATGAGTTGAGTGTATTTGATACAAAAATATGTTTTCAGAATTTTATGAGTTGAATATCCATTTTTGTGCAATGGACAACAACAACAGGACAGTCAATCACCACTTCGAATGAATGGGGTAGCACTGAATTCCTATTTTAATCTTCTGTAATATTTCGTGAAAATTTTATTCCTCCAGTTTTATTTTGCACCTCATCTTTACTCAAACACCCTTCACCGTGGATTCAAACGACAATCAGTTTCAAAGCCTCTCAATCCCCCAGGAATTTGCAATCAGTTACTGTTACTTCAGCGAGACTTTACCTGATATGAATACTGTGAGTCAAAATGAGTATTGAATAGTCAACCAAGTGAACGTAAACACTGTAATAAATAAAGCACCTCCGAGGGCTCCGAGCACTATAAGACACGAATTTAATCCCAAACAATTAAAAATTGTCTGTTTCTTCCTCTTGCAACTAGCGTTAAGCGTCATTCTCATTTGCATGTTCATATTTGTCATTGTCTGCATTACCGATTTCGGTAGTTGCCAACTGAGACAGGGACATTGGTACCAACATATGCGCACTTGGTCCGGGCGAAGGATGTACAATGGACGTCCAAAGGACATCCCTTTTTTAATCTGGATTTTCAGTCAATTTGGACAAGAAATGGATGTCCATTGGATGTCCCCAAACGGATATCCATTGTACTAGCAGAAATGGACATCCAATGGAAATCCATTTAACGTCCATGTCCACAAGGACCAATTATGGACATGAAATGGATATCCATAGGATATCCTGTGTTTACTGGGTCGAAACAGGTGGTCATCCCCAGCCAAATTAGGGATAATCTTTTGTTTGTCTGTAATAAGCACTTGCAATTGAGTCTTCTTGGAAGAACGTTGCACATATATCTGTCAGATGTAATTCAATATCCGCCGTGGCATTAGCCAGGGAAGTAGTTGTTTTCTGTCAGATTTTTGCTTCATATTTTCCACTTTCAGGAAATATTTGGAGAGAAGGGTACTTCGACTTTGTCGATTTTATTCTTATCATTTATTTGTACTCTTCGTCAAAACTTTAGAACTTGTTCGAATTTTTGCATTTAATCTTCCTGGAGTCTTTTGCTGTCTCGAGGACTGCTGATTGATTTTCGTGGCGGGTGGCGCTGAGACTGACTTTACTGTGAGTCGCTGCTTCATCCGTTATGAATTATTAGATAAACAATAAATTATAATTCAATTGGCAGGGACAAGAAAACTCAAAGTTGTCGGACCAACGCTTGCACTGATTTTTGGGAATCCTATCGTTGAAGCTTTCCTTTTTGAAGGAAATTTTAATGGGCCAACCTACTCAACTTTGTTAGCAAAAGCTATGGGCCCAATGATGCCATTTGAAAACATGATAACGACCTTTATTCTGGTGCCAAAACGAATCTTGAACGCTTAAAATATGAAAAGAAGTAAGAGGCAAGAACCAGGTGGGAGAATGTTGTTCAGGTTTCAACTTCAAGGAAAAAAATATTTAAACACAAAAACACTCGAAGTGGTGGTTAGGGGCTGAAAACAACTTTTTCCGATTTACGGTGAAACGTGCATCTTAGTGGAAAATGTTCAATGGAAAAGTTGTAGATAATGAAAAAATCGAAAACTTTTGTATTCAACACTTTTCGACATGACCTCAAATTAACCGTCAAAATGGCGAAAATCCGATTTCAGAACACGACTAGTTTTCGAGTTATGTACATTTTTCGAAAGAAATACCCTTATCTTCTTAATATTTCCAAGTATTTTCGATAGTTGTAAAAAAGAATAAAAACTATATTAATAAATTAAATTTGTAGTGTAATTATGTATTCAAATATTTTATTAGAAATAATTCAACATAAACTACTTTTTGTTATAAAAATAATGAAGAAAGTAGAAAATCATTGAAGATTGATAGTAGAAAATTCAGCAATTAAAATGAACACCTGCAAAAAAAAATACAAATTGCAATTGTGCCAAAACTAATTGTCCGACACCATCTGTTTTGTGCACACATAAACACATGAGTCAATACTTTCATGCGAAGGGCCAACCCTAACAACTTGAAAAATGGCGTAGTTATGAATTTAAAAAAAACGCAAAATTTTCCGATTTTTTTAGTCTTTCTCCATTACTAATGATCCAATCGGGTCGTAAAAAACTCATTTTGTTCGTATTCCAATTCTCTACAATTTTTCTAATTGGAGCAACCAGATTGCTGTATTAGTTTAAATTGTATAAGAAAAAAACTAAAAAATCACGATTTTTGTATTTAATAAAAAAAAAAATATTAACGTTGAATACCATATTGTTATCAGCACACTGAATTAGGTAAAATTGTGTCAGAATTCTATACCGGGTGTCAACGAATCTATTAGACAAGTCATCACTTCTAGACCATTAGGTGTATCAAAATGAGATTAGGTATAGGTAAATGGTATGTGAAGAGGAGAGTTTTCACATATTTTTCACTTTCCGGTCACTTCCGGTTTCACCGGAAATGGCTCCGGTTCTAAATTTTTAAATGGAACACCCTGTATATTGTAACATTTTTGGATTTCTGAGACAATTCTAGATCAGAATGTGACATTTTCGAAAGTTTTTATGCCTACTTAATTTTTTCGGAGTCACTTTTGAAATTACATCTAGGTGGCCATGATCGGAAGTAAACTAATCTAAGGACCTCAGGTGATATCAGAATATTACAATCGCGAAGTTTTAGTGACTAGTATGATAGATATGAATAAGACAAGTTGGCAAAATTACATTTTCGTGTCTAACTATTATTTTTCAAATGGCGACCATTTTTTGACAAGCTCTTTCCAAAAAAAGGATATTTTGACGAATCTAACGATACTAATTTATTTGCGATTGGATCAACAAATTTAACAAAATTAACAATAAGTTCAGCGATGCACTTACATTTTTTTCAATATCCTAATTTCTTAAAATTTTCACTATATTAAATTTTCAAAGTGCATTCCTCCTTGTTGAAGACACATTTCAGCTCGTTCAATTATTTCTCTCAACACATTTAGTAACATTGGTGGCGTTATACTTCTAAATGCCTGAAGAATCCTTTCTTCTAAGATTTCGAGAGTGGCTGGGGCTGTTGCATAGTAGACCCTTTCTTTAACATATCCCCAAATGAAGAAATCTAGCACAGTCAGATCCGGTGAGCGGGCAGGCCACCGTACTGGACCATTGGTTGCAATAACTTGATTATTGAAATGCTCTATTAAGTAATCAAGAACGGATCTGGTATTATGAGGGGGTGCTCCATCTTGTTGGAAGTAAACTTGCCGTAAAACTGCTAAAGTTAGATTATTAAGATGATCCTCGATTTCATTTTGAAAACCTAAGTACCTATAGCCCCTGTTAACTGACCTTGAAATAATATTGGTCCAATTATTCTGTTTCCAACGATACCAGCCCAGACATTGACGCCAAACCTTTCTTGAAAATTGCCCTCTCTCATTGCATGTTGATTTTGTTGGGCCCAGTACCGATAATTTTGCTTATTAAACAAGCCATTATTCGTAAATCGTGATTCGTCGGAAAATAGAATAAAGTTGATGAAATTTGGGTTAACTCTATGATTTTGAAGCAACCAATCACAAAACACTACTCGTCAGCATACACATGTTGATATAACTGATATTTAAATGCTCGATATCCGTGATTTTTCAATATTTTTCTTGCCGATTCGTGACTTATCTGCATTTCTCGACTAATTTATCTTATAGAAACCGTTTTGTCAACCTCAACCATAGCAAGAACGTTAATCTCAGTCTCCTCAATCATGATAAACCTCTGTTCTGCATCTCGATTTCCCTCTTGCCTAAAACGATTCTCAACATACGGAAAATACTGATGGGATGGATGTTGCCGATTGGGATATCTCTGAGCATACAACTCAGCAGCATTTCTTGAATTTCTGTGACATTCTCCAAACAATAACAACATATCCACTTTTTCACTTTGAGTATACATTATTTTGACGGACAATTGAACTAAAATTTAACGAAAATCAAGAAAATTTTACCTTCTGCTCTTAAAGCTTATGTCACTGTCATAACCTAAGTGAGTGTTTTGTTCTCCAAAGAAGACTTGATCGAAATAACTGCAAAATATTATGCCTATCCTCGGCACACTTGACAAAAGTAAATAAATCATTATGAAGTATTTTCCTCAGTAATATTTAATTTATGTTCTTATTTTTAATCCAATCGCAAATAAATTAGTATCATTAGATTCGTCAAAATATCCTTTTTTCGGAAATTGCTTGTCAAAAAATGGTCGCCATTTGAAAAATAATAGACACAAAAATGTAATTTTTCTAACTTGTCTTATTCATATCTATCATACTAGTCACTAAAACTTCGCTATTGTAATATTCTGATATCACCTGAGGTCCTTAGATTAGTTTACTTCCGATCATGGCCACCTAGATGTAATTTCAAAAGTGACTACAAAAAAATTAAGTAGACATAAAAACTTTCGAAAATGTCACATTCTGATCTAGAATTTTCTCAGAAATCAAAAAATGTTACAATATACAGGGTGTTCCATTTAAAAATTTAGAACCGGAACCATTTCCGGTGAAACCGGAAGTGACCGGAAAGTGAAAAATATGTGAAAACTCTCCTCTTCACATACCATTTACCTATACCAAATCTCATTTTAATACATCTAATGGCCTAGAAGTTATGACTTGTCTAATAGATTCGTTGACACCCGGTATAGCGCTGATTGCAATTATGGCACTAAAAATGGACCAGTTTTAATCTGTATGTGATTATTTTTTTCGTTGGGAAAACTCTTCAAATTGCATGAAGGTGATTTTTTTTTTATGAATTTTTTGCCAAAAAGTACATTTCAGAAATTGAATATTTCAACACAAAACAGGCAAGTCAATAGGAGTAGTAATTTTTGAGAAAATCCATAATGTAAATTTCAGAAGTTCTAATCAGAAAACATTAAATTTCAGTTGTCTCTAAAACTGCTATCCATCAACATTGTGTAAAACCGTGAAATTTTAATTTTTCAATAAAAAAAGACAGATATGATAATACAATAATGAGATTCAATAAATAATTACCAATTATCAGAACTAAACTATTCCGGAGAACATTTTGGTACTTAAATAATTTCATTGAATTCGTATGCATCAAACAGTTCAATGAAACATTCAATGTACATGGTATTTATCAACAATAGATCGTAAAAAGCCTTTTATATTCTCGTTTGGTGAGATTAATATGTATTGACGTTTAATTCAAGTGAACCGGTAATCGGTTTAGTACACAACTAGTCCAAGAAACGAGAAAGCGGCCCAATGTTAAATGTGCAAAAATTAATATCCGAAAAATAAAAATATGAGCGTATAGGAAATTAAAGTTCAGGATGAGTTTCTTTTTATGCGACTCGATCGTGATTACCGAACATAACCTAAAAAATTGTCAAAGTTGCGAAAAGCGGTTTTTTGTTGATAATTAAAAAACTACAGCTCCGATAAAAAAAGTTGAATTAAGAAATTGTAGGTATTAAAAAAATCTATCAATTGAATGAACTATAATTTTTTGATATCATTGATACTTATCGAGTAATATCGAAAAAACCGTAAAAAATCCGGTTTTCTATAACTCGTTTATTGTAAGGTATTGAAAATTGTTACTTACAGTTTTGTGTAGCCTATGGCAAGCCAAAAAAGTCTTTTTCAAAAAAATTGATGGATATTGATTATTTTTCAAAATACATGAAGTTTTCTCAAAAAAGATGCTCTCTCAATATGGCCACTCTTGCTCGGGGAATGATGCTACGATTCAGGGCTTATTTTTTTCTGTATAAGTTGTACTTTCATATTATCGAATAAGTATATTGATTTCATACATTTGCATTTACAAGAGTCAAAAAATTACTTAAAAAAATTGCACAATTTTTTTACATGTTTTTTCTAAATAAATTTCTTAATTTTGTTCTTAAAGAAATAACTTTTATGAAAAAAGATTTCTAGCAAGACTTCACGCATTAAAAGAAAATTGAATTCCTATGATCACTAGGAGCAGAGATAATTTTTTTATTTAAAAAAATCTGGAAGGCGCAATAATCAGCGTACAGCAGTCACCTTCATGGATATTGAGGTTGAATTCCTATATTTTCGATAATAAAATACTAGGATATGTCTAGTTTATTTGCAGTGTTATTAATTGATGAACAAAGTGAGGCGAGCAGGCGCGGAGCGATGCAATTTTAGTAGGTGGCGCAGTGGGGATGCAAATACTGTTGACATTGAAGACACTTTCGTCCTGACAGTGTTATTGAAGGAGAAAAGGAGAGTTATTGGTTCAATTTCAAGTACTAGTGTACATTGCAAAAGAAAGCGTACGTGAACAACAAGCCGAGATACTCAATATTTTTCAAGCACAAGCCACTTTGATCGCACGAAATAAGTTTTCAGTGCTATCCCCACTCCGCCACCCGCTACAGCTACCGCGATCTGCGCCTGCACGCCTCACTTTATTCATCAATTAATAATACCTACTGCAAATGAACTAGACATATCCTAGCATTTTTTTATTGAAAATATAGGTATTCAACCTTAATATCCAAGAAGGTGGCTGCTGTACGGTGATTATTGCGTCTTCCAGATTCTTTTGAAATAAAAAAATTATCTCGGCTCCTAGTGATCGTAGGAATTCAATTTTTTTTTCTGCATGCTTGAAATCATGCGAGGAATCCATTTTCATAAAAGTCATTGACTACATTTATCTCATAACTTTGGATCCGCTCAAAATGGGTTTGACTTGACTGGATCCGATACACCTAATCGATATATACAGTGTTCGGATTGGATTGAATCACTCAAGTCAATTCTATAAAATATAGGATTGGACCCAACCGATCGCCTTGAAGAGAAGTGAAATTACGAGATAAACCAGTTTGAAATTGACGAATGACAGGTAAAAGTAGCCAAATTCAGATTAGTGTTTATATTGACAATTGTCTTTCTCAAAATGGAGAGCAAAATAACAATTAAGAAAAGAAACGTATGGTCCAAAGAAGGGAGCAGTTTTTTCATTCAGCTGATTAAGGAAAAACATATTTTG
The DNA here is from genome assembly GCA_944452925.2 of Chrysolina oricalcia. Classification (NCBI taxonomy): domain Eukaryota; kingdom Metazoa; phylum Arthropoda; class Insecta; order Coleoptera; family Chrysomelidae; genus Chrysolina; species Chrysolina oricalcia. The sequence continues at coordinate 26,163,000 of OX101812.2, read as the reverse complement.
GGACTCATAGATGGGAAAAGGATTAGGGTTCAAATGAAAATCACAGATCCACGGAACAACGATTTGTTATTCAATTTGCAGAACACAAGAAATTTAAGGTTATGAAATTCGACATTTTGCTGTGAAGTTAGCTTTTTTCAATCGGATTGAAGAGTAGGATTCTTCGATCCACTTAAATATTGCGATATAAACTGAAGGGTGATTTCACTCGACTCAATGCTATCGAATTTGAAGCGGATAGAGATCGTCCAGATAAACGTAGTCATTCATATAAAAACAAAATTGAGCAATGTATTAAAAAAAAACATGTAAAAAAATTGTGCAATTTTTTTATAGTAATTTTTTGACCATTAAAATAAAAAAATCAATATACTTATTCGATAATATGAAACAATAACTCTTACAGAAAAAAAATAAGCCATGAATCGTTACTGTAGCATCATTCCCCGAGCAAGAGTATCCATATTGAGAGAGCATCTTTTTTGAGAAAACTTCATATATTTTGAAAAATAATCAATTTATCAATTTTTCAAAGAAATACTTTTTTGGCTTGTCATAGGCTGCACATAACGGTAAGTAACAAGTTTGAATACCTTACAGTTAACGAGTCATAGAAAACCCGAATTTTCACGGATTTTCCGATATAACTCGAAAAGTATCAATGATATCGGAAAATTATAGGTTATTCAATTGATAGATCTTTTTGATACCTACAATTTCCTGATTTGATTTTTTTCGATCGGATCTGTATTTTTTTAGTTATCAACAAAAAACCGCTTTTCGCAACTTTGCCAATTTTTTAGGTTATGTTCGGTAATCACGATCGAGTCGCATGAAATAGAAACTCATGTCGAATTTCAATTTCCTATACGCTCATATTATTCGTTTTCGGATATTAATTTTTGCACGTACTTTTCCCTATTGCGTGGACTAAACACTGTCAATAATTTCCGGCACGTTGGTGCTTCATAGAATTTTCTTCTGGATCTGAATGATACTTTTGGTCAGAGACGGAATGACCGTGAAGGTTCTGGATCTAAATATACTTTCGGTCAGAGATGAAACGACTGTAAAGTACCAGTTACAGGGGCACGTCATTCTCCAAATTTCCACCCTCTAAGTTTCTATTCGTGGGTCTATTTAAAATCTTGGGTTTATGCTGTGCCAATGCGAGTATTTCAGTAAAGCTTTTTGAGCGTATCCAGGCTGGATGTCGTAAAATTCAAAATTGTTAAAATTGTTTTGTTTTGTTAAAATTGTTTTTTCCGATAACCAGCTGTCGTCCCCTTACGAACGGCAGCCCTCAAAAGTCGAAACTTGTGCGAGCCAAGGATTAACGAGGTATTACCTTTTAACGTGCGATTCCTAGCACGATCCGAGGAGAATATCGAAAGGAGGTCCGTAGGTCACCCATCCAAACCATGGCCTCGCATAGCGTTGCTTGGCTTCAGATATCTCCTGGAACATTCCAAAGGATACAAAACTCCTGGATGATGAGAGCAAGAGTATGTGTTGAATGCAAAGGTGGACACATAGAGCACCAACTTTGATAACTTATTGGGGCGGACAGGTAACTCCCGCTGGTGCAGGCGGTAAACCATGGGTCCTTGAGAGGCCATGAGCGCGATTATACAGGGTTTCCCAAAAGAACCGAAACATAAAGTTATGGAATTTGGTATACGGGGGTAATCAGTAATGCCGGATCTAAAGATAATATTTGCAACGTAGCCAGATCTACAGTTATTCCTATGGAGCCCTCAACTTTTTTTTTTAATGTAATACTATGTTTATTTTTAGCGCATTCGATTTGTTGTGTTAAAATTACTATGACCCTATAACATCAAATTTTAATTCCTCTAATTTTTGTTAATACGGCAATTCAACATTTCGTTGAAAAATATTACAAAATTTCAATATCTCGAGAAATCATGTAAATTGATTTATTGAAAATTTGTTGGCAAGTCTGATCTAAAATTAACATTTACAACGTTGTCAAATTTACATGTTGTTTCTACTAAATCTTCCTAAGTATTTATTTAAACTTTCCTTTTTTTAAATTTTGCGCATTTTGCGCAAATAAAATTTTGTTAGAATCATGAGGTATAAATTAACAAGTGGCCTCTGAAAACAGCTAATCATTTTATATTGTTATTGTTGTTGTTGTTCTGAAAGTTGCTTGAATTATTATTAAGATAAAATGGTTTTTTTGTTAAGTGAAGCTGAACGGATTAAAATATTGTTCTGTCGTGGTTACGGCGATTAAATGAGAAATTTCAAGAAGTTTGTGAATTATTCAATGCTTTACATTGAGATAAGAAAATTAAGAAATCTACAGTTTGCCGAACTATAAAAAGATACCAACAAACAGGGAATGTAAAGACTATTCCGAAAACTGGTAGACCTAAAATGGCCACTACAGATGACAGTAAATTGAATATCCTATTATCTTTAGAAGAGAATCCTAAAATGTCTATTACAGAACGCAAACAAAATTTACCGGAAGATGTAAAAATTTACTTTTTAGTATAAACTTTATAAACTAATGTACCCTCAAGAACTTTTGGAAGATGATCCTGACCGCCGTATCGAGTTTTCCGAGGTCATAATGAGTAAAATTAACGATTATCCAGATTTAAAGAACAAAATATTGTTTAGTGATGAATCAACTTTTTGATTAAATGGGCAGGTAAACAGGCACAATTGTGGATTTTGGATTAGAACTAACCCTCACAATATTTTTTTGAAATTATTTGTTCATTCACCCAAAAAATTGCTTAAAAGTAACTGCATTTTTGGGACATTTTTGAGATTTTATTGTGAAAAAGTGGAATGAAATTTCAATTTCCATTACAGCACGTACCTAGAATCGACCGTATTGTAGAATCCTGTCCTTGTTTGAAATCTATACGATGAACCGTTTTTGAGTTATAAATTGACTCTTTTACCCTAAAAAGCTCCTCAAATATGATTGCGCTCATGGCCTCTTAAATCCTGTATAAAGCCTGCTAGACTTATACGAGATACTTGATTATCCTCATTAGGAAAATGTGATGATATAATAGTGTGACTGTTGGTTTGCGTTTTGTGAAAATTTAATATGATGATGCCGAAAATCTTCCTTCAGATATTCAAGAACAAGCTGCAGTAGTTATTTCTGGCCCAGGTACCACATAAATCAAGGCATTAATATCAATTGGGAAATTGCATTATCAACATTTATAATATTATTTTTTAACCTACCCAGACGCGTCACACTAGAGTCCGCCATCTCGGTTGGAAACGGCATCGACTCTGGGAGGATTTTTATTTAAAAAGAAATTTGACTTGAAAACAGAATTTTAGTAGATAAATAAAAGATTTTGTTAAGCCAAAGACTCGAAACAGGGGATTTTTGTACCCCGATTCTCAGAGCCAGGAAAACAAAAGTTAAATATATTTTAAAATCAAAATACTTAAAAAAAAAATTGTCGGAGACAAGATTTGAACTCGCGGAGCTCCAGGGTGGATGCCGGCGACACTGTCAACAAACTCACCAGCCGTTACATGAATATATTTGTAGACTGGGTATTCAACTGAAGTAAGTTTTTTACGTACCTTGATTCCCTGATATCTGAAAAATGGTCAACTGGCGAAGCTAGCAGGTAGGCATGCGATCATAGTACATAGTAACACTACTCAATCGTACACATTTCGTTCGTTTAAAAATAAGTGACGTCTGGCAAAATGAGTGGGATAAGTGATATTTATCGCACGGTCGTAGATAATGATATATTGTGCAACTGTAGTGCGGAAAATAGGATATTTCATACGAATACGACAAGATAACAAACCAAAAGCTGTATGCGAGTGGTTTATCAACTTGTCACATGAGTTGATATACACAATTTTTTTCCTACGGCATACCTGAAAAACAAAAGTTTGGCTGATTTCAAAAATATTTTTGAAATAATAGGTAAACCACCATTATTCCATGACAGTGATCTTATGACATCTTTGGAATTTATTGTAAATGATTGAGTTAGTTGATGTATTTTATATTTGCCATATTTTGGGTTCATATACTTTGAAGTATTTCATCGTTATTGCCATTAAACAATGTTAACAAAAGTTTAGTGCTTTCCTTCACCATAACTCATCACTAACTCACAGATCACTTACAAGTTAATTAAATTAACCTACAAATAATTCTTGCAGTAAAACCTACTTCAAGAGTTGAGTTTGTTTTATGTTACTGGTCTATAATGCATATTAGATACATATAGGGGAAGTGTCCTTAAAATGGGATACTTAAGGTTTGAGTAGCCATAAATAATCGATAAATCAAGAAAATCTTTCCAAAAATTCACAATCATGTTCTCTCAATTGTTTTTCATTATATGTCAAAACTATTTTTACAACCAAATATGAACATAGAAATATCGAAGTAACTAAAAGAAGCGATCCACTATTAAAATGAACAAACAAAAATAGACGAATAGACAAACGAAACACTATTAAAGTAAACTTACAAAAATAGAAATTAAGAAGAAATACAGTCATCGCAGAGAAAGTTTTTCTTGTCTTCCTCTGCTCCAGAGCAATCATCATGAATCCATCACTTGCAACTTCCACACTGCCAGCCTTCTCCCTTTTTATATACTGAAATTGTTTCCACAATAAGAGCATACAGGGTAGACTGTCTTCTTCAGATGCGTTAGAATCCTCGTTCTTTTCAATCTTGGCAACAGTTTTGATTTGTTCTTAGTTTTTTCCTATTTTTCTCTTCATATTAGGACGTTTTCAAATATCTTTCCATCGTTTTTGTTCCAATGAAATTTTTAATCTCTTTTAAGAAGTTTTGGTTAAAACAGTTTTACTAGTTTTTTGCTTTTTGGAAGTCTGTTAGTCACTTTGGGATAATGTAGAATTATTTCCGAGGAGAAGTACAGGGTCTCGCTCGAAACTTCTTGGCCTTTCGACGTTGAAGGTTGAGTTGAGGAGTGAAGGGGTCTCCTATTTTGGTATTTCCGATGGTCTTGGTGGTGTTTTAGGTAGCTCTTCTTGTTGAATCACATATACGTTGTCATTTTTATAGAGATTTGAAACAGTTTCCGCAACTTTTTCAACAATCTTGTGAACGTGAACCTCATCGAAAACATCAGTTGGATGTGTAGCAGAAAATATATCTTCCGCGAAAACGTTACAATCAACTGGATATACAGTGTGTCTCACTTCTCATGGAAACACCTCCGTATCTTCCGTAATAACAGAGGTAGAATGATTAAACTCTCAGGACTGATGGAAAATGCTGGAAATGCACCCACCACTTGAATGGAGTTGGCCTTAGTGATATACACTGCCCGCCACTCGCGATGGAACAACCCATTTTTACTGTAAAACATACTAGGGGACAAAATATGCTCAAAATTCCTCCAGATTCGTGATCAAGACTACCAACTTACAGATACACTCTTTACCTGGAAAAATTTCAGTCCTGAAAAATCCGAATTTGTCTCATTTCTCATGAAAACACCCCTGTATCTTCCGTAATAATTGAGACAGAATGATTAAACTTTCAGGACTGATAGAAATGCTCAGAATGCACCTACCGCCTGGATGAGATTGGCCTAAGTGATATACACTGCCCGCCAGGAAAGTTATATCAGGGGAAAAATTAGCCCAAAATTCCTTCGGATTCGTATTCAGGATCTCCAAATTACTAATAATACACTTGTTTCCTGAATAATTTCCAGTCCTGAAAAAATCCCGTATATTCCGTAATTGTTTTTACGTAGAACCATGAAAGGACCCCGCACTTTTTAAAGGTAAAATGTTTCTCAGTGAAATTGTCTGAATTTTTAGTGTATTATAGTATTCGATGTACCGATTGAACGTGCAGAATTGCAAAGTTCGTTGATGGATAGATTTTGTTCAAGTTAAAAATCAGTTATTTTTATTTAATTATTGTCTCGGGATTTGAAAGTGCCAACTGCATTTTTTTCGCTCTTATCATCAACGTACCTTCATACTACTAAATATCATTCAGATGGTGGAGATTATATCATTATGTACAGAGTGAAAAATAAAAACATTTTATTAATGTCTGAAAATTCGATGTAATGATGAAATATTGATAAAATAATTTTGGCATGCAATATACTATTCTTATTCCATCATGAATCACAATTCATACATTCCGTACAGGGTGATTTGAAAAATTGGTGAAATATATGGCCGGTTCTTTCCTACACATCCTGTATATTCAAGTGAATTATCATCCTCCGAAGATAGCTGATACCGTATAAACATGATTCCGTTTGGACATATAGGATGATCATGAAAATTGTCGATGATAAAAATGACAAAATATCAACGTTTCAGAAATCACCCTGTGATTCACAATTAACTCGGTGAAATTCCTGTATTATTATTCAATGTATTCATCATTCTCTCCTCAACCTTGTCCCAAAAATTTAGTTTCCTACTATGACTAGTTTCATAGTTATTAATTGAGAAACTGATTACCATTTGAGAATGTGCAGATCAAAATAAATGTAACAGGTTGATGACCAATGACGGTCCATCCAATTCCATCTACCATTTCGGAACTGACTGAATATACGACACAACAGTTACAACTCATAACTGACAAAATTCTAAATGCTTGGATAGTTTGACTGGCTCAATCGTGTATGAGGCCCCGGTACGGGACATCACTAATCACTGAATAAGGTGACAAGGAACAACTTTAACCGAATCCACTTCCCCGTAGCAGCGCCACGGTCCTCATACAACAAGAAAACCCTATCGGCTAGCATACATTTTTAAAAAATGTAAAAAAAAAAATTTCTTGCGTCTCATACAACACTTCCATCATATTTATCGCTCCAATTGCGGAAACACCCAGTATAATATGATTATTTCTATTCAAGCCTCCCCTTACTTATATTTAGTTTCATTAGTTCCATCAGTGATAATTATTATTACCCTTACGTATTGAATTACCTATATTGATGAAATATAATAGATGTCCATATGTTTCTATTCAGCAAATATTAAAATCATGGAAACTTCTATCCAAGTGGAACACAAATCAGAAAAATATCGTCGATTCCCAGATTCAAAAAGTAAAAGCGTTCTATCAATACGATACAATACAATACATTTATTCAGCTCTGAGACCTCACACATTAACAAATTCTAAAATTCACAAATACATAGGGACTATTGGCCTTGTCAACATTCAGTATAGTGTGTACTTAATAGTAAAAATACATTTAGTATAAAAAAAAGTTAAGGTACATTTGATAATATTTATATACAATACTTAACAATAAAAATAAGACTCCACTACTACGGTAAACCGGTATCTTTATGGAATTCGTCATAGGAATAATAGGCTTTTAGTAACAGATATGTATGGAGCTTATTTTTGAAAATATTAAAACTTGCATCATTTCCATTAATTTTTATATATTTATTAAAACAAACAATGCCTCTATAAATATGTGAGTTCTGACCAACAGAGAGCCTTGAAAATGGTTGGCGAAGGTCATTGCAGTTGCGTGTTCCATAATTGTGTAGTTGGCTATTTGTTTCAGGGGTTTCTTGTCTTTTCATATTACATATTAGTAGATAAATATACAAAGATGGTAGTGTGAGTATTTGAAAATCTTTAAATATTTGTTTACAGCTAGTACTTGATGGAACCCCTGCCATACACCTCAAAATTTTTTTCTGCGCAGTAAAGGCCCTTTGAATATGAGCTGAACAACCCCAAAATGTTAGACCATAAGAGAGAACAGATTCAGTGAGGCCAAAGTATGCTAGTCTCAATACGTCAGGACTAACAGTATTTTTCAACTGTCGAAGTAAAAAACATATGCTGCTCAATTTATTTGTTACAAGATCAATATGATTTTCCCATGTTAACTTTGAGTCCATAATGAGACCCAAAAATTTGAAATTGTCAGTCTGTTCCATAGATTGATGATTCAGTTTAACTAGATAACTGAAATCAATTTTAATATTTTTTGGTAAAAAAGACATTATTTGTGATTTTTTTGAGTTAACAGATCATTTTCACTTTTCCCAGGTAGTTCGTTTTTTATTCCGACAAAGCTTAAACCAGCAAAATTCACTTTACTATCTGTACCTTACATTATTAAATTCAGATATCTGATGTGATTGTTATCTCTAATCTTTACACTCTTTTACATTTATTTACATCTCACATTCTCACGTTTCGCTATTTGTGAAAAATATAGGCCACTAGCAGAATGTACGCGTGAACAAGTTCCTTCAACTAGTCATGCAAATGGTAATAAGTTTCTCAATTAATAACTATGAAACTAGTCAAAGTAGGCAACGGAATTTTTGGGACAGTGTTGAGGAGAGAGAGAATGATGAATATATTGAATAATAATAAAAGAATTTCACCCAGTTAATCGTGAATTACAGGGTGATTTCTGAAACGTTGATATTTTGTCATTTTTCTCATCGAAAATTTTCAAAATCACCCTATATATCCCAACGAAATCATGTTCATACGGTATCAGCTATCTTCGGAAGATGATAATTCACTTGAATATACAGGATGTGTACGAAAGAACCGGCCATATATTTCACTAATTTTTCAAATCACCCTGTACGAAATGTATAAATTGTGATCAATGATGGAATAAGAATAGTATATTGCCTGCCAAAATAATTTTATCAATATTTCATTATAAATCGAATTTTCAGACATTACTAAAATGTTTTTATTTTTCACTCTGTACATAATGATATAATCTGCACCATCTGAATGATATTTAGTAATATGAAGGAACGTTGATGATAAGAGCGAAAAAAATGCAGTTGGCACTTTCAAATCCCGAGACAATAATTATATAAAAATGAACTTTGCGATTCTGCACGTTCAATCAGTACATCGAATACTACAATATATCAAAATTTCAGACAATTTCACCGAGAACCATTTTAACTATAATAAAAAGTGCGGGATCCTTTGCAGGATCGATCACTAGAAATAAACTAACTGTACAAAAGGGGTCATCCTACATGATATGCACTGCACGCCAGCAGCGATGAAAATATGGGTGATTCCTTCGCTGCTGGCGTGCAGTGTATATGACGAAGAATTACAATTTCCGTGCAGTGAGTTCATTTCTAGTGTTTCTATCGATCCTGGAAGTTTCATGTTTTTACGTAAAAATTTACGGAAGATACGGGGGTGTTTCCATGAGAAAAGGAAATGTCAATTTGTTATTTCAACGCCCTGTATTTCGAACACTGAGCGTTTATAGACTCATGTTCATTGAAATTTTATTAGCATGAAGTACTACCCCGAGTATGTAACACTACACTTGAAACACTTTGTAGGTTTGTTAAATATATTTCAATGTCCGTCGCAGTATTAGCCAAATAAATATTTAATATCTGTCAAATAGTGTTTCAGTTCGAACGTACTTATGCTAGAGCTTCTATTTGCGGTACTACATGTTGTAGATTGTTAGGTAAAATGTTTAGTACTTTCAACTCCAAACAGTTGCGTGATAGAAAAAAAAAACTTACACTAAATCAGAAATCAACGAGATCCAATTGCTTGGTAACAACACGAGTCATTGAGGACGAGTGGTGCTACCTCAAAGCAATTTGATCGAGTTTAAGATTTCTGACAGAATTATCGATAGTATTGTGAGCACGAGTAGTACTTATTGAGATAATTTCATGAACCAACAAAGTGTAAAAGTTCCATTGTAGTGAATTTTTCAATAGTTATAGATAATTCCTGATAGACATGAAGTTTGTCAGATTGACATTCATATTAGTAGCAAGATGATATTAAGGTATCCGTTATTGTTTGGATACGTGGTTGCCATGACAAAGTGGTATTACCGGCTCGAAAGCTCGTATGCCTCGATAATACGCAGTTCGCGTATTACCACTTTACTTCGCTCAATAAAAAGCTTTCTTCAGGGTGTTACGCAGTAAGAGTAACCTCTACTGAAGTTGGATAAATAGTGAAGTTGAATGATACAAGAGAGTTTGCAGAGTTCCTAATAATCATAAATTCTACGCTATCTTCCAACTTTCCTGAAGTAATTACACCCCTGTTACTGTTTCTGACCTAACCTATAACTGTGGCCTCTGCTAAGAGGTCATTTTCCAAATTAAAAATCATTAAAAAATATTTACGGAAAAAATGTCACAAGAGAGACCAAGTGGACTTGCGATCCATAGAAGCAGAAGAAGCAGCTGCAATGGAAAAATCAGTTTTTATGAACGAATTTGCAGATAGAATGGTAAGAAGAAGAGATTTCCACTGAATTTCTATTATATACATATTTTGGTTATATTCAATGATCATTTCTGAGGGATTTTGATACTGTATTAATTTTCTGATCATATTTTATGTACTTTTCCACTGATCTCAATTTGTTCCTTTGTTTTTTTATATATGTACTTTATATTATTTTAAAGAATTATACGTTTGTTTTGAGATTTCAATATAATTTCTCCCAGTTTTCTGAGAAGTTGTTATTTACTCACAGTGCTCGTAGATAATTATATCATATAAGTAGAAAGCACGTTTTCACAAAAAAAAATTGTGCAGAGATTCACTTCACAATTCTCGCAGGAGGGAGCATAAATCCTAGACACGCCACTAGGACAACACGAGTTGCATACCATATTTTTTTCTTTTTATTAAATTGCATTTTCTAGTAATGCTGTAATCCCAGTATGTAATAAATATGATTGATAAAAATATCAAATATGCAACTGTTTAAAACGTAATACAATCTCATAGAAAATGGGCTAAATATGGCGTCGATTTGACTTTTATGTTTGTCATGCTGACAGAACGCTATAGCAGAATGACAGATCAGTGCAATAAATACTTTTTCTACGACAGTGCGTTTACGCACTGCTGACAGTGTGTAAAGTAATACTATTTCGCACGAGTGCGTAAAAAATCACCTGTGCGAAAAATTGTCAACTGTGCGTAATAGTATATTGTACAATGAGCATGAAATGACATACATTTCCCACGAGTCCTTTTTATCATAAACTCTCCTGCCGTCATTTTTACATGGTTTAGATAATTTTTTCTTTCTTCACCCGTTCAATGAAACATCTATTTTTCTTTTTGTACACGTACCTACCTACGTCGTGAAAATTATTATAAAAATCAAACACTAATCGATTTCATAAAATGAAAAAAAAGTGGCTGCGTGGATTTGAACCCTCGCTCCCACCATCCAAAGTCCATGTGTCATCTGAATCAACACTCGTCGTTAATAGAGCACATAATAATTTGTTCAAATTAACTGCTATATAGAAAGTATCTGTCAACTATTCAAAAATATGGAATCCGATTGAAATCAATCTTTTTATTTAAATTATTCTGGTTTTATGAAAAGAAAATCATACCTTTGTCAGAAGATAGGCATTATCAGGAGCTTCTGATATAAATTTATTAATTTGATCTGTAGAAAATGTTTTGGATTTCCTTGGTTGATACCCGTCGGACTTTAAAATTCGTTAATACCTACCTATAATGACAGTCTAGTAGTTCATGAAAGTCGTAGGAAATTAAATATTTCGATACAGCTAGCCCGTGGGAAATGAAAATCGGTGTTACAACGTGGCAGGTTTCTTAATCGAAGACGCAATTGAAATGTTCATTTTTCTTAATGGTCGTAGAAAAAGTAATTTTTTACACACTGTTTATACATTGATGCATTTTTGAAAAATGCAGTATTTTGCGTCAAATATAACTCTGAAGTCTTTATTTGATAATACGACGACAATTCATTGCATTAAACATTTAAATTAATGATATAATTGCTACAATTTGGCAATATAATAACTGTCGAAGAAAAAACTTTGTATGAAACACTTTCGTAAAAGGCTTTTTTATACTCGCGTGTTTGTTGAACTCGGCTGCGCCTCATACAAAAAAGTCCTACTTCACGAACTTGTATCATAAATAGCTATTATTGCACTCAGTGCAATAAAGAACCAGTTTTTCCACCGAATAGAGTTCAATAAAGTTTTGTTTTTTGCATGAACGTAGAAAATAGTTATTTATGCAACAAGTGCAAAAAGTGAATGTTTATTGCACTCGACGTGAAATTGTCCGACGAGGCCGTTAGGCCGAGTTGGACAACACGTCGAGTGCAATAAACAATTTTTGCACGAGTTGCATACAACATTTTTTCTACGTTCATGCAAAAAGCAAAAAATGATTTATTGAGGTGCGGCACTAGGTGTAGGAAAATGAAAAGCGCAACTTGAATACTTTATTATTGATATCGATTTGCATTGAAACAGGAACTAATACAATTTTACTCAAACTTTATTTTTACCCTCAATGTTGAAAGTGAATGAACAATTGGTGCAATTTTCAATATGAATATTTCGTAGTGAAGTACCTATTGCCAATCTCACAGAATATCTGCTAAATATGTAGTAGGTTTAAACGTTTATGTTTGTCATGATGACAGCACGTTGAAGTAGAATGACAGATGAGTGCAATAAAACCTTTATTGCACTAGTGCAATAAAGAACTGCTTTTTCCACTGAATATAGTTCAATAAAGTTTTGCTTTTTGCATGAATGTAGAAAAACCCTATTATAGTTTGCAAGACTTTTATGAAGACGTCTTGTACAAGTAAATCCTAGTCACCAATTTTGATGTTGTATTTCTGTATATTGAGATGGATTTGAAATTTTTTTCATAATTTTTTAACGTGTTTGTGCTCTGTTTATAATTGACTTCATGTTTTTCATATTTTTTTATGTTCCTTCATACATTTATTTAAATAAGACTTATCTCATTTTGTCGATAAGATTAACTCTTTGGACAATAAAGCACATTTATTATCATTATTATTATTCAAATTATATCAAAATTGAGGGGTTTACTAATAAAAACATAGTCACTCATTTCAGTTGAGAACTTTTTAGACCCACTTCCGCTATTTGAAAGCTCACAAGTTCTGGATAACCACTTTCTTTCAACCGATTAGACTTAGGTATCCCATTAGCATACATCGAGATACTATGCAAAAAATAAGCGAGTTTTTTCATGCACACACCGGAACCGCTCAAAGCAGCGGTGAAAAATTCGGAAATGACGCTTTTTTTACTAGGGAATGAACAAATTCCGGGAATTTTCTCCTTTTTATCTCGATTCGGGATCATCTGCCCCACTTCTTCTGAGACGAATCACATAATAGATGAGGGCCGCCGTTTGCGTCTAAAATGGACGGGGGGCGTCAGTAATCGTCATACCGCTGCTGGCGCTGCACCGACCGAACTGTTCGTCCTAACGCACACTTTGCGATCGCGATATCCTGGAGCGCGCTCTTCGTGACTGTCAACTTTTCGTAAAAACTGCGGACATTCCTTCGCGACAAATTGACAACTTTAACGGAGTGGGTGATGACGGATTTGTTGTTGTGCTTGTGAATTGATATTTTCGTGTTGTGCGATTTGTTTATAACTGTTGAAAGTTATTTGGAGTTAGTGACTTTTTTTGGTGATTTGTTTTGAAAATATATTGTGATATAACAGGTGAGTTAGTCTTTTCATTTGCTTTGGCTTGTTATCTTATGTTATGTTTACAAGCGATAGGTATGTGAATACTGCGGAAGTTTGTAAAGTTTTTCATGTTCAGTCACCGATGCCATTTTAACATGTTTTGAACCAGAATAAAGTTGATTAACAAGTACAAATTAACTAGGATTTCATCAGCTTGGAGCAAACACTAAATATGTCTCACTACTTAATAATTCATTCAACTGAATTTACTGCGAGTATACACAAAAAAGTGACAAAATATCATCGTGACTTTTCAATACCCTATTGGGAATGAAAATATTCACCCGTGTTTAAGGTTGAAGTTGTACCTATTTACTTACTATTGTGGAATTTGAGCAATTTGAATTAATTATTTCCTTATAGATATACCTACCAAGCCATACATTCAGAGAAGTTATTCAAGTGGATGAACTACCTTTATCGATATTAAATTTCATTTATGCATGTATCTACTACCTATACAACGACTACTCGAAAACTTGTTTTCACAAAAATCAACTTCTATATTCAGTGGTTTTCAAAGATATGTCATCATACCTATGTAGAAAGTATTAATAGTTTAATTTGTTTTGACATACGAGTTTTGCTCTTGAAACAAAAGAAATGGCCTACTCCGATGGGGTGAAAGTAATTTTATCCGACGTCTTTCCCGAAAAACTAAAAAAAGTGGTTTTGCGTAGTTTTATCTCCTGAACACGAACCCGATGAAATCTTATGGGGAATTGGGGATCTCCAATACTTTCCGTATTATAGCCTTTTGATGGTGACTACCTAATAATTAATTTAACTGAATATGCTGCTGGTATACATAAAAAAGTGACAAAAGATCGTGACTTTTCAATACCCTATTGCTGGAATGAAAATATTCACCATTTTTAAGGTTGTAGTTGTACCCATTCACTTACTATTGTGGAATTTGAGTAATTCACATCAATTATTTCCTTATTATTTCCTTATTATTTATTCAAGTGGATGAACTACCTTTATCAATATTAAATTTCATTTATGCATGTTTCTACTATAACGACTACTCGAAAACTAGTTTTCACAAAAATCAACTTCTGTAGTCAGTGTCCTTCAAAGAATTGTCATCATATGTAAAAAGTGTTAATAATTTCTAATTTATTTTGACATTCGAGTTTTGCTTTTAAAACGGACAAAAATGGCCTACTCCGATGGGGTAAAAGCAGGTAAAAGTAAGTTTATCGTACTTCTTTTCCAAAAAACTAAAAAAGTGGTGTTGCGTAGTTTTATCTCCTGAACACGAACCCGATGAAATTTTGTGGGGAATTGGGGATCTCCAATACTTTTCAATCACGAATTTTTCAGTGAAAAGTCGCAAAAAATGCCTCCTTCTTTTTATAGGACATTTTTCAGATGCCAATTCACCCATATTTAATAATTAGAAGCATCAAAACCAAACGTTTTACACAAAAATCGACATTTATTCACTTGTAAACCTGACCTAGTTTTTAGTAATTTTCATCATTACGTTAAGTTGGTAACTTGGGATATGCGCGACTTACTATTCGATTTCAAATACGAACAACATCATCTCCTTCATTTATATGCCCAATTGTTCAATTTGCGTCATTTTGTACTACCTTTATTTATTTTAAAATAATACCTATGAAAAATGTTAAGGTTTAACGAATTTTGTAATTTGGTAAACAACAGATTCTGAATTCTTATTTTCGTGTTATGCGATTTGTTTGTTACTGTTGAGAGTTATTTGGCGTTAGTAACTTTTTTTTTGGTAACGCGTTTCAAGAATATTTCGTTTGTTTGAAAATACTTTTCGAATTTTGGCCATTTGAGTATTGAAAATAAACCATTTTTAAAAAGGAATTTTTGAGTATGGATAATTTGCCGAACAGAACCTTAGGAAGTATACAGGGTGACTCAAAAAAGACCGACAAACACGGATCACAGATTTCTCACCTCATTTCGAGGTGAAAAGTGCACACTGAGATACAGGGTGACAAAAGTTCGAAAAAAATTTAGATTTTTTTTTTTCTAAAACTCCTTAGCGAAAAATTATCAAACTTGGTGCCCTAATCAAGGTTCATCAACATGATAATTTGAAGTAACAAAAGTGGAAGTTTCTGAGATAACTGAGAGAAAAACTGAAGATATATCTTGAGTCTCATAACAATTTTCTCTGTACAACAATCGCATATTACTAATTTCTTACAACATATTGGAATATTTGTCAACCTCCTGAACATTTTTTGATGTAGGGAGAATCTAAAACATAGTAAGGGTGAGTCAGAATGAGACCTAACTCATTGATTTCACAACATGGATTTGATCAAATGATATGATGAATGAAAAAATTGAGAGGTATGTTTCTGATTCTTCCAACATTAGTTCAGGCAGTTGACAAATACTCTGATGTGCTGTAGGTAATTAGCATTATGCGATTATTGCGTATATGAAATTGAGTTGCTACTGAGACATATCTTCAATTTTTCTCAATTATCTCAGAAACCTCCACTTTCAGGCACATGGAATATCACGACTTTCAGGTCCAGTATTGATGAGCCTAACTGATGACAAACGCTCATTTGTCCATTCACTTGTCCAAAGAAAATATGAAGGAGAATATGACCAAATACCATCGTAATTACGCCTCTGGCTTACGAAAATTGATAATTTCAACTCGAAATTATTACGTGATAAACCTTGATTACTTTACCAAGTTTGATATTTTTTTCCTCCTGGAGTTTTGGAAGAAAAAATTATTCTAATTTTTTTTTCGTACTTTTGACACCCTGTATCTCAGAGGGAATGAATTTTAGAACATACTTTGATGGGAACTTTTTATTTCGAAAGAGGTGAGGAATCTGTAGTCGGAGTTTGTCGGTCTCATTCTGACTCACCCTGTATAATTTAGACCAACTCTAAAACTGAGTTGTATATGATGTGTTCGTGCCACCGTAGAAAAAAATCAAAACAATCCCCTCACAAGGGTTGTTTATACTTGTGTGATTTTTTGAAAAAACTTTGCATTCCGGAGGTTTCAACTAGACTAGAATAGGTAGTCCAAAATTAACTTTTTGTGCCATCTTAGAGAAAACTTTAGTCAACACCCTCTTAAGGGTAGTGTTCCTGCAATTTTGCGAAAGACTTTGCTGACATCGTAGTGAATATCAGGCACTGAGAAAATACTTGATCCAGGAACGATATAACGATAGGAGCTGCTACATTAGGGGAAACCTAATTATTGATGACAAAGAATACACTTTACAAGAGTTACAAGAATCAGAATACCACGCCGCCAAACCAAATAGTACCCCTCCAACACCAACTCAGCCACCCATTTTGTATGCAGATGAAAATATCGAAAAATACAACCAATTACCACCTAAAAATCTTAGAGCGAACCAATTGAACAATACGCCACAGCCTAGTGGAGCTATAAAGAAAGCTATGAAGCCAAAAGAAATAATTTCAAGATTGCGTTCGAACTCGCAAAGAAAAGAGTAAGAATACCTTTCTGAGCTTATTTTAATTGGCATATTTCATTGCATTGATGTTAGGTTGATTTCACTATCTGTATTATATTAAGGTAAAATGGACCCATTCATAAAAGATTATCAGAACGAACCAATAGTAACAAAAATAATTTCAAATCTTGAAGATTTTATACCAGATAAACCTAATCCATTCAGTATAATACATTTTAATATCAGGAGTATCACAAAAAATATGGATGAGATGATAATATTCTTGAACAGACTCTCACCTGATTTTCACTTGATTTTCATATCATTGTACTCGGTCCACTCCTGTTCACTCTGTATATCAACAGTTTACTAACTTTAAGAACCAAAGGCAGAATTTTGAGCTTTGCAGATGATACTGCTATATTCTATGAAGCAAATTCATGGGACACCCTGAAAGCAGAAGTAGAGGATGATTTCAGAGTTATAGAAAAGTGGTTTAGATATAATACACTAACTCTCAACCTGAAAAAAACGAAATACTTACCATTTTCCTCGTATTCTAGTGGATTACCAAATATGGGCCCTTTGGTAATTGGACCAAATTCAGAAATCCCTGAAGCTGGCACGATCAAATATTTAGGTATTGTAATTGACCGACACCTCAAGTGGGACCTTCACATAAAGAATATTGTTAATAAGTTGAGAGGTATGTTATATAGATTCAAATATCTTAAAGATTATATTGATACAAAACATCTCACGTTATTATATTATGCACTTGTCCAATCACATCTAACTTACGGTATTGTGGGCTGGGGGGGGTGTCAATGATACGCACTTAGAAAACTTAAACGTTATTCAAAGATGGATACTGAGAATTATATACGGTAAATCACTCAGATTCACTAATGATAAATTATATGACGAATCGGGAATATTCGATATCAGGCAACTTTTTTGTTTAAACATCAAAAAAAACAAAATCATTTCTCATCCTGTCACCCACTCCTACAGCACAAGAACTAAAACAACATCGTTAAGCGTGCCCCGCTGTGACAAAACCATAGGGCAACGTCACTGTGATTTTCTGGCACCAAAACTCCATAGTCTCATACCTGTTGACTTGAGAAATATACAGAGCATCAATTCATTCAAGAAAAAAACAAAAAAATGGATTTTGGCCTTTGGAAGGATCAAACTACATGATTTTGTCAATCAAAAACTAACTTGAAAAAATTTTATGGTCAGGTATTTTATAATCTTCTATCAAAACAAGAATGGTCCACTTATTATTTGTAATTATTATTATTCATACTAATGTATTTTCCTGTTTTATTGTACAAGTCGATATATATCTATGTATTTATGTTATTTCAATTTTTATAGTTTTATATTTGTACATTTTTGGATTTTAAACTTTGCCCTCTTCACATTGTTACATTTCATATTCTACATTTTTATATTTTATATTTTTACAATTTAAAATTTTATATATTATATTTTCATATGTTTAAATGTTTAGATTTTACATTTTTACTTTTTATATTTTAACTATTTTACATTTTTACATTTTTACATTTTTACATTTTTACATTTTTACATTTTTACATTTTTACATTTTTACATTTTTACATTTTTACATTTTTACATTTTTACATTTTTACATTTTTACATTTTCACATTTTTACATTTTTACATTTTTACATTTTTACATTTTTACATTTTTACATTTTTACATTTTTACATTTTTACATTTTTACATTTTTACATTTTTACATTTTTACATTTTTACATTTTTACATTTTTACATTTTTACATTTTTAGATTTTTAGATTTTTACATTTTTACATTTTTACATTTTTACATTTTTACATTTTTACATTTTTACATTTTTACATTTTTACATTTTTACATTTTTACATTTTTACATTTTTACATCTTTACATTTTTACATTTTTACATTTTTACATTTTTACATTTTTACATTTTTACATTTTTACATTTTTACATTTTTACATTTTTACATTTTTACATTTTTACATTTTTACATTTTTACATTTTTACATTTTTACATTTTTACATTTTTACATTTTTACATTTTTACATTTTTACATTTTTACATTTTTACATTTTTACATTTTTACATTTTTACATTTTTACATTTTTACATTTTCACATTTTTACATTTTTACATTTTTACATTTTTACATTTTTACATTTTTACATTTTTACTTTTTACGTTTTTACGTTTTTACGTTTTTACATTTTTACATTTTTACATTTTTACATTTTTACATTTTTACATTTTTACATTTTTACATTTTTACATTTTTACATTTTTACATTTTTACATTTTTACATTTTTACATTTTTACATTTTTACATTTTTACATTTTTACATTTTTACATTTTTACATTTTTACATTTTTACATTTTTACATTTTTACATTTTTTACATTTTTACATTTTTACATTTTTACATTTTTACATTTTTACATTTTTACATTTTTACATTTTTACATTTTTACATTTTTACATTTTTACATTTTTACATTTTTACATTTTTACATTTTTACATTTTTACATTTTTACATTTTTACATTTTTACATTTTTACATTTTTACATTTTTACATTTTTACATTTTTACATTTTTACATTTTTACATTTTTACATTTTTACATTTTTACATTTTTACATTTTTACATTTTTACATTTTTACATTTTTACATTTTTACATTTTTACATTTTTACATTTTTACATTTTTACATTTTTACATTTTTACATTTTTACATTTTTACATTTTTACATTTTTACATTTTTACATTTTTACATTTTTACATTTTTACATTTTTACATTTTTACATTTTTACATTTTTACATTTTTACATTTTTACATTTTTACATTTTTACATTTTTACATTTTTACATTTTTACATTTTTACATTTTTACATTTTTACATTTTTACATTTTTACATTTTTACATTTTTACATTTTTACATTTTTACATTTTTACATTTTTACATTTTTACATTTTTACATTTTTACATTTTTACATTTTTACATTTTTACATTTTTACATTTTTACATTTTTACATTTTTACATTTTTACATTTTTACATTTTTACATTTTTACATTTTTACATTTTTACATTTTTACATTTTTACATTTTTACATTTTTACATTTTTACATTTTTACATTTTTACATTTTTACATTTTTACATTTTTACATTTTTACATTTTTACATTTTTACATTTTTACATTTTTACATTTTTACATTTTTACATTTTTACATTTTTACATTTTTACATTTTTACATTTTTACATTTTTACATTTTTACATTTTTACATTTTTACATTTTTACATTTTTACATTTTTACATTTTTACATTTTTACATTTTTACATTTTTACATTTTTACATTTTTACATTTTTACATTTTTACATTTTTACATTTTTACATTTTTACATTTTTACATTTTTACATTTTTACATTTTTACATTTTTACATTTTTACATTTTTACATTTTTACATTTTTACATTTTTACATTTTTACATTTTTACATTTTTACATTTTTACATTTTTACATTTTTACATTTTTACATTTTTACATTTTTACATTTTTACATTTTTACATTTTTACATTTTTACATTTTTACATTTTTACATTTTTACATTTTTACATTTTTACATTTTTACATTTTTACATTTTTACATTTTTACATTTTTACATTTTTACATTTTTACATTTTTACATTTTTACATTTTTACATTTTTACATTTTTACATTTTTACATTTTTACATTTTTACATTTTTACATTTTTACATTTTTACATTTTTACATTTTTACATTTTTACATTTTTACATTTTTACATTTTTACATTTTTACATTGTTACAATTTTACATTTTTACATTTTTACATTTTTACATTTTTACATTTTTACATTTTTACATTTTTACATTTTTACATTTTTACATTTTTACATTTTTACATTTTTACATTTTTACATTTTTACATTTTTACATTTTTACATTTTTACATTTTTACATTTTTACATTTTTACATTTTTACATTTTTACATTTTTACATTTTTACATTTTTACATTGTTACAATTTTACATTTTCACAATCCCACATTTTTTCATTTTCATATGTTATATCTATATACTTTTATATGTTCAAATTGTTTCATAACGTATAATGTTTGTTTATTCAGTAATGAAGCCTACTTATTATGATGGAACATACACAACATGAAACCACGTACAAGCGACGGTTCCTTTGGAACCAAAGCTTCTGTGGTACCACTTGTTTATTTACTTCAATAATGTATACACTTGTCATTTTTTTCTTGGTGAATAAACTTTATTATTGTTATTATTATTATTACTAGTGGTTTTCAGGGAAGATATCTCATTGAAACAGTAGATTATAATTGCTTCTCTTAAGGGTAGTTTGTACTAGCAATTTTATGAAAAATTCAGCTGTCCGAGGATTTCCAGTGAAGATATTTCGTTGAAAAAGCAGATTATGATTTCTCAAAAGGTTCTTTTTGTGCCACCAAAGAAAAAATTCGGATCATCTCTCTCGTAAGGGTAATTTATTCTTGATAATTTTTTAAATACTTTGCTGACCAATGGAAATATTCCATAGAAACAATAAATAAATTTTATTTGTGCTTCTATAGAAAAATTCGAATCAACCCCCTCTTGAGGGTAGTTTGTACTTGAAACTTTTCGAAAAACGAAGCTGACCGGGGTTTTTAGTGGAGATATTTCATTGAAACGGTAGATTGTGATTGCTTGAAATATACTTTTTGTGCCAACCTAAGAGAAATTCGAATCAACATCGTCTTAAGGGAAGTTTGTACCTGCAATTTTTTCAAAAACCTCTGCAGACCGGGGATTTCCTGTGAACATATTTCATTGAAATTGCAGATTATAATTTTTCAAAATGTACTTTTTCGAATCAGCCCCCACATAAGGGTAGTTTATTCTTGTATTTTTTCAAAAACTTTGCTAACCGAAAGTTTCCATTGAAGATATTTCATTGAAACAGTGAACTACGATTGCTCAGTATATAATTTTTGTGCTACCATAGACAAAATTGGGATCAGGCCCCCAGATAAGGGTATAGTTTGTTC
Organism: Chrysolina oricalcia; assembly: GCA_944452925.2. NCBI lineage: Eukaryota > Metazoa > Arthropoda > Insecta > Coleoptera > Chrysomelidae > Chrysolina > Chrysolina oricalcia. The sequence continues at coordinate 26,140,809 of OX101812.2, read as the reverse complement.
TTGTAATTTTTCGAAATGCTGACCAAGGGTTTCCACAGGAGATATTTCATTGACACAGTCAATTATGATTGCTCAGAATGTAATTTTTTGCCACCATGAAGAAAAAAAAATAGGATCAGCCCTCACATAAGGGTTGTTTATACTTGTAATTTTTAGGAGAAATTTGCTGACCGGGAGTTTTCAGTGAAAACGATTCGTTCAAACAAAGGATTATGATTTCTTAAATCTTACTTTTTGTGCCACTATAGAGAAAATTCGGAACAGCCCCCAAATAAGGGTAATTTTTTCTTGTGATATTTGAATTATGATTGCTCAAAATAAATATTTTGTGATACCATTAAAAAATTAGTTCAGCCTCACATAAGGGTAGTTTTCACTTACGATTTTTTTAAAGCTGTGCTGACCCAATTTTTTTCATGGCGGTACAAAAAGCATTATTCTGTACAATCCTAATTTACTGTTTCAATGAAATATTTGAACTGAAAACCCTCGGTCAGCAAAGTTTTTTAGAAAGTCACTAGAATAAATTACCCTCATGTGAGGGCTGATCCCAATTTACTTCATGATGCTACAATAACTACAATCATAGGAATCATAGTAATCATAGTAGGGAGAATCGAAAACATAGTACGGGTGAGTCAGAATGAGACTAACTCATTGATTCCACGACATCGATTTGATCAAATAATAAGATGAATGAAAAAATGGAGCTGTTAGTCTCATTCTGACTCACCCGTACTATGTTTCTGATTATTCCAACATTAGTTCAGGAGGTGGAAAAATACTCTGATGTTGTAAGAAATTAGCATTATGCGATTATTGCGCATATGAAAATGAGTTGCTACTCAGACATATCTTCAACTTTTCTCAATCATCTCAGAAACCTCCACTTTCAGGCAAATGGAATGTCATGACTTTTAGGTCCAGTATCGATGAGCTCAACTGATGACAAACGCTCATTTGTCCATTCACTTGTCCAAAGGAAATATGAAGGAGAAAATGTCCACATACCATCGTAACTACGCCACTGGCTTACGAAAATTGATAAATTAAACTTGAAATTATTACGTTGATAAACCTTGATTACTTCACCAAATTTGATATTTTTTCCTTCAGGGGTATTGGAAAAAAAATTAATCAATTTTTTTTGGTACCTTTGACACCTTGTATCTCAGAGGGGATGCATTTTAGGACATACGTTGATAGGAACTTTTTACCTCGAAATGATGTGAGGAATCTGTAGTCGGAGTTTGTCGGTCATATTCTTATACTTTGCTAACCGGAGGTTTACAAATTTACAATGCAAATATTCCATCAAAACAGTAGAATATGATTTTACCAAACATTTGTTTGTGCCATCATAAAAAAAACTCGGATCAACCTCCTCTTAAGGGTAGTTTGTATTTGAAATTTTTCGAAAAACTCGGCTGACCGAGGTTTTTGCTGGAGATATTTCACTGAAACAGCAGATTGTGATTGCTTGAAATATACTTTTTGTGCCACCTTAAGAGAAATTCGAATCTACATCGTCTCAAGGGTAGTTTGTACCTGCAATTTTTTCAAAAACATCTGCTGACCGGGGATTTCCAGTGTACATATTTCATTGAAACTGCAGATTATGATTTTTCAAAATATACTTTTTCGAATCAGCCCTCACACAAGGGTAGTTTATTCTTGTAATTTTTCAAAAACTTTGATAACAGAACGTTTCCATTGAAGATATTTCGTTGAAACAGTGAATTATGATTGCTCAGTATATAATTTTTGTGCCACCATTGCCAAATTGGTATCAGGCTCCCACATAAGGGTATAGTTTGTTCTTGTAATTTTTCGAAATGCTGACAGAGGGTTTCCAGAGGAGATATTTTATTGACACGGTAAATTATGATTGCTCAGAATGTACTTTTTTGCCACTATAAAAAAAAATAGGATCAGCCCTCACTTAAGGGTTGTTTATAATTGTAATTTTTAGAAGAACTTTGCTGACCTGTAGTTTTCAGTGAAGACGATTCGTTGAAACAAAGGATTATGATTTCTTAAAACGTACTTTTTGTGCCACTAAAGAGAAAATTCGGATCAGTCCCCAAGTAAGGGTAATTTTTTCTTGTGATTTTTGAATTATGATCACTCAAAATATACATTTTGTGCCACCATAAAAATTTAGTCCAGCCCCCACAAAAGTAGTTTTAATTATGACTTTTTCAAAAACTGTGCTGACCCAATTGTTTTCAAGGTGGTACAAGAAGCATATTCTGTACAATCCTGATTTACTGTTTCGATGAAATATCTTCAATGAAAAACCTCAGTCAGTAAAGTTTTTTGAAAAGTCACTGTAATAATTCACCTTTGTGTGAGGGCTGATCCCAATTTTTCCATGATGACACAAAAAGTATATTCATAGTAATTATTATTTATTGATTCAATGAAATATCTTCACTAGAAAACCCTCCGTCAGCAAGGTTTTTTAAAAAATCACAAGAATAAACTACCATTATGTAGGGGTTGATCTCAATTTTTTCGATGGTGGCATCAGAAGTATATTCTGAACAATCATAATTTACTGTATCAATGAAATATTTTCATGGAAACCCCCGGAAAATATCCCAAGAACAAACTAAACTACCCTTATGTGGGGGTTGATCTGAATATTTCTTAGGTTTCACAAAAAGTACATACTGAGAAATCAGTCAACTTTTTTAACGGAATATATTCTCTGGAAACCATCAGTCAGCTAAGTTTTTCGAAAAATTACAAGAATAAACTACCCCCAAATAGGAATGAATTTGAATTTTGAAAATAGTTGCAAGAAGGTTTTATTCTATAGATATCTTCTTTGCATTAGTATTTTGATATTCGCAGTTCAAGTCTAAAATCAACGAAATGTTATATTCCGGCCAGCAAATTATATTTTCTCAAATATTTCAGTGAAAAATCACACAAAATGCCTCCTTTTTGTAGGCACTTTTTCAATTGCCAATCTACCCTTATGTCATAATAACAAGCACCAAAACCGAACAGTTTTTAGTTAGTTTCATTATTATATATGTTAAGTTGGTATCTTGGGAGATGCACCGTCCGAATTGGTCGTCCTAACGCACACTTTGCGATCGCGTTATCCTGGAGCACGCTCTTCGTGACTGTCAACTTTTCGTATAAACTGCGGACATTCATTCGCGACAAATTGACAAATTTTTGATGGAGTGGGTGATGCCGGATTTGTTGTTATGCTTGTGAATTGCTTTTCGTGTTGTGCGATTTGTTTATAACTGTTGAAAGTTATTTGGAGTTAGTGACTTTTTTGGTGGTTTGTTTCGAAAATATTTTGTGATATACTAACAGGTGAGTCAGTATTTTCAATAGAGTAGCTTTGGCTTCTTATGTTTACAAACGATATGTGAATACTACGGAAGTTTTTATAAAGAAATTTTTTCAAGTTCAGTAACCAATGTCATTTTAACATGTTTTGAACTAGAATATTGTTGATTGATTAACAAGTACCTAGGATACACATTCACTAGGAGTTTATATGGTTTACTGGAGCAAACACTTGATATTTCACACATTTTTCATGATGTTGACTAGGTAATAATTGACATTCATTGAAAAGTGACAAAAGACCGTGACTTTTCAATACCCTATTGGGAATGAATATATTAATTCGTGTTTAAGGTTGTAGTTGTACCTATTGACTTACTATTGTGGAATTTCAGCAATTTGAATTAATTATTTCCCTAAAGATATACCTATCAAGCTATACATTCAAAGAAGTTATTCAAGCGGATGAACTACCTTTATCAATATCTATTAAATTTCGTTTACGCATGTATCTACTACCTATAACGGCTACTCGAAAACTAGTTTTCACAAAAATAAACTTCTTGTTCGGTGTTCTACAAAGAATTGTCATCACATATAAAAAACATTTATAATTTCTAATTTAATTTGACATTCGAGTTTTGCTTTTAAAAAGATGAAAAATGGCCTACTCCGACGGGGTAAAAGTAAGTTTATCGGACTTCTTTCCCGAAAAACTAAAAAAGTGGTGTTTGCGTAGTTTTGTATCTCCTGATGAACACGAACCCGAAGAAATCTTGTGGGGATCTCCAATACTTTTCGAATTTTGGCCTTTGAATCTTGAAAATCGACCATTTTCAAAAAAGAATTTTTGTGTGGAAAATAATTCTGCTGAACAGAACCTTTAGAAGTAGATATATAATCGAGCTCAACTCTAAAACTGATTTGTATATGATTAGGCGTTCGTGCCACCGTAGAAAAAAAAGAAAACAACCCCCTTATAAGGGTTGTTTATACTTGTGATTTTTTGAAAAAACTTTGCTTACCGGAGGTTTCAAGTAGAAATATTTCATTGAAACAGTATAAGTAGACTAGAATAGTCGAGTCTTCTTGGAAGAACGTTACACAAATATTTGTCAGATGTAGTTCGATCGTCGTGGCATTAGCCAGGGTGGAAGTTGTTTTCTGTCAGATTTTTGCCTCATATTTTCCACTTTTTGGAAATATTTGGAGAGAAAGATACTTCGACTTTGTCGATTTTATTCATATCATTTATTTGTACTCTCCGACAAAACCTTCGAACTTGTTCGAAATTTTGCATTCACTCTTCTGGAGTCTTTGCGTTCTCGAGGAGTGCTTATTGATTTTCCTCGCGGGTGGCGCTGTGACTGACTTTACTGTGAGTCGCTGCTTTGTCCGTGGGGAATTATTAGATAAACAAAAGATTATAATTCATTTGGCAGGGACAAGACAACTCAAAGTTGTTATCGGACCTACCCGTGCACTGATGAGAGGCAAGAACCTCGAAACATGTCTGCAGTTGGTCATCCCTAGCCGAATTAAGGATAATATTTTGTTTATTAACAATAAGAACGTGCAAATGAGTCTTCTTGGAAGAACGTTGCACAAATATCGGTCAGATGTAGTTCAATATCTGACGTGGCATTAGCTAGGGAAGTAGTTGTTTTCTGATAGATTTTTGCCTCATATTTTCCACTTTGTATAAATGTTTGGAGAGAAGGGTACTTCGACTTTGTCGATTTTAGTCATATCATTTAGAATGGTCCAAAATTAACTTGTGCCATCTCAGAGGAAATTTGAATCGACACCCTGCAATTTTTTGAAAGACTTTGCTGACCAGGGGTTTTCAGTGAAGATATTTTATCAAAAAAGTAGATTACAATTATTTGAAATATATACCTTTTGTTCCTGCATGAAAAAAAAAATAAACCAAACTTCTCTTAAGGGTAGTTTGTACAGGCAATTTTGTGAAAAACTCAGCTGACCGAGGATTTGCAGGAAATATATTTCGTCAAAACAGCAGATTATGATTTCTCAAAAGGTTCTTTTTGTGCCACCATTGAATTTTGCAAGAGGCCTTAATTTTGAATAGGTTACTGAAAATATTTGACTTGAGATGACAATTTTCCTCTTATTATATAACCAATCCAATGCCATAATTTTTTTAATTCAAACCAATGAGACTTTTCTCTTTGGTTGGAATTTCGAAAACACTGTCTCCAGCCTGTGGTATTTTCAGCAGGCCCGGACTGGGACCATTTAGGGCCCTCATTTAAAACCTGTGAAGGGGCCCTTTACCGGGGGGGGGGGGTCTGGGCTTTATGGAATACCCCCCAGCAAACGGGAGATCCGGGACTCCGCCGGACATTTTTTGAAAATTATGTGCTTGAAATCCATGAAAACGCGTTTCACCCTATTTTGGCAATTATAATGGAGAAGAAATTCAGCTAGGGTTTTAAACGACCATTATGATTTTCGACTTTTGTTGACTTTACCATTTATTAAAATAAGAAATACACAGTATTTTTAGGATGCCACACTACAAAATACATGGTGTAGAACTGCCAAATTTATATGCAATATACAGGTTGGTAAACAGTCCAGATTGAGTAAGTTCAAACATAACAGAAGAAGCACATGGAAAAATTGTCTATTTTCTCTTCTAGAGCAGTAAATGTCAGCATTTTTTTCCGCATCTTCGGTTGGGTCCAAATCGTCTTCTTCGTCACTGCATTTGTCTCCGTAGTTCTCAGCTATGAAGTTGCTGTATTGTTGTGCACACTGACGCAGGTCTATCAACAGCCGACTTCCTTCAATTTTACACAGTTTAGAAACACTGTGAAGGGCTTCTGTGGGAAATGGGAGTTTCAAGATAGAGTCAAACTTTTAGGGATCGAACCAAGAGTAAAACGTCTCTGTTTGTGCAAAATCTTTCTTCAATACTCATCCTCGCTCAGTCTTAAATATTAAAATATACAATTTTATAATGTAGAACTGTTGAAATAGAGTCAGCTTCATCTTTTGACTTTTCACCGTGCATAATTTTTTTCTTTGACGTTCTTTTTCTCTTCAAGTCCACCTCTAACTCGACATCAATGTCATTTTCGTCTAGCTTAAGATTAACTGCACTAGCATAGGTTTTTGTTTGTGTTACAAAACTTAATAAGCCGTATTAGTAAAAACCTAAAGTAGAAAATGCAAAACTGATATTGTTAAGTTCGTGACGTAAAAATGTGGAATAAGTAGCACAAAATTTCAAAAATTTACAACCCATAACAGAAATAATAATCTAAAATTGCGATGACCTTACCTACTGTCGTGTCATCGTTTCTTTCTGAGGTAGAGCTTGATGGTTTTAACCACTTAGACATCGAACTGGCATACTGGAATGCTTCTCATTTCTTTTTCTTCTTTTCCTCTCTTTTTTGAAAACTACTCTTGTAAGTTCTCTTCATTGTTTTTTTTTCGTTCGCAATATTAATTAATCAAACGATGTACCGGAACTCAACTCTCAATGACTCCACATTTAACTAAACAAACCTGATGCGCTGTAAAGGACCTCGCAAACTGCTTATGGAATTTGGGTCCCGGTGGATTTTTTTGAATTCTTGGTATGATGTAGTCCATGTAATTCTCAATCAATGTTACCATTGCGCCAACCCAGAAAAATGAACAGTTTTGCTGCTAGGGGGCGTTGAAATTACCCCTTGCGCAGATTAGACTATTTATTTTTGAACCCTGTAACAATATTTTCAATTGTTTCGTTGTTGCTAATGTTGCACAATATTGTGCTGTTTTATAAAAAAAAAAATCTTGCCCCCTCCCCTTTTTCCCCCAATTCCTATTACGAAACGCAAAAAAAATATTCCTCTAGTGCCTTCAAATGTATCGTCGAATTTCGACATTTGAGGTGCATTTAGTCAACATCATTTTGAAATTGTGCTGAAATATATGTTAAAAGCGAAAGTTGAATCTGTTATATCAGACGGTACCATTTATACAACAATGTTAAGTTTATGCTAAAAACATTTGATGTTACCGTTATGTTTATGATAATGCTTGTGCTAAAGTTGACTAAATCCACCCTTATTTTGATAAATTAACTCCAGTATAAAATGTGTCATTTAAAGATGACATTTTGACAGCGATAAAAAAGGTGCATCGTTTTTTATCACCGATAAAAACGCCTGTTCCTCTTTAGCGTCTACATCTAGTATGCTTATACGTCACTTTAATGTCTGCCCTGTCAGTTATTTAAGTATTGTTGATAGTTGATACTGAAACATTACAACATGAGTTGTTTTGGGGAAGTTTCGACTCAACAAATAACAAAAAATATAGAAAAAGCAATCCCGCAATCTACAAAAAATACTAAAGCGTCAATATGGAGACAATTTATGCAGTTTTGTCAAGTACGAAATTACGAACTGTCGAAAATAACTCCGTTACAAGAAGTAGCAGATATATTAAAGGATTGGGCCTATAATATGAAAAAGAGGAATGGAGAAGATTATAAAGAATATACTATTAAGTCAATTTGGAATTCAATTGCGAAGATGATTCAAGAAAGATATTTCAGGGAATACAATATTAAATTTGATGCGAGAAATAGTAAACGGAAAGAGTTATTCCAGAGAAAAGAAAAGTAAGTTCTGTAGCATTGAACTAGAAAGATATAGTAAAAATGGCAAAATTGTGGAATATAGACAACCCAGAGGGATTACAGAAAAGATTCTTTCATATAGCTTCTTACGAATTAGCTTGGAGAGGGGGAGAGGCTGCAAACTTTAAAATTTACCATTTTAAAGAAGTAAAAAATCAAGATGGAACTTCAACAAGAAGATTTGAATACAATACAATATTTTCAAAGACGACACAGGGTGGGTCGAAAAAATTGGCAGACAGCAAATGGATAACAAAAAATTAAATTTTCCCCGTTCCCGTTGCATTGTTAAAATTACTGTTACAAAAAAGAAATGAAAACATAACATCTGAACGACTTTTTTTAATTCCAAATCCCTTTTGGAAAAATAAAAATTCCAAAGGTTGGTACAAAAATGTTCCACTGGGTATTAATACGATTTCTACTTGGACCAAATATTCTGCAACTAAAATTGAACTCGAGACATCACAAAGAATAAAATTACCAATCATTCGAACCGTGCTAGTACAGTTTCCCAGTTAGCCAAAGCAGGAGTAAGTGACCAACAACTTATAAAGATAACGGGACACTCATCATCATCTTCTATTGAACCCTACCTCCAAATTGATCCAGAACATCACGAAAATCTTATTAGTTCCTTACGAGCCTCGAGTGAGATAAATCAAAATTAATATTCTACAGTGTGAATACTAGAGAAGAAAATTTTGAAATCAGTACACCAAACCAAACAATTTATAACAATTGTGTATTTAATAAATGTTCATTTAAATAATTTAATTGTATCAATAAAGATAATTATTGTTGTTGTTCATTCATATATTCGGTCGTTAATTTACCTTGCCAAAAAAACACTCGAGCTTTTCTTTTAAGGATAAATTTCTTTTTAACTTAAAATTTTTCCATCAGTAATTTTGCTCAAAAAACTGACATTTGACAAAATCGCTCAACCTTCGGTCTCGCGATTTTGTCAAGTCAGTTTTTCTCGTAAAATTAGTGATTGGCAAAATTATTTCTTTACAAAAAGAAATTTATTCGATAAAAAAAAATTCTTGTGTTTTTACTGTTGATAAAGCATTTACAAGTAGTCGGAAATAATTTTTTTTCGTGTTTTAAAATAGGGGTAGGGGTAAGGGGGAGGATTTAGATATTCAATTTATAAAAAATTACACAATTGATCAGCATAATCTAAACTAAAATACGTAGAGCTATTATTTTCGCCTATAATAATGAATAGTCTATTCAGAGCAAGGTATGATTTCAACGCCACCTAGCATCGAAACTATTCATTTTTGGGGTTTGTCGCCCAATTTATTTCTATTCAAAATAACTTGAACTGCATCACATCAAAATTTTTTTCGTTTTGTGTCATTTGAGGGGTGGGGGGATAATCATAAAAGTCTGCTATTTCCCTTATTCAGGCATATTTAACCATTCAACGATACATTTGAAGGCACTCGAGAACTATGTTTTTTGCGTTTCGAAATAGGAGTTGGGGGTAAAAGGGGAGGGGGTAAGAATTTTTTTTATAAAACAGCACAATATTGTGCAACATTAGCAACAACGAAACAAGTGAAAATATTGTTACCGGGTTCAAAAATAAATAGTCTAATCTGCGCAAGGAGTAATTTCAACGCCCCCTAGCAGCAAAACTGTTGATTTTTCTGGGTTGCGCAATGGTAACATTGGTTGAGAATTACATGGACTACATCATACCAAAATTAAAAAAAATCCACCGGGACCCAAATTCCATAAGGAGTTTGCGGGGTCCTTTAGCAAACCGTATCGCATAAAGTCTACTTATAGTGACTTGAAAATAATGGTGTGAGGTGGATGTTATTATACAGTACGATGCAAATGTATGGAATAAATTCATTATTTCTGATTATAAACATATTTTGGAAAATTCTTCGAAAATGTCTATTTTCTTTTCCGATTGTCCAATTTTTGAACCCCACCCAAAATATATTGGGTTATCCGCATTCAAGGAAAAATGACTTTAGTAATATTTTCATATTTGGTCATTATAAATCCAGTGATACCAGGATTGATAGGATTATGTCCAAAGGCTGCGGAGATATGAGCAAATCACTCCTCCATATGCCCAATGAGTGCAACAGAGACTTTCGACCTTCCCAATCGTGTGGAGTCTCAGTCATACTCATTGGACATACGAGGAAGTTTTCTGCCTATATCTCCTCAGCCGTTTGACATAATCCCATCAAACCTTGTATCTCTGGGTTTGTAACCTAACCTAACCTTATATGGAAAAATACACTGGGTGTTCCATTTAAAAATATCACTAAAGTAATTTTTACTCGAAAGCGGATAACCCTACATATTTAGGGTGGGGTTCAAAAATTGGCTAATCGGAAAAGAAAATCGACGTGTTCGAGACATTTTCCATAATATGTTTATATTCAGAAATAATGAATTTATTCTATACATTTGCATCGTACTGTATATAGGAGAGTGGGTGAAGGACGATATGTGCTTGCGCGGCCCTACTGATCTGATAGAGCATCGCTGTGCAGTTGTTTGCTGAAACAAATCACCGCGCAGACGATGCATTACACCACAACAACGTAACTCTACTCACAACACAGTAGCTCGTATGAAGATTTCGTATTAACGGCGAGATATAATAAACAGTTGTTGGACGTGTTCTACTTTTGGAAAATGTAATTTTTTTGTATAATGAAAACAAAGTATTACCAAGATCACAAAATAACTTCTAACAATACAAAAACTTCTTTTTCTGTATGTTAAATGGGGGCCCCCCTCCGCGTTCGCGGACCTACGGACTTGGCCAGTCCGGGCCTGATTTTCAGATCGACCTATTCCTTATCATTTATACGTTTCCGTAGTTACAACAATCATTGTAAATATAGAAATGACAGTTTGACGGTTTAACCCTTCAACTGACATTTATGACGCCAAATTAAACGTTCCTGCTATACGCATTTAGTCCATAATAATATAATGTATCCTTGAAATTTTCTAATCGAATATCCATTTAAAATGCAGAATTTTCCTTGCCAGTCGCTCAAACTGTGTTTCTGTACAAAACACAGTTTTCGTGTCAGCAAGGTGAAATTGTTTTTGAAAATTCATCATTTTGTCGGGATATTACTACTGACAATTTTCCTCACATTATACAGGGGGTTCCAAACTCGATGGCGTATTAGACGTTTCTGGAAAAAAGAGGACGTAGGATTATTTTTAAAATTTGGTTTCTTGCATATTCAGTTCTACTCTATCGATCTAAAATATTTTCAGCGCTGCGGCGTTGCCGCTTCTATCGAAAAGCAGCAACAACTTTGATATTTTAAATGGAATACCCTGTATATTATTGCCTTTTTCGCTTTGCTATTGCTTTTTGATTATTTTCATTTGAAACTTCCCTATACCTATCTCCAGTGGCTTTTGAGAAAATCAATAATTTCTTTATTTTTTGTGCGAAACAGCTTCAATTAAACGTTTATTACCGAAGTATTTGAATACGTAGAAAGCTGAAATTTTGGATGTAGTTGGACAATGTCCTGAGTATTAGTTATGACTACCGAAATTTGTTCTTCATTATACAGGGTCGTTGAAAATTTGTGATTTTACCGATAGATACAAAAGTGGTGAAAGGTGCATTTTTTTAGTGTATTATCAAATATCCTAAAAAATTATTGAATTTCCTTTCAAATGATGTGTCATGTTCCTATACCTAAGGAGTGAGGTTTCCGAAATTAAAGCAAGTTTTCTATAAAAATTGGATTAATTTGCCATATTTTGTATTGGGTAGATACGAAATGTCATGGAACATGTCATTATGAAAATTCGAAAATTAGTACATTAATAATATAACTTTTGCTCGTACATTAACTAAAATTTGATTAGAGAAGAATAAAAATGGAAGACAATAATTATTCAACTGTAAATCTGATGAATTTTTGTCGAATTTGTCCAAAATTTCTAACTGTTCATCAGATATTTATATTTTGTATTTTTTTCACAACAGTCTTTTCCAAAACTGATAAAGCATGAATTGAGAAATGCAGTAATTTGAAATTTTGATTCAGATTTGAACAAAGTATGCTTGGTTCGGTTTTTCATCTCCATGATAATTTTATCTCCCATTCAAGGTATCTGAAAAACGTGTGTCTGTTGAGAAATCAATGAACAAATGAAGGTCCCATTAATCGCTAATTCAGGTTTTCGAAGTGATGTTTAATTTGATTCAATGTGAAAATTTAGAAGTTAGATCTGGGGATCGCGGTGGCTAAGGCAGGGGACTCAAGTGTCTTATCCACCGATCTTCAAAGGTTATAGACAGTTCTCTGCTCACTTCTTGTCTACAGTGAAGGGAGCACCGTTCAACTGCTACCAACAACTTCGATATACATGAAGCGGCAAATTGCCAAAAAGTTCCTAACTGTTGTTCTCATATCATTTAAATATTTGGATTTTCATAAATCCATATTCAAATCCATTCACAGAAATCAACACGTTTTTCGAAGGATCACCTCTTGACGCCTCAACATTCCCAAGCACTGCATAATTCTGTTTGATTCTTCTGAATTTGTTTATATTAATTCGTGGTAAGTTCATTGAATTTCCTGCATGTTCTTGAAATAATGTTTTTGCACTAACCGTAAATATAAAACAGATTCGAAATATCAGCATTTCAATATGCATTTTAATCCATTTTCAATACTTTCTTCTGACAGAAACACCATGAAAATTACGGCTTGTTAAACTAAAAGTTTTATTTGCTCTTTTCTGATCACGGCACACTACTATCATGTTCAATTACCAAATTCGAAATAGGTAATATTGCACAATTGAAATAATGTGTAGTAAGCCGTGACCAGAAAAGAGCAAAACAACCTGTATGTTTGACAATCAGTAGATTCAATTGTGTTTCTGTCAGAAAGAAGTATAAAAAATGGGTTATAATGCATATTCAAATGCAGATATTTTAAATTTAGTCCAAATTCATGGTGAGAACGTGCCGGAAATTCAATGACCTTTATCCAAATTCAGCACGAATCAATAGAAAAAAATTTATTGATTGAAATAAAATTGAGTTCTGCTTAAAGACACAAGTTTTTCGAATACCCTGAATGGGAGATAAAATCATCATGGAGAAGAAAAACCGAACCAAGCGCACTTTGTTCAAATCTGAATTAAAATTTCAAGTCACTGTATTTCTAGGTTAATTCAATATGAGGTTTGGAGAAGATTAATCAGATTTACATTTGAATAATTATAGTCATCCATTTTGATTCTTTTCTAATCAAATTTACGTTAATGTACTAGCAAAAGTTATATTATTAATGTACTAATTTTCGAATTTTCATAATGACATGTTCCATGACATTTCATATCTACCCAATACAAAATATGGCAGAATAATCCAATTTTTATAGAAAACTTGCTTTTATTTCTGAAACCTGACTCCTTAGGTATAGGAACATGATCCATCATTTGAAAGAAAATTTAATTTTCTTTCAGGATATTTGATGATACACAGGGTGTTCCATTTGAAAAAATGCACTTTTCACCACTTTTGTATCTATCGGTTAAATCACAAAATTTCAACGACCATGTATGATGAAGAACGAATTCTATTAGTCATGACTAATACACAGTCAATTGGAAATATACGTTATTTTCAAGGTGAAGTAAATACCAAGTGTGATATATCATTCGAAAGGAAATTTTATGGCCTTTCCAATACTGAAATTGAATATATGGGTTTCCATTTGAAAAAAACAAGATATATTTCAATTTGCGTATCGATTTATCCGGTACACAAAAGGTAATGAAATTTCAACTGTGTGTCATGTAACAGAAAAGACCATATTGGAGTTATTTCGCTTCCCATAAGTTTTTGGAATTATTAGTCCACGAGGAGTTACAGAGTGTTGATAACCTTATGTTTTTTGAAGTAGTATCTATATACCTCCGGAAATAACGTTGATGAACATACATGACCCTATATTTTTTGAATGGTTAAAGGAATCTCTATTTAACCATGTGATGAAATATAGGGTGTTTCATTACAAAAAACATAAGTTTGGTTTGGTGCACTTTTCTGGGTCACCTTGTATACTTCTGAATATTTGATTGGTACATTGAGTACTTGACTTATCGTTCTGCGAGTATTAAGTATACCACTCAGTAACATCCAAACTGGATCACTTGTAGTAGTGTTTCCAGCTTGTTGAAAGCAAATCCTATCGTGCCGTCACTGTATCATCTGTCTTCCGGTCCTGTCATTACGTTTCTAGCGCTCAGCCAGTGTGCACGGTAGAAAAAATCTTATCAATATAAAATGGGAAAATCAAAACGAAAGTTGATGAAAGATTTTTGTAAAATCAAAAAGAAACTTCGTAAATTGGGAGATGTTTTGGATCTCTCTGTCAGATGGAATTTCACCTAAATGGAAAATGTGTGAATCGGAAGCTAGTCGCAGAGTGAATCTCTGTTAAGGGTTCGTCTACCATCGTAGACTAGGCAAAAATGGAAGTTTATTATGGAACCCATCACGCCGTGAAAACCCTGCACAGCCTTTGACTTGTTTGTGTTAGACTAGATGACTCGGCGTTTTTTTCCGAAACAACAGAACATTTTCAAAGTTTTCTATTGAACGTTCCCTGAAACGGGAAAGTACCGTAAAGAATACACAGTTTTTAACTTGTGATGAATCCGATTCGCATGTTTTCAGTAATTTCTTTACTTCATATTTCATATTTCGCCAAATACAATAGAGTGAAACTGTTTCTTTGCTTTAGGCTCTGATGGTAGCCCTCAGAGTCCTCTTCAGAGAGTGACAGCAGCATCCATAACCATGGAGAAAATAACAATCCCCAAATACAGGACGATCATAATTCCGGTGTGATAGACATTTTGGGAATAGATCCCGCTGACAAAAAAGGGTCCAGGGGTCCTATTCTTGAGTTTGTACGTATGTGAATTCGATTTTTTGTTTCACACTGATACATATGAGATATGTATGTTTGTCTCTTTATATACAGGGTGTTTCTTAAGTACGTGTAGAAAATTCAAGAGCGTGTTGCTGACATCAAAATAAGAAGAAAAGTTCGTATAAATATATGTCCGCAAGTTACTCGTTTCTGAGATACAGAGCGTCAAAGTTGAATTTTTATTTATAATATCAAAATAATTTTGATATTTGGGTAAAGTTTGGTATCTGGGAATATTTATTATTTAGTTTGTGTAAAAAATATATTCTTGGTAGAGGTCCCTGCGAGAAACTGTTTTCGAGTTATTGAGATTTGAAATAATCGATGCAAGTGATTTTGAATGACAAGATTTTTAAATTTAAAATGAATTCAATTTGAAATGAGTTTTTCCACAGCTAACATAAAATTTGATATTGTCATTGAAAAATCATCCGAGATACCAAACTTTACTCGAATATCACAGATATTTTGGAATTTATTCACAAAAAACATATATTAGAATTAAACTTTGACACTCTGTATCTTGGAAACGAATAACTTGCGGACATGTGTTTATGGGAACTTTTTTTCTTATTTCAACGTCAGCAACATGCTCCTAAAGTTTCTACACGTACTTAAGAAACACTCTGCATGTATGTATACGAATTGGAAGTCGAATGATACAAGAATAGCACCCCAGAAATTATGGAAGAATTGGCCACAAGGTGGACCAATTACGTGACAGGGGGGTTGGAAATGCAGTCGAAAGACAAACTGTTAGAAAAGTGGCAGACTCCAAGAAATTGTCCGATATTAAATGCTCCAAAATTTAACCCGGAAATTTTGGCCCTTTTGAGACATTCCAACAAAAAATTTTCTATGATCAAAATATTTCTCAGAAAATAAATTTTCAGATTAGTTTTCTCAACCTTTTAACTGTATAACTGATGTGTTCATTACAGCGCAAATGTTGATCTATTATCACACGTAGATATTTGATAGATTGTATGGTATGGATTGGACAGTTATAAAAGTTTCGACAATCATATTTATGAAACAGAAGCTTATCTTTGATATGTTGATATTTAGTTGTAGATGAGAAAGTGGTGAATTTAGTTTTTTCAATGTCGTCACTCAGCATGTTGTCACGGAACCTCTGTATTTTTGCATGTTTCATACCAAGTTTTCCCATCGAGAATTACAGCAGAATCATCTGCGTAAGAAACTAATTTTCCATGAAAGTTTGTTGTAGAGAACATATTGATGATATACAGCAGAAATAAAATCGGTCCCAGCACTGTCCCCTGAGGTAGGCCCATATTTATTGGTAAAGGATCACTAAATGTATTTTTTATTTAAACAATCTGCATTATATTTTCCAGGTAATCTTTCAGCAAATCTAATATAGTTTCTCTGATACTCGTTGAAATGAAATTTCATGATTCACGGTGTCGAAGGCTTTTGCTAAATCAATAAATACTGTGAGACATTATTCGTTGTGATTTTGAAGATAATAGCGTTTGTTAACTTGAATACTGCATTTTCAGATGATGATATTTTTTCAAGCCAAACTGTGAGT
This sequence comes from Chrysolina oricalcia, assembly GCA_944452925.2. Classification (NCBI taxonomy): domain Eukaryota; kingdom Metazoa; phylum Arthropoda; class Insecta; order Coleoptera; family Chrysomelidae; genus Chrysolina; species Chrysolina oricalcia. The sequence continues at coordinate 26,124,296 of OX101812.2, read as the reverse complement.
TCGAGTATAGTATGTTAAAGTATAAGAGGATAAAATGGTCTTTCAAACACGCGCGATTTGCTCGATATAGAGCAAGTGTTTGAAAGACCAGTTATCCAGGAATACTTGACGCTACTTTTTTTTATTGGTGCACTTTGAAATCATAATTACTGGTATTATTTTTTTTCTTTGGTGTTTCGGCATCGACTGCAATGGTCATTAGCCATGTGTTCTTTATAGGCCTTGTTACTGATTCCATACGCCACCTTAGGAGCAGCACTGTTAATTGGTACGCAACAGCGAATCGTGCAGGACTCACCCTAGTCTAGCCACGAGATTTTAATAATTTAATCGGTTAAATTAAATTAAGATATCCCAGCCCAACCAGGGTTCGAACTCCGGACCTTTCGATTCAGAGTCGGACGCTCTAACCACTGCGCCACGCCCCGACATACACTGGTATTATTACTACAAAAAATGTTAATATCTACTAATAATGTAAAGTGGTTGAATTCGTGATGTGACATCAGTATACCTTTCGTTGTCATGGAAATGAGAAAAACAGAAATTAATTATAAATTTGTCATCAAACATTTGCTTGTTGTTATTGTAGTGCCTGAAAATTAATTCTTATATCGATTCTTTGGATGGTAAAGCAGAATCGCGGTTAATACGGCAAAAATCTAATGATGAAGTTAAAAGTTACTGCTGTCAGATCGATAATCAAAGAGTTGTCATTTAGACTTCACGTTTCTCGAGTTGTTGATGTTACCATGGTAACTTTAAAAAACGCGCGTATTTGAAAGTTCAATTTAAACACGCTAAGGCGTGCTCCAAATAGGTAAAATGGGCACCAATAAAAAAATCTTTGATGATACATTGGATATTTATCTCTTTATTTCTCATTTCCATGACAACGAAAGGTATAATCACGAATTCAAACGTCTTACATTATTAGTACATATTAACATTTTTTGTGGTAATAATACCAGTATTTAAAATTTCGAATTGCAACTAAAAAAAAAGTATTCGTGGATAAGTGGTCTTTCAAATACTTGTACTATTTCGAGCACTCCGGCTGCTTTATTGTACTAATAAGTATCACAAAAATTCATGATTTTATGTTTCATGTATTGTTCATCATAGTAATATGTCTGTAATTTGTACATTGTTTTTTGTCACCTGATTTGAAAACAGGTTTTTGTCAAGGATTTTTGAAATGCTGTCCGAATTCTGCCTTTTGTGAGAGTTAAATTCAGAATATAGCATAGAGATTCTATAAAAAATTCGTGGTATTTTTTTATGAAGTTAACAGTTATTTTATCAGGACTAAAAGATGTATTATTTTTCATGGTAATAATGGAAATAATTAAATTCATAGGTAAGTGTTGAGGAAATAACGAATTTCATCAAGTATCGGACTCATCGATTTAATATGAACTAATATTATTTGGGTTTTCATTCACAATTCGACAATGTACCTACTTAACGTCCTTATCTTATTGTTACTTACTACTTCAATCGCTATTGTTTGTAAATGCCAGAATTGACTAATGGTCTTGTCAGTCTCGGATAAAAGTTTGTGAATGTTAACAAAATAATTCACATAATTCATTAAGTGAAACGTGTGAGGAAATGTCAATTTATTTATTCAACTATTAATCAAATCACGTAATATACTGGTCGATTGCTGGTGGATTTACAGTATACAGTGTGTCCCCATAAGTAAGGTATCTTTTTCATCAGAAGGTAGTTGAAATGCCATTTGGAGACTCTGGTATAAGAATCAAACAAACCGATGGTCTTTTTCTGTGGGAAGAAATCAGATATCCCTATCCTAAAATACCCCAGACTGAGTTGAATAAAAAAGTTGTTCAAATTGGTTATTGTCGTCAACCGGCTGCACCCATACCGCAATCTCGAAAGTCCTCGAGAGACTTGTGCGAGCTGGGAGAGACGTAGCCCTCAGCTTTTAATGTGTGATGCTATGACGAGACCGGTGACCATACTGGGAATCGTACCCACGACCCTATGATTGAGAGGTGTACGGTCTACCATCACGACCACAACGGCACATATGCTTAAAAAAATATTTTTTTTTTGTTTTTATGTGTTATGGAAAAAGATGTTCGGCATGTCTCCAGAGTGAAGATTAGTCAGTCACGATGAGACCGCTAACGGTGGTACCATTGATAATATTTCAGACGAGCATCGTCGATGAAAATGCCAATAAAACAGAAACAGATCGCCAATATTTCTGCGGTGTTCCAGAGACGTGGGCGAGCATGGAAGCTTGTGAGCACTATATACCTTGACATAAACGCATACATATATTTTTATATAAAGTCATATATGAATAAGAACGTTTGCAGGTAGTATATATTTTTTGTATCAACATAATGGTGAGATAATTCAACTGGCGTATCATTTTGTATAGTTTGGGTTCTAGGTAAATATAGCTCCGTTATAAAATGTTTTTCACAGGTTTTGAAACGCATGAGGAAGTTGTTCTATATCGAGTCTTATATTCATGTGATATTTCAATTAGATCATCTTTAGGTTTTGCTCTCTAGTCACCGTTACAACAAAGAACAATTATTGTCGTAAATCAAGAATGTGGGTTTCGTTATATAATTGATTTGTAGGGTAGTTACGAGGTTTATGGTGTATAATTTTCAAAAAATACTTTGGATCTTTTCCAGATTTTCTACATGTTTGTTGACGGCAGCTCCCCACGCTATTATAGTCTATTTACGTTAAGATGAGAATGACGTCACAAGATGACAGGTTAGTCTCTTTCGCTTCGGCAACGTATGAAATTTCACTATCAGTTGAGCAACTAGTAGAATGAAATTTTACTAATTTCATCGCAATTGAAAGTATTTCATTGGTAATTTCAACGTTGTTATGTCGGATATACAAAATTGACGTCATTCTCTTCTCAACGGAAACAGACGATATAGCATAGTTCAAGTGGCTTTGTACAAGTGCATTATATAAAATCCGTAGGTGAACTGTGCCAAAAATACTTGATCGGTATTTAAACTTATTTATATGAGATAGAGCGGATTTTTTTTGTTATTTAATTGGTATGTACATCCCACTTCAAAGTGTTATCGACGAATACGCCCGAGTACTTGGTATTTTCTACATTATTTATTGAAATGGTTTGATGATTATCAACGCTGATCATCAATGATTTATAGTTTGGTAGGTATGTAGAATATGATGTAAATGAAAGGAAATATCTTTTATCGTCATTAATGTGTACAATAAATTTATGATAATGGCGGGCTTTGAGCCAATTAAGAATTTTAGTTGGATCACTTTCTGCTTTAGTTTTTAAAGAATCCCAGGTGTTATACTTCAAAATGATGGCTGTACCATCGGCATAATTCAGTAGTAGTAGTGTATATATAAGTTAAACAGAAGTGGGCCAAGAACAGTCTCTTGGGCTATAGCATATTCTACTAATTAAAAATCGCCCTTGATATCATTTATTTTGACTTCCTGTATTCTTTCAGTTAGGTACTCCTTCATTGATTCAAACGTTGGCCCTCTAATTCCTATGCGGCCCAAGAAGTTAAAATGGCTGTCAGTATCAAACGATTTCGTGATTTCGATAAAAACACTGGTTTTTGAAGTGAGATAAGTGATCGCGTCATCTGTTGACCTATTTTCATTTCATTTCAAACATATGAAGTAAAAGCATATTCAGTATTTACGTTAGGACGGTTCGCGTCTGACTGACAAACAGGCTTCGGGTGCAGGAATCTACCTGGAGGGAAGATAGGTACGAGTGAGCTACTACTCTACAAGTATTTACGTACCTATACGAGGATATATTGAAAAATTCTTAGTCTACTATACCACCAAACAAAATTTCAATGTCAAAATATTTTATTACTCAACATATTCTCCTCTTAATTGAATATATTTATCACAGCGAACCTGCAAAAAAATAATTCTTCTTCCTCTGCAAACCAGACCTCCACAGCTTTTATTACCTCCTTGTTGGAAGAAAATTTACGACCTTTTAAACTTTTTTTCAGTTGAGGAAAGATATTATAGTCGGACGGAGCCAAATCTGGTGGATAAGGGAGGTGTTCTAGTAGTTAAAACCCTAAATCACGAATGTTTTGCATGGCAACATGAGATTTGTGTGCAGGGGCGTTGTCCTGCAAAAACAAAACTCTCTCTTTAATTTTTTCCCGTAGAGTGGTCAGTAATGTAGAATAATAGTAATCTCCAGTTATTGTTCTACCCTTATCCAAAAATTCAATCATGATTACTCCATGGCAATCCCAAAAATCTGAAGCAAGAACTTTTCCAGCAGATTTTTGAACACGAAACATTTTAGGTCTTGGAGAACCGAAGTGTCGCCATTCCATCGATTGTTGCTTTGTTTCTGGATCGTAGAAATGTACCCAAGTCTCATCCATAGTAACAATTCGGTTTAAGAAGTCTACATCGTTTTCAAATCGGGCACAGATCGAACGCGATGCTACTACCCTTGCACGCTTTTGGTCAACATTCAAACATTTGGGGATCCATTTTGCAGCAATTTTTCTCATGTCCAAATTGACGTGAACTATATGATGAACGCGTTCGTATGAAATATTCAGTGCTTCAGATATCTGTTTTAGATCAATTCGACAGTCTGTTAAAATCATGTCATGAACTGCATCGATATTTTCGGGAACTTACACAGAAACTGGCCTTCCCGATCTGTCATAATCTTCAATGGAAAATGTACCTCTTTTGAAGCTTGCAGTCCAATTTTTCTCGGTCGCATACGAAGGACATTGATCACCAAGGGTATTAAGCATATCTTCGTTAATCTGCTCACCTCTTAACCCTTTTAAATACAGGTACTTGATGATGGCTGCAATTTTTCTGTTTTTACAATTTCGGTGGACATATTTTTTCTCAATTTATTGCGTAACTCTGGTTTACTTTTTTTACGCCAAACTTTACACTGACACTTCTATTAAGTTATTGTTCGTTGCTATGGTAACGCAATATTTTGTTTATGCAGGGAACTGGTCTAGGCTAACTAGATATCAATACATCCTCGTATAAGTCGTTTTCCAGAATGATAAAGACAGTCTGTGATATATGGGAACAGTAAACCTGGACAGTTCGGATGTGCCTTATAAATCATAATCAATTGACGGAAGTGAAATTGCTCTTTGCACGAAACATGAGTTTTATTCGCATTGAATTCGGCCAAGTTGTTGGACCCCTATTCATTCTAAAATTTTTGCCAAGTTCATATTCAAATCGTGCACGTTCCTTTCCCGTTCTCCTTCTGGTTTCACGGGCTGACATTCCAACTTTGGAAGAGATAGCAGTTTGAAACTTACCATTTCGCAAAGCTATGCACTGGACATGAGGTACCTCCCAAAAAATCGTTGATGTGAAGAAGAAACGATGTTGGTGCAAGAATGGATCCCTTCGGAATACCAACATTTATAGGTGTCTGACGGATGAAAGTGAAATAGCAAGGAACCAAGAGCATGGCCAAGACTTAATATTGAAGCTTGGCGAGGAGTCTCTGATGCCAAACACGACCAAACGACTTGGAGATATCTATACTACCTCTGAAAAATGCCAGATATGTGAGACAAAAGCAAGCAGCTCACCACTTGATCTATGATGACCGAAATCATATTGTGGATCACATCCAATTTCTGAGCGTTTTCGATATTTCTCAATCCAAACAGGCTTCAGTAGTAGGATGTGGCGTTTTACTCTCAGCAGTTTCGTTGAAATCGACCTGACGAGTTTAGTTTTCCCACCCTGTTATCATTCTGGAGACCTGCTGCAAGCCTCTTAGTTTGTCTTTCCGGGAACGGCATGCTTTGGAACTCGTTGACAGAACCGTACAACCTTAAATTTATCTGTAATGTCAATATCTCAAAGGAACAGTTAAGTAATACATGGTCACAGGTAAGAACCGCATTCTGTGACATGGTGTAGTAATATCTGCCGGAAATTTCATTAAGAAAAGGATATAATGAATAAACTTAAAAAAAACTTTTTAAAGAAAAGCTTTTATTTAAATGCATAAAGAGAAGAAAATACATTACATCATAAAATTTTTAGTTATATAAAAGCTTGTCGCGAGAAGTATCTTTGTATTTCTTATTGCTAATTGAAGTTAAAATTACCTTAAGATTTATTCTCGCGACAAGCTTTTATATCATTTAAAATTTCATAATGTAACAAAATGATCGATTTAATTCACTTTAGAATTCATTTTCTTCTTTTTAGTGCATTCGAATAAAAGCTTTTCTCTGAAAAGGTTTCTTTAAAGTTAATTTATTTCTTTTTATTAGTTTCCTTTGGATATGTTTCTCAGTCTGTTCATTTCAATTAATGCGTCATAGTTGCACGGTAGTTTGCCTGTTAATTTACCGTTGGAAATTTTTCCGAATTTCTACGCGTTCTCTATCTAGCTTTCGAGAGGGGAAGATGGGGAATTTTTTTTGAAACCGTATCATTCACTACTTTTAACGTATTTTCTCCATTTCTATTTCGCGAGTTTTTCTAATTTTTTTCGTGACAGGAAAGGGGGGCGAGCCCCACGATCGATATTTTCCTCATTATTTTCCATGTCCGAAACTGTTGAACCATTTTTCGAATTCCTTTGCGTTCTCTACCTAGCTTTTGAAGGGGGACAGGAAGGTATATTTTTTTTTTTAAATCATAATATTCGACGGTCAGATCTTTTTTACTATTTATACGGATTTTTTTAACAAATAAATAAAATATACTTAATTCGACCTTTTGACGAAATTTCATATTTACATTTCTAATAAAGTACTGTTCGTTATTGCTATGGTATCGCAATATTTCCTTTTTCCATATAACTGTCTCAGACAAGACTGGATATCAGATATATACCCTCGTATATGATAGTGCTTTCGTACAAATGTAAAATCAGAACTCAATTCGCGAGACGGACTAAAAAGCTGATATTATGCTCATATATTAATTTTGAAGGTTACCAGCATAAGTAGTTACTAAATATAGAACCAATTAAACTTAGGGATTATTTTGGAGACATAATTATTGTAATAATTACCCATACGAATCCTCAATTCGTTGAACCATGAATGAATCATAAGGTTCAGCGTTTATAGATATAGGGTGATTTTAGAAACTTGTCGAGTCTGTAAGTAATTTTAGGAAGCAATAATTCAATTTCATGGAGATTATATCAAGAACAGTAATCAATCAACGATAGTGTTTGGACAGTAGTAGGTGTTTTGTGTTTGTGTCATTTCCAACATCACCTATATGATTCTTTTTCTACTGATATTTTATTTTTACTTCCCTGCAAAGAAACAAATCTAGCTACCGACAGTGGGGTTAGGCATCTTGATAATAGACATTGAATCAAAACCTTAATAACTAGGAAGGTAAATATACTTTCAGTCTGATTCCACGAAAAATAGTCTTTATAGTAGATACCACGTAGTCGGAAGACTTACATCAAGGACATGTTTCGTAGGATTAATCCTTCATCTTCAGCGAAATAAGGGTTGTTGCAAGTTGATCTAAATGTAACAGAAGCTGATTCTTGAATTATTAGATGTTTTTCGTAATCCCATACTATTATTTTGATTTAACGGTATTCGGATGACAATTGAAAAGTTAATGTTAACAGCCTCCGTCCGTTAAGATTCTTTAACGGCCGTCCGTTAAGATTCTTAAAGAAATCACTTGTTCAAATATTTTTTTCAAAATTTTATTCTGCTGACATATCAATAATTATAATGGTACTAACTATTTATCAATTTAAGAAGTAATTTGACAATTGCTATTATTTGAAATTTCTATTCCATCGATGAGAGATTTATTTTGAACACCGCATTGATTTTCGCCAGTGGTTTCTGGAAGATTGTAACCAAGAGCGTAATTTTTCGTTAAATTGTTTTGGACAGACGAAGCTCATGTAAGCAGTGCTGGCCTCATTCAATTGTGGAGCAGAGAAGTCAAGGAAGATTTGGATTAAGTGTGTGGGCAGGTGTTTCCAGGGGTAGAATTATCGGCCCGTTCATTGATAATGGCAGTCTCACATCTCAGAAGTATTTAGAAATTTCAAGGCAAAATATTGAACCCTTGTTGCCACTAATGGAGCTCAGAAAACTATATTTTTGGGGCTTCGCCTCACAACACTGCAATTGTCAAGACATTTTTGGATGCAAATTTTGGTAATAATTGGATAACCAACCAAGGACCCTATGGACTTTTACTTCTTTACTGGGGAAGGTTGAAAGATCTTATTTTTGAATTGCCGACCAACTCTAGATACGGGTAAAACTTCCGTTACATTGAGCATCTGATTTTAAAAAAAATTTTTTTTGAACTTACGTATTTCGCGCGGATTTGCGAAATGTCGGGCAAGCGCACTCGCTTCGCTCGCTTATATCTTGAATTGATCTTTACCAACAAATGAGGGATGAGCGTGTCTAGATAAAGTTGAAAGAAATCGATAAAGTAGTAAAGTGATAACTGGAATGTGCGCGCTCGCTTCGCTCGCGTATTTCTTGTATTGTTCTCCACCAACAAATGAGAGATAAGCGTGTCCAGCTAAAGCTGAGAGAAATCGATAAAGTAGTAGAGTGGTAATAGGAATGCGCACGCTCGCGTAATTCTTATATTATTCTTCACCAACAAATAAGGAATGAGCGTTTTCTACATGAATTTTAGAAAACTCTACAGAGTAGAAGCAGTAGAAACGCACGCACTCGGTTAACAAGTCGCTAATTTACGAGAGTCCTAAGAGCGCCGATTCTTTTGAAAAGTATTTACTACGAACATTTCATATTTATCATAGTATGCAGGAGTTTCAAGAAAGCTGACAACGTCGCACTGTACTGTTTTTAATTTCTCATGGTTCTTTAGTGGGTTCTTTTAGGATCGTTCATAACTATGCAAATATTCGCAGTTTTTACGATTCAACTCGTACGGAGAAAAAAATTGCGATTAATGATGATTCATCAAGTCATTTTTCGGTAATGTAGTAATATCTAACCCCAAATACTAGAAAATGATATGTTACGATTCATCATTCACCGCAATTTTTTTACCGTGTGAGTCGAATCGCAAAAAAATGCGAAAATTCGCAAGGGTATGAACGGGCCTTTATTCCATTATTTACTATTGACAGCTTTCTCATTTAACATTTCTGACAAACAAAATGAAATGATATCTTATAAATTTGTCTTTTCAATTCATTCTATTGAATGATTACCAATTCTTTCCTTTTTTTTTTCTTTCCTTTTTTTAATCTTTACTCATATAAGCTGTTTTCATAAAAGGATTTTCAGCTCAACACATTGCGTTTCACAACGAGTACTACCTCTAACAGATTGGGTTTGTGTATTTTGACAGAAAAAAGTTTTCCACGGAAATTTTTCGTTGAATATTGCATTTCGGTCATGTTTTAAGGTGAAAATTTCGTCAAAATCCGGATTTTACTCATATTCCATAGTTTTTCCAGAAAACCAAATGCTAAATTTGAGTTATTTGACATTTGAATTCGAAAAGAAAACGAAAGCCGACGAAACACGAAGAATGACCACCATTATAAAAATTAAAATACCGGATATTTAGTGTAAACAATGAAACATTGTTACGATCCGAAGAAGAATGAATTTCTTGAAAAAATAATAGTTTTTTGTACTAAAAAGTGATAAAAACCAATAAATAAGAGTGTGTATAATATTTTTATCGGAAGGACAAATTTGATGTGTTTTCAATAACAGAAATTCGATCTGTCAAATGGTGAAATTTCTCAACAAAATTGCCCAATATCTTCGAAAATAGACGAGATCTCCAAAAATTTCATTTGGATTTTTTGTAAAACAGCCCAAAATACGTAGGTTCCAAAAATTTAAAAAAATCAGATGCTCAATGTAACGGAAGTTTTACCTAGATACGAATTGGAAGCGACAGTGATGCAAAATTTTGCTTCTCTCACTCATATTGAACTAATTATTTCCGCAAAAAGCGTTCAGAAAAGGTGTCGCCTGTGTGTAGGAGCAACTGGTAGACACTTCGAACACCTCCTGTGAAGAAATATATTTCATTGTGTGTTCTTTATCATTATTATTATTATTATTGGAGTTTCATTTATTAGTAGTAAATATAATATAAATTGTTATCAGTTTTATTGAAACTATGCGTTTTGATTACTGCTGTGAGAAGCTTTCTCAATATTTGATAGCTACTAGCTAACAATTGCTTTTTGTTTCATCGTCGCGTCGTCCAAAGCCTACTTGTTCAAAATGTGTGTTTCAAAGCCTAGATGAAAACATCTAAAAGCTCTGTATTTCAAAGATGACTCTAGCAAAATATCAAGTGTGATATATTTTTGGAAAGGTGATTTTAATATACAGGGTGTCTCATTAAAAAATTGTTTTCCATCAATAACTATCGATATGTTATTTGAAAAAATAAATCACTTACACCATTGAATTCTACGTGGAAAAGTGCCTTGGAAATGTTATTATAGAAACAAGGAATTTTCGACAGTAAGAAAGTTACAGCCACTTTTCGTAAATGCACATTTTCGAAAAACTTATAAACGATGATAGATATCGATATGCGGTTTTCACCAATAAGTTTGTCATAAAATTTGATCAAAAGCTATCAGTTTTCATCTATCTAGTGTGAAAACAGGACTTTCCCTTTAAAAGTGTCCTATTCGGCCCACCCTGTACATATTGAGCCATTCACAATCTTTGAGTTTGTGAGAAATCCTTTGTCTGCGTTGAATTCCATGGATCAACCGCGAACATGTATTTTGTACTTTCTGTATACGTTTTTTATCATTATTATCAATGCTGGGTCCATATACACTATCACAGTGATCAAAATGGGATAAAACAAGGGAGTCATAAAACATTTTCTTGATACCAGTCTGAAGGTTATGTCTTTGGGAATAGATTAACTTAAATGCTGAATACGCTGACTGTATTTTTTTTGTGACATGATTTTTGAACCTGACTTTGCTGTCCATGATGGGACCAAGACTTTTTCCATGATTTTTAGAAGGTATATTATCATCACCAATTTTAAGAACGATAGATTCTAGTATTCTTCGTCGTACAGATTCTTCACAAAATAATATTGCATTCAACTTTTGTGGCTTTATTTTAAGCAGATGAGTATAAGCTATTTTGTGAAGTTCGTTAAGATCGTGATTAATCAGAACAACTGATTCGGCTGAATTTTCGTAATCAAATGGTTTCCTTAACCTATCACCACAAGCCTTGATGATATGAGGTGGAATTCCGTTCATCCCAGCAGCTTTCGTAGGTTTGAGTTTTTTACTGAATTTACAAAGTTGTCAGCAGTAATAGAATTGACAACAAAAGAAACATATAAATTATAAGACGCTTTCACTGGTGAATATACTCATGAAAAGAAATCAGCAAATGCATCTGCAGTGCGGTTCTTCATACTTTCAATGCTCTATCAATTACAAAGTGGTCTCATTCAAAGAGTGAGGTATTTCTTATTTCTGCGACAAGATTCTGCTGATTTGCCAGCACGGTAGACATACAGGGGACATACAGGGGATGAAGGGGTTGTTTTGTTCGTACAGCTTACTTGATTATGAACAAGGCAAAATCTGTTGAATCCATATTTCTGATTGGATTTTGTGTGTACACACATAAAGATTACTTCTCAACTTAACAATTTCAAAAGTATTGAATCCATGTCTTGAATTGATAGAATATCGTTCCTGATCAAGAAAATTTGGTTATTGTGATCGAATCGAAAGTTTTCTTTCAAAACATTTAAATTCTTGAGTCGTTATCTAATTCTTAGTAAATATTCTTGTATTGAGAGAACTGAAGTAATCGTTAGAATATTTTATATATTTTAGTTCAAAATATTCAATTTTTTTCTTTCAAGATAATTATCATTCTCAAACTACACAAAAATTTTCTTCAGATTACATTTCTGATGAAGAAATTTTGAATTTTTTTAATCACTCAAGACAAATAAACAGTCCTACAGGCTGAGAAAATAGGAATATTATTTGGAGTAATCGGCTATTCTTCAGTCTGATTGTAATGAAAATTTCGATATTTTCAGATGAATTACTCAACACTGCAAACTATTTTTGACCAGAACTGCATTTGTCATTTCGAAATGAAGGAATGAATTTGCGATGGTATTTACTTATTAAAATTATTATGACATGGATTGATCATCAAAATCTGATCGAAATAATCACTCCTTACAGCACTTGTAAAAAAACAGCTTTTGATTCAGATTTGCATGAACACAAACAAGTTTTCGAAATAATGCTGCTTTCGTTATTCCAAAAATATAATTCTGTTATATATAATCGATAAAATATTTATCAAATGGAAAAGTTCTCAATAGTATCAATTCAGCTGAGGAAATTTACTTCGAATCAGGCAATTTTATATTTCAGATCTACAATTGAAAAAATTTTAAATGGACAATCTGATTTTCTGTTAAAAGAAATTGAGATTACTTGAAATGAAAATATTTCAAAGTCTTGAGTAGTGAACATCTGATTATTGAATCGAAAGAGGTGATTTTCTTTCAATGAATTTTAAAGTTAATAATAGTGAAAGTGGTCAATTCCTTGGAGATGTTTATAATCGAGATTCGAAACTGGATATCTTGTTTGAATCCCAGATACTGTTGGTACACTTAATATTATAGAGAACCGGGTCAAAAAGAGGGAACTACGAAGAGTAACTGATCATGTCAATAATGTTCGTGATGGAAGGTATATTTAAATGACAAGCATAATGCAATTATAATATAACGATAGCTATATGCAGTATTTTTTCTCTGCGTGGGTTCTTGGGATTATATGAGTATGGCGAAAATAACGAAATTTCAATAAGCGACATATGAGGAACACCTAGAATATTTTTTTGTGTTTTCATACATATTGTTGCTCGATGAAATATGCACTTTATCGACGCATATACATGCATGTATGGCTCTTTCTTCATTCTGCGTCGGCTTAATTTTCTATACGCGTGCTACACCTAACCGATATCATATCACATTCATAATATCAATAGCTATACAATCTTTAGAATGAACTAATTATGTACATAGGATTACCTTCAATGCATTTTTCAGAACAGAATAGTGCAGTAATTAGGTTAGCGGATGATATCAAATATTTGAAGACCCTGATTGTGATGTACACGCTGCGTTGAAAACAAAATTATTGCTGCAAATCTAGAACATCGACTTGTCATGAGATAATTCTCCAATACCCATTTTCAACAAGTTCGTAAGAAGTTTAGCAGGACTTTCAGAATGAGTTGTCGACTAATCCTATCTTCTACTCCACATTTTTGACTTAATCGGTCTTCGTCGTATTTTAATATATTGTTTAGTTTCAAATTTATTAAGGAGGGTAACTTCATGAATGCACTACATAAATCAGAAAAAAATATGAATACATAAAACCTGCCAATCACGACATTTGAAAAATAGTACCTGTCGTAGTGGAGTTCATAGTTCAAATGGCGTAAATGATTTATAACTCATTATCATAACGCCCTGTTTATAGCTACTATGATAATGGAAGCTTGTGAACACGCTCCTCTTCTTACTTTCTGCGAAAAAGTTGATAAAATTAAACTACCCCTACATTTATTACTCAAAATACATCAAAAAATTAGAAGTAATTATAAAAAAGCTCTTATTCGAAAGCAATTAAAGGGAAAAAAAGAAATTGTTGTGAGACGTGTGTTACTATTTTGTAACAAATTCAAAATTCATCGCGCAAAGTTACCAGACTGTATATAAAAAATATACATTCTTGTGTGGCATCTTTTTAGTGCATTTGGCTAAATGTTTGTCTTTAATTTCTTTGCCATTTACGTTACTTTTTAGTTCCAGTGTGTTTGCATAAAAACTTATCTACAAAAATTGTTTTTACTTGTAATTTGATTTTTAAAATTATTCTATAAGATATTTCCAAGCGATCATACGTTTTTTCATTGTGTCATTATATCATTGCATTGTCATCGGGTTTCTATAAGTTTCTGCATGTATACCGGGTGTCCACCGAAGGTGGCTCGCCCCTATAATTTTTTTGTTTATGAAGAAAATTTTCGATATATTTATTATCTACAACTACTTTTTGGACATTTTCCGCTAAGAATTCACGTTCCGTCACAAATCTCAAAAAACCGTTTTCAACCCCTAAACTGCATCCCCATTTCACCATTTTGAGTGTTTTCGTGTTTAAATTATATTTTCTCAAAGTTAGAACCTCAACAACATTCTTCACCTGGTCCTTGCCTCTTACTTTTTTTCTTATTTTAAGCCTTCAGAATTCGTTTTGGCACCAGCCTTTAAACTCGTCCGCCATCTTGTAATAACCTTCCGGAATTAATGAATTTTAACCCAAAAAAATCATAATCTCCTACCACAAAATCCTGCATATACCAATTTTGAATCAAAACGGACCAAAATGAAAAACCATCATTCATTCAACGATGGCTGCGAAAGCCTTTCACAATTTGACGAAGCTCATCTGCCATCTTGATACCGGTATCTTGAATTCGTGAATTTTGAGAAAAAATTCATAATCTGCGATCCCGAAAACCCTATTTTGAATAGAGTCTGACCATAATCACAAAACGCGCCCGCCATCTTTCTAGATGTGGGCACATTTTTTATCTAAAATGGCTTTTATAATTTTTCTGACATTCATAAAAGTTGTTATTTTGTTCGTGAGATACCAACAGCAATTGTAAGCATTTAAATTGTCACCCTGCATATGAATAGCTATTTACATACCAAGGGAGGAAAATCATGCCTTTCCTCCCGAGGTATGTATATAGTTTTTTCTACTACCTTTAAGGTCGTCATTTTTATAACGTCCTAAAAATTGTAATGCGTGCATACTTATAAGAACAACTGCAGAAAGTAGTGGAACTATATAATGCGGCTATATGACAAAATATTAAGTAAGCGTTGCGTCGTCGTCATCGTGTTGACAACGATTTGTTGCTATGGCGTTGTTTGGTAATACAAACATAACAGTTGTCATAAGCTGTCACGTTGTTTACCCTTTTAAGTTGCTTCTAAGTTTTGAAAATGAGTTCTAGCGAAGACGACCTGCCAAAAGATCTCGCTGAAGAGGAAAAATTGATTTCATTGCATCTTCTTCCTGATGAATCGAGAGGAAAAGTACTATTTTCCACCCGGCGGGAGGAAAAGTACTATTATCCTCCCGGTGGGAGGAAAAGTACCATATTCCTCCCTTCTTTAGGGGTCGAAAATAAAGTTTTCTAGTGAGGTAGTAGAAAAAAACTATATAGTGTTGAATAGGCAATATCAATTTAGAAAATTATTTATTGAAAATCAAGACGATTGTGTTATTGATATTTATATATTTCTGTGAATATTGCTATTGGTGTAATGTGAGATATTAGTCTTCATCCGAATGGAGGCATTCATTAGCTACAACTTTGACGTGTTAAGTTTATTTCTCAGAAAGATGAATCTCTAATTAGAAAAAAAAATCAAATCGTTGCATAATATAGTCTATTCAATAAGTACCATTTGAAAAAAAATTGTGTGGTTACCAAAATTATGATTATGCTGTCATTCAATTGTTTTTTAACATCTCGGAAAATTTTGAAGATTTTCGAAATATTAAAAAAGATCTGAAAAGATCAGCAAAGGACCCCGCACTTTTTATAAAAATGGTTCTCGGTGAAATTGTCTGAATTTTCATATATTGTAGTATTCGATGTACTGATTGAACATGCAGAATAGCAAAGTTCGTTGATGGATACATTTTGAAATACAGGGCGTTCCAGTTGAAAATCAGTAATTTTTATTTAATTATTTTCTTGGGATTTGAAAGTGCCAAATGCATTTTTTTTAGTTCTCATCACCAACGTACCTTCATATTACTAAATATCATACAGATCATACAGATGTACAGAGGAAAAATAGAAACATTTTAGTAACGTCTGAAAATTCGATATAATGATGGAATATTGATAAGATTATTTTGGCATGCAATATATTATTCTTATTCCATCATTAATCACAATTCATCCATTTCGTACAGGGTGATTTGAAAAACTGGTGAAAGATATGCCCGGTTCTTTCGTACACAACCTGTATATTCAAGTGAATTATCATCCTCCGAAGATAGCTGATACCACACTCCCACGTTTCACTATTTGTGAAAAATCTTGGCCACTAGTAGAATGTACGCGTAAACAAGTTCTTTCAACTCGTCTTGCAAATGGTAATAAGTTTCTCAATTAATAACTATGAAACTAGTCATAGTAGGAAACTGAATTTTTGGGACAGTGTTGAGGAGAGAATGATGAAGATATTAAATGGTAATAAAGGAATTTCAACGAGTTATTCTTGAATTACAGGATGATTTCTGAAACGTTGATATTTTGTCATTTGTATCATCGAGAATTTTCATGATCACCCTATATATCCCAACGAAATCATGATTATACGGTATCAGCTATCTTCGGAGGATGATAATTCACTCGAATATACAGTTTGTGTAAGAAAGAACCGGCTATATCTTTCACCAATTTTTCAAATCACCCTTTATGAAATGTATGAATTGTGATTAATGATGGAATAAGAATAGTATATAGCATGTCAAAATAATCTTATCAATATTCCATCATTATATAGAGTTTTCAGACATTACTAAAATGTTTTTATTTTTCACTCTGTACATAATGATACAATCTGCACCATCCGAATGATATTCAGTAATATGAAAGTACATTGATGATAAGAGCGAAAAAAAATGTTGTTGACACTTTCAAATCCCGAGAAAATAATTAAATAAAAATTACTGAATTTTAACTTGAACGCCCTGTATTTCGAAATCTATCCATCAACGAACTATGTGATTCTGCACGTTCAATAAGTACATCGAATACTACATTATACTAAAAACTCAGGCAATTTCACCTAGAACCATTTTACATTGGTGTGAAGTTACCCACAGATTTCCGGCCACACATGCTGACGTAGAGAAAATTGAAAGATTTGTGGTTGAGTAATTCAGTTTTAAGTAACCGGACTAAAATCTGTGGCTGGGTCTATACGATCGTATGAAATTTAATGACTAGGCAAGAAAGTACAGAAAAGATTCGAGACACACAAATCCGATGAAGCATATTCAGGATAAGTAGACAACTTGAATGAATTTGAGGTTATCAAAGTATCATTATCTTGAGAGAGACAGTGGTTGATGTAGAATCAAAACCGTTTCTTTGTCACCTATACAGATATATGGTTGATTTATGCAGCAGTCATAAGTCATAAATTTAAAGTCATAAGGAAGAATATTCGTCAATGATTGGTTGGTCCGTATATTCCAACCAATCACTGACGAATATTCTTTCTTACGACTTAAAACTTATGACTTATGACTGCTGCATGCATCTACCATTAGAGTTGACCATTTTCCCTCATTGTAAAATATCTTCAATACATTACACAGTATAAGGTTATGACCCGATTATGTGGGATCATGAAAATCACATGACAGTGACATATAGAGCATTCCAAGTTAATTCATGAGGTGGAACTTTTCTTCTTTTTGAATAACATTGTGAAAACCGTTTCTCTGTCACCCAAACAGATTTGGAGTAAATTATTTCCTCCCATTGAGAAATATCTTCTAGGCATCGCATGGAATAAAGGTTGTAACCTAATGAGTCTGTTCATGTAAATTACAAGTGATATAGAGAATTCCATATATATTACCAAGATGAAACCGTTGCTCTGTCACCCATTCAGATTTGGAGAAAATTACGGTATAAAAGTTGTAACCCAATGATGTGCGTTCATGAAAATCACATGACATAGATAATTCTATGTAGACTAACATTGTAAAAATATTTTCTCTGTCACCCATATGGATTTGTAGAAAACGATTTTTTCCATTGAGTGATGTCTTCAAGGCATCACGGTATGAGAATTGTAACCCGATGATGTGCGTTCATGAAAATCACATGACATATAAAGAATTCTATGTAGATTAACTTTGTTAAAATCACTTCTCTGTCACCCATATGGATTTGTAGAAAACATTTTTTTTCCATTGAGTGATGTCTTCAAGGCATCACGAAATAAGAGTTGTAACCCGATGATGTGCGTTCATGAAAATCACATGACATATAGAGAATTCTATGTAGACTAAAATTGTAAAAATCATTTCTCTGTCACCCATATGGATTTGTAAAAAACAATTTTTTTCATTGAGTGATGTCTTCAAGGCATCACGGTATAGGAGTTGTAACCCGATGATGTGCGTTCATGAGAATCACATGACATATAGAGAATTCTATGAAAATTAACATTGTAAAAATCACTTCTCTGTCACCCATATGGATTTGTAGAAAACAATTTTTTCCATTGAGTGATGTCTTCAAGGCATCACGGTATAAGAGTTGTCACCCGATGATGTGCGTTCATGAAAATCACATGACATATAGAGAATTCTATGTAGATTAATATTGTTAAAATTGTTTCTCTGTCACCCATATGGATTTGTAGGAAACAATTTTTTCCATTGAGTGATGTCTTCAAGGCACCACGATATAAGAGTTGTAACCCGATGATGTGCGTTCATGAAAATCACATGACATATAGAGAATTCTATGTAGATTAACATTGTAAAAATCATTTCTTTGTCACCCATATGGATTTGTAGAAAACATTTTTTTTTTCATTGAGTGATGTCTTCAAGGCATCACGGTATAGGAGTTGTAAACCGATGATGTGCGTTCATGAAAATTACATGGCATATAGAGAATTCTATGTAGATTAACATTGTAAAAATCATTTCTCTGTCACCCATATGGATTTGGAGAAAACATTTTTTTCCATTGAGTGATGTCTTCAAGGCATCACGTTATAGGAGTTGTACCCCGATAATGTGCGTTCATGAAAATCACTTGACATATAGAGAATTCTATGTAAATTAACATTGTGAAAATCATTTCTCTGTCACCCATATGAATTTGTAGAAAACAATTTTTCCATTTAGTGATGTCTTCAAGGCATCACGGTATAAGAGTTGTATCCCGATGATGTGTGTTCATGAAAATCACATGACATATAGAGAATTCTATGTAGACTAATATTGTAAAAATCATTTCTCTGTCGACCATATGGATGTGTAGAAAACATTTTTTTTCCATTGAGTGATGTCTTCAAGGCATCACGGTATAAGATTTGTAACCCGATGATGTGTGTTCATGAAAATCACATGATATATAGAGAATTCTATGTAGATTAACATTGTAAGAATCATTATTCTGTCATCCATATGGATTTGTAGAAAACTATTTTTTTCCAGGGAGCGACGTCTTCAAGGCATCACGGTATAGGAGTTGTAACCCGATGATGTGCGTTCATGAAAATCACATGACATATAGAGAATTCTATGTAGATTAATATTGTTAAAATTGTTTCTCTGTCACCCATATGGATTTGTAGAAAACATTTTTTTTCCATCAAGTGATGTCTTCAAGGCATCACGGTATAGAAGTTGTAACCCGATTATGTGCGTTCATGAAAATTACATGATATATAGAGAATTCTATGTAGATTAACATTGTAAAAATCACTTCTCTGTCACCCATATGGATTTGTAGAAAACAATTGTTTTCCATTGAGTGATGTCTTCAAGGCATCACGGTATAAGAGCTGTAACCCGATGATGTGCGTTCATGAAAATCACATGACATATAGAGAATTCTATGTAGATTAACATTGTAAAAATAATTTCTTTGTTACCTATATGGATTTGTAGAAAGCATTTTTTTCCATTGAGTAATGTGTTCAAGGCATCACGGTATAATAGTTGTAACCCGATGATGTGTGTTCATGAAAATTCTATGTAGGTTAACATTGTAAAAATTATTATTCTGTCACCCATATGGATTTATAGAAAACAATTTTTCTCTATTGAGTGATATCTTCAAGGCATCACGGTATAGGAGTTGTAACCCGATGATGTGCGTTCATGAAAATCACATGACATGTAGATTAACATTGTAAATATCATTTCTCTGTCACCTACATGGATTTGTAGAAAACATTTTTTTCCATTGAGTGATGTCTTCAAGGCATCACGATATAAGAGTAGTAACCCGATGATGTGCTTTCATGAAAATCAAATGAGATATAGAGAATTTCATGTAGATTAACATGGTGAAAATCGTTTCTCTGTCACCCACATGGATTTGTAGTTAACAATTTTCTTCCATAGAGAAATGTCTTCAAGGCATCACGGTATAATAGTTGTAACCCGATGATGTGCCTTCATGAAAATCAAATGAGATATATAGAATGTGATGTAGATTAACAAAGTAAAAACCATTTTTCTGTCACTAATATAAATTTGTAGTGATTTTTTTAAATATCTTCTCCGAATATGTGCGTTCATGAAAATTACATGGGATATAGAGGATTCCATGTAGATTCACATCTTTTTCACCCATACAGTTTCCTTCATTGGGAAATATCTTCTAGACATCACACAGTATGAAAATATTATCCCGATGAAGTGAAAACCATTTCTTTGTCTCTGGTACATATTTTGGTTCAATTAATTTTTCGAAATATGTTGAAATCTGAAAAATATCTTCAATAGATCACACCGTATAAAATTTCCTGGTAATTTTCATGAACACGCATAATCATGTCACAATTTTAATACCCTGTGATGGCTTGAAGATATTTCTCATTGAAAGGAAACGATTCACTCTAAGGGTTACAGTAAGGGTTACAGAGGAACGGTTTTCACTATGGCAATCTACGAAATATTCTCTATATCTCATGTGATTTTCATGAACGTACATCATCGGCTAAAACTTTTTATACCTTGTAATTTTTTGAAGATATTTCTTAATAAAAGAAAATATACTACTGCAAATTCATATGGGTGACAGAAAAACGGTTTTCGCCAGGGTAATCTACATGAAATCCTCTATATCTTATGTGATTTTCATGAACTCACATTATCGGGTTACAACTCTTATACAGTGTAATGCCTTGAAGACATTTCTCAATGAAAGGAAATCATTTACTCCAAATCTGTATGGGTGACAGAGAAACTATTTTCACCATAGTAATCTACATGAGAACCTGTATATCCCATGTTATTTTCATGGATGCACATTATCTGGATACAATTTTCATAACCTGTGATGCCTTGAAGATATTTCTTAATGAAAGAAAATTATTCACTCCAAATCCATATGGGAGACAGAGAAACGATTTTCACCAGAGTAATCAACGTGAAATCCTCTTTACCTCATACGATTTTCATGAACGCACATCATCGGGTCACAACTCTTATACCGTGTGATGCAATGAAGACCTTTCTGAATGAAAGAAAATAGTTTACTGCAAATCTGTATGGGTGACAGAAAAACGGATTTTACCATTGTAATCTACTCAAAATCTTCTATATCACGTATGATTTTCATGAACGCACATCATTTAGTTACAACTCTCATGCAGTGTGATGCCTTGAAGTCATTTCTCAGAGAAAGAAATTCATTTACTCCAAACTTGTATGGGTGACAGAGGAACACGGTTTCCACCATAGTAATCTACATGAGAACCTTTATATCTCATGTGATTTTTGTGAACGCACAACATCGGGTTACAATTTTCATACCCTGTGATGCCTTGAACATATTTCTCACTGTGAGAAAACAATTTACTCCAAATCTATATGGGTGACACAGAAACGGTTTCCACCAGAGTAATCTACTTGGAATCTTCTATATCTCATGTGATTTTCATGAACGCACATCATCTGGACAACTCTAATACCGTGTGATGCCTTGAAGACTTTTCTGAATGAAAGAAAATCATTTACTCCAAAATTTGTATGGATGACAGAGAAACGGTTTCCATCATGGTAATTTACTAGAAATCTCCTATATCTCGTGTGATTTTCATGAACGCACATTATCGGGATACAATTTTCATTACCAGTGATGCCTTGAAGATATTTCTCAATTAAAGAAAATTATTTACTCCAAATCCATCTGGATGGCAGAGAAACGGCTTTTACCAGGGTAATCTACGTGAAATCCTCTATACCTCATATGATTTTCATGAACGCACATCATCGGGTTACAACTCTTATACCGTGTGATGCCATAAAGACCTTTCTGAAAGAAAATAGTTTACTGCAAATCTGTAATGGTGACAGAAAAACGGTTTTCAACATAGTAATCTACTCAAAATCTTCCATATTTCGTGTGATTTTCATGAAGGCACATCATCGGGTTACAACTCTAATTCAGTGTGATGCCTTGAAAACATTTCTCAATGGAAGAAAATGATTTACTCCAAATCTGTATGGGTGACAGAGGAATGGTATTCACTACGGTTATCTACACAAAAACATTTATATCTTATGTAATTTTCATGAACGCTTATCATCGGATTACAATTTTCATACCCTGTGATGCCTTGAAGGTTGTTCTCAATGAAAGAAAATAATTCACTCCAAATCCATATGGGTGACAGAGAAACGGTTTTTACTAAGGTTATCTATATGGAATCTTCTATATCTCATGTAATTTTCATGAACGCACATCATCGGGCTACAAATTGTACACCGTGTGAAGATATTTCTCAATGAAAGAAAATCATTCAATGCAAATCTGTATCGGTGACAAAGCAAAGTTCCACCACATGAATAACCCTGGAATCCTCTACATCTTATGTGATTTTCATGATCACACATCATTGAGTCATAACATTATACTGTATGTCTTGAAGACATTTAACAAAAAGTGAAAATCGTTTACTCTAAATCTGTATGAGTGACAAAGAAACACTTTTGATTCTACATCAACCAATGTCTCTCTCTGATAACCTCAAATTCATATAAGTTGTTCACTTATCCCGAATATGCTGCATTGGATTTGTATGTGTCGAATGTTTTCTGTACTTCCTTGCAGAGTCAATAAATTATATACCATCGTATGAACCCAGCCACAGATTTTAGTCCGGTTACTTACATCTGTATTATCCAACCACAAATCGATCAATTTCCTCTATGTCAGTATGTGTGGCCGGAAATCTGTGGGTAACTACACACCAATCCATTTTACCTAGAAAATGTGCTGGGTTCTTTGCTGACAAAAATTCCGACTCCCGAAACTGTACCTCCAATATTTATAATTTTTACATAGCCCTGAAAAAAGAGCCAAAAACGGGTAAACTGGCTTCCGCGCGCGTTGCGTCACTCTGGCACAACAACATCAAAAATTATTTCAACATATTAAATATGAATTTTAAGTTATAAAAAAAATCATGTACTATTGGAATACATCAAGTAACAATAATCCGCGGTGAAAAAATTATTATACCAATGTCTCCATAAATTATGCATTTTTTGTTAATTAACAAATTTTTCTAAACAGAATGTTAACATAAAAACTCCGATAATTATTGAACTAAAACCCTAGGATTTTTTTACTAAGGGAAGTTATTCCTAATAGGCTTACAAATGGATAACCGATGCAAAAATTGTAAAATTTCAATTTTCCAGTTTTTTATTAGAAAAAATAAAAAAATTGAAGAAAGTAAATAATTTTCTTTTTTTTTTAAATATCTTGAATGATTCGATTTCTGGGGGTTTCTACATAAAAGTATTTTTATTTTTTTTTACCAACATTGTTTAAGAAAGTGTTATGGACAAACACATTATTTATGAGCAAATCAATTTTTTTTGTAAGATATTTATTGATAAAAATTATGATTCCTTAGAAAGTTCTTTTCCTCTTTTTAATTTTTTTATTTTCAATTTTTAATAAAAAAGTGGAAAATCAAAATTCTACAATTTTCGCAACGGTTTTCTTTTTGTAAGCCTATTTAGAATAACTTTACACAGTGTAAAAAATCCTAGGGTTTTAGTTCAATAACATTCAGTTTAGAACAATTTGGTGATTAATAAATGGAGAAATGGAGAAATTAGGATATAACTTTTTTAACCGCAGATTATTAATTGATGTTTCCCAATAATGAATTTCTTTATTCTTTAATATTCATATTTAATATTTTGAAATATTTTTTGCTGTTGTGTCAGAGTAACTCAACGCGCGCGGAAGCGAGACTACCCGTTTTTGGCTCTATTTTCAGGGCACTGTAAAAATTATAAATATTGGAGGTACAGTGTCGGGAGTCGTATCTTTTTTTCAGCAAATTCGCTGACCTTTAATATTTTTCGAGATATTCAAAAAAACCAAAGCCACACTGTTTTTTCACTAAATTGTTTATAACTTTTTCAATTTTGTTCAATACCCTATGGCTCGAAAACTGGTCATAGGATGGTCCTATAAATTGGACTGTATAATTATGATGTCATGATCTAGAACACACCGGAATTTCAGATAAATTAGCAGAAAGCCATTTACATTGAAAACTTGCAAGATTTTATTGGAATGTTCAGATAAAAAGATAAACAAACAGCAAGTTAAACAAAAACTTGTAATAAAAATGAGCTCGAAATGATTCTACTAGAATTTTAGGTTTTCTTCTGAAATTAAACTTTGATACTTGGGGAATTGCAAATTTTCAGCTTTCTCAAGTGATTCGAAAAATTAAATTTTCAGTAGTAATATCCCGACAAAATGCTGAATTTTCAAAAAATACTTCCACATTGCTGTCACGAAAACTGTGTTGCTTAGAATAGCAACACAGTTTGAGCGACTGGTAAGGTGAAAGTATTTTGAAAATTCTGCATTTTGAAGGGATATTCGATCAGACAATTTCGCCAATAAATTAAATTATTATGGACTAAATGCGTATTGCAGGAACGGTTCATCATGTGTCATTAATGTCAGTTGAAGAGTTGAACTAAGATGCCTAAAAACCATGTCGAGTGATTCGATATTTTTTGATTTTTCTAAAGACAAATAAACAAATGAAATAGTGGTCTGCTTCTTTAGTCGGTTCCAGAGATGGCGCCCTTATATGATTTTAGTCCTGTCAACATTCCAGGGATATGGTGATTGATGACTGTTGTCAATTTTATGGAATTTCAACCAACTTTAAATACTATTCAAAAATAAATAGTTGTGACGGAATCTAAATTTCATACTGCAATTTCCTTGTGTTGATGACTATTATTAATGTGTTTCTCCATTTTGCTGCATATTTTCTTAGAAATTCTTCATTCATTCAATGATAATTCAATTTGTCTGACTTGGCCGTTACTTGATGAAGATCCATCCATAAAATACACAGAAAACGATTCGATCTCCACAAACTTTATTCAATCAGACAGTGAAGATGCTACTGTGCTAGCGAAACATGTCTGAATAAAATTTATGAATATCCAATCGTTTTCTGTGTAGTTTGTACAATAATAATTTGATCATGTTCCGTTTTTATATCATTTGTGGGCAGTCCAGAGAGACGACCATAAAAATTCATCTATATCAAGTAACGGAAGTGAGTACCACCATATCATGAAGATTATCAAATAGTATCTTGTATTATTAGAATACATAGTTGTAATTATGGAAACGTATAAATAAGGAAGAAGCGAAACATCGATTTGAAAATACCACAGGCTGGAGACAGTGTTTTCGAAAAGTCCTTTTCTCATTGGTTGGAATTCAAAAAGTGATAATATTTGGTTGGTTTATATAATATGAGGGAAATTGTCAGGTGAATCTCTTTCCTAATTTTGTTGTGAAAACATGCTTTCTACTTCAATGCTATAATCACCTACGAGCACTGTGAGTAAATAACAACTTCTCAGAAAACTGGGAGAAATTATATTGAAATCTCAAAATAAACGTATAATTCTTTAAAATAATACAAACTACCTATATAAATAAAACAAAGGAACAAATTGAGATCAGTAGAAAAGTACATAAAATATGATCAAAAAATTAATACAGTATCAAAATCCCTCGGAAATTATCATTGAATATATCCAAAATATTTACCTATATAATAGAAATTCAGTGAAAATCTCTTCTTCTTGCTTTTCTATCTGAAATTGTCAATGAAAGCCATGGTGTTATGTCATAAGAGCAGAAAATAAACTTTTAATATGTTATTTCCACTATCAATTCGTTCATTATCGCATCCGCCAAAATTTTTGTTTTTGTTGGAATCCTCAAGAACATGCAATTAGATAAAGCTGACACCTAGGCCTGGCCTAATGCCCAATACATTATTCGTGAGTATGTGGCGAGTTTATTCATCTATATGAGGATTTCCTTAATTCACATACCACCAGAGGTGCTATTCTTGATCTTCCGCAAAATGAACGGGTGCTCGTATCGTTAGAATAGATAGATGGTAGATAGATTTATTTCCCAGCTAGGTAAATAAATGTTATGTTCGTACATTATTATAATCTTACAACTTATCCTTGATATTAGTACCATTATTACCTATTGCCGATGGCTTATTAGAGAAAGCGTTGACCAATAACAATTTATAAAATTGAATGCCCTTTATGAGCAAGTAAATACATTGAGTTAAGAATCGATCAAAACAAAAAGAAAATTATAAGAATTGAAAATATTGGTTCAGCAAAGTTCATTGGAAGTTGATTGAGAAAAATTCAAAATCATAAAAAACATGTTGATTAAGTAATTTTGAACTTATTCAAAGAGAAGAGTTTGAAGGAATTCGGGAGATGATTATAGATTTTTATTCCCGTATACAGGGGTCAATTGCGCGTTGGGTTGTATATATAATTTGGTAGGATGAATAATTGATTTATTATTGGATAATGGTGTCTATCTGCGGGTCGTTCCAGGGAGTTTCTGTTTTTATGGATCAAGAGAAATACTTTGTGAATATACAGATTTCAGAGGGTGAATATTCTGTGGTCTTTAAAATGGTTCCTACATGAGACCCTGAAGTTGAGTACAAAAAGCGTTAGAATAGAATAGTTCTTTCATCCTTTGAGATAGTCAATAATTTCAGCTTAATGAAGTGTTCTTTGCAAAACTGTCTATAGTCTAGGTTAAATATAAAACTTCCTCTAGCTAGTTACCTTTTGCTTTGATGTGGACAACTATACTGTTTTTGTAATTTATATGCATGATGAAGACTTGATGTTTTCGTGAAATATACTGCTTCAGTTAGAATAACGATTTACATTTCTGCATTTATTCGCATGGAAATCTAAAAAAAATTTCACATAATTTTCTAGTTTTTCTGCACTAGAATTAAAAGTGTTACAAACTTTAAATGACTCATTATTAAGATATGTACAATCTCACTCACGGTCAAAGATAGGTTAGACGTTAACGGAGTAAGGATAATTAGTTCTGCGCTATCTATAGTATATTACATTACAAGTGCGAAAAGTAACATTTCTCACACGAGTGCGACAATCCCACGAGTGTGGAAAATCACTTTCGCACAAGTGATGTACACTATATTTGCTACGATCATGCGATGATTATATCAACTAAGAATTATGTTATTGACATGTGAGCAAGCAAATCTATGTATAAAAAGGCTGACTGAGAACAATTTCAACTTACTTCTACTACCACTACCTTGAATAATTATTTTTAGATGCAAATTATTTTCGTTATGACATGCAGTGAATGTCAGATAATCTGCAGCAAATAAGTAATGTAACAAAATGTACTCTTGGAAATTTATTTGAAATAGTTACCGAAATGCTCAGACTTTTGGTCCAAATCCGGAAGCCATTATATTCGGCATTTAGTTCATAATAATTCAAATAAAATATTTTTGTTTCAATAAATCTATCTCATTATGAATTCAACGTCATAGTTCCATTGAGATAATTGATTCAAATAATGCGAAGTGATTCCGTTATAATTTTTTCCTCGAGAACATCGAAATATCTGAGTCTAATACATACGCTTACTGTAGAAGAAAAGAAATCTAGATTACACTTGTTGTGTAAATTTTAAATCAGCCCTCGTAAACACGAGAGAAACCTGGCCTAAATGAAAATTGTGGTTAAAAAGTTCCTAGCCCACTTGAGGACAAATTTTCACGCGTAATAAGTCACCTTTCTTGGTAAATGATCTGTTCCGAATTATCCGTTAAATACTTTGGTAAGAATCATTCATTTTTGAATAGTTTAATAACGAAAATATCTTATTATTCAATTCAAGAAACCGATACTGATTGGGTTCGGTTTAAGAGCTTGTAAACTGAAAACTTCTTGGCTCATTCTGACGTTTCAATTATCTTTTCTTCCGGCATTATAAACGATTTTCGCCTAATTCTATGTTTTATTAATTAAAATTTTTTCTCTTATCTGGGCCGTAAGCCCAGCTATTAACCAATAATATTTTGATAAATATTCGACTATATTGAAATCCAGAAAAGTGTTGAAGATAGTAATGAATAAAGTAACTTAGGGCCAGTTTCACAGGTCCCAGTTAACCTTCAGATAACTAACTGAAAGTTTAGACGGTGAATGGCATTCTCTCAATGGTGTTGACAGGTTCACATTCTAACCATTAGTAAATTGATCTGGACTCTAAGCGAAACCTGTGAAACTGGCCCTAATAAAAATGAAACTAGTGTGTGAGCAGATTTCGTTGCAGTTTCCTGATATGGTTTGCCGAAGATTGAGACTTGATAGGTAAGAAAATATAAAAAGTGTTGTATGTGCTATAAAATCTGAGGGCCGTATAGTAAATGTGCTGTGATGAAACCTAAATTGCGTTTTATAATAATGACATTTTCATCATTCATATTTTAGAAAATGTAATTCTTTGAAAAGTTTGGTGCATTGCAGAACACTTTCTTGCAGAAAATGTCAATTTTCAAAAAGTTTGTTGCATTGCCTAACACTTTTATTGGTGGCATCAGATATTTGAATTGCCAAACGTTATATAGTGGAAAACAAATAATAGGAATTCAGATCATTAGTAAAAACCCTCATTTTCGATAATATCAAAAAAGTTCATTGGTAAAAGTTGTTTACTATTGAAAACAATTCACATATTTGAAATGACTGCCACCTAAGCGACTAACTTTTTTTGACACACCATACACTTTTAGTGATGAATTATTACAAATACACAGTAAGCTCTTTTTTTAATGAAAATGAAAAAATTTACACATTTGAAATATATATTTTTGTACTTCGAATGTAATTATTACGTAGATACATCTTAATAGAACTTAGATATTCGACAATTTGACATCGGCAAATCTTAACAGAAATTATGTATTTGACAGCTTATCCGTTACTTTTTTTCGTTTCTCTATTACGTAGTAAGTTTTTTCCCTATCAATCTCTAGCGATTTTCGAAAAATTTATTGATTTTCCTGTTTTTTTTTGGTAAACATGAATTCAATTAAATGTATATTATTGCGGTATTTGGGAATTCATTCTCTTATTCAAGATCATTCAGAATTTGTATTATTACCGATAGGTACAAAAATGATGAACAGTGCTTTTTTTAATGTTTCCGTAATAATAGCAGGTTTCTATAAAAATCAAATCATTTTGCCATATTTTGTTTTAGGTACTATGAAATGTCATGGAACATGTCACTATGAAAATTAGACAATAATTGCACCAATAATAAAACAATTGCGAGTTCATTAGGAAAAATTTGATTTGGAAAGTATCAGAATGGATGACAATAACTATTTCATTTATTTTCAGTCACAAAAGTATACAATACAGCAACATTACCTACTACATAAAACACTAATGTGACAATATCATCAGGTAGATAAATACGATAATGTCTATTCATATAAAAAAGGAAAGTGACATAGTAACAAAGACTTATATGGATATAAATAAAACAAAAAGAATTAGAAATGGATCGGAATCGTCACCATATAATAATCAGAAATCGCTAAAAGTTCTTCTAACGAACAATAATAGTAGATAGGGCTTCTTCAATAATTAATATTTAACTTTCCTCTCGAACATATGAATATTTCTCGAGTCCTTTATAACTTCAGGCAGAGTATTGAATAATTTGGATCTGACACAATCTGTTTTTCATGCAAATTTTATTCGTTTTCGAAAACAAAGCAAAAAAAAAACTCGCAGATGTAAATCAAAATGATAGTATGAATTGAGAAGCTCTTCGAGTGTTCTCTGCATGATTCCAATGGTCCGATTCTTGACACGATACGGACGGCTCTCTCTTTATCACACAAACATTCTGTGAGCATCTATACCATGTGACTCACTTAATACCGGAGAACTCTTATAAAAATCCATATATTCCAACCGATCCAATTTTTTTCTCTTTTAGGCACGTGGAGTATCAAAAAATTTACATTTTACACACATTTGCAAAATATAATTGCAATTTTCAGGTCACTCTCTTTTTATGTTATAAAGCGCTAAATATCTTTAGCGATTCTTCACGTGAAATTCCGACTCTACCACTGGATTTAGCATCCTTCAATTAGGTGAATCCTGAAATTTAATTGAAAAAATATTCATTGGCAACAAAGTTATAACAACATTAATTTTGATAACATACCATTATTTATGAATATTTCAGACCAATTCTGAGAATAGGCAACATAGTCAACAGAATTGTACGAGATCGTTGAGGTTTCTGGTAGAAATTCGAATGCATAACACAAATTGTTCAGGAATTATAATATTTAGGCCTTGTAGATGTTAGTGAAATTGGCCTTTCGCTGGTGGAGAAGATTTCCTCAGAGGATGTCCGCTTGCTCACTTCTCGTGCCAACCGTTCATCTATCTTGTACAATTCATTTTAATCGTCTTGGACCCTTTTGCTGACTTCCTGGATTCCGCCTCTAACTGCTTGGACTTCTTCGACCTCCTGGACCTCTCCATTGACTTCTTGTCTATTTCTGTGATTTCATTCTGAAAACACTGTTGGCTTTAACAGATTCGTTGTAAAAGTTCACCATGTTGTTGTAGTAGTTGTTGGAAAAGTACTGGAAATCTGTTCCACACTAAAGTGATATGCAACTGTACAACTCCCTTTATTACATATACTCAACTTGACAGCACTGTACTATAACATTTGATTTGCCAGATGACAGCCTCTTCTGTCACATCTGCCACTTCGTTAGTTGGCTGACATGGGTTCTGGGCAGAAAAGGCGGCCTGCTCTGGACATCTTTTGCACCACAGGTTATGTATTCTCACCATGCCCTTCGGGTATGCTCACCATTCTCGTAGCAACGCAGAAGGTCGTCTTTCAATTCATCAACTCACTCAAAGCGTCTTTGTTCCTCACATTCGTTATTACCTGGCACATTCTTGTTGCTGGCCCCACCAGTTTGCCTTTGGCACCTAATCGGCGGGGATCGGTTATGAGGACCTCTTCCACGTTCATTTGGAACCGAGTTATTGGATAGAATGGGGGTAAGCCTAGTATCCCCACGGTCAACATCACAGGGAATGCAGTTTCCCTCCTGGGAGAGCCTGAGCTCTGGTCCGGTTTTGCACTCACCTTATAGCTCAGTTAAGTGGTATTGCAACTCACCAGGGCCTTAGATATTGGTTAACAATTATTAATTTTATTATTACATTATTATAATGAAACTCTTGTATCGTCATCAGTCAATCATATGTGTGCCAAATTTCAGCTTATACGGACGTGAGCGAAACTTGAAATCAAAACTCCATCATACAAATTCTAAATACTAAGGGAAGTTATTCCTAATAGGCTTACAAATGGATAACCGATGCAAAAATTGTAAAATTTCAATTTTCCAGTTTTTTATTAGAAAAAATAAAAAAATTGAAGAAAGTAAATAATTTTCTTTTTTTTTTAAATATCTTGAATGATTCGATTTCTGGGGGTTTCTACATAAAAGTATTTTTATTTTTTTTTACCAACATTGTTTAAGAAAGTGTTATGGACAAACACATTATTTATGAGCAAATCAATTTTTTTTGTAAGATATTTATTGATAAAAATTATGATTCCTTAGAAAGTTCTTTTCCTCTTTTTAATTTTTTTATTTTCAATTTTTAATAAAAAAGTGGAAAATCAAAATTCTACAATTTTCGCAACGGTTTTCTTTTTGTAAGCCTATTTAGAATAACTTTACACAGTGTAAAAAATCCTAGGGTTTTAGTTCAATAACATTCAGTTTAGAACAATTTGGTGATTAATAAATGGAGAAATGGAGAAATTAGGATATAACTTTTTTAACCGCAGATTATTAATTGATGTTTCCCAATAATGAATTTCTTTATTCTTTAATATTCATATTTAATATTTTGAAATATTTTTTGCTGTTGTGTCAGAGTAACTCAACGCGCGCGGAAGCGAGACTACCCGTTTTTGGCTCTATTTTCAGGGCACTGTAAAAATTATAAATATTGGAGGTACAGTGTCGGGAGTCGTATCTTTTTTTCAGCAAATTCGCTGACCTTTAATATTTTTCGAGATATTCAAAAAAACCAAAGCCACACTGTTTTTTCACTAAATTGTTTATAACTTTTTCAATTTTGTTCAATACCCTATGGCTCGAAAACTGGTCATAGGATGGTCCTATAAATTGGACTGTATAATTATGATGTCATGATCTAGAACACACCGGAATTTCAGATAAATTAGCAGAAAGCCATTTACATTGAAAACTTGCAAGATTTTATTGGAATGTTCAGATAAAAAGATAAACAAACAGCAAGTTAAACAAAAACTTGTAATAAAAATGAGCTCGAAATGATTCTACTAGAATTTTAGGTTTTCTTCTGAAATTAAACTTTGATACTTGGGGAATTGCAAATTTTCAGCTTTCTCAAGTGATTCGAAAAATTAAATTTTCAGTAGTAATATCCCGACAAAATGCTGAATTTTCAAAAAATACTTCCACATTGCTGTCACGAAAACTGTGTTGCTTAGAATAGCAACACAGTTTGAGCGACTGGTAAGGTGAAAGTATTTTGAAAATTCTGCATTTTGAAGGGATATTCGATCAGACAATTTCGCCAATAAATTAAATTATTATGGACTAAATGCGTATTGCAGGAACGGTTCATCATGTGTCATTAATGTCAGTTGAAGAGTTGAACTAAGATGCCTAAAAACCATGTCGAGTGATTCGATATTTTTTGATTTTTCTAAAGACAAATAAACAAATGAAATAGTGGTCTGCTTCTTTAGTCGGTTCCAGAGATGGCGCCCTTATATGATTTTAGTCCTGTCAACATTCCAGGGATATGGTGATTGATGACTGTTGTCAATTTTATGGAATTTCAACCAACTTTAAATACTATTCAAAAATAAATAGTTGTGACGGAATCTAAATTTCATACTGCAATTTCCTTGTGTTGATGACTATTATTAATGTGTTTCTCCATTTTGCTGCATATTTTCTTAGAAATTCTTCATTCATTCAATGATAATTCAATTTGTCTGACTTGGCCGTTACTTGATGAAGATCCATCCATAAAATACACAGAAAACGATTCGATCTCCACAAACTTTATTCAATCAGACAGTGAAGATGCTACTGTGCTAGCGAAACATGTCTGAATAAAATTTATGAATATCCAATCGTTTTCTGTGTAGTTTGTACAATAATAATTTGATCATGTTCCGTTTTTATATCATTTGTGGGCAGTCCAGAGAGACGACCATAAAAATTCATCTATATCAAGTAACGGAAGTGAGTACCACCATATCATGAAGATTATCAAATAGTATCTTGTATTATTAGAATACATAGTTGTAATTATGGAAACGTATAAATAAGGAAGAAGCGAAACATCGATTTGAAAATACCACAGGCTGGAGACAGTGTTTTCGAAAAGTCCTTTTCTCATTGGTTGGAATTCAAAAAGTGATAATATTTGGTTGGTTTATATAATATGAGGGAAATTGTCAGGTGAATCTCTTTCCTAATTTTGTTGTGAAAACATGCTTTCTACTTCAATGCTATAATCACCTACGAGCACTGTGAGTAAATAACAACTTCTCAGAAAACTGGGAGAAATTATATTGAAATCTCAAAATAAACGTATAATTCTTTAAAATAATACAAACTACCTATATAAATAAAACAAAGGAACAAATTGAGATCAGTAGAAAAGTACATAAAATATGATCAAAAAATTAATACAGTATCAAAATCCCTCGGAAATTATCAT
This sequence comes from Chrysolina oricalcia, assembly GCA_944452925.2. Taxonomy (NCBI): domain Eukaryota; kingdom Metazoa; phylum Arthropoda; class Insecta; order Coleoptera; family Chrysomelidae; genus Chrysolina; species Chrysolina oricalcia. The sequence goes on along the minus strand of OX101812.2, from coordinate 26,090,167 downwards.
TGAATATATCCAAAATATTTACCTATATAATAGAAATTCAGTGAAAATCTCTTCTTCTTGCTTTTCTATCTGAAATTGTCAATGAAAGCCATGGTGTTATGTCATAAGAGCAGAAAATAAACTTTTAATATGTTATTTCCACTATCAATTCGTTCATTATCGCATCCGCCAAAATTTTTGTTTTTGTTGGAATCCTCAAGAACATGCAATTAGATAAAGCTGACACCTAGGCCTGGCCTAATGCCCAATACATTATTCGTGAGTATGTGGCGAGTTTATTCATCTATATGAGGATTTCCTTAATTCACATACCACCAGAGGTGCTATTCTTGATCTTCCGCAAAATGAACGGGTGCTCGTATCGTTAGAATAGATAGATGGTAGATAGATTTATTTCCCAGCTAGGTAAATAAATGTTATGTTCGTACATTATTATAATCTTACAACTTATCCTTGATATTAGTACCATTATTACCTATTGCCGATGGCTTATTAGAGAAAGCGTTGACCAATAACAATTTATAAAATTGAATGCCCTTTATGAGCAAGTAAATACATTGAGTTAAGAATCGATCAAAACAAAAAGAAAATTATAAGAATTGAAAATATTGGTTCAGCAAAGTTCATTGGAAGTTGATTGAGAAAAATTCAAAATCATAAAAAACATGTTGATTAAGTAATTTTGAACTTATTCAAAGAGAAGAGTTTGAAGGAATTCGGGAGATGATTATAGATTTTTATTCCCGTATACAGGGGTCAATTGCGCGTTGGGTTGTATATATAATTTGGTAGGATGAATAATTGATTTATTATTGGATAATGGTGTCTATCTGCGGGTCGTTCCAGGGAGTTTCTGTTTTTATGGATCAAGAGAAATACTTTGTGAATATACAGATTTCAGAGGGTGAATATTCTGTGGTCTTTAAAATGGTTCCTACATGAGACCCTGAAGTTGAGTACAAAAAGCGTTAGAATAGAATAGTTCTTTCATCCTTTGAGATAGTCAATAATTTCAGCTTAATGAAGTGTTCTTTGCAAAACTGTCTATAGTCTAGGTTAAATATAAAACTTCCTCTAGCTAGTTACCTTTTGCTTTGATGTGGACAACTATACTGTTTTTGTAATTTATATGCATGATGAAGACTTGATGTTTTCGTGAAATATACTGCTTCAGTTAGAATAACGATTTACATTTCTGCATTTATTCGCATGGAAATCTAAAAAAAATTTCACATAATTTTCTAGTTTTTCTGCACTAGAATTAAAAGTGTTACAAACTTTAAATGACTCATTATTAAGATATGTACAATCTCACTCACGGTCAAAGATAGGTTAGACGTTAACGGAGTAAGGATAATTAGTTCTGCGCTATCTATAGTATATTACATTACAAGTGCGAAAAGTAACATTTCTCACACGAGTGCGACAATCCCACGAGTGTGGAAAATCACTTTCGCACAAGTGATGTACACTATATTTGCTACGATCATGCGATGATTATATCAACTAAGAATTATGTTATTGACATGTGAGCAAGCAAATCTATGTATAAAAAGGCTGACTGAGAACAATTTCAACTTACTTCTACTACCACTACCTTGAATAATTATTTTTAGATGCAAATTATTTTCGTTATGACATGCAGTGAATGTCAGATAATCTGCAGCAAATAAGTAATGTAACAAAATGTACTCTTGGAAATTTATTTGAAATAGTTACCGAAATGCTCAGACTTTTGGTCCAAATCCGGAAGCCATTATATTCGGCATTTAGTTCATAATAATTCAAATAAAATATTTTTGTTTCAATAAATCTATCTCATTATGAATTCAACGTCATAGTTCCATTGAGATAATTGATTCAAATAATGCGAAGTGATTCCGTTATAATTTTTTCCTCGAGAACATCGAAATATCTGAGTCTAATACATACGCTTACTGTAGAAGAAAAGAAATCTAGATTACACTTGTTGTGTAAATTTTAAATCAGCCCTCGTAAACACGAGAGAAACCTGGCCTAAATGAAAATTGTGGTTAAAAAGTTCCTAGCCCACTTGAGGACAAATTTTCACGCGTAATAAGTCACCTTTCTTGGTAAATGATCTGTTCCGAATTATCCGTTAAATACTTTGGTAAGAATCATTCATTTTTGAATAGTTTAATAACGAAAATATCTTATTATTCAATTCAAGAAACCGATACTGATTGGGTTCGGTTTAAGAGCTTGTAAACTGAAAACTTCTTGGCTCATTCTGACGTTTCAATTATCTTTTCTTCCGGCATTATAAACGATTTTCGCCTAATTCTATGTTTTATTAATTAAAATTTTTTCTCTTATCTGGGCCGTAAGCCCAGCTATTAACCAATAATATTTTGATAAATATTCGACTATATTGAAATCCAGAAAAGTGTTGAAGATAGTAATGAATAAAGTAACTTAGGGCCAGTTTCACAGGTCCCAGTTAACCTTCAGATAACTAACTGAAAGTTTAGACGGTGAATGGCATTCTCTCAATGGTGTTGACAGGTTCACATTCTAACCATTAGTAAATTGATCTGGACTCTAAGCGAAACCTGTGAAACTGGCCCTAATAAAAATGAAACTAGTGTGTGAGCAGATTTCGTTGCAGTTTCCTGATATGGTTTGCCGAAGATTGAGACTTGATAGGTAAGAAAATATAAAAAGTGTTGTATGTGCTATAAAATCTGAGGGCCGTATAGTAAATGTGCTGTGATGAAACCTAAATTGCGTTTTATAATAATGACATTTTCATCATTCATATTTTAGAAAATGTAATTCTTTGAAAAGTTTGGTGCATTGCAGAACACTTTCTTGCAGAAAATGTCAATTTTCAAAAAGTTTGTTGCATTGCCTAACACTTTTATTGGTGGCATCAGATATTTGAATTGCCAAACGTTATATAGTGGAAAACAAATAATAGGAATTCAGATCATTAGTAAAAACCCTCATTTTCGATAATATCAAAAAAGTTCATTGGTAAAAGTTGTTTACTATTGAAAACAATTCACATATTTGAAATGACTGCCACCTAAGCGACTAACTTTTTTTGACACACCATACACTTTTAGTGATGAATTATTACAAATACACAGTAAGCTCTTTTTTTAATGAAAATGAAAAAATTTACACATTTGAAATATATATTTTTGTACTTCGAATGTAATTATTACGTAGATACATCTTAATAGAACTTAGATATTCGACAATTTGACATCGGCAAATCTTAACAGAAATTATGTATTTGACAGCTTATCCGTTACTTTTTTTCGTTTCTCTATTACGTAGTAAGTTTTTTCCCTATCAATCTCTAGCGATTTTCGAAAAATTTATTGATTTTCCTGTTTTTTTTTGGTAAACATGAATTCAATTAAATGTATATTATTGCGGTATTTGGGAATTCATTCTCTTATTCAAGATCATTCAGAATTTGTATTATTACCGATAGGTACAAAAATGATGAACAGTGCTTTTTTTAATGTTTCCGTAATAATAGCAGGTTTCTATAAAAATCAAATCATTTTGCCATATTTTGTTTTAGGTACTATGAAATGTCATGGAACATGTCACTATGAAAATTAGACAATAATTGCACCAATAATAAAACAATTGCGAGTTCATTAGGAAAAATTTGATTTGGAAAGTATCAGAATGGATGACAATAACTATTTCATTTATTTTCAGTCACAAAAGTATACAATACAGCAACATTACCTACTACATAAAACACTAATGTGACAATATCATCAGGTAGATAAATACGATAATGTCTATTCATATAAAAAAGGAAAGTGACATAGTAACAAAGACTTATATGGATATAAATAAAACAAAAAGAATTAGAAATGGATCGGAATCGTCACCATATAATAATCAGAAATCGCTAAAAGTTCTTCTAACGAACAATAATAGTAGATAGGGCTTCTTCAATAATTAATATTTAACTTTCCTCTCGAACATATGAATATTTCTCGAGTCCTTTATAACTTCAGGCAGAGTATTGAATAATTTGGATCTGACACAATCTGTTTTTCATGCAAATTTTATTCGTTTTCGAAAACAAAGCAAAAAAAAAACTCGCAGATGTAAATCAAAATGATAGTATGAATTGAGAAGCTCTTCGAGTGTTCTCTGCATGATTCCAATGGTCCGATTCTTGACACGATACGGACGGCTCTCTCTTTATCACACAAACATTCTGTGAGCATCTATACCATGTGACTCACTTAATACCGGAGAACTCTTATAAAAATCCATATATTCCAACCGATCCAATTTTTTTCTCTTTTAGGCACGTGGAGTATCAAAAAATTTACATTTTACACACATTTGCAAAATATAATTGCAATTTTCAGGTCACTCTCTTTTTATGTTATAAAGCGCTAAATATCTTTAGCGATTCTTCACGTGAAATTCCGACTCTACCACTGGATTTAGCATCCTTCAATTAGGTGAATCCTGAAATTTAATTGAAAAAATATTCATTGGCAACAAAGTTATAACAACATTAATTTTGATAACATACCATTATTTATGAATATTTCAGACCAATTCTGAGAATAGGCAACATAGTCAACAGAATTGTACGAGATCGTTGAGGTTTCTGGTAGAAATTCGAATGCATAACACAAATTGTTCAGGAATTATAATATTTAGGCCTTGTAGATGTTAGTGAAATTGGCCTTTCGCTGGTGGAGAAGATTTCCTCAGAGGATGTCCGCTTGCTCACTTCTCGTGCCAACCGTTCATCTATCTTGTACAATTCATTTTAATCGTCTTGGACCCTTTTGCTGACTTCCTGGATTCCGCCTCTAACTGCTTGGACTTCTTCGACCTCCTGGACCTCTCCATTGACTTCTTGTCTATTTCTGTGATTTCATTCTGAAAACACTGTTGGCTTTAACAGATTCGTTGTAAAAGTTCACCATGTTGTTGTAGTAGTTGTTGGAAAAGTACTGGAAATCTGTTCCACACTAAAGTGATATGCAACTGTACAACTCCCTTTATTACATATACTCAACTTGACAGCACTGTACTATAACATTTGATTTGCCAGATGACAGCCTCTTCTGTCACATCTGCCACTTCGTTAGTTGGCTGACATGGGTTCTGGGCAGAAAAGGCGGCCTGCTCTGGACATCTTTTGCACCACAGGTTATGTATTCTCACCATGCCCTTCGGGTATGCTCACCATTCTCGTAGCAACGCAGAAGGTCGTCTTTCAATTCATCAACTCACTCAAAGCGTCTTTGTTCCTCACATTCGTTATTACCTGGCACATTCTTGTTGCTGGCCCCACCAGTTTGCCTTTGGCACCTAATCGGCGGGGATCGGTTATGAGGACCTCTTCCACGTTCATTTGGAACCGAGTTATTGGATAGAATGGGGGTAAGCCTAGTATCCCCACGGTCAACATCACAGGGAATGCAGTTTCCCTCCTGGGAGAGCCTGAGCTCTGGTCCGGTTTTGCACTCACCTTATAGCTCAGTTAAGTGGTATTGCAACTCACCAGGGCCTTAGATATTGGTTAACAATTATTAATTTTATTATTACATTATTATAATGAAACTCTTGTATCGTCATCAGTCAATCATATGTGTGCCAAATTTCAGCTTATACGGACGTGAGCGAAACTTGAAATCAAAACTCCATCATACAAATTCACGAACATACATTAGTAGTTAAATACAACTGAAGTTGAGAGGAAGCGTATGTTATAAAAATATTTGATCTCCTTTTAAAAACCCTATCAGTATCATTTTGGTAAATGTCCAGTAACACTTTTCAGTTCTACCTGGAGTTCCGTATGATCAACAAATAATATCATGATTCATGTTTCGAAATGGATAGGTAGGTCTCTGACAGAATATGAAAGGAGATGTGCTTGAATTAAACCTTGTGAAATATGTAAAAGTTCCAAACTGTAGTATTTTGATTCTATAAGATCGAGCTTAATAAATACTTTATTAAAATATCAGTACTTTTTATGCCATTGATAAATCAATCCTAAAGAATACAATTCGTCACTGACATATTTAATATTAATACAGATCTGTTACCTATAATCATTCATCAAGTCCACCCTAAATATACTTCATGAAAGTGGTAGCAAGAAAAGCCATCCTGACAATCGATAATTATCGTTTTAAATTTCTTTATGAGACAAAGGATCCTGTTACAAACGATCTTCCTCATAATTTAACTCAGCATTTCCAGCATTTTCCTAGCTGGTGAGTGGACCAACATCAGGCCATCCGTATCGCGGCCCAATTATTAATTGATTCTCTCGCTGGCATAACGGTAGAAACTCCCCTATTTTCTGATGATCTCGAAATTGGACTTCCGTGGATATTAGATGAAGACGAACACGCTGTTATAAGCTATATTTCATGGAAGTTTGGAAGATGTGTGTCGTAAATTAATGAAAAAACAATATCCATCCAGTTTGCCTCGTATTATTGAAGCCAATCATTTGTCAATGAAACAAACATCTTGTAGAAACATAACGTCTTCTTGATATAGATGTATGTTTCTGCTCTCTCTATTCCGATGCAATAAGCCATCTCAAAAATAAAGGAAATTTCATTGATACTTAACCTGGATACTACGTACCATTTAAGTCTAACTCCAATCGCCAGCCTGTATGATCATCACTGCTTGGCGGGGTTGGCTATCGGCTGAAGTGCAGGTAGTTCTAAGTATAACCTTTCTGTTACCCACTGTCAGGTATATCTCGTGAGCACTCCGGATCATTTGATAAACTCCTCGAGATTCCTCACGAGGTTTCACTGTGGGATGATATCATCTGCACTGCAGTGTCCAAATATATCCATCCTCATGCGAGCCAGGGCTTCGCATTCGAAAACTATATGTTGGGAGGCTGTTTCTTCTTTCTCACCACAGAACCTGCATAGTGTGTAGTCTTGGTGTATTCCCAGCATGTGCTGGTGTTTTTTCAGGTGGCAGTGCCCTGTAGAAGTCCTATCACTTTTCTAAGAGAGTTCCGGCTACCCCGTGCTACTCGGAGCTACTCCTTGGGACAATTGGACAGCGACTCAGGTGAAACAGAACACCTAGAGATTTAGTGTTGCCAACTGAACCAAGACGAAAATGCGCCATTCTTGTTCACTATTAGAGCTAAACACAAACAAGGTCAAGTATTCGAAAATGTACCTCAATGGCACAAAATAGAGATGAAGAAAAAATGTTACGGTTTTGTGTTCTGATCACGAAGCAATAGAGTTGTTCCAAAAGTATGTTTACAAAATAACTCTGTCATACCGCATAATAGTTCAACTGATTATTCACGTTTAGCTTGAGGTTAGTTCATGCCTTCTCGAACCAGTAGGGCAAAGGTAAGTAAGTACTAAAATTCGAAAAGAGCTTTAGATGACAATGATCAATTTATCATTTTGAAACAGTGGCGTACAGAGTGGGAAGTTTATGTCAATGACAGAAAATTTCTGACGTTATTATATTAAAACAGGAAGGGTTTTCTAGTGTACAATAAAACCGCAACAAGTCCCCGGACCTCACCTCTGGTATTCTCTTGAGCCAACAGTTGATGAAAGGCTCCAGTTCCAGAACTCCTGGTTGGAGACAGACCATTCCGCACCTGGACACCGTCGCCGGAGAGGCTACTGCCAGATCGGCCACCTCAAACATCATCGTCATGGTGTCCCAAAACTTGATGATCTCTCCGCTGCTCAGACACAGTTTCTTGTTGTCGTCCAGCACGGTGTTCATGTTCTCGATCCAGAAGGCGTTGACCGGGCCATCGAAGACGCACTCTCGCTTGTCTTTGTGGCAAAAACAACAGGGTGGCATAAACAACATCTCTTGTCATGAGGTATATAGGAAAATGTTTCAAAAATGAAAATTACACAGCTTGGTTTGTAGCTCATTGAGAAAAATTTCTGAGATATACAGAATTGCATTTTCTTTATCAAATTTATACATTTATGTTATACGTATACAAGCCAGTGATATTGATGATGCCCTGTAACTATCTCTGATTTGTAGTAAATAAGCTAGGGAGGTGGAAATTATAACAATGAAACTCACTCCCACATAAAAAGTAAATTGAGACAAACGGAGTAGTTCAAATGAGAAAACTTTTTCTTACATTGAATACAAAGAGGCATTCATCCACGTTACTTTGCTTTCTGTGTTTATTCATTCACAAAGGGGAATACAAACGGGACTTACCTAGAGTATAAATGAACAATAAGACCACTAACTGACGGAGACGTATTTTGTAGAATAAACACATATGAAGTGGTGAGTCCGATGAGATTTCCAATAGATTTGCAATCGCAGACAGTCAAAATAAATATTATTGAATAGTAGGTGATGCTTGATGACCCATTCTGGATTTTGAGGAAAAACGCTAATGTCAGCGAGAATTTCAACTTGACGAGAGGAGAGAGAAAAATAAGCGAGTTCAACTGGGTTAATCGAAACCCCAAGGTGCGATTAGAATTTGAGATGGAGTTTATTTCTAATTTTTGTTGAAATATTGAAACTGAGAACGGGTATTTCGAAGCGTGTGAATTATGAAATTCTAAGGTCGCTAGAAATCATGCTGATATACACCGTTTTTTTGTTGCAGGTACGGAATTGTTCAACACTCAGTGACGAAGTACAGGTGACAGCCACAGAGCTGGTGAGTAATTTTTTTGGGATATGGGCAAACTAACAAACAATATTCTCTTATACCGTGAGTGAGTTCAAGGAGATGTCTTGAGAGCCGGTCGGTTCATCAGCATCATCATTTTTCCGTTAATGTTGCCAGAGACTCTCTTCTAGTAAGATTGCATTCTTTTTTGTACTGCTTGATGTCACCAAACGGGATTCTGGTCTGATGAGAGTTGATGCTGCTCCTGCTCTTGCTAGGGCATCTGCGCTATCATTCCCCTGGATGCCCCTGTGACCTGGTACCCAGACAAGTTTCACCTTGTTCTGCGACGGCATCTCAGATGTGTCGATTTTCATGACCTCAATTATGTTGGAGTGGCCTAGGTTATTGTATCTCCATTGGCTCAGGCACTTTAGTCTGGAGGCTTCTATCCTCGCCTCCGCTGCAATATGCAGATGCAGAGGAGGTAGGTTCAATATCACTTTGAGGCCAATTTTAGATGTGCTGGACATAACACCCGTGACCTCGAGTATGGCCAGTCTTTGTTAACTAGTCAGCATTCTTCTGGATGTCACTTGTTCAACCTCTGGTCACCACAGCAGGGCTCTATACGGTATCGAGGGCTTCACTATCGCTATGTATAACCTAAGTGATTGTTTGGGTCCGAGTCCCCAAATTTTGGCCATTATCAGTGATGTCCTTGCCCATGTTATCTCTCTTTCCAGGTGCTTGTTCCAGGTGTTGCATCGTAATTATTTCATATTGTTATTCTTTTGGCTCTCTATTTCTCCGGATGCCCACAGAATGATTTCTTCACAGTAAATTATTGACCGCAACACTGCATTGTTCTTCAAGTGGTTATGGTTATACTTTTTGGTGTCCCGGTTCTAATGGCATTCGATTTTTTCTCCCTTCTTCGGCTCTCGAAGATTTGGCGAGTGCTTGCTGCTTTTTTATCTACATTGTCACGAGGTTTCTGCAACAGTTCTGCGTGGACGAGCAATTTTGATGTGTCGGTACTCTTGTTGAAGGTAATAAAACTTTGATCCTCTATGATGCTTTTTGATTGGAACAATGTTATCGTTTCTGTTGAGAATTCGGACCAAAACTGTGGGATTTTCATCACATCGATCCGACACGCTCTGAATAGTGCTGATTAATTCTTGTCTGTCTGTTGACGGAGTTCTCAGAGTTGCCATCTTGTTCGCAGGTTCTCGTAGATTGTATATCTCCTCTTCAAATAATCCAGTGTTGACAACTCTTCAGTAAGTACTGCTAACTGAAGATGCCCTTTGGGAGTATTCGCTGAATTTGAATTCCTTCAATATAGACCCCCGTCACGTCTGATTTTTACTAGACTCTCCATTCAGCACGGGGGACAAACAATGTATTTGTCCATACTTTCAGTGTAAAAATCATTTTTCCTCCTACCCCTATAGAAATTACATATTTTCCTCCCTTACGTCAGTGAGGAAACTCGTACTTTCCCCCTAGGAAGGAAAAATACTTTCCTCCCCAACATCTTAAGTATGTTATGAATGATGAAACTTGTGAATCTATAATAATAATAAGACTCCCTCAAAAACACTCGAAGAGTGTACATAAAGTCATAGTATGTGCATGTAGAGGACGGCCATTTTTATTATTTGCCGCGGCTCTTAGAGTTACTGAATTTTGGTGGCGTATACACTTTTCAGCTGCAGGAAAACCCGTAAAACCTTCAGCACCTCCCCGGGTGGTCGGTTGCACACTTCAACCAAACGACAGGATTGGTATCTAGGCAATTCACATCGCACTTGCTTCATAGCAAGGAATGCAGTCACCTATCGATACCGATGTACTTGAGAAAAATTCCTTCATACTCCTACGGATTCGAACCGGGTTAGATGCTAGCGGAAGATTCAACGGCCGACATATGGAACATACAGCTTGGCAAATCTAGTTATTAATGTCGAGAAACGTATGAGATACGCGAATTTAGAATGAGAAAGTATTCGGACTATAGGCGTGGCAATTTCACATTCAGAGCTAGATTTTTAAACTGTACGTTCAATGCATCAAACAGCTGAGCTAACGGCCACCAAAAATTGTTTCCGTAATTTTAAGAAAATCTGGTATATCCTGTAGTCTGGTGAAAATTAGACGTTAATGTTACTTCAACGTTAGGTTTTTAAATAAAAATTTCAACTTCAGAATTCTCAGGTATGTTTTCAAAGTAAAGAATAGGAAAATGTTGCTCAGTGAGTAAATACGGCTATTTCAAATGCAGGCTTGTTAGATACCTTTTTTGACTTAAATTATCATAGTAGGGTTCACTGACAGTAAACACTGCGATTGACTTTTGGAGTTTATACAACTGAATTGAATTTTTGAAAAATGGAAAGCAATTCAAGTGATTTTGAATTTCCAAATACGCCACCTAATATGCATATCGTCATTAACAACAAAAATCTAAAGACGGGTAAGAAAAACAATATACACAATACAAGCAATGGGCTGATGCCAACAAGATAAATTATTATTCAGAAAATGTTTCTCTGGCATATTTTTTACTCCAACGAAAATCATTCAAAGCTTCAACACTTTGGTCCGAATATTCAATGCTACGCTTAATTGTACAAATAAAGAACAATTCGATTTTGAATATCAAAAGTTGATTAAGTTTTTAAAATATAAAAATTCCAGATAGAAGCCAATTGAAGCTAAAAATTTTACAAGAGATAAATGAATAAATCTTTATTGGAAATAGGAAACCCTAATATACAAACATAAATATCATATAGAAAATTACAAAATTATAATCTTAACATAATATTGTAGTGAATTGAAGTAAAGTTATTCATAAATAAAATAACAAATTATTATTGGATGAAATTGAATATCAAATTTATTCATGAACCAATCATGTACCTACATATCACTTATAATATAATACTGATACTAGAATTACAAATGTTTTTATATAAATCTATAGATAGAAATCATTAGAAAGAATTGATATATTCGATTATATTCTTCTTAAATATAGCAAGGGACTAAGAGTTTTTAATTTTATTGGGTAATTTATTGAACTGATCGAATCCTTTGTAAAATAATGAATTCATTGACCTTTTCTTATTCATGTTTGTTAGGTGAATGTTGCTAATAGATCTAGTATTGTAATCATGAATATCTGAATTGAAGCAAATAAATTCTTGAAAATATATTGGTGCTAAGTTATTGATAATCTTGAATATAAAAATCATCGCCAAATAGAGCCATCGCTGGGAAACAGAGTAACAGACATCCATTGTAGGGCATCTAACATGATTGATATAGGAGTGGCTTTGCTACAATATAAAATGATGAAGTTTTTGTAGTTGGTCAGTTTAAGTTGAATAAGTAGAGAACAGATGCACAGTAATCAAAGTGTGACTGTATTATGGTCCTATACACTGTTATCTTTGACTGCATTGATAAACAAGACGAAATAATTGAGAAAAAGTATAGTTTTTTGATATTTTCTTTGATATGATATGAGAGATGAAATAAATAAATTCTTAATGGGAGTCCCCGATTATATTTTTTTTTATTTATGAAAGATAAGGTATGTAATCTCTTGCAAATTCAGCATTTGACACAAAATCTAGAATAACTTTATAACTACCTCTTAAAATCACTACACTCTTATACATCCCCTCAATACCCCCTCGTGTTCTTTAATTAACAGATTTTATTTCAACAAGGAAACATTCTGTAATAATGACACGACTGAAACTGAATTTCCTTCCCATCTTCATGAAATTGGCCTTGCTGAATCACCCTATTGCTCATGTGATGACATCTCAATTTGTGACGTGAACCATATTTTTTTTGCATGTGAATTCTATTCAGTAGAGAGAACCAATCTAATTGATACAATAATAACAAATTAAATTCAACTACCAATTAACATCACATCCTTACTCGGTTCACAACACAAATAGTATATTAAAGTATAAAACCGGCGGTTTTTGAATGAGGTTAAATAGCGTAGCGGTAGCGGACTAACGGGGCATTACCGGAGACAATGAGTCCCGGGTTCGAATCCAGGTTGATCCACATTTGTTTCATTCAGTTTTGATGTTTATTTTTTCTGTCTGATATGTCATAAACATATTTTCGAATTATAATTAGGTATTACATGGGGGGGACTTCGAAGTTCTAGAACAATAGTTTCTAAGAGAACCAATAATTTTAAAAACACTCGTGGTTCTAGAGCGTTTGCTCCTCTAACCCAGCGTCTTTGAATGAAATTTGACCCGTTGTCTGAATAAAGAAGTTTACATAAACCCCTGCGTGAAATAAATCTTTTTAATGTGTTTAAAAATGATTCAGAAGAGAGATCTCTTACTGCCTCCAAATGCACAGCTTTGGTACAAAAGCAAATAAAAATGCATAAATATGCCTTCATTATTTTTCTGTTACGTAATTTCCCGTCCTTAATGTAGAATGATCCAGCAAAGTCAACACCACTGACACAAAAAGGACGATTTTGAGTTATTCTATTCTCAGGTAGGTCGGCCATCTTTTGAATGATATGGGAAGGATTTATTCTAAAACAAGTCAAACATTTTCGAAGAACGCTTCGAATAGTTAATCTACCCTTCAATATCCAGTATGACTGACGTAAGGAATTCAACATTGTTTGAACTCCAGCATGAAGTAGTCGTTTGTGTTCTTTCATTATAATAAAATTGGTAAGCAATTGATTAGGTCCAAAAATAATTTGGTGCTTTTGGGAAAATGATAGGTTGCCTTTTTGTAAGCGCCCTCCAACTCTAATGAAATTATCAGGTCCTATTATTGGATCAAGTGAGTATAACCGGGAATTCTTAGAAATGGCTTTTTTAGGCTGAAGCTTGCGCAATTCAGGAGAAAAACTTTCAACTTGAGCTAATTTTAAAAGGCAAGTAGTGGCCTGATCAATTTCATATATCGATAACTTTTCAGTGCTCCGATTAGTTTTAGAAATACGACAATTTTTTAAAAAGCGTAAGTATAGCGCTATAATTCGTTTTAAACGATATAATGTTGAGAATCGCTTGAATATGCTGTTTTCATTGCTTTTAACAACTAGTGCTACCTTAATAGTTCGTTACTCAGGATTATTCGTTTCAGATTTTTTTAAAGTAGGCCAATTCTTAGGGCTTTCTGCCAGCCAAGAAGGGCCTGACCACCAGATTGATTGCTTAGCCAATCCAGTGGGGTTCGAACCACGTGATAAAATGTCAGCAGGATTATCGATTGATGGAACATAGTGCCATTGTTCTATGTTGGTGTTCTGCTGAATAAGTGAAACGCGGTTTGATACAAATATTTTCAAAGAATTTGCAGGTAGTTTCAACCATGATAAAACAATAGTGCTATCTGTCCATAGTGAGATTCATTTATTTTTATAGTCAAAGAGCCTATAACCTTGGAATATAGTTGAACACCTAACAGTGTACCACATAACTCTAAACGGGGCAGAGTAACTGTTTTTACTGGTGCCACGCGTGTCCATAACAATACGATTTAACATAAACTGCTGCTCCATAGGCCTTTAGCGAAGAGTCCGAAAACACGTGAAGTTCTACATTATCGGCACTCTTTAGAAGGACATGTCGCGGTATGACTGTGTTACTGAGAAACGTTAATTGACTGGCAAATTGTTTCCAACATTGTGACATTTCTGGAGAAATTTCTTCGTCCCAATCTACCTTCATTTGCCAAAGAGACTGAAGCATCAGCTTAGCACGAATAGTGACAGGAGCGATAATGCCTAAGGGATCGAATATTTTTGAAATGGCAGATAATAATTTCCTTTTCGTTACCAAGTCAAAAGAGAGATCGTTTTCGTTTATAACAAATTTAAAAGTGTCACTTTTTGACTGCCAATAGACTCCAAGGGTCTTTTTCAAATCGTTATCGGTTATATGATATTCAGAAATATTAGTTTCATTCGAGTTACTCAATATTTGATTATCGCTAACTATCCATTTCCGAAGATTAAAACCGTATCTACTTAGAATCGCTTGTAAATCGCGCTTCAAAGCTTGATCTTCATCGATACTAGATGTACCGCTTATCAAGTCGTCCACGTAAAAATCTCGTAAAATTATCTGTGATACTAGAGGGTAGCTATTTTTGTGATCTATCCCGGTCTGTTGGAGACTTCGAATTGCTAAAAATGATGCTGACGTCGTACCGTATGTGACTGTGTTCAGACTGTAATGCTGAACGTGGTGATTAACATTTTCACGCCACACTATTCGTTGCAAATTACGTTCCTCGGTTGCTATGGTTACCAGACGGTACATTTTTTCGATATCTGCTGTCATAGCAAAATCATGTTGGCGGAATCTTAATATAATGGAAAAAAGATCCTCTTGAAGGGTCGGCCCAATGAGTAATTTATCGTTTAAAGATAAGCCATTACTTGATTTACACGATCCGTCGAAAACAACCCTTAATTTAGTGGTACTACTTGCTTCATTTAAGACACCATGATGAGGAAGGTAAAATGAATCGTTGGAAACGTTTTCACCGATATTTATTTTGGTCACGTGTCCCAATGACTCATGTTCTATCATGAAGTCAATGTACTTATTTTTAAACCGCTCGTTCTTAGAAAATCTACGTTCAACTGAATGAAGTCGATTTATGGCATTGGCTAATGAATTACCAAAATTGTCACTTGCCTTATTGATAGGCAAACGGACGAGGAAACGCCCAGTTTCATCTCGTTTAGTATTTCTCTCGAAATGCTCCTGGCATTCTAGTTTCATTCTGGAATATGACTTACTTCGTGGTAAGTCTTCGATTTTCCAAAATTGTTCCATTAGAGTTGATAATGAATCTTCGATCGCTAGGTTACAAGATGTAAGCCTAGATGGTATGAATGTTAGAGGACCTGATATGAGCCAGCCAAGTCGCGATTTCTGAAGGATAGGTAAGTAGTTATCCCCTAACTTGATTTGCTCCAACTCTGATAGTGCGTAAAACCATTCCGCTCCAATTAACATATCGATATCAGCTGCTGTATCAAATTGCGTATCGGCAAGTACAATATTGTTCGGAAGATTCATTATCTCCCTACTGAAAGTAAAATTGGGTAGTTTCGATGTTATGTTAGTGATGACGAGACACGATAATTCAGTAGAAATGGTTTTGTCTGGAGAAGCGATTTTCACACGAACTTTCTCCGTGATATTTGTGGTTGTGCTGCCTACCCCTACCACAGGCATGCTTACTCTATTAATCGGTAACTGAAGCCTTTTGCGTAATCTTGAAGTTATGAAGTTTGACTGTGCTCCACTGTCCAAAAGAGCCTTGCAAAGATGAAACTCACCACTAATACCTCTAACCATTACCAGAGCTGTTGCTAATAAAATCTGGCATGGTTGATTCGCTTTGACACTAGATGATGAGCACGATACTGATTCGTTTAGATTCACTCCTTGAGCAGTGTTGCTATCTGAATGCAACATTGTATTGTGGTGATTCAAGCAAACCCTGCATCCTTGTGCAGTACATTCCGATAACTGATGATTGCTACGAAGACAGTTAGTGCATAATTTCAACCTCTTTACTTCATTCATACGGCCCTCTACGGAAAGCTCTTTGAATTTGCGACATCGATAAATGAAATGATGTTCATTACAACAAGGACATTTCAAATCTGCAATGGAAAAGTTTTGAGATTTTGTTTCGATATTTGAAGATTTATTGAATTTATTGAATTTTTTGGACTGATTGAATTTATTCGATTTAACGTTTTGTAAATTCGATCTGTTTTCCGATAAATCTTTCTTAATCGTTTCTGCTAAATTGCATCTGTCCGCTAAAAACTCGAGAAAAATATCAAAAGAAGGCTTTTTGATTTTCTTGGATATTAAAGTTTCTTCCCAACGTTCATCGGTACGGGAATCGAGTTTTGACGTTAGTATATGGATCAATAGTGTATCCCAAGTACTAACAGGTTCACCTAGTGCTTCAATTGCCCTGAATCTAAAGTGAAAATCGTCCTTCAAATTGCGCAAGGTATATTGGTCTGAAATAGAAGGAAGTTCAAATAATGCCTTGACGTGATTTTTTAATGTTTTCGAATCGATCTTGAAGCAATTTCCAAGCAACATCATAATTTTCGTTCGTTACCGGTATACCTGACAGTATTTTCTCAGCTGGACCCTTCAAACTCCCCATTAAATAATAAAATTTTCGAACCTTTTGAATTTTTGGATCATCATGAATGACCGAAACATATACGTCGCGAAATTGCGGTCATTTGTCATAATCTCCATAAAATGTTATCAACTCAATGGATGGAAATTTGTTAAAATGAAATTCGGAGGTTTGGGAAGTGTGAGAACGAGTACCATCTACAATTTGAGTATTGGGAGAAACTGTATTCATTTTTGACTCTACCTTTTTAATTATTTCTAACGCTTCCTGTACAATATCGTAATAACGATTTTCAAAGGTTTCGATTTCGTCAGAGTCTGATTCATTTTCTTCCAATAATTCAATTTTCAATTGTGTCTCTTTGAATTCCTTGAGAATATTTTCCAACCCGTCAACTCGCATTTTGAGTTGCAAAAGATTGCTCTCTGTGAATGTATCTAAAAATGTACGGAATCTGGTTAAACTTCCTTTTAGATATTTTCGCTTATTATGCAAACTTCTCAATTCATCCTGTGAATCTGAACAAAAACAAACGTGAAACGTTCCGAAATAACCACCTATTTCTAGGAAGAAAATGCTTGATTTGAAATAATATTTCTTTTTTACAAGTCCGCCCCTGACTGTTATCAATACGCTCGTCTCAAATCCCAATAACGCGACACCCAGACACAGGAATCAAGTTGAGCAAAGGATAAAAAGGAACAGACTCACCGTGTTGCTTTGCCGTTGACAGTTTTTACGATTGTTTGACGTTTTTCGATTTTTAACAGCTTGCTCGTTGATTTCAAACATTAAGTGTTGTTAAACCATCCGGCTCGAAGGACCATGTAAAATGTGTTGATTCGATTACACAAGACTTTCAATTATATACTGACTTTTAATCGTTTCAAGTAGTTAATTTCTATAATTCGAAAAATGACAACATAAAAATCCGTCTTGTCAGAAACACTCTCACTGACGTCTCTAGACTTCTTGATCCTGAACAATAGTGCTTCGGAATTCATTTACTCTCTGGTAAGCTGTAGGTCCCAAATATCATTAACTCACGGAACTCTCAGATGAGCTTCAGAGAGGTTTTGCCGGAAATCCTGGGATACCTACCCGTTGAAAAAATAGCAAGAAATTGGTTCTAAGAGTTTTATGGAGTATCCTTTACAAATTTAATATTCATAGTAACACTCAAAACTCGATGGAATGCGTATCAGAAAAATGACTGCGAGAAAGCTATTACGCAAATAATGGAAACTAGATTTAAAATACCACCTTCAGCTACATCCTATACAAAAGGATGCTTGCGATGAAATTTATTTTCTCAGGAATGTAGCGGAAGCTTGGATTTTTCGTATTTCTATGGGTTATTGAATTATTTTCGGCACCATTTACCGTACATGAATTCTGTTTGTATACATTTCTTACTGGAAGTTCCTTGTCTCTCATGAATATATTTGGTGAAAAGCTCAGTTTGCTTGGCTATCCAAATAAATTCAAATATTTTTATTTACCTAAGAACGAATGGAGTTGAGAATAGAAAACTAAATGTATATTGTTTGATGTGGAATCATCTGCTACTGAAAGACTTTACTCGCTATTTTCTATCGTTCACCTCTTGGAAGGTATTCATTTTGAATATAGAAAAACTACTCAATCAGAAATGTAAAATAAACTTTACTCCTCTGGAAATGAAAAAAAAACAACGATAAAAACGAAGCTGTTTTTTGTGACATCTAACAGAAAACAACTACCTACTTCCTCGGCTAAGGTCACGCTGGACATTGAACTACATCTGATAGATATTGTGAAAAGACCCTAACTTGAATGAAACAAATCTTAAAGCTAATATTTGCATTTTCTTTCAGATAGTTTACATAAATGAAGCTATGTTTTGTAATATCTGACAGAAAATAACTACTCCTCCGGCTAATAACCCAGGAAAATAAAAATAATAAATCTGAAATTTTTGAAATTTAGTGAAAATGTTTATTAGGGCTTAATCTTGAAACAGTCAAAAGTCCTGACCAAGTAAAGGTCCGCATTCACCATCATCTTGGAAAAAATGTGCTCTTTTATGGTTTTTGTTCTATAACTCTTTATTCATTAACGTTATTGAAGAAGTTGTGATCAAAATTAAGAACATCTAATTTTCAACAACAGGATCAATTCAGTTTTTTCATGAAAGTGATATTTTCCGCGTGAATGGACGACGAACTTGATGCAGATCGAAGAATCGCTCTCACTGTAGGCTTAAGCAACGAAAAATGAATTTAATAGCACATAACGGTCCATATAAATCTTTGAGGGCACTCTGTAAACAGAAATTTTTATTCGTAACGTAAAATTCAATCATTGTTATTATTTGTTCATTTTCCACATATTTTTTTTACTTACTCACTTTATTATTACGTTTAAGTGCGTTGTTCTTTTGCAGTCTGACTAGTACTGGGGCTATTATCATTGATCACATCAGCATAATCCGATAAATCAATGCTCCTGTAACGTTCAAATATGAACGTTAACTATAATTTTCATAATTGTTGCTCACCCTGTAGAAACCAATAAGTTGACTTGTAAATATGGTAATAACTTTATTCAATAAAATCCTTTATCAAATATAATAATACATTTTAAACGCTTGTAAGATAATTCTGTGCTTCTGATCACTCGCAGCGCCGCTTCACCTTCCCTGAAATAAATAAGTTGTGAGCTAATCGATTACGGATAGATTATTATATCTCACCTCACTTCAATTCACTTTCCCTGTGCATCGCGGTAGTTCTGAACGCCCCGTATTATGGAAAATCGTCCCAGCCAAGCTGCGATGATGGTGCCGAGACCGACACAGTCCGGTAACACGAATTGTCGATAAATTAGAATATGACAAGAAAAACCGTAGGTGACTAGAGTTTTCTTATCTTGCATTTTAAAAACTATTCAGAGTAACCGCTAAATATCCTTGGTCCAGCATCAGGTGTGTGATCTGGAATCTAGGTGGCGATTGTTTATAACCCGCTCATCAACATAACGTTGTGAGGAATATCGTTGATGAGGAAATGTACATATGTATATTGTTGTTAGTTGGTATCGTTAGTGTTAGTTATTATCTAATCGCTCTGGTAATGATTACTAGGGCCGGAAGATTTTCATTGCGGAAAACCATAGGGGCCATCTATCGAGGGTGACCATGACTAAGGTGTCTACCACCACTCGTCCATGTTCAACGTTTCATTTTGGCTATTCTTTCTTGCTCAGGAGGTGACACGATCTAGTTGACCACTTGTTGATTGCAAAAATATTTGTGATTTTTAAATCACCCTTAGTTGGGATTTTTTTTGTATTTCACTTTTATGAGACTCTGAATTATTTCGTTTGACATAGTGAGATTTATTTGGAGGTACGATTCAGAGTCAAACTCGTACGAGGATTGAATTGAAGTGGTTTTTTTTTGTCACCGGTACATGTGAGCATAGTGCAAATTGGAGCTAATAAACGGAGAAGGTAGGCCTTATTTATTTATTCTTATCTATGAATCCCCATTCATCTTGTACCTGTCAGGTACCGATCATATCTCATATCTCTACTAGTGTAATTTCTTTAGAGAATCTATTTTTTTTCTCTTATTATTAGGTGCAGTAGAGGCCGATTACCACCTTGTACCTGGAATAAAGCTGTGCCCGCGAAGTCCTGCTAGTTGAAAATTATATTCAATATAAAAAACCCCGTGGCCTGGGTAAGTAAATCTTCGTATTATTTTTTTTCAAGTTTTGAAAGCCATGTAAATTATTATTTTCGTAGAATATTCTTTCCCAGTGGTATCATGGAAGTTTTCTGCATTAAGAATAAAATATTCCCAATAAAATACCGGCAAATCAGTTTCGTATTCATACGCTGAATGAACCAGAATGATATTTTTTTCTCATATTTTTTTTTGTGGATTCCACAGATGAATTTTGAACCGATTCAATGAA
The DNA here is from genome assembly GCA_944452925.2 of Chrysolina oricalcia. Lineage (NCBI taxonomy): Eukaryota > Metazoa > Arthropoda > Insecta > Coleoptera > Chrysomelidae > Chrysolina > Chrysolina oricalcia. The sequence continues at coordinate 26,069,365 of OX101812.2, read as the reverse complement.
TTGGAAAAAGTTTATTTGAACGGTCGATGTCCCACATTTTTAGGTGCATTCGGGTAATGAAATATACTGCTTATTTCTATTTTTTATGTTATCGAAATTATTGTGATACAGATTGTCCCACAGCGTTTTATCGAATTCCAATAATTGCTCATCCTAACTATGAAATAAATAATGAATTGAAATTTTGTCGTTTATGAGACTACAATATTTACTGGTACCGGATGTCCCACTTTGTTATCATATTTACATTAATGATTGAGGAAGGTAGTTATACCGAATTGTTCGTTTCTTTTTTTTTGTTTCCCTTTCGCTGTTTCTCAATTCAATGTTCACCATATCGTTGATTGGGGGCATAGAAATTAAATATACAGGGTGTCCGAGTATATGAACTTTTGAAATTTTGAGTTTTGTTTTGTGAATGGGTCTGGTACATACAGGCCGTCCCATTCTGCTTTTCAATTTCCTTTCAATGAACTGGGAAAGGGGGGGACTCTGTTCCAGTGCACGTAATAATAGAGTATTTCTTTTCCTAGGGTTTTTTTTACGGGATCTCAAATCTGGTTATGCTGACTTCAGCCCCTTCATTGAGAGGCCAATCCGCATAGTTACTGGAGCAGTATACGGGACACATTATATACCGGTTGTCCCACCACAACCCATGATCACTGGGGGCGCGGACCGAAACCCTGAGAGGCCAATCATCGTAGTTCCTGGGACAGTATACTAGACACCTCATATACCGGTTGTCCCACTACAACACCTGATCACTGGTATCGACTTCATACCTGCAGAGTACCTGCTAGCAGCTGTCCCATTCACCGTTGGAGTCACGCAAGTTTATATATGCATTTTAGTTGTCTATTTATTTATTGATTTTTAAATTATACTTTGGCTTGACATCTGCTGATATTTCGGTTTACATTGTGAAGCGGGAATTGAATGCTTAGTAATGGTATTTTGATGGTATGATTTTACCGTGCGCATGCGCCTGAGCTCTCGCGACGCCACAAATATTTCTTTTCACTCAGCCTGCATTTCGATTTCTGCGCTACGTTTAATATAACGCCTCGCTTTTGTTATTGTAGTTGACACTATTTCGCATTATATTTACTTTTAATTATTGTCTTCGATTACCTAGATAGGCAATACAGTTTGACCGGTGCTATTGGTGATGGTTATAAGGTTATGTGCATATATTGTTTTCAATACGCTGTCGAGCTTGCATGCTGCTTACTGCTTCCTTTTAAGTAATTAGCTGGTTTGTTGCCACTCTCCCTACTGTCTCTTAGATGGATGTTTTATTTTGCTTTCAATTGCTACGGATTGATTATAACCGGGTTGAAGATTAATCATTTTTTTTTCTACTTGCTACTGAGGCGAGTTTCTGCTTTTAGATTTTTTTTTGTTTGTTTGTTTGTCCATATCCTTACCGAAAATTCAATTATTTTGATAGATGTTAATGCGTGATTATTTAATTAAATAATTTATAGGTATTGTTGTGTTATTTCATATTCCTTGGTAAATTAGGGGTATTGACGCGTAATTTAGGGTATTTGTGGGCAATTTACCTGGCGCCCATTAATAACAATTATCGAACCTCCCCGTCTTCACTGAGTGTAGCCGCAAATACCCACTTGACACTCGTTAATTTGGTTGAGTGGCTGTGCCTTAGTTTATTTGAAGGTCACACTCCCCACATAGGAAGATCGTCTCGAGCTTGTAGTTGATAATGCCCTTTCTTCATTTGCGTTATTGTCCTCGTCTCCGTCTTCAGTTTCATCATCGACTATTTTTGGTTCATTGCAGCATGACAATTATTGTAAACCGTTGTACAAACAATCCCTGCTTTTCTACTCCCACACAACCCTTCACAGCCAGTCGTACATTTGCAAAAAAATCAGATTTAATAAAGCTTCGGGTGCAATGGAGTCCATTGTTGTAATTGGACTGAAGTATCCTTGGACTCGTTTCCAACCCCATAGTTCAGGAGGTTATTCATTTCCCAACCATTTTTGTACTTGATTGTACACTCGAAAAGAATGCTGCCTGGATGCTCCTTCTGTTAGTGGTATGCCTGAGCTATCTGTTATATCTTTTATAAAAGCATACGACTGTACTCTCGACAGGCTGTAAAAGTAGTATACCTGAACTAAAGCGATCGATATTTACATAGGACACACTGTTATGATTCTTAATCTGTGCGTAGATTGGTTGTTTGAAGCAATTCAAGATCGTTGTCAATTTACTCGGTAACTGTTGGTTTTATGAAAAAACTGAATTGACACTTTTTTGAAGAGAATTATATGTTATAAACTTTTAATCATCGCAACTTTTTTGATAACATTGATAAATAAAAACCAAATACCATAGATCCCCCTTTCCAAGATGGCGGCGATTGCGGACCTTTAATTGGTCAGGACTTTTGACAGTTTCAATTTTCACCAAATTTCAAAACTTTTCGGATTTTTCGGATTTATTAATGTAATTTGCTAAAATTCGGCCTTCGTTAATTGAATTACAAGGCCACGCTGAAGACTACATCTGATAGATATTGTGAAAAAACCTGAATATATTGGAGGCCCAGTAAGATGCAATTCCTTATCTGATTTATCACTAAGTATCTCCAATGGAAACTGGATAATTGATAAATCAACTATCTGAATGAAAATGCAAGTTTTCAGTTTCAGACTTGTTTTTGTCAAGTTAGGGTCTTTTCACTATATCAATCAGATGTAGTCCCATGTTTAGCTATTTTCTGTTGGATTTCACAATGAATTGCTTCATTTCTATCGTAGATTTTTTCCATTTTCAAAGGATTCATGTTTTTTTTTGCAATTTTCCATTGCGAATGTTTTCCTTTTCACAACTAAATTGTTGAACCTAATGTCAATCTTCCCCTTTTGTAATTAGCAGGCTTGCACACCTTACCGATCTCCCAACTGACGAAATTACCAGGAAAGGACCACGCACACATCTTATGGGAAAAAGTCTTTCGGTGAAAATGGATGGATTTTTGATACGTTGTAGCTGGAGCCATTCCGAGTAAAAGTCTCCATTGGCATAACTCGATCGTATTACTAGATTCGGCGCTAGAGGGTGCCAACTCATGAATTTTGTGATTTTTGGAGAAATTCAGCTGAATACAAAAATATCAATATCTCATTTATATTCAATATGGTGTGCGACTAAGCATTCCTAAACTTCTCTACAAATATTTTTTCATAATACACAATAAAAATACGCCATTGATTTTCTACAGGGTTGTCAACAATATACTCTTTTCTTCAGTGAATGAATTCGCCTACGAGGTTATAAGTTGATTGAGTTTATCATTGAGGATCAATTGGAATGGTTTGTTGATCAACCAAAATATAATGAAGATATGAATACAGAGTGTTTGGAATGAGTAAGGGTGCATATTATATATCGGGTGGCCCATTAGTATGAAAAATGAAAAATGTTTCACCTAAAAGTTAAACGGTTTACTTTGTTGCGTATAGTAAAAATATTTCAAAATATACAGAGTGTTTCTTCAAAGCAGGGCAACACATAGCATCACTTTTTTAAAAGAACTACCCTGTAAATTTTCTCACTATTGAACTCAGCAAAATATTTTACAAACGAAGATATTTCTTCTTTTTTATTTTGCGGCGTTTTCAAGTTATTGCTGGAAGAAATAAAGTCTTCGGAAAAACAGGCCATTAAAAAAATATCATCATAAATACTTTATGAATAGAATTGAGGCAGAAACGTTTGTGTCACAAATTATGAACGTTCCTCCAGTTTTATATATCAAGGGCTATATCCTACAAAAACACAAAATTAATTATTTGACGCCCTCTATCGCCAAACCTTCAAGTGTTGAGGACGAAGTTATGTTTGAATCCTCGAAAAGAGTAATCACTTATTCGAATTGAATAGAGCCTTCCTTGTATGACACGCTATGTATTTTCATTTTGTTTTGAGAGATCAAATTCCATTCTGATCGACCATCAATAATAATTAAATTAATCAACTCATAGTCTCGAAGGCGAATCCTTTCACCTAGAAATTGATTATATTGTAAATTACCCTGTAGAAAATCTTTTTGTTTTGTTTTATAGAAGAATTATCCACGATTTTATGAACGCTCAGTTGAACAACTAACAATTGAATATAGATTACAAATAATATGTAAATGTTTTTCATTTATCTGAATTCACTCAAAAATGATAAAATTCGTGATTTGGAGTGATTAAATGTATATATATATATATATATATATATAATATCATTCCAAACACCCTGTATTCATAGCTTCATTATATTTTGGTCTATCAACAAACCATTCTGATTGATCCTGAATGATAAACTCAATAAACTTTTAATCTCGTAGGCGAATTCAGTTACTGAAGAATTGAGTATACTGTTGACAACCCTGTAGAAAAGCAGTTGCGTTTTTTTATTCTATATTATGGAAAAATATTCCTCGCGGAGTTTAGGAATCAGTTGAATTTCTCAAAAGAATCACAAAATTCATGATTTGGCGCCCTCTAGCGTTGAATTTGGTCATACGATCGGGTTGGGCCAATGGAGACTTTTACTCAGAATGTCTCCAGCTACGACATATCAAAAATCCAGCCATTTTCACCGAAAGACTTTTTCCCATCAGATGTGTGCGTAGTCCTTTAGTTTCGAGAAATTCTTTCGAACGGAATTATATACCAAGAAAGAATGGAGCACAGAATCCATTCGAGCAGTGGGAAGGAATACCATAACATAGTACACGGACGGGTCCTAAACTCCCAACGGAACTGAAGCAGGAGTCTTTGGGCCTCGCACCAAATACTCCGAACCAATGGGTCAGTTCCCCAGCATTTTCAAGCGGAAATTCACGTTATGGAAAGGTGCATTCAGTTCAACCTCGACTGGAATTACCGGAACAAAGAAATCGCAATCCTCTCTGATAGTCAAGCAGCCATCGACGCGTTGAGCTCATATAACATCAACTCGAAGATGGTATGGGCATGCCTAGACAAACTCAATGATCTAGGCAGGAACAACAATGTGATCCTCCTCCGGGTGCCGGGGCACGTTGGAGTGGAGGGCAATGAACAAGCAGACACCCTGGCACGAATAGGGGCATCAACGCTGAACATGAAGTCAATATTGCCGAACTGGATTACTTGCTATCGCAATACTTATACGAATTACCATTCAGAACACAGCTTAACTGAAATGAATGGGACTTGGGAATAGATTCGCTATCATCTGGAAACACAATCTGTAGGACCAGTAGCTGGAATATATGGAGTGAATCCAAAAAGTATCGTTGAAGTTTCACTTGGTAAAAGCACCACAGTATTCCAAGCCAAGACATATGCAGCCAGAGCGCAATAATAGCTCTGAATTTAGTAAATATAAAGTCAAAACAAGCTTGGGATGGTCTTCAGAACCTCAATGAACTGGCAAAACTCAGCAAGGTTACACTTGTGTGGGTGCCTTGACATAGGGGAATAGAAAGCAATAAAAAAGCAGAGCAACTTGCATATGATAAGTATTACAATCACCAATCACTGGCTCAGAACTTGTGTTTAGTATAAGCAAAAATCGATGCGGGATCCCGATAAATGAGAGGTAGAAAACAAAACACCAAAAAAGTTGGGACCAAATCGAAGGGCATTGACACAACACAGCCATGTTAAGGAACCTAAGACAAACCTAAACAGATCTAAGAAACGCACAATTACCGCCCTACTAACCAGACACAGCCTGAGAAAATACCTGCACCCTATGGGAATACATAGAAGAACCTTGGAGTGCAGACTTTGTTGTGACGAGGAGGAAGCAGTCTCTCACATCATCTTTGAATGTACAAGGTATCATCTCAAATGTAAAATACAACGTGTCAACAATCGTGGAAATGAAACTTTGAGTATAATTATCCCTGTTCCATATGAAATGGAAAGTTTAGATAAAACACCAATTGCAATTCAAAAAAAAAAAAAAATAGTTGTTATATATGTAAGATGTAACCAATTAAGTCACCATGATCTCTGATAACGTAAACATATTGTCGGTGGTTCAGAATTCCTCATTCTCTCAAATATTCAATGATAATGAGGTGATGCCTTTTTTTCTTCCTTAAGGATGGGTCGAACTCAAATTTCCAGGTGGAAAGAAACACTCCCAAGTTATAAGAGAAGTTGAATATCCTATAAAGATATTTCTTGACAACGATCGGCGAAATTATGTCAGATCACTGGCTTCATTCTTATAACAAAGTGCGTCGTACAATGAAACAAACAATGTGATAGTTATAAACCTGATGAATCAAAGTAATGATACCCATTAATTATTGATCAAGTTTGTGGATTTTTGTTGCTTCACCGGATATTGCAGACGAACTTGAACAGTTAAGTTATTCACAATACATTCATTGAACGAGATTAATTCAATGCCTAGCTATCGATCGAGTACAGTATGATGCAAAAATCAATATTGGATATTCAATAATGATAATAATGAGGGAAGAATTTTGATGGGCCCTCAAATTCTCGAAGAACTTCGCTGTTCTAGAATTAAATAAGTATTGTTGGAAAAATTTCCAAGCACTTACCATCATCTGATGGTGAAAGTTTTCGACTTATGGCTAGATACCGGTGTGAAGTCGGCAGTTAATTTTCAGCAGTAACTTTCGATCCAGCAGTGGAACCACCAGTGGCGCCGGTAAAAATATATCTTTCACTAGTTCGTATAAAAATTGAATTACTGGGAAAAAACTCATTCAGAATGAGAAGTTTTCCCGTATCAATTTTATCAACTTGCAAAGGGGATGAAGGGAATCAACCGTTCAATAAAATTAAAATAAATAAATGCTCTCAGTTGAAACCTGTCAACTTTCAAGTCACAGGACACGTTTGTATACAGGAATAAACGACTTATATCAATTTCATCCACTTGCAAAGGGGATGAAGGGGTGAATTCAAGCCACCGAGAGAAACCAAATGGACAAACCCCTTCAAAAAAATCTGCGAACTTGAAATTCACAAGACACGTTTGTATACATGAACTGAACGTCTTATATCAATCTCATCCACTTGCAAAAGGGTTGAAATCAACCCTTCAAAAGAATTAATATCTGCAAATGCATTCAGAAAAAACCTGTTAACTTGTAATTCACATGACATGGAATGAACGTGCAAGGATATGGAATTGATCTGGGACGTTTATTCCATTTATATAAAGGTATCCTGTGAATTGCAAGTTGGCAGGTTTCTGAAGATTTTTGTCTATTTTAATTTAACGGAGGGTTGATTTTTGCAAGTGGATGAAGTTGATACGGAGCGTTCATTCCATGTATACAAACTGTCCTGTGAATTTCAAGTTGGCAGGTTTTTTATTTATAGGAGGGGTGATTTCAACTCTTCATCTAATTTGCAAGTGGATTAAATTGATAAGGGACGTGCATTTTGTGAGAACTTCTTATTCTGAAGGAGTTCCTACACAGTAATTCAATTTTAATCCGAACTAGTGAAAATATTTTTACCGACGGTGGTTTTACTACTGGATCGATAGTTACTGCTGAAAATTAACCCAGATTTGCCTATTGTACTATATTTAGTACGGTCGTAACAAGTCTCGACGTGCAACGGTTTTTACGTGCGCGAGAGCTATCAGTGTGGTAAATGCTTCAGTATACTTGTAACATTGTGCCTGGACGGACTACATTCAGTTTTGTTGTGTAGAAGTGAGAATTTAATATTTTTGAAATACAGATATAAATAGAAATGGCTGAGTACGGTGTCAACTTTGCAAGGTATGTACATTTTAATTATAAGAAATTAGAATATATTTTACCAATTGCTGGTAATTAGAAGAAAAATGATAATAATATCATAAATCCTTCAGATATATTCATTATTCAGAAAACTGCTATTTGTTTAGGGTGGCATTTTGGGGATGTACTAAATATAGTACATTAGGAAAATACATGTCTATCAATGTTATTTCATTCCAGAGGTTTTTCACTCAACGAAGCTCTAGCTATGTTGGAAGATGATGCTGAAATAGCTGAAACAGTAGATGAAATTTTCATTTTTCCCCCCGAAAATGCCACGGCTGAAGTAACAGATGAAGATTCTGGGACAGAAGATATTTTTACAATTGATAATCTACCTGCATCTGAGTTACAAGCACCAGCGGAGATTAGATTCCAAACGAAATATGATAGTATTGATTATTCATCAGAGGACGATGTGCCCTTGTCCGAATTACAGAAACGATTGCGATTATCGGATAGAAAAAACAAAAAAAATCTTTGAAAAAAAAGTACGAGCGGGTCCAAGAAGATTTGCCTATATCAGATGCAAACTTCGAGTATACGCATGATATAAATAATTCGGAGAATCCAATGGAGCTTTTCTCGAAATTCTTCGATGAAAAAATAATCGAACTTTTCGTGAGTAGCAGTAATAATTATGTCCAACAAAAAAACCGAACACCTAATATAAAACATTCTGAATTCAAAGCTTTCATTGGAGTTTGCTTGCTTAGTGGATACGTACAGGTGCCAAGGAGAAGAATGTATTGGGAGCGTGAAAAAGATGGACATAACGAGTTGGTTGCCGAAGCAATTTCAAGGGACAGATTTGAATACATTTTTTCCAATTTACATGTGTCAGATAATCAACAATTAGACCACCATGACAAATTTGCAAAAGTGAGGCCCCTTTTCATTCTTCTGAATAAAAAGTTCATGGAAAACTCGATTGTCGAAGAAATGCACTCAATTGATGAAGCCATGGTACCTTATTATGGACGCCATGGCTGCAAACAGTTCATTCACGGAAAGCCAATAAGATACGGCTTCAAATTATGGGTTGGAAGTACAAGACTTGGTTACTTGAATTGGTTTGAACCATACCAAGGTGCTGCAACAAATATAAGTGAACGATATGCAGAGTTCGGAGTTGGCGCAGGAGTGGTATTGGAATATGCACAAGCCCTGCGCAAGACATGGACGGACATAAAATTTCATCTCTTTTTCGACAACTTCTTTACGTCCATTCCTCTGATTGAAGAGCTGATGACAGAAAATTTTTTCGCAACTGGTACAGCAAGAGAGAACCTATTGGCAGGAAATACCCTCATAGACTCCAAAGTTCTGAAGAAAAAAAAGCGAGGAAGCTATGATTATAAGAAAATTTCAAATCAGAATATAATAGCAGTAAAGTGGCACGACAACAGCATTGTAACTCTTTGCTCGAATTTTTCAGGAGTCGAACCTCTTCATGTGGTCAAACGCTACTCGCAAAAGGAGAAGAGGAATATTCAAGTAAGTATAATCAGCTTTTATAAGCAGTTATGTATAATGTATAGTTTATTTTTAGGTGGAGCAGCCACATGTCATAAACATGTATAACTCTAATATGGGAGGAGTCGATCGCTCTGACCAGAATATCAGCTTATATCGCACATCTCTGAGAGGAAAAAAATGGTATATTCCTTTGCTTACCCACAGCATTGACATGTGCGTTCAGAACGCTTGGCAATTACATAAAAAAAATGGAGGAGTCCTAGATCAGCTAAGTTTCAGAAGACGAATTGCCACAATATTACTGATTCAAAATAAAAAGCAAGCTACATTCCAAAAAGGACATTCGAGTAAAACACATGGTATTGATTTGCGTTACGACCATCTTGTGATTGCGCAGTCAGAACAGACCCGATGTGGATACTGTCATGAGAGAACAACAACAAGATGTTCAAAATGTGACATTGGAGTACATGTGAAATGCTTCGTTATATTTCATACAAAATAATTTTTTATTCGTAGTAGTACATCTACCTAATATACTATATGTAGTACGGTCTTGATTTTGTATTTTTTATAAAATTAAAATTTTGAAAAAAATTTAATCTCTTTTTTGTCACTCATGAGCTTCAATTTCAGTGAAATTACTTCTTGAAATTTTCAAATAATCCTATAGGCATATCTGGGTTAACTGCCAACTTCACACTGGTTGGCTAGATGGGGTGCAACAGATTCCGGATTGGTCTGTCGAAGAAAGATAATCTTTGATCATCCCGAAAAAATTGATATTTGACAGATTCAAAGAATTACAGACCGACTGCTTGCTTAAATGCGTGTTTTGAGATATTTTCGAGCATCTTGTCTATGCTAATACTCTCTTCAGTTGACCCGGTGGATGAACGGATTCTTGAGCAATGAGAGCCGAAGGAGGGGGTCGCTGGCTGCGACCCTGTGCAGTATAAACGTTACTCTTTGATAGCCTGGATCGTGCAGCAGTAAAATCAACTATACTGTTCCACCTGTCTGTAGGCATTATAATCCTTTAGAAGTCCAATATAGTCTAGTGCTATCAGTACCGATACGTTCTATATCTCTGCGGAAGATGTCGCCCGCATCGATCTATTTTGATTGTGGTAGTGCTCACCAGTCAATTGAAAATTTTATTTTAATAATATTATTGGACGTATTCTAAAATGAACCCCATCCAAAATCATTTCATTAAGTACCTAACCATTGGTTTCCATGAAGTTTCTTTATGGAAGTGGTTAATTTGGATGTGATCACTCTTCCTTCCCCACAACATTATTAGAGGGATATGCGCACGCACATCTCGAATTTGGCAGGTTGATGTTATTTCTATTAGACGTTTACCCTTATGAATGTTCCGTTATTTTATACCATGATTTGGTGTTGAATCTAATCTGTGTGATTAATTTAGGGCACTTCCTTTTGTCATGCAATACCAATTAGTATTTTGGGCAAAGTCAGATCTTACCCTAAAGCTCACTGCTTTCAATAGCAGCTCAGACGGGCGCAAATGGTCACTATTTGTTAGCCAACCGTGTGGAACTCTCCAACATTCACGAAACTTTGCAACAATTACTCAAAATTAATAGCTAATCAGTAAGGACATACCTTGCACAATTATTTTGCCAAGTATATTGGTTGAATCAATATTCTAATTCACAGATACTAGACAAAAAGGAAACCATAGACATCATCAGTTGATTTCATCATCCACACTCCGTCGTTTTTGAAAGCACAGGTTTACGAAAATTCAGGTGACAGCCTATATTTTCTCAATTATAATTACACAAGAGCTTTTTTTGTCGAAGTAAACTTGACATGTATTGATGAGAATTTTGTTGCCTGGCAATTTAACGAAAAGAACTGCCTCTGGCAGTTTTTTGAGTTGAATTGCCTAATGGCAACAAAATTCGAATTAAAAATGTCAAGTTTACTTTCGACATAAAAAAAGCTAGAGTGTAACTCGGTAAGACAATTGAATATGTGAATCAATAAATAAAAAAAATAGATGTAAATTAGTTTATTCAATTTAATGGAAAAGTACAATTGTTAAAAACACAAACACAAAAAGCTTGATTTTCAGAACTTTCTTGTCTTTTGTTAATAGTTTGCTGCATGCTAGTATTTTGAGCGGTGGTAGTAACTGTTTTCTGGATGGTAGTACGAATGGAACCAATGATTTTTTTATGATGTTCTTCATCTAACTGAAGGTACGGTTTTAATGACGATGGGTTGCTATGTCCCGTAATTTTTGTTTTTGTTCACCTATACCACTCCTCGACAATTCAGTTACGGCGGCAGCTCGATTAGAATGGTTCTTAATTTTCACCCGCCTGATATCAAGTCCAATAATTTTCTCCGAGGATTTGGTCCATTTAGTTATTTCATTTATACCAATAGGAGAATTCTTATACCATCCTTTCGAATTTGTTTTTTGCCAGAAAGGATTTGGAGGTAAAAAAAAATTTCACATGTGAAATGATTTCCCCGTCTTCCCATAATTTGTTTAAACAATTTTACTGGACATACACAATCTTTTTCAGTGTTTGCTACCAACCATTTACTTTCGGCCAACTTCTGATTTCCACCTTGTGCTGTCTTCGAAAACACTGGGTTATTTTCAACTCTTCCGGTCTCTCTTCCACAGTTTTCTGTCTCGATTTTAAAATAGAATACCTTTGCTGCTGCTTCTCCATCTCTCCAAGCCAATTTCTTTGAAGGCCTACAGGTTCTTCTTCACTCCAGAACAGTGCCATTTCAAAAGTTTCTTGTTTTGTGCGAGCCTTAGAACTCACCTTCCTTTTTTCTGGGATTGCTTGCAAAATTTTGCGTTTTGTGTCGCGTGCATTTCTCGCTTTCTTAAAAATTCTTTTATATTCTTTGAAGTACTTCTCTTGTAACATTTTTGCTGAAGTGTTCCAAATCATTTTGACTGCACTCTCTGTATAGTCTTTTCCATTGTTCTTCTTCATGTTGAATGCCTAATCACATAAAATAGAAGCTAACTGTTCAGTGGAAGTTTCTGCAATGAGTTCATATTTTTTTTCCAAACAAAACATTGCAAATTGTCACCAAATTACCGTAGTTGAATTCACAGTATTGCGAGGCACATTATTATTGATGGCTTCTTCAATTTTTCCACTCGAAGGCTGTCCAAATCAAGACATTTCCACAAATAAGATACTTTTCTGACAACGCAAGTTTGAGAAAAATTGACATAACGTCATCAAAAATTTGTTTAAAATGCTGGTTGTCATGCTTTCAAAAGTTAGGTTCCGTTCTGTCGCTGGAAAAGTTAGGGCAAACTTTTTTAGCTGTCGTGATGACAAAACACCGCGACATATGGCATTTTTAGTGCATGAATTAAATTGTCAATTCAAAACCACAGTAAAGGACCGTTTTGCTTGGATGAAAAATAACCAACTGATGTCAATGAAATATATGTACAGTGTTCGCCATATAGGGAAAAAAATGTTATTGATAATTCTCAAAAACTCTAATGTCGGTTCGTTTCTGTATGTCTGCCAACTAAAAAATATATTACTACTTTATCACGTGACCTCATATTCAAATTTAAAGAAAAATATGACTCCGGTGCCGAAAAATTTGTCGAATTCACAAGATATCGGAAAAATTTATTGAGAAAATGTATTTGGATCCACACTAATTTTGGATCAGACTGAAGAAAACAAAAATCAAAGATACTTTTATTCCTCTACCCTTACTAAGAAACATTAATAATTCTTGTGTCATCTGGAAACAACTTTAATAACCTAAATCACATAAGTTTTGGTTTTGGTCCAAACTAATCATATATTTGTGGAATAGACATTTTCCGGCAGATTCAGTCGTGTCACTAGGTGTATTGATGCACATGAGATTATTCTATATTCTCAATCCGTAAATAAAATGAATTCGAACTGTTATTCGTTATTTAAATTTAATAATACATTGTTTTTGAAATTATTTTTTCCGTTAACCAGATGCCTTACGAACGGCAGACCTCAGAAGTCGAAACTTGTCTTACCTTCTTACGTGCGATTCCTAGCACTTTCTCAGGCCATAAGAAAAATTTCTGCAGTCGCCATGGTTTGAACCATCGCCGACTGGCAGCCAAAGTGATTGAAACAATGTCGTTTTAACCACTCGGCTACCTGGCCCCTGCATTATGTATCCATAATAAATTATTGGTTTGTAAATTGTAACTTCAAAAACTTAGCTAAGGCGGCTTTGAAAAAATATCTACTTTTGTTGTAACAATAACAAACTTGTTGAAAATTTTGTTGATGTTGTCGTTCATTATCAGTTTTTTTATTTTTCGATTTATCAATAGAATTAGCTCCAAAACATCACTGTCAACATCGTTTTGTATCACATGCAGCAAAAACTTTAAAAATTCTACTGGTTTGAGGATTCATTGTGCCAAAGTCCACAACAAATCGTTTCTCGAGGCCTCGTGTACCGATTCCAGCAAAAGTTTCAATTTTTCCCGAGATACACGAACTGCAGATCTTCATGTCAGACTTGCTGAACACAGAAAGAGAATCAAAGTCATCAAACGGATACCAAAGGCTGCAAGATTGCTTTCTGCATCTACGCTCTCCAGTCTACTTGACGATTGTGTGAAGCACAACAGAGATATCGTATGGGAAAATCTGCTGATGTTTTCCTACAAGTCTTTTAACGTTTGCCAGACTTCCATCAACAGCAAGGTATCTTTAGCAACTTTACTAAAGAGGAACCTCAATGATGCTGGACAGATAATTTCTCCGCCTGCACCTTCTAAAAAACGAACAACTCCAACCAAATTCTCGTTGAAAAGAATAATAGATAAAGTAGCAGATGGAGATTTGTCGGGAGCAGTTAGGATTTTGTGTTCGAGTGACATTTTAGAAGAATTTGATGAATCCACTTTTTTCGAGCTTCAGTCAAAGCATACATCAGAGAACCCAGGAAGTATTTATCCTGACTTCTTGTAACTGAGAACGATGTCCGTGCAGCAATACAATCTTTCCGTACCAGTTTATCTGGAGGCCTGGATTCACTTAGACCTTCTCCTGCAATTTTAGAGCCCATTGGTACTTCTCGAGATGACGGAAAGCGCCCAGATAGCATGACTCTTGTTCCTTGGCAAAGAGGCAAGCCTGTTGTTTGGGATTTCACCTGTGTGGACATTTTGGCGCCTTCACATATTTCATCCACTTCAATTTCCTCAGGTTCTGCTGCTGCAGCCGCAGAACAATCAAAATCGCGGAAATATGAGAATTTAGGAAATAACTATGTTTTCGTGCCTATTGGTATTGAAACTTTTGGTTCTTTTGGACCACAAGCTCAAAAGTTCATTACAGACATTGGTCATAAAATTTTCGAGGAAACAAACGAACCCAAAGCTACAGCATTTTTAATACAACAAATCAGTATTTGCATTCAAAGAGATAATGCAGCCTCATTTTTTGGTACTTTTGCCGTTTCAAAATCTCTTGATGAACTCTTTATGAACCCGATTTCCAGAACCAATTTTACGGAGGAGAACAAATCTTCTTCTAAGTCAACTTACAGCAGTTTCAAATCAAGTTCGTTATCTTGCATCTCCTTTGATAGAGGCAACCACCGTTCTCTCTGAAAGGAATAGTTTTGATAAACGCAGTTCAAACGCCGTCAGGGATGTTGTACTCACCACGACCAAAACGCACGGTCTAAATGGTTTGATGAATATTGGAAATACGTGTTTCATGAACAATGTTATCCAGTGTTTATCCAACACAATATGGTTGTTGGAGTATATGAACAATGATGCCTACTTGATGGATATAAACACCAATGTTTCCGATAAGAAAGGAGCTTTGATCAAATCATTCTCAGAGGTGATTAAGAAACTTTGGTCAGAGGATTCGACAGACCGATTTGTTAATACTGTCCAATTGAAAAGTCAATTTCAAAGTTTCGCACTTAGTTTTAGCGGTTATACCCAGCAAGATGCTCAGGAGTTCTTACGATACCTGTTGCAGGGCCAACATGAAGACGTGAAAAGAGTAGCAGATGAGTCGAAATCCATTATGACATACAGAGATGAGAAGTTAGGTGACAGGGAGAGGGCTCAAGAGTCATGGTCAGTTCATTCAAGGATGGAAAATTCCAAAATTGTAGATAACTTCGTTGGCCTTTCAAAATCTATATTGAAATGTACTCATTGTGGTCACTGTTCAGTCACCTTCGATCCGTTCTGGGACCTTTCCCTACCAATACCTCAGAAAATAGGCCAACTAAAACTATCACAATGTTTAAATTCATTGACAAGCGAAGAGACTCTGGATGGTGACGAGAAGCCGACATGTGTGGAGTGCAAAGAGAGAAGAAAGTGCACGAAATCCAGATCAATTCAAACATTTCCGAAAATTTAAGTAATTCATTTAAAGCGTTTTGCTTCGACAGAAGGATTTCCAGTAAAATTGTTTGTCACCATTTATTTTCCTTTAGAGGGATTGGACATGAGTATTTATACTGCAGACAACGTAGCCCCTTGTCTTTATAGTCTATATGCATTGTCTAATCATTGTGGGACTTCCAATAGCGGACACTACACAGCCTATTGTAAACATTCGTATGCAGGCACGTGGCATGCGTATAATGATTCTAAAGTGTCCCCAATTTCATCTGAATCCCTAGTAAGCGGAGATGCTTATGTTCTCTTCTATGAGCTGGATTACATTAAAGGAGATCATACTTAGTTTGGTATATAAATTGAGATATATATTGTTTTGATTACTATGTGATTTGTTATATGTTTACATTAAATATAGAAAAACTAGAAATAGTATCGCTATATGGCAAAAATTATCATAGCATAAGAGAAGAAGCTAAAATTTTCGATGAAAGGCATCCAGACAAAACGGTAGTAAATATATTGCAACGACTATTCCACTCTTCTCAAGATATTCACGTAATCTGACCAATCACAAATCAAAGACAACTTGTATTATCGCGAAAACACCAGCTGTCTCTCAATTCTGATTGGTCTGTCAGCGTTGGTGTTTTCAACGATGTATCCATAGATGACAAAGAAAAGTTTAACATTTTGACAAGTCATAATTATAGACGAAAACGTCAAAATGAGTCGTATCGTAACTATATAATAAATTATTGATAGTTATCATACATTTTTTGTGATTATAGTTGATTGAATATGGTTATGATGAATTGGTTGTTTATAATAATACTTTTAATACTTCGTGAAATAGTCTAATACAATTCCACTCGTGATTGAATTTATCTCATAAGTCTGTCTTTTATTTCTGAACTCAACTGAATTGTATCAAGAAAACACCACTTTTCCTGCGGACTTGTGGTGTTTTCTCGAAGCAATTCAGTTTCGTTCAGAAATGAATGAACAGACTTATCGCGAAAATTCAATCACTTGTGGTATTACTACTGAAAATTTAACGGAAATTATGGCAGAATACGCAGAAATATCTCAAAATTCTGTCAGACGAATTTTAAAGCAAAATCACTTTCACCGATACAAATTAAATTTTGTGTAAGTACTACGAAACAGGGATTATGATGATCGATTTTATTTTCGTGTATGGTTCCTGGAAAAGTTGAAGACGTTGTAGATGGTGGCAGATTATTATTCTGATTTTAATATTGAAGCCAAGGACTAATATGATTTTAAAGTAAATGTTTAGTGTGGAATTTTAAATCAGCGAATAGGCGAGGACACGAAAAAATATTCTCGCTCCAAATATGCTATAAAATACACAACGCGTATACAGGGTGTTCCAAATTAAATCGGCACCATTGCCAACTCTGTTATTATTGATGCTACGAATTTGGTTGAATAGGCAAACTGGTAGCATTTTTATTGGCCTTCTCAATGCCGAAAACAAAAAAAAAATTAAATTCGCGTTTTCAGAATATTTCATAAAGTTATATTTTTTTCAGTGGAACACCCTATATTTTTTCATGCATTTCTATTCGTAATTACATTCTCAACAACAAAGCTCACTTCTTCCTAAAGTGGTAAATGAGCGATTTATGACCCAATTTTGGTACTTATACGAATGACAATATTTTTTTACTAATAGCAAAATAAGACAGGGGATGTGAACTCGTGAAACCTGTGATCATCATTTCGCACCACTCAATTGACACCACTGAGCCATTTGGTACAAAACGATAATTTCCATCTTAAAGCCATTCCGCTAGCCACATTTATTTTGTGAATCAAAATATGTCTGCTGTAATGATAACTTTGAAGTCGTTTTTGTACAGAACAGAAAATACTGGAGGGTCATATGGATGTGGTTGGAAAAAATGTGTTTGATTCGATAAAACATAATTATTATGAGCAATCAAGTTGCCTTGAAACTTTGTTGAAATAATATTTGTCAAATATTCTCAAGTATATCATGACAACAATGTCATAAATTATTGTAACTGTCAACTACTGTTCGAATATTTTACGAAATGCCGTTTTCCCATCAAGAAAAATGTGATATGTTAGAATCCTACTTGGTTTGCCAGAAAAATAGTGTAAGAGCACTCCAACACTACAGCAATTCGTTCCCCGATCGTGAATTACCTAATCGACGTTTTTTTGCTATGCTTCATCGTCGATTCAGAAACAATGAAAAAGTTCTTGAGAAGAGGAGAACTAAAAAACGTTTTGTAATATCTGAAGATATAGAAATTAGCGTTTTATCCTACTTTGAGATATATCCAAATAATTCCATCAGAGATTTATCTAGAGAAATAGCTGTTCTACTGTCTGTTATTCAACGAATTCTGAAGAAACATAAGATTTCTCCTTATAAGTTAAGACCAGTGCAAACACTAGAACCTGGTGATCCTGAGATATGATTGGGGTTTGGTAGGTGGTTCATGAATAAATGCAGACAAGATCCAAACTTCTATAGAAATATTATATGGAGCGAATTTTTCAAATCGTGGGATGTATAATAAAAAGAATTTTCATCATTGGAGTAGACATAATCCATTTCACGTCCATCCCCACAATCCGCAAAGACGATTTAGTTATTAATGTTTGGTGTGGTTTATTTAGAGGCAGAATTGTCGGTCCATTTTTCTACCTTGGTTCTTTGAATGGACCTCGTTACATTAATTTATTAACAAGAGTGTTGGAAGAATTTTTCGATGATCTTGGTCTGGAGGCTCGTCAGATGATCTATTTTTAGCAGGATGGAACACCAGTACATAATGTCAGTGGCATAAAAAGAATGCTGCGAGGCTGTTTTGGAAACAGATGGATTTCTACAAATGGTCCTGTTAAGTGGCCCCCTCGTTCACCAGATATGACACCTCTAGATTTTTATTTTCGGGGATTTCTGAAAAACGAGGTGTACAAAATAAAACATAATAATGCAGATGAACCGAAAAATTATATTGAAACCATAATTAATAGAATTGATGGCCGAACTGTGTTGTATGTCACACGTAGTGTCAATAGAAGGGCCCAAATATGTGTTCATGAAGGCGGTGTTTTTGAACTTTACTCGATATTATATAGCGCTTTATCAACTCCGTTTATTTTAAATGTATCCCATTAATAAAACTTATTTTCACCTTATTTTCACCTTTACGAAAAAAAGTCAAATGAGCTTTGTTGTTGAGAATGTTACTACGAATCGAAAACCATGAAAAAACATAGGGTGTTCCATTGGAAAAAATATCATTTTATGAAATATTCTGAAAACGCGACTGTCAATTTTTTTTGTTTTCGTCATCGAGAAGGCCATTAAAAATGCTACTAATATGCCCATTTAACCGAATTCGTAGCATTAATAATAACGGAATTGTCAATGGTGCCGACTTAATTTGGAACACCCCGTATAAATGAACCCACAAAATATTTTTGGAGCCGAATTTCAATTACAGGCGTTTCCATTCGTTTCTGAAAATCGGCAAATTTCAAATATACTAATATTGGCGCTCTTTGTGATGTACTCTCCTAATCGGATTGAGTGAGTCACAACAATTTTCAGTGGCGCGAGAAAGGAGCCATTTGAATTTGTCGACATTATATATATTTTTAAGATTGAAAATTTACCAAAAAAAATCTTTCACAAGCTGAAGAATAAATTAAAAATATTTTCAAAATTTTATGTTCTCGTCTATTGTAGGTCCCTTCTTTTTTAGACAGAGTTTAACGGCGAACAGTATTTGAACTTTTTTCGGACCGAGATATCTACATTTATCGACAACCTACCATAACAAGAACGAATTTTAATATTTTTTGAACAAGATAGAGCTTCCAATCATTATAACACTGGAGTGCGGGAGTAGTTGAACAATGAGCTTGGGGGCAGTTGATAGGTCGATAAACAGGTAATCCTGAGCCTGCTGGGTCTCCAGACCTAACGCCATTTGATTTTTTTATGAGTTAACCTGAAAAGCAATGTTAATAAACAATGCCCATCCCGAAATGTGAAACATTAGACATTTTTATAAAGAATTGTGCAGCACTGATCAACAGATCTAAGTTGAAAAATGTTCACCGCGAAATGTTTTCCAGAACAATTCTATATATTGAGCGCGAAAGTGATCTCGTAGAATATTGAAACTTTGTACATTGTTTGTTTATTGAGTTTCATATTTTTCCAAGTTTATAGTCTGCGGCGTGAATAATGTCCCGATGGCGTCAGCCGAGGGCCATTACAAGAGGGCCATGAACGCATTTTACGCACGTGATACATACAAAATTTTATGCACCAGTGGTTAAGCACGAATCACAAATACTGACCTGCATTTCACTTGACTAAACGTTTCATACGTTATGTTTATCTTCAATAATCAAGCGTATCGAGGAATGTGTAATGTATATAAATATCGAGAATCGATTTCAAACAACTTGAATATTGCTTGAAAAATCACCAGCGATGGTGCCGGAATGATACCAGATAATTATTTGAACTACCATCCACTTCTAAATTGAATACTTGTTCGCATAGCGATGAGGATGATGTAAAGCAGCTTTCTGTAATAGCTATTTATGTATCAAGGGCGTAAAGTAGGCGTTTATGGCCTGCGGCGTGGATGATGGCCCGATGGTTTTAGCCGAGTGCCATCACACGCCGAAGGCCTAACGCATTTTACGCACGTGATACAAAATTTTATGCACTAGCGGTTTTATAGCGCGAATCACAAATACTGACTTGAATTGCAATGGTCTACACGTTTCATACGTTATGCATACAATAATTAAGGGTAACATAATATGAGGAACGCGAAACTATAGTAGCTGAGTGCTATACAAGAGAATCTATTTCAGATAAATAGATCATCACCGAAAAAATTGGCAACGATTATGAACAAATGTTAGAAAGAGTATTACTCTATTGAACTGAAATGATTCTAATTCGTATTAGGAATTGCATGAAATGATGTGTGAGCATAGACAATTTGAGAATTTTGTCTACTTTACGGCCCGCCGGGCCATAATGCGCCCACGGGCGGTAAAGTGCCACTTTACGCCCGGCGAACCGGGCGGTAAAGTGTACTTTACCGCCCGCTAGTGCATAAAGAATTTAAAGAAAGAAGGGAATATTCTGTCCTTAACATTAGTGCTTGAATTGATAATGAAAAATTTTAGTATTCAGGCTTACGGCCTCAATAATGTAGATCATTGAACCGAATTGATTGTTTTGTGGTAGGTCTTACATAAATTGATGTGTGAATGTGGGTAATTTGAGAACGTTACCAACTTCACGGCCCGCTGGCCCATTATGGCCCGCGGGCGCTAAAGAGTCACTTTACGCCTGTAAAACCGGGCAAACGAACAAACAAATATTTGATTAGTTTTTACTCAAACTTATGTGATTTAGGTTATTATAGCTGTTTCCAGATAAAACAAGAATGTATAATGTGTTTTAGTGGTGGTAGATGAACGATGAAACGAACCGCCATCACAGTTTTTCAGAAATATCAATAAAAAATGTTTCCCCATGTGTATGGCGGACACTGTATAACTGTGAACCGAGTTAATCCCAGGTACTCCATAATTTATTTTGTATTTCAATATTGGACATGAAATGATATTATCACTTCACTAATGATTTCCACGTTTGGAATATAAAGTGTATTCTTTTAAATTCGACACGTACAACCCAACATCATTCAATTTCGCTTACTTGAATTTGCCTTATTAGTACTTCTTACGAGGTGAGGTGTATTTTAACCACTACTAATCAATATCTTTTTTTAATTGCATTGCATAGCGAGGTTGTGGGCTGATATTATTGATAAGTGAATATTAAAATTTAATTTTATCGTTTGATTTATTTTTAGCGGTTTCTTGTTGTTTGGTTCATAATGAATGGATTGATTGTTCAACGGTTAGGAAGGTGTCGATTGTGACAGATTCGAGGGTGTCAATCGTAACATGTTACAATTCACACCAGTTGCAGTAATATCAGTATGTATTTAGATCTCTAACTGTTGCAGTGTGATGAAATGGTAAAACCTAGGATCAAGAATACTACTACAGGCGAAGATGATAATGCAGGCTGGATGCTATGCAGTTATTAATGAAAATGCAAAGGTCAGAACTACAGCAAAAAATGTGCCATATTCCCCACAGGCGATTTGGTATTGCAAAGAAAAATAATGAAAACCCACAAGTTGGTTACCATCCTCTCAATAGGGGTGGAAAAGGACTGAAATTGCGATTGAAGTTTAGGTCACAGCATTTTTAAAGCGTGATCCGGAGCTGCCAATACGCTCCCCTGAAACAACCAATTTATCAAGAGCTATACATTTCAATCAAGAAAATGTCAATATATTTTTTGACAATGATACAATTGTGGGCCAAACAATATATATAATTTAGATGAAACCGGGTGCGCTACGGTTCAAAAACCTAATAAATTCATAGCAAAAATAGTTCTGAAACAGTGCAACCCTCTTTTCGTTAAATAAAAAGGAGCAATGCAGACGGCAGCTCTTCGTCGGTAGGCAATATGGGTTCGTTTATACTTTATAATGGAATTATATCATTGAACAGTAAGTGAATGGTCACAAAAATAAGAGGGGGCACCACAGCAACTGTTAATATATCTATGTCACTTACTTGGAAAGTTGAGCAACCGAATAACGACAATTAGATGTTATACCCAAAACTATAAGATGTTTTCAAGTTGAAGAGTGTTAATCAATGAATAAATAAAACATAAATAAACACATAAACATTCAATGGGATAAATCTTCACTGGTCAGAGTAACAGTTTCAAATAATAAGACTGTGATTCTAATAATATCCAATATTCAATATCTGTTGCATA
Source organism: Chrysolina oricalcia (assembly GCA_944452925.2). Taxonomy (NCBI): domain Eukaryota; kingdom Metazoa; phylum Arthropoda; class Insecta; order Coleoptera; family Chrysomelidae; genus Chrysolina; species Chrysolina oricalcia. The sequence goes on along the minus strand of OX101812.2, from coordinate 26,046,748 downwards.
GGAGGTTAAATATGTAAGATTTTATTAGGAAATCAATTTTCCTAGCGCATAGTACTATGTGGTGGTTTACAGATGGTCGTTGAAAGATATAAACTTCAACCGGAGTTAATATCAATATTGAATAATAATAAATAATTAAAATTGAAATGAAAAGTGAAACCTGTTCCTCTGGTGACACCAACGTGAAGATTTTGAACTAGATCCTAGGCCAACCAGGACTGGTGTGATGAGGGAAGGGAGTCTACGAAGACTCTCAATGGCTTCGTCTCATCTGTCAGCATATCAGCATTTCACCAAGCGAATCCACGCATTCTACACTTCGGCCAAATGAGCTATGCTGGAGAGATAATACCATAAGTATCCTCAACAGGAAGACGTGGGGCTTAACCAAAGCTTGAGAGATACCCAACCAGACAAGGAAACGTGACAATTCCCTAGGTTGAATTCCTCCGGGTACAACAACCCTATGAATGTTTTTAGTTAATAACTGTTCTATACAGTAGCTAGCATGGAAACGATGGAAAGAAAAATTGGAAAACTCAACTTCTGTGAAGGGTTTTATCTTGTAGAAAAAATGTCGGCGTGGTCCCAAATTGTCGTAACTGTCCCAAATTGTCGTAACAGGACTTTGGAGTTGATGGTGAGATGAGTAGAATGGAATATCCAAAAAGGATCACTTTATAAATTCAGGATTCGTCAGCCGAACGAAACCAGGAACCCCTGTATGGCTAGACACCTGTAGCTTTCATCAATTCTACTATTAGACTCCTCGTCTCTCAGTCGGATACGAAATCAACCTTGAAGATTTTTTTCATCCATGCAAAGGATCTCGTTATCTCAGGGTATTTTTGGGGTCTTGGGAGCAAATAAAAATGACCTGGATCCGGTTGGCTTTGCCGATTTATTTGAGTGGTCAAGAAGGTGCTTGGCACGTGTGGCTCCAATGAAAATATCAGATTTTGTAGACAGCTAAAACTATACAAATGTGTTAATACTCAGGGTGTATTTTAGGAAATAAAGTTATAGACCCCTGAAACAAACTGATTTAAAACCTACCTATACAAATGCAGGCACACCATACGAAATATGAGCTATGGCTTATATTTGTGGATTAAAACCAAAAGCATTTAGAATTATTTGAGCTATCTTAAATAATTATATTTGGAACGTGTCAATGGCAAACACTTATTTCTCACTGGAATCCGGATTTATATTTCGCATAAAATAAACGATATTGCAAAAAAAGCGTAGATAGCGTTTTTTTACAATCCCTCCAAAGGGATGCGCTCAATTCACGAGAAACGAAATTTATTCGCAATTACTGACCTTTAGGATATGCAACCATCCATACTCACGGACGGCATAAAGATTGCCTAACGCTAATTTATGGCAAAAGTGACGCCGTACTTCATACCTACCTAACCACAAATAAAATAATGCGGACGACGCAAATGGTAAACAAAGCAACCGATAAGAAAAAAAAAGGCAGTATACTAATAAAAAATATCTGTAAATAACAGACGATACAAAACAGGACAATGGTTTCGTCACATCCAGGAAGTTAGGTTACCAACCTTCAGATATTTCAATATTTGCATGTTCCAAGCATAACCGACCAATCTGACCAGCTTAGAAATAATGATGTGTTTGGTTGTCTCTGATCAGACACCCCAAAAGCTGAGTTGGCTACACTGATATTTTAAAATATGAAACAGTTGACAACTGACAGTTGAAAAATCATCGGACAGTTGACGAATGAAAATAAAAGTAAACACGAAAGCAATCAAAACACTTGGTTTATAATCACATTAAACCCTAAAAATTAAAACGAATACAATAATTCCTTATGAACCGTCTCAATAACCAGAACTCAGATATACATATGAAGCACTCACGAATATTCGTTTTAAAATAACATTGGATGCCAAAGTGAGTAGGATATATTTTATTTTGAAGACATTCTCATTCACCTTAAATAATTTTTAGATCGACACTTTCAAATCATAAAACATATCACACTTTTCTAGTACGCAGATATACAAGCACTACTCGGAAAACCAAGCAGGACCACAACGTATACAGTGTCAATGAGAACAAGTCGAAAATAGAAAAGTTGTGATTTATTCTGATGGTGCATGTAAAATGTGAATTGATCATTAAATTTGGCTTATGAATGGAAATCAGCATGGGAATGTTGATAAGGTTTCTACACTCACTGGCACAAAAAACCGGCCACTAAAAACTGGCCCATATTCAAAGTTTGCTTCCTCTCGAACCGCTCCTTTGAATTTAGGTTCCTTTTTTTAAAATGGAGGATAATCCCTTTTTAACGATGCCACATCAGAAATTTTTATTCAGACCCTGTAGAGTGCAACAACTATAGCAGCTGTTATCAACTGAAATCTCATTGAACCCTAATCTCTTCTGAACATTTTGTTTTTTAAACACGACATTACCTCAGTTTTTAGTGGAGATACACTGTTTTAAAGCTAGCATCTTAGACGAAGCTGTGAAAATATAACAAATAAACATCGAAACGACAGTTTTATTAGAAAACTAACAGAAACATAAAAATTTTAAAAACAATAATCACATTTCAAGGGGCTAATATCTAGCGTGGCCTTCCCGTGCCGAAATGACTTCATTCAGTCGATGTTGCATCGAATCAATGAGGTTTTTAAGGAATTCTTGTGAAATGGCATCAAATTCTTCCTGAACTGCAATTTGCAGATTATGAAGGGTGTCTGCTAAAGCAGGTCGGCGACATATGCGCCTCTTAAGTTGGTCCCAGAGATACTCAATTGGATTGAGATCAGGACTGCAAGCTGGCCAAACTATTCGTTCAATACCTACTTTTTCCAAATATTCGTTAACTACTCGTGCCACGTGCGGTCGCGCATTATCTTGCATTAATACGAAGCCGTCTCCGACAAAATAAGAGTAGGGAACAACAGCGTTTTGGAGAATATCTTTGATATGTCGATGCGCATTCAAGGCGCCGTTTTCAACCAAGATTAAAGCTGTTTTTTGTCGTATCACTTTTTTAAAATTATTTTGGTCGTTTTAAAAACTTTTCATTTTAGCGTTGAAATAATGACGTCATAGACAGAATGTTTTAAAACGAAATGCATCATTTTGAAGTCATAGTCAAATCTATGACGTAAAATTGAAAAAGTTTTAAAACATCATTGAATACGGTTCAACGACAAAAAACAGCTTAAATCTGTTCAGGCGTCCCTTGAAATTCCCGCCCATACCATCACAGAACCCCCATTGAAACTTACGCGTTCTGAAATTGTACAGTCCACAAATCTTTCATTTCAACGTCTCCAAACTCGCTCCCGACCATCAGGCGATCGCTGACAAAATCGCGACTCATCCACGAAAAGAACTTTAGTCCATTGCTCAATCCCTCAATTCAAATGTTGGCGCGCAAATTGAAGACGTGCCCGACGATAACTTGGAAGCAGCTGGGGTCCTGTGGCAGGCCTCCTTGAAGACAGGTTGTTTTCTTTAAGTCTTCGTCGGATTGTGCTCTGACTGACTTCAATTCTACGCACGGTTTGTAGAAAATTTTAATTCTGAAAAGCTGTAGTTCTTCGATTTCGTAAAGCATTCAGGACAATAAAGCGGTCGTCAATTGCAATCGTCTTCCGTTTTCTTCCGGAACCCACTCATCTGTTGAAATTTCCCGTTACCATATACCGATTCCGGGCATACTGGACTGTTGTTCGAGGTATACCAAGGGTATCGGACACATAACATTGACTTCAGCCATCCTCAATTGAGGCCACAATACGAGCAACATCCATTACAGATAAAGGCATTTTTTGATTTCAGAACCGTTGACAAGCTCTTAATGTCAATGTCAGTGTCAATCAATGTTGAACTCAAATCGGTTTCCGCGTATGACGCCCTGATTATTTACACTTAGAAATTTCTGCCTGCGAACACTTTTTCCGAGGTGTTCGCTTTAAAACAGTGTATCTCCGGTAAAAACAGAGATAATGTCGTGATTAAAAAAATAAAATGTTCAGAAATGATCAGAGTTTAATGTGATTTCAGTTGACAACAGCTGCTAGAGCTGTTGCACTCCACAGAGTGTTTCAAATTTTGGGAAAAAAACTTCCTCTCATTGTTGCACCCCGTATATGCTCCAATTCAAATCTGAGTAAAAATTTCTAACATAGCATCGTTACTGAGGAATTAATATACCATAAAAAAAAATCAAAATCAAGTTAGTGGTTCGCGAGGAAGCCAACTTTGAATTTGGGGCCAGTTTTATGTGGCCGGTTTTTTTTGCCGGTGAGCGTATGAATGACGTTAGACATCCAACTATGAACATTATGTATGGTGTGTTAAAGCTCATTGAAAGTAGGTCACCACAGGTATACCTTGTTCTGAAGCTTTCTAAAAATTAACAAATTGAAGTAGCGAAAATTTACATGCTACAACAGGTGGGTGCAATAACTTCGCAAAAGAAAGATACTTCAGTTGGACCACCTGGGTGCAACGGATCTAGGAACAATAGTGGTTGGATGCAAGAAGGAGGATTCTACGTGAAACCAAATGCAACAAATATAATTATTCTTATTTTCAACAACCATCTCGTATCTGCCTATTCCCGTTATAGATTTTTTCGAAGAAAACTACATGAAATTACTTACGTTTCCTCCGCATACGTCCCATAAATTGCAATCACTTGACCGCTATGGGCATTTCAAAATATTTTTCAGTAATGAATGTGATCAGTGGATGAAGATGAACCCGAGCATACGACTGACTATATACCATATACCATCAATAGTGCGAGACGCTTTACCGCTAGCTGAAACTCAACTTCCAGAAATATCACTGCAGGTTTCAAATACTCAGGAATATGGCCTTTGGATCGGAATATCTTTACTGAAGATATATTAGCACCTGTAGTGTTACTGATAGACCAATTGGAGCAAGTTCGGTGGAAACAGACATGTCCAGATCAAATGTCGATGAAACCGTTGGCGACACTTCCCAGCACTTCGACAGCTCCTTTCCTTCAACATTAATTCGGAAGCCTGATGCTGAAGATACTCTGCAACTACTTCCAGCATTTCCTCTGAAATCCTATACTCCAGAGCGAGTTCGTCCTTTGCCAAAGGCTGATTTCAGCAAACCGAAACGCACTACATCGGAAGAGTCATCTGAAGATGACGCTATATGCTTAATAAGCTGCGGTCCTTACTGCAGCAGTCAGATATTTTCCACTTTTACTTTGTTTCGTTGTTGGCGATTAGCATTCAATAGTTTTCGAATTTCATTGTAACGGTATTTTGTATGACTTTCACACTTTTTATACTCCTGTTACAATTGACGCTTCAAGTCTATTTACAACAAGATATTGTCAATAGTAACATTTGGTTTTTGACAGAAACAATATTCCTGGAGCTGAAGCTATGTTACGTTTTTCCAAAAGCTTGAAGTAATCCTTGGATGTTATCATTTCTACAAGTTTTTGGTTACCTACTGTTGTGAGAAAAAAATTGAAACAAAATTTTGTTACAGTTACAGTCTTCCGTACTTAAGCAAATGCAAAGTTTGAAGATCTCTACACCTCCATTTCGATATATTGAAATTGAAACACTTACTATTCACAATTCCATAGTTCATTTTTCCAAGTTCATAGACATCAAAGTTAATACTATTACAGGCAATTGAAACATCAAACAGCTCAAAATTCACAAACTTGCACGGATATTATTTCATCCACCCACAGGCCCCGCCTCTGTTGGATTTTTCTTGTTTTATTTAGTAATCGATGTATTTTATACATATATATTTTTTATTATTTTATTCGAATAATTAAACTATTATTTTAAAGAGAAACATTCTCAATTGAAAATTGAATCAATACCTGACTCTTCTGGAAATGGAAAAACCCTACGAAAAAATAGAAGTTACTTTTTTGTAATATCTAACAGAAAACAACTACTTCTTATCGTAGGGTTTTTCCATTTCCAGAGGCTCATGTATTGATTCAATTTTCAATTGAGAATGTTTCTCTTTAAAACATGAATCCCTTCCAAGAGAATTTATCTTATACGATGGAAAATAGCGACTAAATTCCAAGTTTCAGTCGCAGATGATTCCACAACTGACCTTATGAACATCCTGTTCATATTTTCAATGAAATCAATAAACTATTATTATTTTATTATTATTATTATTATATGTAAAAAGCATTTTCTTGCCGTACCGGACGAAAAATTCTTTATGAATATTGGGAACGGTCAAGATCTCCATTTATTGCTAATTCCAGCAGAACTCTAGCAGAATATTTTTCATTTTCCTATCCCTGGCTCTGCTGGTTTCCAGCATTTTGTAAGTTTTTTGAATTTATAATTTTTATTTATCATTCAGTGTTCACTCACTCATCTACCTACTTTTTGTGGCAGCTTCGTTTTTGGTGTAATTTTTGCTTCAACAACTATTTATATAATTTTAAAATAAATTCTTTCATCATTTGGATGAATATGGGTTGGGTAAATTCTACATATAAGTCTCTTGAGAAAAGCCAAGCGAGTACTGAGTTGCGACAATACCGAAAGGAATGTCAATTCTAAGTTTAAACTTAAGTCTGAGATAAATTGTAGCTCTCCAGCGTCTCCCTTCTTCTTCTTGAATGCCAAATTCAACAAAAGTTTCAACAATTTCATTGTCATCAAAATAAAATTCCAAACCCACCGAATTATCATTCAATAATAATAGATTGAAATTTCGAACCAGAAGCTTATGAGTTGCATCATTCTGAAATGCGCTTTCTATGGGAAGAAGAAAACGTTTTGTAACAGTCTCTTATATGGAGAAAAATGCGTATTCTTTGCCTTATTCATGACTAATGATTCAACTTAAATGGTGTGAGTATGTACCCAGGCCCATTCCATTGTTAAGAAAGATGACTGATAAGTACTTTATTCGACATCTGTATTAAGATCAATTCCAAAAGATGATTCATTATAACGTGTTTGTGGTTTACAAAATAATGTGGAAGGTCAATGATCGTCTCGCAGTTTTGTTTACACTACTAACAGTTATAAACGCTCTTTCAATGCAGTATAAAGTGGTATGCATGTTATTGAATGAATTACCATTATAGTTGGTTCTGAACTTCTGTGTGGCCCATTTAAAATAAAATTACTCCTAAAATTTCTGATAGATAATCAGAAAAGTACTAACAACGGATTACGACTTCTATTCGAATCGATTTGCTACTATCAAGGTTGTAAATATAATCAATAGACAAGCAATAGTTCATCTTTGGAAAATATTTTAAATGTCAAAAATAGATCGAACACACTGTATATTGAAATTTTTTGTTAGAATTCAGTACGTGGGTAACCTTGCTACATTTTACAATTCAGTACATGAAACACAATTGTGCTATAAACAGAAAACAAGAGTTTTCAAAAAGGCCACTGATAGTTCGATCTGGTAGTCGAAGTTCTACCGTGTCCATAGCTAGTGAGAGAAATGGGGGGAATTTGGAAGATTATATTTTATAAAGATGGAAAATGTTCCCAAAATGTATATGGGAGTATGTATTGTAAGAAGTTTTTTTAGAATAATGTGTTCATTGATCCATTATTTCATTAATTCATGACTTCATTTCAATCGTACAAAGTTATATAAATGTTGTTTTTATATTGTTTCCAAAGTGTTTTAAATCTATAAAAGATCAGTATCCACCTAGTTAGTAGTGAACAAACCCCAATATACGACAATTTACCAAAGAAATCATGTGTAAGTCTTCGGTCTGCACCAGACTGAAAATAGAGCAGTAGAGAGTCTATTAACATTCTTATCAACAAACGGGCTTGGAATCGCACGTTAAATGGCAAGTGACTCATGTTTTCGTTCTAGGGCAACAAGCATTACTAAATGTCTAAAATCTAAAGAAGGTATATTGCAAACACTTATTTCATCTGACTGATTACTGATGATGATCGCAAAGTACCATTATTATAGTCCTCGGACCCGATAACTATGAAAAATAAAATTATTTCCTAACCATTGAGATTTCGTATATCTGTTCATTATGTCAAGTCGTACAAGTATTTCTTTGAGGCAATTATCGGTACTACAAATTTACTGAGTTAATGCGACAAAAAAATGAATGTCCTAAACGTATTATTTTTTTTATCGAATGTTTTCTTAAATAAGAAGAGAAAACCATTTTGTCGGACAGACATATCAGGTATTTAGGCGCGTCCGACACCCCGAACCTGGAAAAGTTATGACGTCATAACATTTTTCACCTCACAGCTGATTTTTTCAGAATCTTTCATAAAAAATGCAGAAAATTCGGTAGTAACATTTTCCGATAAAATTTTTGGGTTATTCTAGTTTTCGAACTCCTTGAAATCAAGGGTTTCGTACATCCCCTAAATTTACTACCTCACATGCAATTTCGATTTTGTTTTCTGCCTGTTGAACTATATGGCCGACAAAAAATATTGGGGATTTCTGAAAAAAAAAAAAAAAACCCACATCATATTGAAAGTGTATTCCATTCATTACACATATCAAAAATGGAATAAGTAAATGGATGTACGTTCATTGAAATGAATTATTTCATAAATGACCAACATCGTAGTAGTAGTATTAGTTCTTTGGGGAGGCCGCAACCGCAGCCAGGCAAGTAGATATCTACTTTCATCCTCCTAGTCTTCCTTTTCCAACCTTTGTGACCTCCTAATGAAGGTTAGGATGAACAGTCCCTTGACGAGAACCATCGATTATATTATCGGGGGTAATACCACGAGTGGTCGCAATACCATCTATAGTGATTCTGCCAGAAATCAACCAGATGAAATTGCTTGGTAACACCACAAGACTTGCCTGTCTTGCAATAAGGATGGCACCTACCAGGGCGCTGGAGACGCTCATAGGAATGCCCCACTTGTACCTTCTTATCGAACATGAGGCACGCAAAGCCGTAGCTCGCCTAAGAAGTTCTAACCAATGGCTGAGCGAGGGAATGTATGGAAATTATCGATTATGGAATCAGACGGTAAGGGATCGTCCCCTTCTTGAAATGCCGGGTGACAGTTCGTTACCTGCCATACCATTCAGTAAAAGGCCGCAGTCAGTCATTCCCAAAAGAGAGGACTGGGAGCGGCTCGGGCACCGCCTGATTCCCACTAAGGAGATCTTCTGGTACACAGATGGCTCCAGGATGGGTGAGTCAGCCGGCGTATACGGGCAATCTCCGAAAACGGAACTCTGTTACGCTCTAGGAACTTTTGCTACTGTATTTCAGGCAGAAATGTTTGCTATACTCGCCTGTGTAAGAAAAAATCTCAACGGAGGCTACCGCGGCCAGCAAATCACGATATGCACCTACAGCCAAGCGGCGATCAAGGCTCGAGCATCATATAGAGTCACTTCGTTGCTAGTGTCTGAATTCATCGATGATCTGCAAAGGCTATCTGCCGTCAATAAAGTAAAGCTACTTTGGGTCCCTGGTCATACCGGAGTACCTGTAAACGAACAGGATGATTATTTGGCCAGACAAGGAAATAAAATTCCAGGATACATGGAAAGATGCACCGGGCATGATGCAATTGAAAATCCATATTGTGGGCCCTTCTACTGAAATGACCAAGACTCTGCTCACACTGAGCAGAAAGGAAATCAGATTAGTGACAGGACTCCTGACGGGATACTGCCATCTTAACAAGCACCTCAACATTTTATGTATCACGGATAATACCGGATAATACCGAATGCAGGTGGTGCTTGGAGGATGAGGAGTCAGCCACCTATATCCTCACGGAATGCCCGGCAGTGGCAGCAATATGGGAAGCACACTTCGGGAACATCGTACTGAACCCGGAGAGTGTGAGGGAGGTATCGGTTAGAAGGCTGGCATTTTTTGCTCGCGAGATAGACTTCCTTCAAAATTGAACCCTTTCCCAGCAGTGGTGGGTGCATAACGGGCCCAATTGAGATGCCTACATGCTTATGGCTCCGTCCGTCCACATACCTTATTCTGTCTATCTATCTATCTAACACCTCGAGTCCTTTAGGTCGAGTAATGTTACCTCAAAGCAATTTTATCGAGTTTAGGGTTTCTGACAGAATTATCGATAGCTCTTTAGCTACTAGGAACAGCGTATTATCGAGGCATACGTCCCTTATTGGTCCTAATATTGTAGGAAAGGAGGTTTTCATACGGCGAGTGAAATTATCAATTACAAAAGGAAATTTTTAAACCACATCGGCTAGTATCGGCATACTTTCTACAGACCTATTATGCTCAACGCCAGACTATATCGAATCAATTACTTCAATATTTTTATTCTACCTATGTTCCGTGCGCGGTGGGAACTACTGTAATACATACAATATCACATATACGTAAAACACACATTTGAATAAAATATCAAAGCTGTGGCTCGCACTGATATATTTTTAGCGTAGGGTAGGATGGGGTTCCAAACCGCCCCACAATTTGACATCAGATTGCCATTAACCCTTAACACGTCAAGAAGTCGTCCAGACTGCACTTGCAGATGTTGTGCAGGTTCCCTTGAGTTTTAACTGGTGCATGTTTATTTGATTCATATATACCTCACTTTATTTATCACGTGATATGTGGAATATTCTTGGTAATTGTTTAAATTAATAATATTTTGCTTTACATGGTTTCCCATATTCTGAATAATTTTATTGTTTAAAAAATTGTTAAATTCGTTATTTCCCTCAGAAGTCTTCGAGAGACTTGGGCGGGCTAAGGAAGACGCAGCCCTTACCTTTCAACGTGTGTTGCTATGCACGAAATAAAGTTCTACTACTACTTCTACTACTATCTACTAGATCGGTGACCCAGCTGGGGATCGAACCCACGACCCTACGCTTGAAGTGGCGAATGCTCTACCAGCCGATCACTACGGCCCATATTGCACCATAATTATCAATCAACTCTGCTCTGCTCACAATTTCACATGTAATAATAATTATGATACCTGATTAGGTATTGAACGGTGTAATAATTTGCGCGTTTCCATGCTTTATAGATTTATTTAAAAAAAATCACTTTTTTGTCAGAATATTAATTCACCCCAATATTTTTTTCCGACAATTACTTCAGTGATCAGGAAATGAGACATGTTATAAGCTCTTTGTCCGACTGGAGTTACTAAATTTAGGGGTTGCCCAAACCCTTGACTTTAGGGAGCCCGAGAACTAGAATGCCCCAAAAATTTTCTCAGACAATGTTACCACTAGATGTTTCGCATTTTTATTGAACAATTCTGAAAAAATCTGCTCTGAGGTGTTAAATTTGATGACGTCATAAGTTGCCATGTTCGGGGAGTCGGACACGTCTAAATACCCAATATGTTTGTCCGACAAAATGTCTTTTTTATATATGAAACAACTTCCGATTTTAGGTCAATTTTTTTTTCTCGCATTAAATCTGTGAGTTTGAGGGACTTCAAAAAAAAGGCGCCGCAATGGTATACTTTTACAAAAATAACGTGTGGCCAAGTCATGTGGTAATTTTTTCCATCAGCTGCGTTAGACTATTGATGCTGTTGAAAAAATACCTCTCCATAACTTAAAAAATTGCTCATTTAGTGTAGCTTTCAAAATGTTTCAATTTTCTGTTTCAGTTTTAAAACAAAGATATTGCTATGGTCGGTCCATTGACAGTTTATTTTTGCAAGCTTTTGCTTTGTTCGTATTCCTGTCTGTCTTTCCTGTCCAAACAATATATTTTCGACTGAACTGTAGTTTTGCACACGCATTAAGAACCGATGACAATACAATAATTTAAAAAATTGTACCCCTTTGCAACCCCTCCTTTTCGGGAAGACTCATGAAAACTCACGAAAAGAAAATTGTAAAAATCCAAATAAATGAACAAATGTTAATGTTACTACAAAATGAAATAAATGTAGAAAATATTAAAAAAAGCTTTTTTTATGAATTATTGAAATGAGAAGTGAAAAATAGTTATTCAATCAGCTAGTGTATTATTGAAGGCGATTAATGATCTAGATATTTTAACGCTTAACATCTGAATTCGTTTATGTTTGGTTGCCTATACAACAATCATGCATTCATAGAGAAATCGACCATTCATTACAAATTGACCATTAATAGTGGTGATTATTATTTCGAAATCATCCATTATTAAAAAATCGTTTATTGATAGGGGTCATTAATGGTCAATTTCATGTGCATTGAAGAACAATAAACAAACATGTACGAGGTAGGCGGAAATAATATTTAGGGCCAGTGTTTTCAGTTCCAGTTAAACTCCAGATTAATTAATTAATGGTTAGAATGTGATCCTTCGAACATCATTCAAACAATGTCATTTACCACCTAAACTATTAGTTAGTTATCTGGAGTTTAACTGAAACTGAAAAAACTGGCCCTCAGTAATAAATGAAAAACAAAAAACATAAAAATTGAAAACTGAATGCTCGAAACGTCGTAACACTTGACATGAAGCCTCAAGTGTTATATTTAAATTTTCATAAACTATCTTCATAATTGATTATTATCTTTCACAGTTTATTTCAAAAGTTTATAAATTACTTTTAAAAATAATTTCTACGTTTATTTTATCTTTATAGTTCAAGAGTTAGAACAGCTGAGTGGGGGTCTCATCATATATTATTTGGATGAATTGCGTTCTGGGCTACGACAAAGTACTTTGTTTTTATTTATTCCACAATATAATACGAGCAGGCGTGGCATTTCTGAAATAGACTTTCAGAGGACGTGGGCGGTAGCCATTTATATTCTTTCCCAAACGAAATATCTAGTTTTTATTGCACTCAATGATATTTATTATCTGTTGCAGTTTGTCAACTCCATGCTTCTCCTCTTTATCAACTGACCGCATTTTTTTCAGAGATTTCATGAACATGGTGTTTAAGGAATGATGGATACCTTGCTAATGTTGTATGGAGTAGAGTAGTGGGATACCTGATTTTAAATCCGATATGAAACATTTTAAAGTTTAAACAACTGATCAAAAACACATTTTCATAGTTATATCTCACGTTATATTCTAGAAACAGCGTGGAATATTTGGGAACCTTCAACGAATTCCAAAGAAACACCTAGTAACACTATTCTTGTTCTAGTACCTTATGAGGAATTTTCTTTTTGTAGTCTTGAGTGTATGGGTGTTCTGGAAATTTATGGTAGTTAATTGTCATTTATCGACATCAGATGTCGAAAGGCCATCGACCGAGGTTCTTCAGCTAGTGTGTTTTCTTGGTAATAGGGTTTGTTACTAGCTCCATACGTCACATTGAGAGTAGCACTGGTAATTGGGACGCAACAGTGAATTGTGCACGACTAACACCCGTCTGGCTACAAATTCCAACAATACAATCTGTTGAATTGAAATTTCTGCTCCGTCTGCGGTTCGAACCCGAGACCCTTAGCCCAAAAGACGGACGCTCTTCCACTGCGCCGTGACCCAATATATTGAAGTGTTTTCAAAACTGTTTGTGAGTACAGTGTAGCCGAACTGAATTTTTGTCCTGAGAAAATGAAGGCACTGATTTAGTATAAGTAGCATATCACTTATTTGAACACATGAAAGCGCAGGATTTGATAACAGCGATGGAATAAGTGATACTGAAGAAAGAGGAGTAGAGCAGATATCTGGTTTTTGCTAGTGATACATTAGCAAACAATTACGACGTCACACATACTTCATATTTTAAAAGAACAAAAAGAAAAAATGAAACAAGAACAAGTGGAGCAAGTAGCAAAAATCAAACAAGAACAAGAGGAAAAATAAGCTGAAAAAAACAGGAACAAGTAGAGCTTCTCCAACAATTCGAAATGGGAAGAAAACAAGAACAAAAAGAACTGGAAATCAAGAGGAAATAATAACAAGTAGAGTTAGTGCAGCAATTGCAACATGGTGGACTTCAGTCATAGCCAAAATGAAATCAATGAAATAGTACAGGAAGTCAAAGGAGATGTCCAGGAAATTGAAGAAGGCCAGGAGGTCATTGGTGAAGTTCAAGAAGTCATAGACGGAGTCCAGGGAGTGATCAAAAGGGTCCAATATATTGAAAATGATCACCAAGTGGAAAGAGAGGCGGGCAGGAAATTCAACGAAGAAGTGGATACGATCAATGACAGGCTGGATATAATGCATGTTCCACATAAGACACTCTGAGGAAAACTTCCCTAATAGTGAAAGGCTATTTTCACTGACATCTTCAAGGCCTACACTAGTGAAAGTTTTGAAGCCTTCAACATTTGATGATAGTCTTTGTGGGCTTTGTATCGGAGTCAAATCGAAACGCAGACGGTTGGTCCTAGGGGAAAATGGCCATTTCACTAGTCCTATGAGGCCAAGCATTAGAAATCCTTAAAAAAAGCCCCGAGAGCTCGCAGAGGGAATATTCCAGAATCGTTGAGGCTTTGGGGATAAGATATGGGCAGCACTATATCAAACAAGTGTATCAGAGCCAACTAAAGAGTCGACACGAAAAATCCAACGAAATCCAGAGCCGACGTTGAGCGACTCATTAATTTGGCCTACCTGTAAGCAAATATTTAATAGAACAAATTAGAGTGTAGACCTCCATCGTTGGCTTGAGATCAGTATCTTCGACCAACCAGGACATTTTCAAACCATGCTGAAGGAAGTTAGATGGAACAAATATTCTTTTATGCACTAGTGGGCGGTCAAGTACTCTTTCCCGCCTGGTTTTACAGGAGTGAAGTGATACTTTAGCGTTCGCGGGCCCATTATTGCCCGCAGACCGTAAAGTTGGTATTGTTCTCAAATTGCCCATATTTACACGTCAATTCAAGACCTACCAAGAAACAATCAATTCAGTTCAATGTAGAAATACTCATTTAACAACATTTATTCTTAATCTAATTTTTTTAAATTCCTGCTTTAGATTTAAACAGTAATAATAAGAAATGAAAGTATTTTACAACTATTAAATTTCAATTAATCAGTTTCTTTCACAGGTATCGATCCGGCACTTTTGATTATTGAAGTTATACCTACCGTATGAAACGTATAGCTCATTAAAATTCAAGTCAATATTTGTGATTCGTGCTCTATCTACCACTAGTTCATAAAATTTTGTATGTATCACGTGTGTAAAATGCTTTTATGGCCTTCAGCGTGTAATGGTCTTCGGCTGACGCCATCGGGCCATTATTCACGCCTCAGGCCATAAACGACTACTTCACGCCCTTGATACATAAATAACTATTACGAGAGAGGCGCTATTGAATGGATTATTTGTCAGCACTGAGAAAACGTATGACTACTGGAGAAAATAGAAAGGGAGACCGCTACAACAGCTGAGGAAAAATTGGGCATCAACAAAGGAGCTGCTGGGTGAGACCAAGATTCGATAGTCCTAGGAGAGGAAATTCATGGTTGACATGCAACGAAGCAAGACCAAATTTTTCGAGTTACAGATGAGAACAACATGGGAATTTAACCAAAGCTTCACAAGGTCGTTCACAAGAAGCTAAAATGAAACAAGAACAAGAAGTACAAGCAAGGGGTGGAAACACCTCCCAATGCAGTAAATTCCAAAGCTTTGCCGTTCGCTAGAAGAACGAGCCTTGAGAAAGAGATGTTCGACATGCTTCCAAAGTAAGGACGAAGGAATTTGAAGACTGAGCTCGACAGGTCAGTCTCGATGGGACCGCTAACGGTAGAAAGATTGATGATGTTTCAGAACAGCATCGCACATGAAAATATCTTTAAAACAGACAGATCAACAAGCTTTCTGTGGAGTTCCAGAGATGTGAGCGAGATTGTAAGCGCAGCATCACCGACGACACGAATAGTTCTTTTTAGGACAGAATCTAAAAGTTTCAGTACGTGTTCAAGGACTGCACTCCATATAATATGTAAACAGTATTTTAGAATTGGTCGGATCTGTTCCTTATTAATCATAATCAACTGACGAGAAATAAAACACATCTTGGCACGAAACAGAGCACCAAGTTTTTAAAGGCACTTTTGGCAATGGACCTTTCATATAATATATACCATCGAAATGGAGGACTTCATTGGTATGGATGCTCCTGATATAATTATGTTGTGAAACATGTTTGGGTTTTATCTGCATTGGATTCTACCAAGATTTTAGATACCCACCCAAGAACTTTTGCTAGGTCTGTATCTAAATCATTCACACTCCTTCCTTTTCTCTTCTAGTTTTACTTTGAAAGAGAAAGCTATGTACTGGGTAGACATTTCATTAACTCGATGTTGATGGCTTTTCTCATGATCTTCGAAAACAGATAGCAGTTCGATAATTCTGTAGTTGAAAGGTAGGATATTTTTCCCTCCTTTGGGGATTTGTTGTGCTATTCCAATTTTCTAGTAGAATAGAATTTGCAGCAAATCTCTTGGCAAAAATATTGGCATTTTCCTGGTTATTCGTGGCTAGTTCTTCCTTTGTTAGGGGTAGAAATGAGCTGGATGTGAAGTTTTTTCCGACAGCTTTGGCAAAAGATCAAAAGGAGCGGAACCCGTTAGGACACGCGACAAGTTTTGAACGTGACTTGGCATTGTGGGACTTTCGAGGATTCGATTGTATCCGTACTCTTGTTTCTAGTTTCAACATATTCTGATCTCATCTCAGAAGGCTCTGATTTTTGTACCGTCATGCTGAACCAGGGTTTTTCTTGACGTGATTGGTATATACGTTTGCATCACCAGAAATATGATTTCAAAAATTGTCTCGGCGCATTGTGTTGGATCTCCATAATATAAACACACTCTTCTTCATGAAAATACTAGGAAAAGGGTGGAAATGAGGTTGTGATCGGAGTTCCCAAGTGGAACAGACACTTCTATACTATATGGCAGGATTGGTGGCGAGGAAAAGATTGAGGAGATTGAGGAATGCTTGTGGGTTGCCAGACCAGATATTTTAGTCCATACGTGAAAAAACCTTAGCTTGACGACCTGATTTGTCTTTGGACCATTTGATCCAGGCCGCGCACACAAATCTGTGAAGCCGATAAGAAGGATCGTGGTTTTGGAAAAGGCTACGGGACAAACCGCACCAATCAATGGAGAAACGCTCAAAATCTTTCAGATCGGTCTTATCATCATGATGGTTGCGAAATAAATATACAAATGTGTATGGAGGAGAACAACTTCATCTTGATTATTAGAAATTATATTTTGAACATTGGCAATGAAGTAATCTTCCTGAGCAATCACAGAAAAATAATCCAGACGATAGAGATCCATATTCTGAGAAACTCTAGACCCATCAAAATGGCCTGACTGGAGGGAGAGAATAGAGATATGAGCATTGGAACATTCACAACAACGAATAGTGCAAAGAAATGATGCAAGTTACCACCATACGAGTCCGGAGAACTTGATTCATGGACTGAAGTGAAAAAGAGCCATAATGAATTACAGTCGAGGGGGAAGTAACTAGCCATTTTTTGTACACCTAATGAAAATAATGCAGTAATTAACTCTAATGAAAAATAATTACCATTAATGATGTAATATTATTCATCGGAAAATCACTGATTAAAATCCGCGTCTGCTCAGCAATCACCGAGGCGATCACTTACCGATTGTCAGACGGCATAAATTTGCCAACTTTGAACCGAAAAAAATCATATCATGGATCCCCAGAAACATAGATTTCTATTTTAAGTTGAATATGAAATGATTAATGAAGTAATGAAAATGTTATGATGTACACCTAATGAAAGAGTTACTTCCCCCTCGATTACAGTCGAGATACTGGAGAATAATTAAGGACATGTGGCCTATGTTCTTGAACCCAAATTTGAAGTCAACTCAAAACTAGAAGTCGAGGAAAAATGGCGCAATATATTTCTGGTGAACTTCTTGGAATACATCCAGCTTCTGCAGGCAACGCCTTTAAATCTCCAGTAACAAAATGAAGAAGAGATTTGACAGAAACACTCTGAGGACCATATTCGAGCAAGTTGATGACGTTTGGCTCTACCAACCCCAGACAAAGGACTATTCCTCGAGCTACAGAGAAATTGGACAGCCCCGTGAGTCGTCATGAAACAAGATCAACGAATTGGTATACCGCATACCGCAAGGAGCAATGTCAAGGTTGCTTACGTGGTGGGGTCCGTGGAATCCGAGGCAAAGATCCCCCAAATTGTTTCCAGAGGGATAACCAAAATGGTGATGGTTTTATCCGGGAAGGAATGACTCTGATAGAAACATCGTGACTGGTGGAAATTATATTTCAAATGATAAGTGGCAGCGGGATACCTGATTGATATTCATAGTAAAAATCATTGTACGCTACTGTTTTTCCCTAAGTTTCATATTTTTTCAGAATAAATGATCAAAAATATAACTTTCTTATAATGGTGTGAATTTTAAATAGATGAACTTTGTCAAATCAGTCTTTGGCGTAGAAATGGTGGTTATGCACCATCAAAATTCAGAAAGTACTGTGAATCAACTTTTTTTCAGGTACTCCATAATTCTATTTAATTTTATGCACAAATGTATTGTTAACCCTAGAAAGCTATCGCTCGTAAAATTTACGATGGGTGGATTGAAATTGTTGGAAATCTTCTATGTTGTTCGGGTGACGCTTTAGTCCTTCAACGACTTTTCCTGAGTAGGTGTCTGGAACTAGTAGACGGCGGAAGGTGTTTGTGCACTTTGAATTATTAGGTGAAATAGTAAAATTCACTACGCGATAGCATTTACGTGAGTTTTTAAAAATTTTATTCATAATTATATCCATTGTATAGGAATAAATTGCCTTTCCAGGTTCCGCTCATCCAATGAAATGGCGTATTCCTACGGGAGAACACGTCCCTTGAAGAAAACAGAACCGAAAATCTCATATGAAGATGATGCCTTATCGGGTGATTCAGCTGGTGAAACAGAACATCATTGTGAAAATGAAGAGAACCATGAAGACACGGATAGTGAATGGGAAGAAAACTGCCTTGTTGAAGATACCATTCTTATGGAAAATGGATCCCGGTGAAATTCGATGAATTGTTGATATGATGTAGTTCAAGTCAAGCTGATCAAAAGTGCCCATGGGCCCAACTTAATCCTATGGCTAGTTTTCGAGATACAGGGCGTCAAAGTTGGTAAGTGGCCATTTCTTTAAAGTAGTATTGCTTTTAGGAAAACATCTAAATTAAAAATGAATTTCGCGACAGATATTGCTTACCCATAAAGCAATACTTCTAGACTGGTTTTTTATAAAAAATATTGTTGGATACAGGGTGAGTCCAGCATTATTCGAAATGAAATTGTCAAACAACCCTACGAAGTGAAGATGTGACCAAACCAAGTATCACACTGATATGCTCATCATTTGAATATGTCAAAATTGATAAATTCAACATTTTGTACAGGGTGAGTCAAGATGTGATAGTTTTTATGGTGACATTTTGTATATTTTTATTTTATATTTTGAGCTTTAGGGATACTTGACCACCAACCATTCAACAAATTTCTTGAACAAAATTGATAAACAGTATGGTACATACACTAGGTGATGACAAAAATTGCGAAAAGGAGATTTTTTCGTAACTCATCCTGTAATTGATTTGCTGAATTTTTGATATGATGAATTTCAAGTCAAGCTGATCAATAGTGTTCATGAGCCCAACCTTGAAAAATAAACAGTTTTTTCTCTACCAGGTGTTGAAGGTTTATAGATAAGACTAACTCAGTTATCCACATATTCCACCAAGCTTATAATCATATTTTTTGTTTTCAATTCTCACTTCAAGAGTTTGGTAAAGGATGTTCATTATGTACAGGGTGAATCATTTTTAATAACCAATGTTGAAATAACGACGAAAACCAGACACCATTATTGAACTGATCCATCTAAAATAATATTCTGTGATAGTTACTTACCGACTGACCCTTCGATTATTACCAATTGAAAAAAGTTGTACAAAGAATATTAAAAATCTGATATATTTTAAGTATTTGTACTGATATTTCAATTCAGGAAAATTTGAGAAAAAAGAAAATACTAATATAACATACATTTATAATAACATTTCAATTCCAAAGAAAACATCGAATATTTGAAAGAAAAATAGAATAGGAAACACTGAATATACAAAAAGAATGAAAATAACAATAAGCAAAGTAGACCTGAAGCAGGGAGATCAATTGTTGGATCCAAACTGTTTAAATATGACAAAATTAATTAGATATTAATGAGCTCCGGTAGGTTGTATTGATTAACTTGCTGACGTCTATTAGCAGCATCATATATAACATCTGTGAGTCTAGTAGAGGGGTAGCGAATATTTTGCCAATGTCGAGCATATCCCATGAACCACAAAACGCTGCACCTAGACTACGAGCTCCAGACTTGCAAGTACAATAATACCCTTGAATTTTTTTATCGTCATCATCTTCTTCTGCATCGTCGAATTCATCAATGTTATGCGGGCGATACGAAACTCCGAAAGTTCTCTTAGATAATCTAATGTTAAAATGGGAAAATCTGGCACTTGTTGGGAATTCAAACAGACCTACCTTTGAGCATTCCTTGTGTTCAAATTTTCAATTTCCACCAACTCTTGAAGAACGTTAGGTTCTCTCGCTTTCTCCAATAATAAACGTGCCAGCGCGGCATCAGCTCCTTCCATGTGAATTGGCGGATGATATCTGTTAATTATAGATCCTGCAATTCTGTAGAAATCTCCAAGATGAGGAAGATGAGTAATCTGCATGGACTGTTGGAATAATTTGAATATAGATTTCAGATGGCCGTTTCTCATTTCTACAACCCATCTTGATTTTGTTACTAGACGAGAATCGTTGGCATCCTCCGTTGAAAGTTGATGTTGCCCTCGTTGAAGACCCACTTGCATTTTCCATTAAATACCCAAACGATACAGCGATTCTGTCGCATCTCGATAACCCCTGTTAACCAAAATAATATCACCCTCCCGGAACCACCCTCTCATTCTGTCAGCATCTCTTTCGAACTCATTCACAAGTATTGCAGCATCGTTGTTTCGGTTATCGGAAACATATGGTCCCTGAATATCAAGTATGTAGCCATTTGGTGCCACAATCAGAATTGGTTTTAGTAAGTGTCGTCCTTTGTGGATGCAAAACGATTGTCGAAGAGAACGAAAATTCGTGCTCTTTGGAATGAAGCACTAGGTAGCATCAATGCATGCAATGACTCTGGGAATATTCGGTTCTGGATTATACAGCACGTTAGCAAACTCAGTAACATGTGTATCAATTTAATTTTGTCTTGTAATTGCATCGAGTCCAATGTTTGAGGGAACAAATCGTTGCATCAAGGATTGTCTCACATTGGTAACAGCTAAACTTGTTGCCTGTCTACTCGGATATTGAAACATAACTTTCAAAAATTCGTCTGACAGTCCTTTTTGGTTGTATACCTGTAGCCACCTGGTCGAGTGATTCTATCGCAGTAAGAGAACATTTCTCGGAATTGCTGTTTATTTACAGGCGAGAAAGATTCGAATTCATGATCTGTAAAACTGCTTTCGTCTTGTAACCTCGTGAGACCATTGGCAACATTACGAAGTCCTTGTAAGAATATTTGCAGTTGCGGACCTTTTATGACGTAAGGCCTATTGATGAAACGCAATCCAAGTGTAAGGGGCTGTAAAATGAATCCATGATCGTCCAAATGCTGTCTACATGACCTGACGCTCTCGGGAATGTAGATGTCTCTTGAAAAAAACACATTTGCTCTGCATTCGGTAGATATTCGAATAATATTTGCAGCAGCATTGCAAATCAGACATGTTCCATTACGAGTTTGTGTCAAAACATTGAGCTTCAAACATGTTGTATCTTGTTGTATTGCAATAAGTTCATTCTGAATAGATCGATCACAAGCATAATCTGGTTGAATCATTTACCTCAGCTGAAGGTCTTCCAAGTTCATCTCGTCTTCGAATAGCCACTTCTGTTTTGAAAACATTATCTTCTTCACCTATTCGGATCATTTGTTGTGGAGCTAATCGTCTATCGCAAACAAAACAAGATATAATGTTTCTGAAAGCTATTGAGTTCACGGATCAGATAACAATACAATATTCAATTGAAATGTCGTTCGAATGCAGAAATTAATGAATGAATACACTTTTCAATATCTGTCAACTTGACAATAGAATATTCAATTGAAATGTCGTTCGAATGCAGAAATTAATGAATGAATACACTTTTCAATATCTGTCAACTTGACAATAGAATTTTTTAATAAAATTCCATATTCATAGCCACCTTGCATTTTTGTAATAACCCGTATTGACCAAAGGAGGGGTTTTGAATTTGCGTTATTTGCTGTACCCACCATTGTAATTCAAATTATGGAAACATGTTTAAAGATCTACAGAAAATATTTCATATTTAGGTTTAAAGTGGAATTTCTCTAACTCGCAAGAATCAATGGCGTTCAAGATGTCATTCCCATAAAATCGATGAATTAATTCAAAATTGCTAGTACTGAAATTCGACATATATTCTTTCACTATTTTAGTAGGTATTATTTATGAGCTTATCCTCTAATTGCCATAAAAATAAGATATTGTTCAATGACACACTTTTATTATATCTGAAATAGTAATGGCGTAGTGAAATTTAACAACTTGCAGAAAAAACCTCTATACCATGAAATTGATACAACATGTTGAGAATCATATAAATAATTAAGAGATTATTACTGAAATCCATTTCAAATGATTCAATATATGTACTTTTTCTTCGGAAATCGAAGTTTTCATAGTTGTCATAGCCTTAAGTGGATCACTTGCAACACTGAAAAAAGATTGTCAGAAGTTATTCTCGTATTGTTGGTTTCCTCTATTATTACTATTCCATGGGTATTTTCCCGGACGTTGCTAATATTATTATTAATAATAAAACTCCCTCATGAACACTCGTAGAGCGTACCCTGATCTGGCAGAGGACGATTATTATGATTATTTTAGCCGTGGCGCTCCGGGACAACTTACTGATTTTTGATGGCTTATTCACTTTTCAGCTGAAGGAAAACCTGGAAAACCTACAGCTCCAGTAGCTCCACCTCGGGTGGTCGGCACTCCAAGCTAGCACTACACGGAATTGGCATCTAGACAACTCACAATACACTCGATTTCCAACGAGGCATGTGGTCGTCTATCGATAGTTTCGTTGCGATAATATGAAAAATACACTTTTCCCACCACTTTGTTGGGAGTCTGAAGACCCACAGTACCACCCCACCCTCTCACCCTCTCTCTCTCCCTCTCTCTCTTTCTCTTCTCTTTTCCTCTTGCTCTCGCTCTCTCTTATATTTTTTTTGTTTTTGAACTGAACAACCCAGCATTCGAATTCTTTACCGAGATATTTGTTCCCTGAGAAATGAAATGTTCAATAAATAAAAATCAATAAGATATTTTTTGCTTCACACGATGTTCCCTGGACGTAACAGAAATTTTCCTTTTGTGAGAAGCTGGAAATGAAAAATTTAAAAATATTTTAATATAAATGAAACGAATCGACAAATATAGATCAAAGTGTTTGAAACGGTACCCTTCAACACCTTGTAGAAAAAAAAACAACTGTTTATTTTTCAAGGTTGGGCCCATGAACACTATTGATCAGCTTGACTGGAACTTCATCATATCAAAAATTCAGCAAATCAATTACAGGATGAGTTATAAAAAAATCTCCTTTTCGCTTTGTTTGTCATCACCTAGTGTTTGTCTCATACTGTTTATCAGTTTTGTTCAAGAAATATGTTGAATGGTTGATGGTCAAGTATCCCTAAAGCTCAAAATATAAAATAAAAATATACAAAATGTCACCATAAAAACTGTCACATCTTGACTCACCCTGTACAAAATGTTGAATTTATCAATTTTGACATATTCAAATGATGAGCATATCAGTGTGATACTTGGTTTGGTCACATCTTCACTTCGTAGGGTTGATTGAGAATTTCATTTTGAATAATGCTTAACTCACCCTGTATCCAACAATTTTTTTTTTCAAAAACCAGTCTAGAAGTATTGCTGTATGGGTGAGCAATATCTGTCCCAAAATACATTTTCATTTTAGATGTTTTCCTGAAAGCAATACTACTTTAAAGAAATGGCCACTTACCAACTTTGACGCCCATGGACACTTTTGATCAGCTTGACTTCAACTACATCATATCAAAAATTCATCGAATTTCACCGGGACCCATTTTCTATAAGAATGGTGCGGTGTTCTTTGTCACATTTCGACCAAGAGGATGACACATCACAAAATGTTGAGGACGAAAATGATTTGATACAAAATATGATTGAAGATATACCGCTCTCTGAACTCATGAACACAAATCCAAATATTGTAGTTTTACCGCGACTCCATCTAAAAGGTAAAAAAAGACATGGATTCGTCGTGTTGGAAGGTATTCATCCAAAAATGTTGTGCATATCAGAGCCAGTCCAAGTGATAATTGTGCAAATGCCGAGAATGAGCTTGATGTTTTCTTTGAAGATATAATAATAGACCTGATAGTTGAGCATACTAATCAAATGATACCACAAAAGGCAAGAAAGAAAATCAGAACTCGGCAACAATAACAAAAACCAACAAAAATTAAGTAATGGCCTTATTAGGATTACTTTTCTTTTCAGCATCTATGAAAAATAACCACTTGAATCCCCTCCTCATGTTCGATCCAAACATATCAGGAAATATTTATAGATCTGTCATGAGTGAAGAACGATTCAATTTATTCTTGAACTTTCTACGGTTTGTCGATCAAACCACAGGGCCTAAACGGAAAGGGTCAGATTCTTTTGTTCCAATAAGAGAAACATGGAATCGATTTATATTGAACTACAATAGAAATTATAAACCTGGGTCTTTTCTGACTATAAGTAGATGAAGAACTATTGGGGTTCCGTGAAAGATGTCCTTTTAAGATGTATGTGCATAAGAAGCCGGCGAAATATGTACTCAAAATAGTAATGGTTTGTGTTTCTAGAACGAAGTATATCATTGATGAAGCTCCTTACTTAGGAAAATCTACGAACACTGATGGTGATCCCCTTAGTACCTATTATGTGAAAGAACCGACTGAAACAGTCCACGGGTCGTTTTTGGATTTGAAACATCGCAAACCCAAAACCTCTATGTTCGGCTTCTACAAAGATCTAATGCCAAAAAATGACAAGAATGTTCTTTTATTATCGACCACACATGACCAACCCTCAATATCTCCTTCATCGAAGAAACCCTCAGTTATTGAGTTTTATAACGGAACTAAAGTTGGTGCAAAATACAAAAATTTAACTCGCCCACTCCAAAAATCTTTGAGTGATATTTTGAATCCTATGGCCTCATCGAGTGAAACAACACCTCATAAAGGACCTAGAACCATTTGTAGCCTTTGTCCATCGAGAAAAAGGAGAATGACCACCTCCTATTGTGACCAGTGCAAACGCCCCATATGTGCAAAACACAGATCCACATCGTGTACTCAATGTTGAAAACTATCCTTTTTTTCACCTCATTCTTGTGTTTTCGTTTAGAATAAATGTTAATTTAAGTAAAGAAAATAAATGTATTACTAATCCGCCATTTTACTTTTACATTTTTATGGTTATTCGAAAAAATCGTAAATTTTACGATAGGATAGTAATTACGTACATTCAAAACACGTTAGCTCTATAGGATTAAGTTTTGAAAGAAACAGTTGAAAATAATAGGCCAAGGAACACAACAATCAACCAGTCCATCAACGAAGAAACCAATAAATGGGATCAAGTAGAAATAAATTAATTGAGGAAATCTATCGATTGATAAAGTGTTGCTTTTTCAAATTCATGGCATTATAAGAGAGTAGTATTATTTAATGTTCAATTTGGAAAACAATATGAAACTTAGATATAAAACAGTGTCGTACAATGATTTTTACCATATTCATCAATAAGGTGACCCTTCGCTGCTTATCATTTGAGATCTAACCTCATGAAAACAAGCCCCTTGTAACTGCCAATATACACACCAGGTTTCATAAAAATTGGCGGAATGACTTTTGAGTGTAATTAGTAAATAACCGATTTTTTATTAAAACTTTGACGCTCCGTTACTCAAAAACAAAACAAGTTCGGACATACATTTATATGAACTTTTTTTCATAAAATATGACAAGGAATCACCACCTGGAATTGATGACATCATTTAGTATGCACCCTGTATAAGGAATGAGATTTGACAGAAGAGCAGTAATGGTTGAGGATTATAAAACAGCTGAAAACAGTTTACAGTAGCATTAGAAGTACCGTGTTGTCATTGAAACTATGTATATGGCCAGTGCATTTATATCCGGTAAAAGTAGCGTATCACTTATTATAATCCAGCTACGACAGAGTTATTTAGTCATTATATTGGCAATCAACATTTTGTATAAATCTGTGATATCCAGGACAGTATTGTTTAGCCTAGGAACATGAATGCGAGTATCTGAATCACTTGATCTGAAATGATTCACTGTGTAATTATTGAGTGTCTGAGAAATAAATGAAAACCATCTATTAAGTTGAATGAGATTATCATAAAGAGAAAAACTGCCTTCCGATAAGGTTTCTGTGGTGCGCCCTATCAACAATTTGTTGAGAACTTTTGGATAGTCTCCGAGCAAACACAATATATTGTGAAAACATTTTACCAAAAGTATAATACCAGTTTCCTGAGTGAAAGTCAAAAACTAGAAAGAATTCCAGATATTAATTGAATCAACGGTAATGATATATGTTCCCCTAACTCAATTCTACCACTCAATAAACCACGTGGGGTAAACTGTTTCCCTTTACGGACTTGCGGGATTATAACGGTACAAAATGGCATATGAAAACCTCCCCGGAATTATCTCCATAAAACTAATCGAATCGAGATAACAGGCTTTGGGTTGTTGTTTGAAAAGTAATGTTATTCCCCGAATGGAATGATTTCCCAATTCAATTTCTGATATTAGTCCGTCCGGATGGCTTCGCTTACGTTTTTCCCGAATTGTGATATATGAACTCGTTCAGCTTGTCACTGAGTCCAAAACTCGCAGAATATGTACGATAATCGCCATCGAAGCATTTGAATGGCCCCGATATGCCGGAAGATAAATATCACGAAGAAATGATCGGGTGATAGTTCTATTCGATTGAATCGAATGGACCTACAAGTTTTCTAGAAGAAACTTCATTCACCGGTATGGCAGAACTTATTGGAATAAGTCCACGACTGGTGCTAGGGCCAATATTTGAGTTAATTTTCCTCCAATTGTCACTTTTAAAATAACAATTGACACTTTTGAATTAACACTACACCAAAGGCTGGTGCAAGTAAACACAAGTTAAGGTAACTCAAGGACGCAAGGTAAGGTAATGGAAATTTACGGTTCACAAAAAAGGAAGGTAGAATTGGCACGACTGAAAGTTGTTGATCCAGTTCGTCATAAATACAACGGAATAGTTCGAATAAACTTAGGAGATGAGTATTATCCATATTCATTCAGGTTTTCACACTTTTTAATTTGCAAACCGTCTGACTGACGTTTGATACGTTTTATACCTTACCTTGCAGTTCATCATGAACGTGTCTAATAGTTAAACTTTCTTGCGTTCTTGCGTTACCTCACCTTGCGTTCACATGAACCAGCCTCAACAATGTCTGTTTTAAATTGATTATTTTCACATTTGAACTGACACTTATCACTTTCAAACTGGCAATTGCCAGTTTTGAAGTAACAATTGTCCGTTCGAAACTGACAATTGCCACTTTCAAAATGACAATTGCCTGTTTCGAATCAGTCATTTTAAAACTGTTTTTTTTAATTTAGTACATTGCCTTCAAATTTTCATATTATCACTTTACAATTAACAACTGTTGTTTTATACTGACAACTATCACTTTCTAACTGACAATTGATACTCTAGATTCAGCAATTGTCAGTTGGAAAGTGACAATTGGTATTTTCGAACCGACAATTGTCACTTTCAACGCCTCAAATGTTAATTACAAACTGACAATTGTCATTTTCAAACTGAAATTTTTTAAAAAACAAATGTATGGATGTCCCACATTCATACAATTGTGTAGATTCATACTGTTAATATATGCAGCCACTAATAATTGAATTATCTCTCCTGAAAATTCACCCTGAAAAGAAAACTGACGGTGAAATTTGATAAAAACAGCTCGCGATTTCATTCGTTTTCTCGTCTTGAAGTTGGCGAAAGTTTGATCCCTCAGTATTTCAGGTATACACCAGGATTTTTAGACATCTCAAATGTTGCTTGAAGCTTCTTAAGCCAATAATGACTATCGGATATTTTATAAAGGTTGTAAGTCACTTGATGATGATGTTAAAGAATGTTACGTGCATGTATTGGAACAGAAAACCGATACATGGACTAAATCCAACATTTTTTTACTGTGAGAGTATTTTATAATTTTTTTCCAAGCAAAGCAAATATTATCAAACTTATATACAGGGCGTTCCAAACTCGATGGGCTATTAGACGTTACTGCAAAAAGGGATGTAGGATTATTTTGAAAATATGGTTTCTTGGAGAATCAGTTCTGCGGTATCGATCTAAAATATTTCTATCGAGAAGTAGCAACAACTTTGATATTTTAAATGGAATAACCTGTGTATTATTGCATTTTCGCGTTGCTATTGCTTTTTGATTATTTTCATATGAAACTTCTCTATACCAATCTCCAGTGGTGTTTAAGAAAAACATTAATTTCCTTATTCTTTGTGCAAAACAACGCTTCAAGTAAACGTTCATAACTGCAGTATTTGAATACGTAGAAAGTTGATATTCTGGATGTAACGAACAGAGACGTTGCCGACCGATGATGAACCCTTTACTCCCATATACACCTACTACGTAGGCTTGTTATGGCAAGGACCTGTCAGAAAACAACCACTCCCCTGGCTAAGACCACGACGGGTATTGAATTGAATCTAACAGATACTTGTGCAACGTTCCTCAAAGCATCAGAGGACGCAGTTGCAAGTGCCCTCTATGACCAACTAGCAGAATTATGTTTTGATTTAGACAGAGTGACCACCTGCAGACTAGTTTCGATGTTGCTGCCTCTCATCAGAGCAAGGGTAGGTCAACACAGACAGCACTGAAGCCATCTGTTCCCCGTTCAAATCATTACACACATTCAATACCCGTCGTGGTCTCAGCCAGGGGAATAGTTGTTTTCTGACAGGTACTTGCCATAACAAGCCTTCGAAGTAGGTGTATATGGGAGTAAAGGGTTCATCATCGGTAGGCAACGACTGTTCGTTACTAAACGATCTCCCAAAGAACTCTGTTTTATTCTGGATGTAGTTTGACAATGTCCAGTGTATTAGTTACTCTAGGAGAACATTTTTGATTTCACCGATAGATACAAAAGTGGTGAAAGGTGCATTTTTTCGAATGGAACACCCTGTGTGTTATCAAATATCTTGAAAGATAATTGAATTTTCTCCCAAATGATGTATCATGTTCCTATACTAAGGAGTCAGGTTTCCGAAATAAAAGCAAGTTTTCTATAAAAACTGGATTATTTCACCATATTTTGTACTGAGTAGATATGTAATGTCATGGAACATGTCATTATGAAAATTTGAAAATTAGTACATTAATAATATAACATTTGCTCGTGCATTAATGTAAATTTGATTAAAAAATAATCAAAATTGAAGACAATAATTATTCAAATGAAAATCTGAATAATTTTTGTCGAATTTGTCCCATATTTATAACTATTCATTAGATGTTTATATATATTTTTTTCACAGCAGTCTTTTTAAAATCACAAATTTTCAACGACCCTTTATAATGAAGAACGAATTCCACTAGTCATAACTAATACACAGGACATTGTCAAACCACATACGTATTCAAGTACTGCAGTAGTAAACGTTTAATTGAAGCTGAAATTATCAATTTTCTCAAAAACCACTGGAGATAGTTGTAGCGAAGTATTATATGGATATAGTCAAAAAGCAATAGCAAAGCGAAAATGCAATAATAAAGAGGGTATTCCATTCGAAATATCAAAGTTGTTGCCACTTTTCAATAGAAGCAGCAACGCCGCAGCGCTAAAAATATCTTAGATCGATAGAGCAGAACTGATTATCCAAGAAACCAAATTTTCAAAATAATCTTACTTCCCGTTTTCCGGAAACGTCTAATAGACCATCGAGTTTGAAACACCATTAATCTCTTTGTTAGGTTGTCACAATTACAAAATGTTATCTCTTTCTTAAAGGGTGTTGAAGCTTATACCTGAAGATTTGGAAAAAAACACAGGATGCAGTTTTGTTCGTATAGAAAAATATTGATATGAGAGTAGAGATACGTTGCTGAACTCTGAAGTGCACCTGATTCTGGATTGATATTAAATATGTACTCCTTATATCAACTTGTGATAAACCAATTAGGAGGTCATTGGTTCAAACAACTATTATTATATTGTGAATGCCAACTATTCATAAGGGTAACATGATTCTGATATAGTTGTTGTTTTTGTTGTTTTTTCGTTAACCAGCTGTCGTCCCCTTACGAACGGCAGCCCTCAAAAGTCGAAACTTGTGCGAGCCAAAGATTAACGAGGTCTTACCTTTTTACGTGCGATTCCTAGCACGATCCGAGGAGAATATCGAAAGGAGGTCCGTAGGTCACCCATCCAAACCACGGCCACGCATAGCATTGCTTGGCTTCAGATATCGGTGAACCGGCGCTCTCCGTTCGAGCTATCCCCTCTGGATAAGTTATAAGTATTCAACTTTCACATTGGGATAATCCGACTGAACTGCAAGATGAAACAGAAAATTGTACTATACTTCACAATCGGAACACATTTGAAGAAATAAATGAGACAATGAAACAGAAATGGGTGAATACAAAAAAAACTATCCAAAGATCGAGAAGAAGAGATTGAAACCATTATAGACGAATCCAACCACAAACAGTAGGCCATGTAGTATAATAAACAATTATAATAAAAGTTGAATAATTAATTTTACTGCAGAGGAAGAAAATATCTATATTCATCTTTCCTCAACAGACAAAAGAATTTCTTTCAGATAAACGAACTCATCATTCGAAACTCAATTTTCACCTGTATAACAAACATTTGAAAAATTTAAGTTATAGAGTTGGGGACAAAATTAGGCTTCTTATTTAAAATGTGATAATAAAACTTACTCCATTTTTGAAACATTTCGTAATTTTATTGATTAATAATTGCTCAGAGACCAAAATCATTTTAATATAACTTCTGATTTTATAGGATACCTCTATGAAGCCTGCACCGCCCCCAGACACGTGCCTTGCATGCCTCACGAGTAAGATGGCCCTGTTAACTGGATAAGAGAGTCAAATATATTCATAGGTTTTCCTAGAATAATCTTCTGGAGGGATAATGAGACAGTTTGTGGCCTGGAAATAACTTTATTGAGCGATATTATTCTAATGACTAGATTTACATTCGAGCTGCCTTTAGTGGTAGGAAGCCATTTAATTAATCCATAATAAACAGTCATTCTATATTTTTGATAAAGCACCTTGAGAAAAAGTGTTTCGACGAAGTACTTGTAAGAAACTCAAGATTCATACGAATAGGCAAAAAAATGTGGAAGTTCTCATTGTAGACTTGTCCAGGTGAACTGAATGAATGGAAGAGATTTTCATTTTATTCCTGAAATATTAGAACTCCACTAGACGCTATTCCAACAAATGAACAACGAACTTATGTGGTGGATAACCATCCGTCTTTGTCGGTTTTGACTCGGACGAAAATTGAATTACTAACAGTAAATTATTTTTTAGAGACTTCATTCACTCAATTTAATCAATATACATTTAATAATTTGTAGGTTCGAACAAAGTGAAAATCAATGAGTGATCTATCACTTATTTCGATATTTACAAACAAAATTAAAATGGGTACCTATGTATAAATAATAATTGTCTCAACAAAATTAGAATAAGATAACACACTAAAATAATACGAAGTTATAAAATTGCATGGAGGAATGATAACAAATAGTAATCCAAATTCAAACGCTGCAGGTTGAAATGTCAAGTCATGAGTCATGAATTCTGATGAAGGATACACAGTGTATATGGAATATTGAAGCAAAATCGAGTACTTGAGCTAACAGTAAATAACAAATATGAATACAATTTGTTGGAAAAACAGCTTCTTCATAAAATCATTTCTAGTGTCCGCCAAAATGTTGGAACCATATGGGAAACTTATTTTTCTGAAATCGTTCCCGGACCGTTTCCCGGACCGTTTTCGGACCTAAACGGTACGGGAAAGTACTTTTTCGGCAACCATCCGGGAAGTGAAACCATCCGGGAAGTGTTCACTTCCCGGATACTTTTTCTTTGGGAAAGTAGCACTTCCCGGTCTAGTCTGGGAAGTACGTACTTCCCGGATTAGGCCGGAAAGTGCTCGAATTTTATAACAAATATTAATATAAATAAGAATTAGAATGTTTTTGTTGGTACCTATCTTCTGATCGAATTTCAATATATAATACAAATAAGAACTGAAATGTTCGAAATATTCAAATTTGGAATCGTTTCATCCTGTTAACAGGTGGGTGAAAGTCGACCTCTCTTCGTCTCTTAGACTAAATGCGTCTCATTGATTTGTTATTCTACATGGTTGCCGAAAAAATAATGTATGCAACACGTCCAGAAACAGTTTTTTTGGACTCGCAGACTTCCTAGAATTTGGTCTACTCGTCCAAAAAAACAGTATTTTCCGGACTTGTTACGTAAATTACTATTCCCGTACAGAAAACGATCCGAGAAAATTTTTGCCGGCTTGTTTACATTTTAGACAGTTATTGAATTCACGCAAACAATACGTAGAATTACTTAGTTTTTGATAATGCTGATTGCGATTTAAGAAAAAATAGTATGTGTACCTCGTAGTAAATGCACATTCCCAGACTTCAATGCTTGTTGGCCTCGGCCAACAATTTACGTTGTCGTCCGGGAATGTATTGCTTTTACTACTAGATACACAACATACTATTATTGATAGTTTTCTAGAAAATTTCATTCCTTATAAAAGTTGGTGCATTCAATTTGACCAAATACGCGCATATCGGTTAGTATCAGTGGCGTGCGACTAAGCGGAAAACTGCTGATTTTCTAAATTCACCATAGAGTAAATTGTATCATTTTCAACTATGCAATGATGTAAGACTATATACTAATGGGAAACTAGCTCTATGACTGCTTCCCGAACACTCTGCAACTGATGTTGAACCTCTCCACTCAACCTTGTTGTAATAAATTTCCCATATCTTATTTAATGAAATAAAACAAATGGAAATATGATAATACCTGACTTACCCAGATCTCAGGGGAGGGGAAAGCAGGATTCTTGTATTTGTTGTCGATTGATTGGTAACCGACGTGCACGACACTCGTTGTGAGAAAAGTCTGACCTCCTCTCCTTATCTCCTATCACGTCAATGGTCAGGTCAGGCCACATTGCGCGATTCGATTCAATTTGCATTAGGCTCGTATTGACTGTAATCAGAACTAAGATTTTGATAGGAGATAATCTTCATTAAGGACTTGAGTAGGTATCTCGTATCTAGTCATGCGATCAAGTTGGGCCAATGAAGACTTTTACTCGGAATGTCTCCAAGTACAATATATCAAAAATCCAGCCATTTTTATCGAAATACTTTTTTCCATCAGATGTGTGCGTGGTCCTTTCGAGAATAAGCAATCAGATCACTAATACATACATAATAAACAGTGAGCACGACGTTGGTTTTTTTATGAGTTGCGCATTTTTTGGTCCACTTATTTTTTGATGACATCATAACTGTTCGAGTTATGACGTCATTATAATTTTTTTATAGAAAGCATTTTTCTGTGTTAAGGATGTCATATTCTTTCGTATGTTATACAGTATGTTTCACTTCTCATAGAAACACCCTCTTATCTTTCGTAATTTTTGACGTAGAACCATAAAATTTTCAGGATCGAAAGATACACTGAAAATGAACTCACTGCCCAAAAAAGTTCATTCTAGGAGATATATTCTGCACGCCAGCAGCGATGGAACCATCCATTTTTCCGGAAAGTTATATTAGGGGACAAAATTGGCCCAAAATTCCGTCGGATTCGTGCTCTGGATCCCCAAATTACTACTGATACACCTGTCTCCAGAAAAATTTCTGGAAAACTCTAGTTTGTTTAACTTCTCATGGAAACGCCCCCGTAACTTCCGTAATTTTTGACGTAGAACCCTGAAATTTTCAGGATCGATAGGTGAACTAGAAATAAACTCACTGCACAAAAGGGGTGCAGTGTATATTACGTAGGATAACCGTTTTCGTGTTGTGAGTTCATGTTTAGTGTATCTGTCGATCCTGAAGATTTCATGGTTCTACGTCAAAAATTACGAAAGATACGAGAGAATTTATATGAGAAGTGAAACACACTGTATAACATAAAGAATATGACATCCATACACCATGCGTTCTATTCGAAGGTATTATCAAAATAGTATTGCCATTTAAAATAAATTATAATGACGTCATAACTCGAACAGCGATGATGTCATCAAAAATATAAGTGGCCCAAAAAATGCGCAACTCAAAAATAAAATCGACGTGTCTGAGTTTTTTTCCCAACGGCCATATCAAGCTGTTAACGAATTTATTCCAATCTTTACGTTCTTACTGTATACTGGCTGCACTACTTAAAATATTCTCATATATGACAGAATTTTAATTTTGTGAAAATTATATCAATTTTCTGACCACCCCGTATAGCTTGCGAAAAAGAATAAAATTTTCAGGAAGGAATATGCTATTGACTATTAATTGTTATGAATGATTCCAAAAATTCTTCGAAGTATAGGGGTGTATTTTTTTCAGATGCTATCTGCATTTATGATATAAAAAACTGCTCAGTCCGATTTTCCTTTTAATTATCCCAAATGAAAGATAAGTCAGATTTGTTGAAATATATAAGGTGCTCTGTTGAAAAAAGAAAACTGATATTCGGTTTCGTAAGCTTTTTCGCATCCCTCGTATGGAAGTAGTTATTTCTGAAGATGACTCTCGGTATCCTCTCGGTATCCACTGGCAACTTCACCAAACTTTATTATTCTTGTCATTTAGGTCCAACTCCAATTCTTCATTCAGAATCGGACCAACTTTCCGAAAAGTTCGTGTCAGCTGAAAAACTTTCTGTTTACTGCAACTTCCAGATATACCGGAAATGGACCAAAAACTTCCTTTACTTTAAATGCGATGTTACTTACATGTCAATATTCTTTTTCAAATGAGTTACTTGTCATACGTTGGTTTATGAATGATAATTGAGAGAGGGAGGCTGTCTTTCTGAGTTCAACAAAAGCATTATATTTTTTCATCATAATTAGGTCGAGAAAAATGAATCATTTGAAATTGAAATGAACATTTTTTGTATGCATATTCAATAAGCCGCTACCTTGCACGCGTGTTAGGAAAATCAATAATAGTCCAAGCAGTATGGAATATGCGTGCAAAAATTATTATCTGAAAAATAAAAATATGAGCGTACAGGAAATTGAAATTCAGCATGAGTTTCTATTTCATGCGACTCGATCGTGTTTACCGAACATAACCTAAAATATTGGCAAAGTTGCGAAAAGCGGTTTTTTGTGGATAACTAAAAAACTACAGCTCCGATCGAAAAAAGTTGAATTGGGTAATTGTAGGTATTGAAAAGATCTACCAATTAAAAACCTATAATTTTTCGATATCATTGATACTTTTCGAGTTATATTGGAAAAACCGTGAAAAATCGGGTTTTCTACAACTCGTTAACTGTAAGGTACTCAAACTTGTTACTTACCGTTACGTGTAGCATATGACAAGCCAAAGAAGCATTTTTTTGAAAAATTGATAAATATTGATTATTTTTCAAAATATATGAAGTTTTCTCAAAAAAGATGCTCTCTCAATATGGCCACTCTTGCTCGGAGAATGATGCTACAGTGACGATTCATGGCTCTTTTTTTTCTTCAATGGTTGTTCTTTCATATTATCGAATAAGTATATTGATTTTTTAAATTTTAAGGGTCAAAAATGACTTTAAAAAAATTGCACAATTTTTTTAAATGTTTTTTCTACATACATTGCCTAATTTCCTTTTTATATAAATGATTTCCATGAAAATAGATTGCAAGCAAAATTTCACGCATTGAAAAAAAAAATTGAATTCCTACGATCACTAGGAGCCGAGATAATTTTTTTATTTCAAAAGAATCTGGAAGACGCAATGATCATCGTACAGCAGTCACCTTCGTGGATATTAAGGTTGAATACCTATATTTTCAATTTAAAAAAAAAATACTAGGATATCTAGTCTAGTTCATTTGCAGTATTATTAATTGATGAATAAAGTGAGGCGTGCAGGCGCGGATGGTGATAGCTGTAGCGGGTGGCGGAGTGGGGATAGCACTGAAAACTTATTTCGTGCGTTCAAAGTGGCTTGCGCTTGAAAAATATTGATTATCTCGGTTTCTGGACAACGTACGAAAATCCCTTTGTTTTTAAATTGGGGTAGGTCGTCGAGAAAAACACGAATATCATATTCAAAAAATTATAAAATAAATCTATTACATACAAAACATTTATGAAATTATTACAGAAAAACTATTCATATATTATATTGATACAGATTCACTAATTTTCCTTTTTTAATTGGAGGATTGTCCGCTGCATCATTTGGCTCTTTTTCATTTTCTTCATCTCCTTCTTCCGTATTGTGTGTAAGCAGACTATCCCTGAAGTTGGACAATTCTTCATCTGTTTCGATGATCTTTCAATTTTATATATTTTTTATCTCCTATCTCTCTACTTGCTTTCATGAGTGATTCTTTAGCCATTTCACTGCGGTGAATTCAATCCTGCATCTCCATTTTTTTATCACATGAAATACATACTTCTTTATTAGTCTCTGCCATTGTATGTGAATTCTAAATATAAATAAATTGAAATAATTGAATAATCTTGAATTAAAACCGTTATGTTTAATAAAATGAGTACTCACCAGAGGCAATAAAAAAATTTCTAACTTGTTGTTCACGTACGTTTTCTTTTCAATAACATTGTCAGGACGAAAGTGTCTTTAATGTCAACAGAATTTGTATCCCCTCTGCGCCACCCGCTAGAATTGCATCACTCCGCGCCTGCACGCCTCACATTGTTCATCAATTAATAATACTGAAAATGAACAAGACATATCCTAGTATTCTTTTATTGAAAAAAAAGGTATTCAACCTTGAAGGTATCTGCTGTACGATGATCATTGCGTCTTCCAGATTCTTTTGAAATAAAAAAATTATCTCGGCACCTAGTGATCGTAGGAATTAAACTATTTTTTTTTTGAATGCGTGAAATTATGCTAGGAATCCATTTTTGTGAAAGTTATTTATATAAAAAAAAATTAGGCAATGTATTTAGAAAAAACATGTAAAAAAGTTGTGCAATTTTGTAAAGTAATTTTTTGACACTTAAAATAAAAAAAATCAATACACTTATTCGATAATATGAAAGTACAACTCTTACAGAAAAAAATAAGCTCTAAATCGTTACTGTAGCATCATTCCCCGAGCAAGAGTAGCCATACTGAGAGAGCATCTTTTTTGAGAAAACTTCATATATTTTGAAAAATAATCAATATTTATCAATTTAAAAAAAATACATTTTTGGCTTGTCATAGGCTACACATAACGGAAGTAACAAGTTTGAATATCTTACAGTTAACGAGTTATAGAAAACCCGAATTTTCACGGTTTTTCCGATATAACTCGAAAAGTATCAATGATATCAAAAAATTAGGAGTTATCCGATTGATATGTCTTTTCAATACTAACAATTAACTAATTTGACTTTTTTCGAACGGAGCTGTAGTTTTTTAGTTATCCACAAAAAACTGCTTTTCGCAACTTTGCCAATATTTTAGGTTATGTTCGGTAATCAGGATCGAGTCGCGTGAAATAGAAACTCATCCTGAATATCAATTAGTTATATACGCTTATATTTTTATTTTTCGTAAATTAATTTTTGCACATTTAAATTGGGCCGCTTCCTCGTTTCTTGGACTATAACAAGTTTTCGTCTATCACATGCTCGAAGTGATGGTTATTGTTTTTTAATCACAACTGTTCCTTACATGGTGGTTCTTCGGGTTGTAAGACCGACGTGTGTTCAGAGAAGAACTCGACGTTTCGCCAACACGAGTGGTTAGCATTTTCAAGAGTTATTTTAAAAATTTTCGCTTTCTGTAGTCGCTGTCGAATGCTTGACATTTGTTATACGTTGTCTCAATAAATACCTGTGATTTGACGTTCTTACATCTGATTGGTCCATAGCGTTAGCAGACATCATAGAATCGTTCGTACCGTTATTTTGTGGGTAGGGAGGTAATTGAGAATTTTTGAGAACTGGAAGCCAAACCTTGTTCAATTGTAGTCCTTCTTCGGTTCTGTTGAAGTTGCTGTGGTGTTTCTGGATTTTAATTGCTTCCCGGAAGAGTCTTGGGTAATACGCAGATGTTAAAGAGATGACTTGGGTTTCTTCAAATTTCACTCTATGGTTATCGTTGTTGAGAGTATGTTCTGCGACAGCGGATTTCTGTGTGTGCCCTAACCGACAGCAAGCCTTGTGCTCTTTGATTCTTGTTTTAACGGAGCGTTTCGTGGTTCCGATATAAACGCTGCCACAGGAACATGGAATGCGATAAACCCCAGAAGAGCATAGTACGTCTCGTTTGTCCTTCGCTGATCTAAAGTGGTCTTTCAGTTTCTTTGAAGGTTTATAAACTGTTTTAATCTCATATTTTCTTAGAATACGGCCGATACGATCTGTAACTCTGGGAACATATGGTAAGAATGCTTTTCTTTTTTCGGTGTTGGTTTGACTACTACTTGGTTCACTGGATGGACAGTCATTTGGTCTACTATTGATTCTTCCGTCTCTGATTTCTCTTCTATTTTTCATACACCTATCAATATCTCTTTCTTTGTATCCATTAGAAAGAAGAGCGTTTTTTAGATGTTTCAGTTCAGCTTCCAGGTATTCAGGTTCGCAAATTCTTCTAGCTCGATCAACTAGTGTCTTGATTACACCTTGTTTTTGGCACGGATGATGGTTTGAGGTATTGTGGAGATATCGATCAGTGTGTGTTGGTTTTCTATATACCGTATGCCCCAGACACTACACCAGGAAAGTACTAGCCCAAACAGACGAAGAATTATTGGACATCAGTTATAAACTAGCTAACAACATGCATAGCTATGATTGGGACAAAATCGATGCAATTTCATATCGAAATATGGAAAATGAACTCATTAGAAACACTGATAGACAGAAAAGCAAGTTCGAGAAACTTAGAAGAGCTGACAATGTACTTATTAATAACCGAAACGTCGAGTTCTTCTCT
Organism: Chrysolina oricalcia; assembly: GCA_944452925.2. Classification (NCBI taxonomy): domain Eukaryota; kingdom Metazoa; phylum Arthropoda; class Insecta; order Coleoptera; family Chrysomelidae; genus Chrysolina; species Chrysolina oricalcia. The sequence goes on along the minus strand of OX101812.2, from coordinate 26,007,223 downwards.
GAACACACGTCGGCCTTATAACCCGAAGAACCACCATGTAAGTGACGATGGCCGCGAAAGCCTTTCACAACTGTTCCTGTTCATAACAACCTTAGTGCATTTTATTCGGATACTGACTTTGTTCAACCATTGATACTCAATGTTGATTCTGTTCTTGAAGTCTGATATTTTTATAAACATGTTCTTCGAGATAGGTTCAGAGAAAAAGGTCCAGTGGGGTATTGGTGGGGTATTGATGAAAATGTATGCTGCTCATAACATGGTTCAGCTTCATCATTCACAAAAGAAAATATGACAACAACAAATTTGACGAGTAAGTCTCTTACAGGTGAAAAAATGTGGATAAATAAAGAATCAGTCATTTAATTCTTTTCAATAAACCATTCAATATAATATAAAATAAAATAAAATTTTCTTCAGAGTTGCAGTGCCAAGAATACCTGTCTCAAAACCAAATAAACGAAATCACAATATAACTGAAGTGCGTCCGTATTTTTGAAACATTTCAGTTTTTTCGATATTTTTTGCACTTCACAAAATAAATCAGTGTAGGTATCTCTCGTAAATATTCAAAAACTTACTCAAGTTTCTATTTTTTACTCCTCTTGACCCTGTTTTGTTGCTGTACGTATTCGGACAAGTTTCCATGTTAGGGTTTTTGATTCCATATTTAGTAGCTCAGGGTTTCGAGAAAGTCTCGTTCTTTTTTCGTAAACTGTGACTGCCCATTCCATAACGCTAGGAAGAACTTCCAATTTACGATGGACTTGAAATCCGATAAATAGTTGGTCTACTTCAAACCCTAGTACAATAGTCCCAATCACTTTATCTTTAGGCCAATCAATGGAACATTTTTTCCCAACAAAAATACTAGAAGAAATCCGACTTTGTCATCACATGGAAGACAGTCCGTAGTTATAAAATGAAAACTAATAGAGCAATCTGGTTGCTCTAATGGAAACAATTGTAGATAATCAATATACGAACAAAATTAAATCTTGTTCGACCTGATCGGATCATTAGTAACGGCGGAAAACCAGAAAAATCGGAAAATTTTAAGATTTTTATATAAATTCTCCGCTATTTTTCAAGAAATAGGGTTTCTCATAAAAGTATTGAATCATGTGCACTTTATGTGTGCACAAAACAGGCTCTGACGGATTATTAGTTTTGACACAATTGCAATTTGAATTTTGGTTGCACTATCTTGCAGCGTGTCTGGTTGTTCTAGTGATAGCCCGATTTCAATTTCTAAAACAGATTTCGAAAGTACAAGTACAGTACCGCAAAACGAATATTATCACGTAACCCGTTCATTAGAAGAATTCCCCTCATCTCCCGGACTCTCCTACCACTCGGCAGCTGACGCGGGCTAGGCCGTTTTCAGTCATGTTTGCATGCATTTTCACCGATTTCGCACCATTGTAGCGCAAAATGAGAATATACGTTTTGTAGTACTATAATTCTACTTTCATAATCTGAGAAACTTAAATAGGGCTATCACTAGAGCATCCAGGCACGCTGCAAGATAGTACAAAAAAAATCAAATTGAAATTGTGCCATAACTAACATTCCGACAGCGCCGGTTTTGTGCACACATAAAGTACACATGATTCAATACTTTTATGAGAAAGGCCAATCTACTACTTGAAAAATGGCAGAGTAATGAACTTTTCAAAAAATCGCAATTTTTTCCGGTTTTTCCAGTTTTTCTCCGTTACTGATGATCCGACCGGGTCGTAAAACATCCCATATTGTTTGTATTTCAATTACCTACAATTCTTTTCATTGGAGCAACCTTATTGGTACATTTGTTTTCATTTTATAAGCAGAACAATTAGAAAAATATAGTTTTTTGTTATTTAAAAATGATAAATGACAGTTAGTAGAGTAGCGAGTAGAAAACATAACAGAATATAACTTCAATCAGTTGGAAGATACTGCATATTACAGAATTTTTGTCGAAAAAAACTGATTTAATTTCCTCGTTTTGAAGTCCCTCATTACATTCCTCTACGCGTGGCAACTCAACTTTGAAATTACATTTTATTCCATTTCATCATGTTTGGTATATTTCTAATCCGAATATATGCGAGCTCTTGTTTTCGGTTGTCATAAAGTTTCATAAGCTCTCCATTTGTTGCTTTCCAGCTTTTTGATACGCAAATTTCAACCAGCCGGAGCGGCGCGACGTCTGCCTTCTCGAATTGTGGAATGCAACATCAGTTCAGTTAACCTAGGTATTGTTACTGAAATCTTATAAGCAATCAAATGAAGAAGTTTGTGTTTGTCACAATGATCTCAAACAATTTCTGAAAATATTCAATATCATGAAGCGATGTGGTCTTGGTTTTAGAGCGGTTGCCTTCTACCCAGACGTCCCGGATTCAATCCCACCGCCTGTCACGGAGCTGGAGTGGTTCGGAATCCACTATAATGTGAGGTGCCGGTTCCGGATCTCCCTTGCTCGCACAAGCTCTGCTTTTGACGGTTTTTTTCCGAAAACCTGGATGAAAACAGATTTTACAAACAAATTTACAATTTAATCTATTCAATTCTGGATACTTATCAGAACGAATTTGGGATTCGTCTATCAATAATTCAATTATATTACAGACCATTTCTTTTTGACAAAGTAAATAAGTCGCCCGGAAAGATGAGTTGTTCCATCGCGAATGGCGGGCAGTGTATATTATCTAGGCCATCATCATTGAACCGGTAGGTGCATTTCCATAATGTCCTTCAGTCCTGAGAGTTTCATCATTCTACCTTGATAATTATTATGTAATGCACAAAATTCATAAAACGTACAACGGTCACGTTTGAAAAAAATGCAAAAAAATGTCAAACTGTTTTTTTTATTCCGCATCTTTGTACATAAGTTACAAAAATAACACGTCAAAGTTGGTTTAATGGACTGTTTAGTTAATTGACAAGTAATTATGAAACTTACGTTTATTTCGTTTTTTATTCATTTTCTCGTTTTTTTTCTTATGTGAGCCCTACTACAACTATTTTTTCCTTGTGTAAAAACACAAGCTCTAAGATCACATAATGTAATAAAAATCTTAGCTTTCCATTAAAAAAAATTGTTGATGACGTCATAACTTTGACAACTTTGACGTGTTATTTTTGTAACTTATGTCAAAAGATGCGGAATAAAAAAAAACAGTTTGACGTGTTTTTGCATTTTTTTCAAAAGTGATCGTTGTACGTTTTATGAATTTTGTGCATTACTTTATCATAACCCTATATACAGTCTTATCTAAAATTTGTCGTCTCCCTGATCATCGAAAATCTCTCAAATCCGTCGATTTTCGAAAGGGGCCTTTCCACCAAATTCGTCATCATTGTGCTGTAAACTTCCTCATCCCCAGCATCCCCTACTTCAGAATTTCGAATAGGACCACCACGCTTGTGATACACCTATTTGAAGGGAATTCAATCTCAAATACATCAATGTGATTTAACTGAGAATCGATCAATTGTTTTGGAAGTTTTTAATGAAAAATAAATGTAAATCAAGATGATTTTCTTCAATCACCTGAAATGATATCAGTATTTGAAAGGTTCAACCATTCAGTACCATTAAAAAGTATAAGAGATTTTCGAAATGTATTCCCACATTTCTTAACATTATTTTTTGTGGAACCAACATGCACATTTACTTACAATTTATAAAAAATTTGGATTTCATAAACTTCCTGAAAAGAACTATAACAAGAATATTTCAATCGAATTATGATAACTTCGAACATTGCATATACACATATTTTTTATATACTATTTCGAATATTGTCTCTCCAATTAGGCCAAGTTATAGATAAAAACAAGAGGCTCTTTTCACACAAAATGAAAGACGCAAACGGCCTATACTACTTTTTATAAGATAGTTCGTGAATTAAAACCCTAGTTTTGGCACCAGCAAAATCGCTTTGTGGAATTTTTTAAACAAGAAATAGTGAAAAAAATTACAACTTTTTGTTTTTTTTGCCAATATCTCAAAAAGTATTGTGTGAATAGTTTCAGTCAATAAGAATTTTGTAGAGAATTATAAAACCTACAAAATTGTTTGTTATAAGACCAGATCGGTGCATTTTTCATTGAGAAAATCCGGGTGAAGGTAAACCTCAAAAATTCATAATTTTTATAAATCTGAAGCTGGACAAACAATATTGCGGATACTGATAGATAATAACATGTTATTCAACTGTGCGCAAAATTGTTTCTGTCAGATGTATAGTTTTCGCACAATTGTGTTATGAACAAATTGATGGCAAATCTTTCTCAATGCATCTATTTAAGGGAAAATGTCACTGGAAGTAACTCTAAATGCTTCAAAGTGCACCCGAAGTCTCTCGAACTCAACTCGAGTTAACTTGAGTGCCAATTCGGGTGACTTCGGAAGCGTTTGAAGCGTTTTGATCAAATTTCAGTGACATTTTCAACACATTTCCCACCTCTCAGGTGAAAATTCAAAATAAACAAATTGTAGGTATTGACCTCTACTTCCAGATGCCGTTCACAGAATTGGAATAAGACTATTTTCTTCAAATCGGCGCATTTCAAGATGTGCTCTTAAATTGTTTATTACGCGATTGTGCAAAAACTACACATCAGACAAAAAATATCTTGCGCACAGTTGAACCATATATTATTATCTATTAGTTTCCGTAATATTGTTTGTCCAGCTTCAGATTTATAAAAATTATCAATTTTCGAAAAACTGTCCATTTTTTGAGGTTTTCCCGGATTTTCTGTGGAAAATGCATTTTGTAGGTTTCATGAATCTCTACAAATGTTCCATTGACTGTAAAACGAGTTCTCGAATAGTCTTTGAGATATTTTCAAAAAAGTTGTATTTTTTTCATATCTTATAAAAATTAGTTTAGGCCATTTGTGTCTTTCATTTTGTGGGGAAAAAACCTCTATAGCTTGGTCTAAATAATTCGCAGACATCAATATGAAAATATCACTTTTTTTAAAATATAATTGTAAATATATCCCCATCAATATACTTAGCCAGTATCATGTCCAAATAATTACTCATTTTAGCATATTTTGCCAGACGTAAGTTATATTTCCCAAAAAAACATAAAATTATTGATCAAAATAATCAATAAACATAATTTTATTAATTAATTAATTAATTTTGATAATCGAGTTTAACCACATTATCAATGGGATGTTTCTAAGTATCGTAAAGTTTTCCTTGAATCAGGCAAAGTATGAACATTTTACATAAGTTGTAATACTCGTAATATAGTAATGAAAATATAACATTGTAGTATATTTGAACAAATCCACTCTGAATTAGTTTATTTTACGAAATACAATGCCTCAATAACTTCAACACAATACTCTAATTTATATAACAATCACTGGACTATTTATGTTCAACTTTCGCTTCACTGACTGTCCCAACTCTGCTGCGTGGTTCTTTTTATATTCACCGTTCACTTCTCAGAATGCTCCTGATATTTCTCGAAAGTCTTAGAAACCTTCTCTAGACCAGATTCTTCTCGAAGCAAAGCGCCTCGGAAATAATTCGTGCTCACGCGCGGTCTACGTGAGCGTTCAGGCCCGGCATCGCTCGCAGCTTCGCCACAATATTCAATTCTATTCATTTGACGGCTGAATACCTATGTATTTTTGCTTACTTTGCCTGACGTAAGTTAAATATCTGAAGAAATGTATTCATTTATTGATCAAAATATTCAATATGAACGATTCCATCGTGGATATACCTCATGGGTGATGACATCTTCGAAAATCGAAAATGTATCATTTATACATGTTTCCAAACATTGTCTTTCCAAACTTTTCCTGATATCCGACAAACTTTTTTTTGTTTTCCATAATATAGTAATAAAAATGTTTTATTCAGATTGATACATTTTATGACCAAATAACCATGTATTTATGCATGCTTTTCCTAACGTTAGTTGAATTATTGAAAAAGAATATTCAGTTATTGATGAAAATGACCAATAAAAACTATTTTCAAAATCGTACGTTGTTGCTATGATCAGGAATATTTTCATAAAATGGGGTAAATCGTGAAAGGGCGTGAAGTACAGTTCCGTGGGGAACTACTTATTCAGGAGTAATCGCTATGCTGGTTACAACTTGTTTTCTATTTCTGGATGTAAGAATTCGATATTTTTTAATACGATTAATTTAGTTGAATACATATAGGTGAGTCAGTTGATTACAGTTGCACTGAAATTGATAAAATGGAATATTATTACTTCTCTCTGCACAATCATTTACGAAATTCAATTAAAACGACTGAATTTGGAATGATAATAATTCACGGAAAGCCAAACAGATTCATCAACACGAAACTCAATGAATCAAAATAAACCACAGATTGATTAACGATCTTGCCATATTCTGCATCGTCCCACACAAAGTTTACAGAACTGCAGGAAAACATACAGTGTGTTCATTGAAATGTTCCGGTCTGATTATTTTGAGAAATATGTGTGCGTCATGAATGATGTAATGGGAAACATCAGTGTTCGTTCATTCCAACTCTTATCAACTCTTACTCCATCATGTCAGCTATTCTAACTGGGTTCAAATTTATGTGAGTTTGGCATCCTACTGTTAACTACGCATGTTTGTTGTATCACCTGCGACCAAGTGTTGCACATCCGTGCACTGTCTACACAGCACTGGTGATGGCCAACAGGCCGAAACACGCGCCTGCGGTTACAATTTTACCAAAGGGCTCTGACCATTAAATATTTTTCTCCTGTTGCTCACAGCTCTCCTCTGGAGGATATCCCTTTCTTTCTATTTATTGATGAAAAGTATTCTTTGAAACAATAAGAGCTTTCGTAGACAAGTTCGTGAGTTTAAATTTTGAACGGTTTGACGTAGAAACATTATACAAAAAACATATTGTATGGTATTACTGCTACTATATTTTGAAATGGAAGACAATGTGATTGCCCGATAGAGGGCATGGGAGGGGAAGGGGACACATCAACTCAAAAATTTTAAATGTCATGGGGGTCAAGTGACACATTGTTGAAAGGAGAATTCAATTCTTTTTTCAACCAAAATTTAATCTTTTCAGGTGAAACAAAGTTTCAAATGCAGTTTGGAAGATATCGATATCTTCAGTTTCAAAAATGATTCAGTCTACTTTTAGCATTGCCCTCTAATATTTTTGTGCTACATAAATGATATACCCAAGATATCAGTTCGGAGAGTATCATTTTATATGCCGATGACACAACCCTAGTGACATCAGCACAGTCTCAGGAAGAATTGGCTGTCAACCTAAATACATTATCAAAACAGTTCACATTATGGTGTAGAAGAAATTATCTGATTGTAAACTCTGATAAAACTGTTTGCATGCAGTTTCACTCAAAAGTGGCGGCAATTACTCATGAATACGTGGTAAATGTAAATAAAGAAAGTATCAAACTGTCTTCGTCCAAAAAATTTCTAGGGTTACATATAGATAGTAATATGAGTTGGGCGACACATATAAACAACTTATCCAAAAAAATAAATAGTGGCTATTATGCCATTCTTCAATTAAAACGTATTTTAACAACTTCACAGTTAATAGATGTATACTACTCCATCATCTACTCGCATATATCATATAACATTAGTCTGTGGGGGTGTGCAGTTGGTGCCTCTAAAAAAATTTTATGTGCCAAAAACGTGTGATACGCCTAATATTAAACCTAGAATATAGAGAGTCGTGCAAAGAACACTTCATTAAGCTAAAATTGATCTATATTTGCAAAACTTTATTATTCGTAAAAAATAATATGGAAAATTTCAGCCAAAACTCGAACTTTCATTAATATCCAACCAGCTGTGGAAGTCTTCTGAGGCTTCCAAAACATTCAACAGTACTCTTCGAAAAATGCCCGAATTATATTGGTATGAAGTTATTTAATCGACTTCCAGATTGTATCAAGTCGGAAACAAACAACAATCAGTTGAAACTTAAAGTAAGGAATTACCTTATCTAATCATGCTTTTATAACTTAGAGGAGTATTTCTATGGAACTTGTTCTTAATTTCAATTCAATGTTGTATTTGTACACTATGACATACCCTATATCATGTAATGATATCTCAAAGGATGAATAAATTATTGTATTATATTGTATTGTATTGAATCATTAGTATCTTAGGGCCCTGATGTGGTGTCGCATAATTTGACTTTTTTTATACTGGGATTCTGAGAAATTCAATTAGAGATGGAGAACTGGCCTTTATGGTATGAGAGACAGGGATCTGATAAGACTGTCAAAAATATTCAGTTTGGTTCGAAATTGTGTACTTTTGAGAAAATTTCACACAGGTGCATAATTAAATCGTTTGAAACAAATTTCTTTTCAAAAGTATTACATAAAACTTTGCTTAATAACGATAGGGGTCCATTGAATTCCAATTTATTTACTCTTATTCAAAGTCCAATAACAATCGATCAAACAATTGACAGTGTCAGGTAGACTAGACTTTATTTATCAGTACCAGCACAATCCGACTAATGAAAACAAATTTTTTATCGAAATGCGTAGACATATCTATAAATAAAACGAATAAATTCGACAGGGTCGAAATACCCTCTCATCTAATAACTCTTATAAATTGGAACATGAGGCAAATTTCTCACAGAAAAACGATTTCTCCCTTGACTGATACTCAAATAGATATTAAAGGAAATCTGACATTTAATTGTTCTACTTTCCACAATGACATCATTGCAAATATTTGCTGCAATCTAAAGGCAGTGTAATTATCATTAAGCTCCAGAGCAAACAAATAGTAACAAAAATAATTTAATCAACACGTAAATGCTTTTCAGTGATCTGGCGGGGGAGATGGGACAAGTTTCCCCATGCCCGCCATTGGATGCACGAATGATCATCTGATTATTTTACACATTGTCATTACGAATGAGCTTTGTAGAAAACATATCAAAAACGGTTTTTGCGTCTGGTAATGTAATCTGTATGCTCTCAAAGACGAGTTTATAAATGTCCACTGGATCTGTCACACTTGCTACTTTCTAAGATTCAGCGAACTGGAGAATGTTATCGTAGAACCGACCATGTATTTATACCTTCACGGTGAACGAAATTTCAATTTGGGGAAGTTTACGGTTCATTGTATTTCTCTTTGTAGTTATAAAAGCCCAGCAAGCTTTTGAAGTATTGATTTAGCTCAAAATAATTTTTTCATTCGCGATTTTTCTCAGTTTCTGCAAATCGAATTTGTAATCCTTTTTCAGTAATTTGGATGCTTTAAAGAACTGAGGAATTTGAGATAATTTGAGCAATTTGACTCATAATTTAACTGTTTTTTTGTCACTGTTATTTTTGGAAATTCGATTTGTGATGGTGAACTGGACGTTATAGCCTGGCAGACAGGGTTTCTTGACATAGGTGTTTTGGAATTTCAATCTCCCACACTCTGAAAATGAAAAAAATGCCAATTCAAGGAAATCTGAGACAAACAATCACATTGGGCAGATAATAAGAAAATTTGACAAAATTCCGTACTTTCCACCGATCACAAGGGTCCAAATGCTGAATGCTATTTTCCAACAAGGCTAATCTCCAGCTTGTACATGGTAGTAAAATAAATACAAATTCTGGACAATCTAAAAAATAAAATCTCAAAAGTCTAAAATTTACGAAATCAGCTGTGAAAATTGTGATAAAGTTCACTATAGTCAAACAAAAATATCAATAAGGTGTCTTGAACAATTGATATTTACTGGATATTTGCAAGAAGAAAAATGGAGTGTAGTTTGTAGCAGACTACACTGTAAATATTGTTTCCATCAGATAACATGATCCCATATGGGTAATGCGTTGCCATGCATATACATGTAAAGTTACATACCTCATGCAATATTGTGTAAAGTCACCACTTGTCTTTAAATCTGAATTTCCAATATATTCCATGTATTATCACTTGTATACTTATGTCATTTTCTCCATTATTCCATGTTTGTTCAAGTGATTTTACCATTATATTCAAGTAGTGTCAATTGACATACATGCTTTAGTATGTATTATTGGGTATATATTCAAGTATTTGTAGGAAAAAAATGCAATTTTTGCTGTTAATTAAACTTGCATCAACATGCATTTTTACATACCACAAATGTGATTTTCCACATATTTCCCGTGATTTCATGTGATTTTTCCCCTAACTACAGATTTAACAGAAATTGTTACATGTCTGTTTAGGTGTCTTCTGTCCATTGTTTTCAAGTAGTGTCAACTAACTAATAATTTAACAAAATATTTCACTCTATACTTCAACTCTTTGTAATTAACTAAATAGTTCAGCTGACCTCATGAGATTGCCCACTCTCCGACATCATGTTCTGGAATCGAATTAAGTTGATATATATATCCACTTGAGATTGGAATGTCAAGTAAATACTCAAAATCATCACTCAGTCGGTTTTGCGACAACGGAAGTTTCGATTCGATTTCCTTTGAAAATATTGGTGTTATTCATAATATTATGGAACGAACAATTAATGTTTAATATTTTTTCCTCAGTACCTATTCACTCATCTGATATACAATCCGATGACAATTTGACACCCACATACACAAACAAAAAATATGGCTTGTTTGTTTTTAAAACGAATCTTCGCCAGATGCCCAACGATGTTCATCCTATACCAACATGAACTGGGAATGAGGATTGGGCCGAATGCCGGTAGGTGCGCATGGCGATAGCGTCACGGAAAATTACATTTAAACAAAAGAGAATTCACACTTTACCTGGAATATTCTGTAAATTGGCGTTATTCCGCTGTAACAAAATGTCGTTTTACTAATTATTACATTCATATATACAGTCATCATGTAAACCAGCGGAAATTACATGTAATTAAGCATTGAATTACATGTTCACTGTAAAACAGGAGAGAAATGGAAGACATTTACCAAATTTTACATTAAAATTTTGAATTACTTGTGGAATCAAGTTATAATACTAGGAGGAGAAACACACCATAGACAGTATCAAAAAGATCAAATTAGTCAAACATGTTAATGATCACAGGAAATTAGATCGTTGGAGAAGTACAACAGCTATTTACAAAAATTTACATAAACGTTTGCTCAATACCGATAGAGGCCCACTGAATCCAAATTTATTCACTCTTATTGGACAATCATTAGAAATCGACTAAATTGGTTGGCATTATCAGGTACACTGGAAATTACTTATTGGGAATACAATTTGACTGATGAAGACAACTCGGTTACCGAAATGCGCATATAGTTCCGACAAAATGGGACATGAGGCTAATTTCTGACAAAAAAACAATTTGTTTTCTGACTGGTACTAAGCCGGATATTTTTTTTTATCCTACAATGTGAGCAAGTTGAATTTTACCGTCTTTACGGAGAGCAAAAAGTTACCCTATCTACGGCTAACCGAGAAAATTATTTTAAGTTGCGACCCAATTGAGATAAATGAAATAAAAATTGCCAGTTTGATAGATATCCCACTAAAAATGGCATAACCGATTTCAATCACATTCGTTATCTTAAGAAACAAAAGAGAATTGCTCTCGAATAGGCCATTCCAGAACACGTGACTTTGACATGTCGGCCAAATTTGCTGGATGGCACACATATCGATTAGTTGGCGTTTAAATTTGTGTGTTTAGTTTAAAAGTTTATTTTGATAAAATTGTAACAAATATGCCTCGAAGAACTTATTATTTATACCTTAGCGGTGATATCGAGTGCCGGTACGATAAAAAAATTCGTATTGCGATCCGAACCAAAATTAACTGATATACACTAACTTTCTATGAAATGTCGATAACAAGAAGCTGCAGACTGTGATGAGCTCTAGAGGACGATGGGTATCGAGTGTGTTCTAATTTTCGTCAAGAATAACTTTAATATTTTAAGACGAATAATTGTATGAAATGGTTACTTATATTAACCCTAGAAACACAAGGTGGGGTCGCCGGTGACCCGACCACTTACATTTTGTGACATGCACGCTATTGTCTTGGATCTGCAGGGTTATTCTCCCGCCTACCTTCAGTACTCAGTGGTATCTGAAAGTGGTCGGGTGCGTTTTTATATTAGCCCTCGTTAAGTAGTGTTTTTCAGTACATTTCTGGGTTTTGACCCCACCTTGTGATTGACGCAATACGTTTTACGTCGGTAAGTTTTTCAAAGTAATAATTTTATGGTATCTAATTAATATTTTTTTTATTAGAATGACAATATGAATCCAAGTAAACGTCCTCTCATGGATAAAGATCTTTGAAAAGCCCTTTATGAGAGTGATTCCAATGATGACGAGGAAGATCTTCTAGATGGAAGTGAAAGTGAATATGACTCTGTACTACTAGACGATCATCTTGACGACAAGTTTGATGTTAGCGAACTGCAAGAAGTCGATGCAGAGAATGATATTGACATTGATCAAAACTCCATGGATCACGATGTGGAAAAAGACAAACGTCCCAGAATATTGGGCAAGAATAAATATGTGTGGTTTAAGCAACCTATGATTAGTAAGAGAACTAGAACTTCAAAAAAGAATATCGTTCTTCATCTTCCCGGACCGAAAGGAGAAGCTAGGAATAAAACAAGCGTAAAAGAGTTAGGGCACCTTTTTTTTCATGACTCGCTAATCGAAATAATTTTGACTGATACCAATAAAGAAATTGAAGTTCGAGCAGCAAGATTCACCACAGAACAATTTTATGTTCAGAAAACAAATAGAAGTGAGCTGCTAGCTCGTTTCGGCCTACTATATTTTGCTAGAGTTCTGAAAAACGCCCATCTTTCGCTTGCAGATATTTGTTCTGAAAAATTCGGTGTCCCCATATTTAGATGCACAATGCCCAAAAACCGCTTTGATTTTCTGTAACCGTGTTTACGTTTTGATGATAAAACCACTCGCGCAGAACGTAAAGCTTTGGACAAATTGGCAGCTATAAGAGACATATGGAACATATTTCTTCAGGGTTGTCAAGACAATTATACCCCTTTAGAGTATCTCACAATAGATGAGCAACTGTTGAGTTTTAGAGGAAGATGCCCCTTTAAAATGTATATTCCTAACAAGCCTGACAAGTACGGTTAAAAGTTGTTATGACGTGCGATGCCAAAACAAGCTATTTGTATACAGCTCTGCCATATATGTATTGGTAAAGAGCAGCGAGATAAGTAAGCAGGCTCAATTCCTACACAGTATGATTTAAAGCTAACTGAAAATATTCAGGGTACCAATCGCAATATAACCATGGACAACTGGTTTTCATCTTGTGAATTGGCCAAAAAATTATTAGAAAAAGGACTAACAACGATTGGAACACTCCGAAAAATAAAACCACAATATTTGGTATCCAAACGTTCACAAATTCCGTCCATAGCTTTCGCATTTACTCAAAACCTGACACTTGTTTCGTACGTCCCAAAACGGCCTTCTTTTAATTAGCTCTATGCAGTCACAAGATGAAGTTGACGAAGAGAGAGGAAAACCAGAAATTATTTTATTCTACAACAGTACTAAAGGGGGTGTTGATACCTTCGATCAGCTGTGCCATTCAAAAACCGTTGCTAGGAAAACAAGGAGATGGCCACTGAGATTTTTATATGGAATGTTAGACGGAGGTGCAGTCAATACAATGATTCTACATAGGAGGAAACATCCTTATTAAAAAATTTCCCTTTCTACGTTTATAAAGTCCTTAGCTGATTCATTAGTGGAATATTACATGAAACAAAGAATAAGTAATCTACGGCTGCCGAAAGAGCTGAGGCAATCTATGCGTGATTATCTGGGATATCCAGATGAACAACCCATTGCAAACATTCAGAAAGGGTCTCGTCGAAGAGATTTCTGCCCAAGACGCCGCGATAGGAAAGGCCGCCATGTTTGCTTTTACTGTGCAAAAAATATGTGTGCAGAACATCAATTCAGTATTTGTGAAGATTGTAAAATATAAAATAAAACACTATTTCATTCTCTACTTTCTCCTAAATTTAATTATGGCATGCTAAAAAGAATATTACACAAATGAGTACATCTTATATTTTGTCCCAACCTGTATAATTATTTTGATTTTTTTCACTAAACTCTACAGCACATTGTAGGGAATGGAATAATTCGACACCCTCTTGATAAATAAACCTAAAGATACTCGAAGATATCTTTCATTTTGGGTCATAATGGGTCGTCCGCGACCCCACATTGTGAAAATTGTTATGTAGTTTCACCTTGTGGTTCTAGGGTTAAAAATAACATCAGGACACGCTTTGCAATTGCTGCTTAACAGTTCGACAAAACAATCGCTCGATGATGTGACCCGTACAACAGTTCCAGGTCCACTGCCTGCACACCCCTCAGTGAGGGGCCCTCACTCGCGTAGGTACTGTCATTGTGTTCGGGCCGTGTTGCCACTATGATCACACTGACTAACATTACGTCTACAAGACTCATCTGGTTTCCCACTTGTGGTGTAGCCCATATTTTGGGTAGGAATCCTGTCAAGGATGCATGTTTTCCTTTAAGGCACTGGGTTTTCCTAAAATAATTTTTGAAACTCATTTATGTACAAAAATAAACTGATATAAGTACACTAACTAACCTTCAATAAAATGTCGAAACACACACGCCAAGTTTTAAGTTGTGATTTACTGAGGGGGCCCCGTTTTAAAGCAATAATCCAAGCATCGCGGCTTTGTGCAAATACATCATTTAAATAGTCACCATGCTTCGTTAACACTGCCGGAAATCGAAGAAAAGATACATCATCCCTCGCATTCCACACTCAACAACACTACAAAATGATGGCATATTAATTCATTTGAGAACTAATTACTAATTGAAGTCTAACTATTGACAGTTGTTTACCAGTAAACAATGAAAACTAAATAGAATGAGTGCCCTCCAGCAAATGTCAGTGACGTCATTGTGGAATGGTCTATTCATTAAATCATAAGTTGTCATATTTGATGTTTGTTTGAGGTTAACTTGTCAGTTTTTCTATAAATTGTGTGCAGTCAGTGGAGTCTGAATCAGATGAAATAATGTACCTCATTCCGCCTGAAATACGGATAGAGCCTCAGAAAGCTAACCAGGTCACGCTTAACTTATTACCGAAATAATCGAAAAAGAAATAAAACCTCCATTACAAAGTACCAGGCAGCAGCCTTATGGAAAAATTGTCACTGGGTAATTTTTCTGAATTTTTGGTATGTTGTAGAATATGACCTGCTGAACCAGAGTGTCCGTGGTCTCAACTCAATTATATGACTAGTTTTTGAGATACATGGTGTCGAAGTTGCCAAATAGCCATTTCTTTAAAGTGACGTTGCTCGTAGGAAAACACCTTGAATGGAAGAGTTTCGCGAGACAAATATCGCTCACCCATAACGCAGTAATTTTTGACTTGTTTCAACAAAAAATATAGTTGGATATGGGGTGAGTCAAGCATTACACAAAATGAAATTCTTATTCGACCCTATGAAATGAAGATTTGATCAAACCAAGTAACATACTAAAACATCCATCGTTTGAATATGTTAAAAACGACTAATTCAGAATTTGTACAGGTAGAGTAAAAAGTCACAGTTTTTTTGGTGTTATTTGGTACATTTTTTATATTTTGAGCTTTAGGGATACTTGACTACGACCCAATCAGCACACTGCTTGTCCGAAATTGATATATGGTGTGGTAAAAATTTCGTCCTCGAAATTTTCCAACTTTTTTTCATAGCTCCTAGTTTGAGTCGACTACTATAATGTAACTATAACTATAATGTAACAGCTTTCCTATGACTTATTTTTGAGGTATATTAATAGCGGCGACCGGCTATAAATCCGTTAAAACAAAAGTTGTCAAAAAGGTGTATACAATGAAAACGTCATGCAGACATGTTGGCGTTCACTCATTGTTATTTTGTCTTAGTACAATGAAAGACATTTTATTTAATATTACAAAAATAGAATAAAAGTATTCGTTTATTGTTATTAATATATTTTTTCGGCAACCATCCGGGAAGTGTTCACTTCCCGGACACTTTTTCTCTGGGAAAGTAGCACTTCCCGGCCTAGTCCGGTAAGTACTCGAAATTTAATATAAATAAGAATAAGAATGTTTCTGTTGGTACCTATTTTCTGTTCGAATTTCAATATATAATACAAATAATAACTAAAATGTTCGAAATATTCAAATTTGGAATCACTTGATCATAATTCTATTTTTTGTTCCTTCTTGTACACCGTTGGGAAATTTAGAAGTTTGATAACTTGAATATAAGTATTTCGTAATGCACCAATTTATAGTAAGAATAAAATTTTCTGACAAATCGATAATAAAAAAGTTTCCATATGGTGCAAATTTTTTAAACTCACTGTATATAGTCATGACCACCTTTTCATAGGCAACCCATTTTAGGCGTTTTCGTCTATTTATGTAACTGAAAAAAAAGTATGTGTCATCCGGTTAACAGATGGGTGAAGGTCGACCTCTCTTCGTCTCTTAGACTAAATGCGTTTCATTGATTTGTTATTCTACATGGTTGCCGAAAAAATAGTGTACGCAACACGTCCGAAAACAGTTTTTTTGGACTCTTAGACTTCCAGGACTCGCTAACGCTCGTCCTAGAATTTGGTCTGCTCGTCCAAAAAAACAGTATTTTCTGGACTTGTTACGTAAATTACTATTATTCGCGTCATAATCAACAGTTGTTAATTTACATTCTACACAGATTTATCCAATCCGCTGTTTTCGTGACGATCCAGATAAATTATAAAATGTATACTAATGCATTGTTTATCAATTGTTTATTGATTGTTGTTTGTTTTAATATGCTGTGTACCATGGATTGAGGCCTTCTTGATATATTATCCTGTGTATCTTAAAAACTGGTTATAGCAAAGCCAATACTGTTTGACATTATTGTACTCAAACTAAGAGTAATGACAAAAAATTGGAAAATTTCGCGTACGAAATTTTTATTTACAGGGTGAATTCGTGTCACACTGTATATTAATTTCGGACAAGTAGTTTGCAGATTGGTCAAGTATCCCTGAAGCTCAAAATATAAAATAAAAATGTACCAAATGTCACCAATAAATCTGTGACGTTTTGACTCACCCAGTACAGAATTTGAATTTGTCGATTTTGACATATTTAAACGATGGACATATCAGTGTGTTACTTAGTTTGATCACATATTCATTTTATAGGGTCGAATGAAAATTTCAATTTGAATAATGCTTGACTCAACTCGTATCTAAAATTCTAAACTTACTGCCTTATGGGTAAGCAATATTTTTCGCGCAAAATTCTTCCATTCAAGATGGTTTCCTACGAGCAATGTTACTTTGAAGGAAGGGCCATTTTCCAACTTCGACACCCTGTATCTCGAAAACTAGTCATAGGATTGAGTTGGGCTCATGCACACTCTGGTTCAGGAGGTCATTTTCTAAAACATACCAACATTTCAGAGAAATTAATTGGTGACAATTTTTTTATAAGGCTGTTGCCTGTTCCTTTTTGTAGAAGAAATATTACCCACAATTACTGTGTAGGATAAAAAATTTCGTATAAACCACGGCAGTAAACTGCTTTTTCAAACATCAAGAAGTGCTTTTTCAAGCATCAAGAAATGTCCAGATCTTCTTTCGGCCTGAAAAATGCCACTTTACCGCTTAAGTATACAATATACCTTTGATTCGCACGAAGAAAAAAATCCTGTTATATTCAGAGAAAATCGTTAGAGCCAAGTGGAAAGTAGGTAGGAATTGGTGTTTTCCTGAATGTTTGCAGGGTGTATGCCTCGGGGTACACCTGCAGAGGCAGTGAGTTCCAAAGCTGTGACGTTCGTAAGAAGAATGAGCCTGGGAAAGAGATGTTCAAGTGTGTCTTCAAACTCACGATGAAGGGATGAGCATCGCCCATAAAGATATCTATAAAACAGAGACAGATCGCCAACTTTTCTGCGGTGTTTCAGAGAACTGAGCCAGCTTGTAAGCGCAGCATCACCGATGAGACGAATTGCTCTTTTTTGGACTGAATCCAAAAGTTTCAGTGCGTGTGCAGGGTCTGCACTCCATATATGGGAACGTTATTCCAGGACAGGTTGGATCTGTGCTTTATAAATCATAATCAATTGACGGGAAGTGAAGTAGCTCATAGTTTTATAAGTAAAAGTTAATTTCCATTACAAAAATATTGAAAATTCATTATAGCCACAAGACAAAAAACCTGCCTGCAGGACAAATACTCAATAAACATGCTTTATGAACGTCTCAGTGTAATTGTGATAGTATAAGCATCTCGATCAGTAAAGCCTAGTGATAATTTTACCCATCTCCCCCAATATTTAGGCCAATCAATAGAGAATTTTTTCCTAACTAAAATACTAGTAGCAAACCGACTGCGCCATCATATGGAAGACAGTCCGTAGTAATATTCTGTTATGTTTTTGACTCGCAACTGTCATTTATTAATTTGTTATGGACATTTAAAAACAAAAAACGTGTTTTTACAATTGTTTTGCTTATACAATAAAAACTAATCATCAGTAACGGAGGAAAACCGGAAAAACAGGAAAATTTTACGATTTTTTTAAAAGTTCATAACTCCGCCATTTTTCAAGAAATATGGTTGGCCCTTCTCATGAAAGTATTGAGTCATGTGTAGTTTATGTGTGAACAAAACAAGCTTTAACAGACCATCACTTTTGGCACAATTACAACTAATAAAAGAGTAATAAAAGATATAGAGAGGGATTTCCGGTCTCTTTTTCGAAAGCAACATACCCGACGTTGTTTACAAACATCTCAGCCCGAATCAGGTTAAAAAAGGGCATTGTAGGAAATATTCGTTTGCACTCGGTGATCAGGTTGGAATTCCGTATTATATTCATTCTTAAGTTGGCGATCATGTTTGTTTACGTCCGTTTACGACTTATTTGTCGTCTTGTCAAATCAAACCATGGGCGTCGCAGCATGGTAATCATGGTATAAACCATAGTTGACTTTTTCATTGGTATTAATAAGTTGATTTTCATTGAATTTGCTCATTTTCCTCCCGATTTTGAGACAAAAATACACTATTTATTGAAATGGCTATAAAAAACTATTTTACTATGTAAATCGGCTGAACGATCACCTATAAATAACTAGGAAAAAACTTGTTGAAATGTAGGTATACTAAACAGTAAGTAAGTAAGTAAGCAAACTCAAGTCTTCATTAACCAAATTCAAATCATAAGCCACTAGCTATTTCTAATGGGTATTGGAATGTTTTGTTGACATACAGGGATTATCACGTAGGTAATGCGTTCATCAGAAGTTTTCGACATTCCCATTTGAATAAAATTTCATATACAAGCAATATCACATATATCAATATGAGTAATCGATCTGGAATATTGTCAGTGACGTATCGCTTCTGGTAAAACCGGACGTGGACATAAACTTCTTTACTGTGAATGGTACACTGTGAATCATTGCAGGTTTGAAATCTAATCAATTGGTTCAGTAGTATTTTCAATCTCTTGAGGGAGCCCATACTCCATCCCAATTTCGGGAGATCCTTCATTGAATTTCTTCAATTCTTTTGGAGATGCAAGAAGTTAAATAATAACTACATAAGAGATTATCGATTTTCTACCGACAGACTTTTAATATCGAAAAAATTTCAATCATCTGCCTCAGAATATCAATAACCTGAATTCAGAAAAAACATCAGAAAAAGAGTTAGAGAGCTACTAGCTTACTACACTTTGGATGCGTATTTCAATGATACAGTTTCATCATAAATTTGAATGTAATCTCTTATGTGTATTATAGTTTATGCGTAATCTCTTATGTGTATTATAATTCATGTATATCGTATATAAAGTGTATAGTATAGTTTACTAATGTGATTCAGAGATTTGGATATTTCGACTTTTTCACTTTTTTTTTAGTATTTATGACCTTATTCTATGCTTTATCAGCAATAATCTAATTTTTCGCACAATACAGTATTTTTGATTAATTGAACCACCAAAAGTAAGTGTTCATTGCTTTGAAGCAATTTAGTTTCTATTGCCACACACACGAATAAAAGTCAATTTTCAAAAGATCGTAGAAAAAATAGTGTATGCCATGGTAGTACACATGGCGTTTTGATAATTCTCATGTAATTTACAATTGTCACTTATTTTTGTAACTATTCATCGTAATAAAATATGTTACTCTCTAATGACAACACTCGTAGAGTGTACTTAAAGGCATAGCCTGTGATGGTACATGGCGGCTATTATTTGCCGAGGGGCTCCGGGGTGAATTAGAAATAATTGGTAGCACATTCACTTTTAACTTAGGGAAACCTACAACACTTCCGCCAAGCAGTAGACGTCAGGATTGACATCTTGATAAAACACGTGCTTTCTAACCTGGCATGTGGTCTCCTATCGATACCAGTACATGTGAGAACAAAGTTCTCTGAACCGACAGAGTCTAATTATACATATTTTTAATTAAAAATGAAACATGAGAAAATGTATTAGCACGCCACTGGTTCTACGCTTACGTCCGAATATCATAACAATAACAAATCTCCCCCTCCGAACTCGGAGTTTTACCCCTCACCCACAATCTGTAACAAAGGATAGTGTTATGGAGCTTTCATAACAAATGTGTGTTGTGATTATAGAAATGGCATAAAAATGCTTGCAAACATGACTGAAAACGGCCGAGCTGGCGGAAGCGGTCCAGTGGTAGGAGAGAGCGGGAGATGAAGGAAAGCGTATTATCACGTAACCCGTTCATTAAAAAAATGGTAGATGGTGCAAAAAAAATTCAAATTGTAATTGTTTCAAAACTAACGATCAGGCAGCTCCTGTTTTGTGCACACATAAAGTACACAAGATTCAATATAGTCTCATGAGAAGGGCCAACCCTATTTCTTGAATAATGGCGGAGTTATGAACTTTTAAAAAAAATCGTAAAATTTTCTGGTTTTTCCGGTTTTTCTCCGTAACTAATGATCCAATCGGGTAGTAAAACATTCCATTTTGTTCGCATTTCAATTATCTACAATTTTTTTTCGGAGCAACCAGATTTCTTTATTAGTTTTCATTTTATAAGCAAAACAATAAAAATAACACGTTTTGTGTTATTTAAATGTTAATAACAAATTAATGAATGACAGTTGCGAGTCGAAAACAACAGAGTTTAACTAAGGACTGTCTTCCATGTGATGGCATAGCCTGTTTCGTACTAGTATATTTGTTTTTCATACTGATATAAAAGAAGGAATGGAATAATCAATTTAACAATTTATTGAATAAGGTAGTGTTGAGTAATAAGGCCCACTTAACTTTTGCAATTTTTTTATCCTTTATATTTTATTCAAAAAAATCCGAAACTTGATGAGTTGATTGCTTGTGATGTTTACCGCTATTTTAACATCAATATTCGTCTCCTTCAATACCTCAGTAATAAAAAAATAAACCAAATTTCAAAAACTTGCTGTTGGGCCTTATTACCCGCTTATGAGGGTAATAAAGCCCATAGTAATTTATGCAGAATTTCGTTTATTTATTGTGTATATGAATATATACAGATAATTTTTATTAATCAGAAATGATAGAAACTCAATGAAACACTTATGAAGAAACAAAAATAAACATCATTTTCTACAAAAAGTGATAAACTTAACAAAACTCAAACAAGGAAATAAAATTATAAAACAAATCTATTAAACTGAATTCTAAGAACATTCCCTACCGTAAAAATCCTCAACATCTTCAGCCGTCAGTCCTATGCAAGTTTCGTGTAACCAAGTTCCACATTCTAGACAATAATTTCGCATGTTGCATATTACCGGGCGAGCACTTTTTCTTATACATGCAATTTCCAGAAAAATTAACAATTCTTTTAATTTTTTTCTCAGTGCGAAATATAGTACCAATATTATGGTAACTGATGGAGTACTATTTGTTTCTTTAAGTAAAATAGGTTGAATTAAAAACGACGTCTCACCTTCTTGCGAACTTATAATCTGTGCAGCCTAAATCTGCACATTCACCTAGTGTTGTTAATGGCGAAATGAAGTCAACGATCTTTTAATAAAGCTTTACCATTACGATGATGAAACTAATCATGATGACAGATTTGAAAAAATTTTCCAGTCTTTAAGGAAAATGACATTGGGCCTTATTTACCGCCAGGCCTTATTCCCCAACAATACCTTATTTGAAACATGTTTGACAATCTCGTATTGTTCATTTGTATTCTCTCCCATCGCCTATGTTACCATATCCTGAACTAGCTAGATCATTACTACAGTACCAGATACAGGATGATCTGTATCATATACAGGGTGTCCCAGAATAAAGGGGACAATCTCCGGCGGTAAAATCCTAACTTCATTTCAAGGCTAAAAGTTCCAATAAACATATACTCTAAAGTAAATATTAACTGAGATACAAGGTGTTGAAAGTAAAAGTGAAATTTAGTGAGTCACATAACAGCATTCAGTTCCAAATTTCAATGCACATCACGTGTTTGTAACTTTAAACAGGGGCGTACGGCAGACTGGTACGCCTAATCGCCCCTCCCCAACTTTCACGCCACTGGATTAATATCTATTTCGTCTTCTTTTTCTTAATTCTCGATATTTTCTATACAAAAAAGGGTCAGGTTTCGTTATGAAAATTGTCAACGGTTTTCAAGTTATTCGAAGTTGCATAAGTGCGTGCGTATGTGATTCGGAAACTCATTGGTGATTGTTTTGTTAGAAGTTGCTATGTAATTTGTTTCAAATATCGAGAAATTTTTGTGAAAAGATCCCTCATAAATGCCAACAATTTTCGAAATACTTCAATTTGTACTCATTGCATGGTGCGAAATCTTTTTGTTGGTTATATTGTTATAAATAGATATACATTTCTTTCAGAAATGAGGAGATTTTTGTTAAATTTTAATTGTTTTTCGGTACTACAGTTTTATGAGTTGTTAATCCTTAGTAAGTAGGTAATGCTTTACATTCTTTCCGATATCTTCTGAAATTCATCGAGAAATACCACTGTGGGCACAATATATTTGAAATTTCACCATAATGCCATGCTTTTCAATACAAAAGACAGCAACGTTTAACAAAATAATCAACAGTGACTTTCCTTATCACATACGGACGCACTTATTCAACTTAAAAAATCTTGAAAACCGTTGATATTTTTAATAATGAAACCTATCCCTTTTTTATAGGAAATGTTGAAAAGAAGATAAAATCGACATTAATCCAGTGGCGTGAAAATTGGGGAAGGGCGATTAGGGGCACCCACCTTCCATACGCCTCTGTTCGAAGTTACAAATTCATGATTTACATTGAAATTTGGAACTGAATGCTGTGATGTGACATACCAAATTTCATCAAGAAAAGATGAGCCGTTATGGAGTTATCCTGGAAAACATATTTTTTTTTCAACACCCTGTAACTCGGTTATTATTCATCTTAGGGTATGTGTTTATGGAACTTATAGCTTTAAAATAAAGTGAAACTTCTACCATTGAAGTTTGTCCCCTTTATTCTGGGACACCCTGTATCATAACATCCAATGATAAACATTCTCGTCGATCGGTAAACTATCCTTACTGTTCTCGATATTCAATATTCTATTATGCTACATAATTCATATTTTTTTCTTCAGTAAGAAACACTATAATTGAACTGAACACGAGGCTAAAGATATAATCCCATAACCGTAACCTCAATAATTCATAGACGGCGCATTGATATGTAATCTGATTAATTATGGCGCTGAGCATAAATCTCGTATACAAGCAATTCGTACTCAAAGGATATTTTAACAGCAGTTTAATAGCTTGTCTTTTGAATTTCCTGGAAGTTGCAAATCCTCATCGGTAACTTCTTGTTCAGAGTCTATTCAGAATGTTGTGAATTAATCTTGGAAAATGTTCGATAAATCAACTTCGACAGTTGTCAAAGAAAGATTGTCAAAGGTAATACCAGGAGTCGTTTCAGTTTTGCATTTTCCACGAAAACTTGTTTATAAATTGAATGTTCTTGCCACAAAAGAAGAAGTTTGAGTGCACAATTTAACGAGTTGTATTTGGAAAGATTATTTTTTCACCAATTTGAATGATGGCATATAAATATACAGGGTGTCCCAAACTCGATGGCATATCGAACGTTTCTGTAGAACAGGACATAGGATTATTTTGAAAATTTGGTTTCTTGGTTAATTAGTTCTGTTTTATCTTAAATATTCTTAGCGCTGCGTCATTGCCGCTTATATTGAAAAGTAGCAACAACTTTAGGATACCCTGAATGTTTTTGCATTTTCGCTCAACTATTGCTTTCCGGTTATTTTATTAAAATAGGTACGTCCAGTGGTTTTCGAGAAATTCATTAGCAGCGTTTCATTGACCACTAGAGTTTACGTCTACTAGTAGAAGAAGTAGAGTATCATAAAAACGGAATTTCAGGGTTTCCAATAGAAGTCAGATTATTCTAAAATTTCCTAAATATCTGTAAAAAGTTTGAAACTTATAGTTTTCATTTTTATAAATGATACATCAAATATAAATAATTTGCTTTCATTAACAACTTCCACAGCCGAAATAGACAATGGAAGAAGGCGCGAATAGTTTTATATCTATTCGAGGATTAGATCTAGGCGGGAATGTTTCAAGTGCAATAATAAACTTATCATATATGCGAATTCCTTGAATAATTTTCACTCAGAAAACTTTTTCAGTATGTAAAAATTATTATGAAGAAGTGATTCCTAAACCTTCACACCTTCCACGTTCGAGGCAGCTTTGGGTGAAGTAGCAAATAAACCGGAATTATCTTCAAAAAATTATAGCACATTTCTTTGATATTTATCTGGACAATTTTCTCAATTCATCATACATAATCGAGTTGACACAATGTTTCTATATCATCCCACTGATGTTTTTTGAACTTTCGCTATTTTCAGGGTCATCATATCTCCTCTTTTGCTATCCATTTGTATATTTTGTCTAGGATATGATTTTAAAATAAGGGTTACCAGAGGTTTTCAATGAATTGAGAAATAATATGAACCCACCTTCTTCATTATATAAATAAAAGTCGTTGTACAACCTATACGTATTTGAACATTTCCATCTATTACTTTACTCGCGTCCATAACACTCATATTTATTTTAACTAGAGGCTGTTCACTACCAAAATCGTTTTAATGTAAGTTTTTTGAGCTTCAAAATACAACCAAACCGAAACGTACTGAAATTAAAGTCCATACATAATATGTTTCAAACTACTTTCAATGTCAATAGTGTCAATTTCTGCTACGATTTAGGAATTTTCATTTTTCAACCAATTATCTACTTTTGCTACCCTCAAATTTGATCGTAGAGAAAGTAGATACATTTGGTGTCAAAAAACAGATGTGTCAAATTCTACTTCTACGAGCCTACAATAAAACGCACCAATTGATTTCCTTATTTTTTTATCGGAACATGGCTTCAATTGAATATTTATCACTGCAGTATTTGGATTCGTAGAAAGCTGAAATTTTGGAAGTAGGTTGAGAATGTCCTGTGTATCAGTTATGCTTAAGGAAATCCGTTCTCTATTATACAGGGTCGTTCAAAATTTGTGATTTTTTAGATAGATACAAAAAAGGTGAAAAGTGCATTTTTTCAAACCGAACACCCTGTATATTATTAAATATCCTGAAAGACAATTGAAGTTCCTTTCAAATGGTGTATTATGTTCCTATACCTAAATAGTTAGGTTTTCGAAATGAAAGCCAGTTTCTATGAAAGTTCGTTAGCATAAATTTGATTCGAAAAGAATCAAAATGGAAGACAATAACTATTCAACTGAAGTTTCGAAGAAATTGTTCATTCTTCATGGTCAATGTGATCAAATTATAGCAACAACATGTTCTGTAGTGAATGATTGACTGATAAGATGGCGAACTGATTGTAAGAAGAATAATCAATATACGGAGTGAGTCCAAACTCATCGATGACATTTGACACATATTGAATGAAACACCCAGTATTTCATTCCGTATTCGAATACTACTGTTGAATAACAATAACTTTCACCAAGCATGTTCTATATCTATTCTCCCGTCGTTTCTGGAATATTAATTGTTTCGTATTTTTTCTGAAGATGAGTCTAAATCAATAAGAAATATCTCCGAATACAATACATACACAGGACTCAAATTTGGGAAATAGTTGATTCTTGTGGAATAGTTTTCTTAAACTGATCGACCATATTTTATAGAAGGTGTCTGGAGAACATCTCTTTGTGAATTTAAAAAACATCCAAAACCTTTTTTCTACTGCCCAATCCCCAATCTCATTAATTTTTGTCGAATATGTCCCCTAATTCTAATTGTTCGATACTTATTGATATTTTTTATTTTTTTTTCACAACAGTCTTTGCCAAAAGTTATATTGCATGAACCAAGAAATACAGTTAGTTGAAATTTCCATTCAGATTTGAACGAAGTATGCTTGTTTTCCTTTTTCATGATGATTTTATATTCCATTCACGGTATCTGAAAAAATCATGATTCTCCGTAAGTAGGACCCAATTTTTTTTTAATCAATGAACAACTGAAAGTCATATTTATTGCTAAATCATGTGTTCGAACCGCTGACCGTTTACACACCTCTTCTGGGCGAATTTCCTCGAAGTCAGTACCCACTGTTCTCAAAATATTCAAAGGTTTTCCAGAATTCAAGTTTCCATTTTCTTGGAATCCCCCTTCTTTTATTCAATGGGGATTTTCTGCAGCTCAAAAATAATTGGTTTTTTGAATGAGTATCCCCTCTCCCTCTCAAAAATTCAGATTCATCTGTCCTTATAGTTTTTTTAGGGATATTTGGATCTTCATGAATAAGTCCATGTTGAAATCCATTCACAGTAATCAACACATTTTGAAAGAATATCTCTAACTAGAGTTTGACTGAAGAATTTATTCAAAATCATGCATTGTTTTATTTATCTTTTTAATTCTCCATGTCGGAGTGTGGATCATACCTAAACCCACAGTGGCTCTCTTCGATGATTCATGAGGGTTGGTGTGGAGATAACGCAAGAAGTTGATTTCATTTACTTCGTCTTCAGTTATCTGCTCAATTTCATTTATCGGCGCTATATATCCCAAATACATCATAATTCAGTTCAATTCTTCTGATGTTTTTTCTTTTCATTTGCGGTAAATTTGGATGAAGTTCATTGCATTTTCTGCATTATCTTGGAACAATTCTTTGGCATTTGCCGTGAATATAAAACTAACTTGAAATATCAGCATTTGAATATGTATTATAATCCATTTTCAAATTTTTTTTCTGACAGAAACACCATGAAAATTACTGCTTGTCGAACTTCAAGTTTGTTCTGCTCTTTTCTAGTCATGGCACACTACAGATCATTTCATTTGGGAAATATTTCCTATTTCGATTCGACACACTGGGAATTGAAAATAATAGTAAAAATTTACTTCAACGAAGGCGCAAACGTGTTATTATTGATGCGCATAGCTACCTAATACAAGATATGGCAAAATAATCCAATTTTAATTCAAACCCGCTTTTATTTCGGAAACCTGACTACTTATTTGGGTATTTTAATATGATATATCATTTGAGAGGAACTTGAGAGGAATTGTTTTTGTGAAATCACAAATTTTCAACCACCCTGTATGGTGGAGAATGAATTCCATTGGAGAGAACTAATACCCAGGACAGTGTCAAACAACATCTAAAAAATATTATGCTTCAAACTTGTAGGATCCAATTGTCTCAACATATAGTACTTGCAAAAGAACTGATACATCTATTGAAGAGAATGATTTCAGCAAGTTTCTTTACCAACATTGCAAATAATCTGATTACATCCATCCCCGATGCGAAACATGAACTACCAATTTCTTGAGAACTCTGCAAACACCTGTAGATTTCATTTCTTTTTTCCCGTTACACCGAGCGAAGTCAAGAGTACAATTTCTGGTCTGAAGGACTCGAGCTGTTCTATGAGCTTAATAATGCTATCACTGAATCTAGTGATATTTATGTGATACCACCAATTACGAATGAATAAATAAAAAGCTGATATCATTGCTGACCCCTAAGTTTCTATATTAAACAATTGCATTTCTCTGAGTTTGTTTCCAGATGCACTGAAAATTTCGGTTATTCTACCATCATCAAAAAGGGAGATCTCCAAGTGGTGGACAATTTTTGGCCAATATCGATAATCCCCATCATTGCAAAGAGATACTGGTTTACCAGAAACTTATTTCTCATTTAGAAGTAAATGCTCCACTTTGTCCAGGACAGTTTCGTTTCAGAAGAAGGTTTTTAATCATTAGAGCTCTACAAGTTGTTGTTGCAAATGCGGTAGATGTACAACATTCGCATATTAATCTGTGTGAACTCATGGAAGTATTTGACTGCGTGTCCCTGATATATTAGTTGAAAATCTCTTTCACTAAGGAATATGTGGCCTGCCTTTTGAATTTTTCACGTCAACGAGCAACAGAGTTCAGTCCTAGGACCAACCCTGTTCATATTATATATAAATGAAATATATTATTATATCCTTCCAGAGACTTGTACTCTTTTTGCCGATGACATAACACTCATTGACCGAAATATCGATTCACTTGAACTGACACTCTCAGCCACTCATACTTTTTAGTTGGCTTGTAGATGGTTTTTCTCAAACAAACTTATACTCAAGGCTGAGAAAACACAAAATCTTATAACGTCAAATGCTACAACTATCGAAGGAAAATGTATCAAATTACTTGTACTACATACCGATGACAAATTCAGTAGGTCGTGCCACATCAATAAACTTGCTAGTAAAGTGTCCAACGCTACATTTCTAATTCGTGGACTGATACATGGTGAGCATTTCTACTCTCAAGACTAGCTATTCCTGTATTTTTTACAGCCACATGATTTTGTCTCATTATGTGGGGTAGTTCCTGTCATGCAAGCCAAATATTCATTCTCCAGAAAAAAAGTTGTAAGGGTATACCAGTTTCAGTGACCACTGTCGTCCGGTTTTCATTGTGAACTTCAAATGTTGCCACTTCCAACTATCTACATTTTTCATGTGCTAATCGAAATTTAAATAAAACAAGTCAATGACTTTCAATTTAAACGAAAAATCAGAGCATTCCTACTTGAGAAATGCTTCTATAGAGCAGAAAAGTTCCTTAACTTTTAAAAATCACCGTTTCTTCCCGTAGACGTTTTAAAGTACTTATTTTATTTTATCGCAATTTACGTAATTTTTTGTATATGACTGTAATTTCCAATGACATAATATGGATAGACTCCGTTATTTACATGTATACTTGCGTTTATTATCTGCTTATAATAATAATAATAAAGGCTTTTATTGACAAGACAAATTTTTGTTTTTACATGATTTCTAGATATAGAATTGTGTCTCATCAAATGGCAGAGTTCAAACTACTTGTTGACATATATCCATTGTATGTGAGCAGATAATTCAGAAGAAACTCAGCTTTGCTGACTTTTGGGTTGACTGGCAACTATTTTCCACGAAACAAGCGACAATAAAAATTGTGCTTAGAATGTGACTCTGTCAGGACCATAGCTCGAAATATAAATGACGGAGTCTAACGGTAATATGTCAGTGGTAATTTCATATTCAATCATTTAGGTCAATTTGTAATATGGTATTTGTTTACATAACTATTTTTATATCACCTGCTATAAACTTATATGGAAAACTTGGACAAGTCGTCAGTAATATCTATACATATAAGTTTGTTTGTTCTATACATTGTATTTTTATACATTCTGAAGATATGTCACCAATTTTATTTTTGAAATGGACAAGTGATATTGGACCAATATCGCGAGATGTTCACGCTTTTTTTCTCTTCAATTTTACGTTTCAATATTCCATTATTTTCTAATAGTCTACAAATATTATCCCAAGTGCTACTTGGGCTGTCACGTATGATTCAATATCTGTTGGGGTATCTGGAAGTAGTTAATTTCTGTCAAATGTTTACCTCAAATCTTGCCTGATTTTTGTAGAGAAGGGTATTTTGAAGATGCTGGAATTATTTCCATTAAATTTTTCGCTATTTTGCTTTACAAACCTAATCTCCAATATGAAACAGAATTAGGAAATATTCACTCTATGATTGACCCATTGGCCAACCTATGCATGAACAGAGATTTTATATCGATAAGTATGATAAGCAATTAAAAAAAAACAAGTTGCAAGTCATGAAGTTGAGTAGGGTGCAGCAGCACTAGGAATTGAGAGTAGCGTCAGGGTGTCTAGTCTCCAGACTCCTCCTTGATCCCTAGGTACCTCCTTTATCTTTATAATACTTGATTAAACGTAATCTTTCGAATACTGGGTATTTTATATGAAACACCTGTAGGTACGCCATTTCATAATTTTGTAGAACTTTTTCATCTCTACACATTTTATTGACATGATATTCCCCGTAAAATTTGGTGACGGCAATAATTATATTTTCATCAAAGTAGGAATAATTGAAGTATTGCTGTAAAACAATGTCTCAAATTTTTATATCTATCGTTTTCTACAAAGTACGGTGTTTAAAATGAATTTCTCCACCGGAGAATTGATCGTCATAAATTTTGTGCTGGGGGAAAGTGGCGAACATAGTTTATTAGTGACTGGAATTTATAATGGAAAATCTTCAGATAACAGGAAACCCAGAAAGAAACTTTTGCTGCTTTTGTTTATTCGAAAAGGAAATGTCACATATGAAAAAACAAAGGTCCAAGGTTGCATTAACTCAAAAAAGTAAAATTATGATCCTCATAAAAACTACAGAAGACCGTAATATCTTTGTTAGGGAAATATCTAAATAAACTGAAATGAGCCGGAGTGTCATACAAAGAATTATGGATAAGAATAACATCATCTGTACCGTTTATAGTTATTTAGGAGTTATTACCCGATGAATCCGAGAAATGGATAAAATTCTGTGAATGGGCTCAGCAACATATGTTGAGAGAGAAATACTTTTAACCATTTCATTTTCCTATGAAGTGATATCACAAAAATAGGTTTGTCAATAGAAATCATTTCTAATACTATTCGGTCAATATGCCACATTGGTTTCGAACCAAAGAATTGAATGAATCAATTGAATTTAGTCATTGGGCCATATTTCTTCAAGGGAAGAGTTAATCGATTGATTTAGTAGATTTTTTTTTCGTAAACCAGTGGTATCACAATAAAGTACCAAATTATTTACTCATTTTCACATAATTTGTTAGGGGCGAAATTTAGGAAAAGAGAGCAGTGAATGTGCAATGATGTTTCACGCTACTAACATACCCGGGAGCTCAGTTGGCGTGGGTTCGACAATAAAAATTGATTTCGATGAGATTGAAATATGGAGTTTGATTTTCCAGAGCGCCACGGATTTATCGCCAATGAAAAATGCGAATCCACCCTGATGGAATGGGACAACCCACTGTACTCATATTACTGAAATATCAAGCATTAGATACCTATAATGGTATAAAAATAATATAGATGTAGAGGTTTTGTCTTCCCTTATGCTTGGATAACTTGGATCAGAATGAAAGAAACTGTCATGTCCCTTACTAATAAAAATATATTGATTGATGTAAATGTAAATTTGGCACCCCAAGATGAATTAAAGTGTACGATATTATTGAGAGTAGTGTATCGTTTAAGTATTTCAACATTGAACCTCCTGTGACGTCACGATTATAGCTAACAATTACAGCTATTTGCACCGGTTCTCCTTAATAAAAAGGGGAGGATCAGCTTAAGGTACACCTTAAGGTAGAGATGGTTTGCACCGTTGTCTGCTGTCCTGAATCTTAGGTGAGTATTGGAAATATTTGGCAACAGCGTAAAAATGATCACGTAACCAACGACGAGACCTCAAACAAAGCAAAGTTTCAAATAATATGCACATTGCGCAAGCCCTGTCAGTTCTGTCTAATTTGAAAGGCTGGCGGGAGTATGGCATATGATTTGGAAAATTTGTCTCTACCGGAAAAACTAGCTACAATATCGCGAAGAGACCTGCGTGCACATCAGTTGAAATGCCTATTTTATTAGCCATCTAACCTGACCTGACTCACCCTAGGTAAACAGTATAGTATCCATCCAAAATGTTTACGACATAAAGATGTTGACAATTTTGAATGAATAAAAATTCAAGACTCGCCATTCCATTTCAACAGTACAAAGCAATAGCATATTTTTAAGTTCGTTAGTAATATAAATTGACAATATATCATTACACATTTTGTATTGATATATAGGTATAGGGACAGTGTTGAATCTGAAAATAATTTTCATACTTCCACATCATAGGGATAGTCAATTTCAGCCTCAATCAGGTTCAGTATATAGATAGCAGTAGGTTTGGTCACCCTAAATCGAGGAAAAAATGTAAGTTCGTCAAACATGGAAATGATGTCCCTTCTCGTACACTTGTCTAGGCACATCATAAAAAATTTGATTCAAATTCTAGGTCGTCGCCATCTAATTTTGTACGTGACATTTTGTTTCAATCACAATCACATACCCACAAAAATACAATCACATCAGCAAAATCCAGAAAAAGTTCTCGAAATACTTTGAACATCAAGAAAATAGGAAAATAATTCGTGTAGAAAAAGTGAGGTTAAGTCGTTAAGTGGAACCTAAGCCTGTAAAATCTGAGGCTTATCTTGACTAAGGCTTATGTTGTCCTCAAATAGCGGTGCATATCACGTAATTTAAGGTCCAATTCGTAAGGTAACCTTAAGTTGAACCGGTGCCTTAGAGGCTACAATCTTAAGCTAGACTCATCTGATAGTAAGTACATTTTCTCAATAAGGCCAGTTCATCAGTTGTAGTTTATGAATCCAGTGTCTTGGTGAGTACCGGTGTGCAGAGTGGGTACGACGCAATCAAAGAAGTATGTGTACAGCTGGGACGAATACCATCAACGGAAAATACCAATAATAGGGCACGAACAGAGAAGGAATACTGAACAACAGATGAACAGTGGAACAACCACAGTTGAGCAGGAACAGTGGAACAATCACAGTAGTGAAATAGTAATTTTCCTAACAAGTGCGGAAAGTGATGCACGCGACTGCCGTTAACCCGAACGACGCGGAGCGGAGTTCGGGTAAGCAGGAAGTTATCATTTATTTTCAAAACTGTGGCGTACAGAGTGGAAAGTTTATATCGATGAGAGAGAATTTCTGAAGTTATTGTATCAAAACAGAAAGGGTTTTCTAGTGCAAAATAAACGCGTAACAAATCCTTAACGTATTTTGAATATTTATCGTTTTCCATATGCATTTTCTGAGCATTCATTCAATGTATTACATTCGCTCGAGAAAGATACTCTGTATCGAAACATGTCGCGTAGACAGTAAATCTGTGGAAATTCAATCGTGTTTACCTTAGTGTCATATTCATTCAATAAACGATTTATTTTGGTTGAATTTTATTTCTTATTTCACTATTGCCATAGTACGGCAATATACTAAAAAAACACTGTAGCGGTAATAAACATCATCATCATTACCTGCAAGTTGTACATTATCCCCATCCAGCATGACTGAAAGACAATGAGAGAAGATGTTTATACCATATTCACCTGACTTACTGGAGGTCATATCGTATGAATAAAGGGAACTTGAAGCGGAAGTTAAAGGTCCCGTAACCATAAAACCCCTATAATCCTAATAGCACTTTAATACATAATGTGGTCGAATGCAAAGCTGGGTTTATATCTCTTGCAAGAAGCCCCTTGTCAAAGAACAATTCAGAGTAGCAACACCTTGATGGCAGTCATTGCAGCTATATAGCCGAATTTAATTGAGATGCATATCGCTATCCATAAATTAACGTTTGGTGCCAGTTAAAGCTCTATTGTATAATCGATTGAAACTTATTGCCCATTGGAGGGTAAAGGCCGACGAAGTTCAGTGAGGAGCGACAGGAAGATTAATCTAATCTATGGAACTTCATGAAGTTAGCTGCATTTTCCTAATCAGTTTGTCACTTACAATCGCAAGTTCGATTTTCTCCATGATCATATTTCATATTCTTATATCTTTTGTACGTTTTATTCTGTGGGTACTCTGTCAAGTTCTATATTGTAAGATTGATGCTGGAGGTATTTTGTCGAAGTTGCTTTTGAAATATTTTTTTTTAAATCTCATTTCACATACCGGGTGGATACGGAAGTATTCTCTACGGAATATCTCAGTTATTGTATGAGGTAGGCTTGTGAAATTTAAAGCATCGATAGAATAACATACGTGTTAGAATTTGAGCATATTGACATGTCGAAGTTGATTTCCAGTCTGACCAGAAGTAACATCAACTTTCTTTTTTAAATAGCAACAATTTTTTTTCTTCTCATGTCATTCAGCATTTGATTTCCTTTCTAATGACATATCACAAGTTGGTATCTAACCAGAAACTAGATCAAGAAAAAAATTTATTGAAATTCACTGAGTAGGCCGTGAAAGCAAAATGGAAGCCAAAAATTGAAAAGTTGGATATGGAAACCATACGGCACTTGATAACTGTTGATACTACTGTGATATTTTATGTTTACTCGTCAGCGTTATAAAAAGCCGTAAACAAAAGATTGGAAAAATTGGGAAAAAAACAATACTCTGTAGGTCCATAACTTAAATAGGAATACACAATTTTTTCTTGCCTGTTCTCTTCAGCATAACCATTTCTTTCTAATGATATAATAGAAAGAAATGTTTGAAATTAAATACCGAAAAATACAATTATTATTCTTCAAATAACAAAAAATAGATTCATCGAAAAAATATTCAAGTTGATAGGATTGAAGATAAAATAAATTCAAAACAAATATTCGAAATGCATTCCCTCAGCGTCAATACATTTATTGACTGTGTTGATATTTTCATGTGAAACGTTTCTGAACATTTGGGAAGTGATATCTTGGAAAGCTCTCCAAAATTTTAATTCTAGCTCCTGTAGAGTTGTAGGCTGTGTGGAAAACACCCTATTTTTAAGATGCCCCCCTAGAAAAAAGTCGCAAGTAAGATCAGGTGACCTTGGTGGCCACCTGACTGGATCATGGGTTGTTATAAGTCTATCTTGAAAGCGATTTTGAAGATAATTGTTGTTGTTGTTATTTCCGTCAACCGATTGCACCCCTACGCGCAACCCTCAGAAGTCTCCCTCGCCATTCTTGAATTATGCGGAGGGGCGCCGTCTTGCTGGAAGTACATGCTCTCAGTTATTTCCGCTGGTAGGTTGTTAATGAATTCCAAAATTTCATTTGTTAAAAAATTAAGGTATCTCTCTCCGGTTAGTAGGTCAAGAATGGGGCCAACAATATGAGTTCCAACTATCCCTGCCCAAACATTCACACCAAATCTCTCCTGGAAGCCGCCTTGTCGAAACCTGTGCTCGTTTTCTATCGCCCAGTACCTGGAACAACACTTTTAGCACTTTACACTTCGACTATCGGCAATAATCGTGTAACTACCCTGTATTATACCTGTTAAATAATCCATTTTTGGTGAATCTTGACTCATCCGCAAACAAGATATGATAGTTAAATAGGTGATTCTCAGAATTTTGACGAAGAAACCAATTACAATATTCCAGGCGCCTTTCACCGTCATTTCTATACTAATGTTGATACTTGGAGGATTTCAATCCATGTTTTTTCAAAATTTTCCTAGCAGAGCTATAGCTATTTTGGCGCCAATCTGTCTTGAGGAAATTGTGCTATCATATTGTATTGATGCTAATACATTAATTTCAGTATCCCCATTGAAAACAAATGCTTTTTGGTCTTCTCAGGCTCAGTTTTTAATTTTTATTCAAGCCACTGAAAATACCTTCTTGACGGTTGTTGCCTCCATGGATATCGCTCTAAATACAATTGTTCAGCGGCATAAGAATTTTTCAAACATTTACCATAAATGAGAAGCATGTCAATTTGTTCGGACGGAATATTGATCATATATTTTATCCTCAATTCTAAATTATGTACTTTCACTCTAGTTCTGAAACACGCTTTCTCTTTATGAATGATTAGATATTTTGGACTTCAGTATTTTGCATTCTTAACATATGAGGTGAAGTTTCGTTTGATGAACATATTATCCATAATGATTTCTTTCAAATGATAACATATCCATCCCCCCTTTTTATACCATACATCAACCGGATACATCTATTTTATACATTATTTTCCTCATTTTCTCAGTCATCGGCTTGCGTCTTTCAGTCATTCAGTCTTCGGCTTGATAGACCAAGCTACAGAGATTTTTTCCCCTACAAAATAAAAGACGCAAATGGTATATACTAATTTTTATAAGATAGTTCGTTGATGAAAATCCCAGTTTTCGCCCCAGCAAAATCGCTTCGTGGAATTTTTCAAACAAGCAATAGTGAGAAAAATTACAACTTTTTTGGTTTTTTGGAAATATCTCAACGATTATCTAAGAAATCGTTTTACAGCCAATGGAACTTTAGTACTGATTTATAGAACATACAAAATGGATTTTCATATGACCGGATTGGTGCATTTTCCACTGAAAAAATCCGGGAAAACCTCGAAAATGAGTATATATTTCAAAAATTAATAATTTTTATAAATCTGAAGCTGAACGAACGATATCGTGGAAACTGATAGATAATAATTAATATGTGGTTCAGCTGTGCGCATGATGTTTTCTGTCCGATTCGTAGTTTTGGCCTAATCGCGTCATAAACAATTGAAGGGCACATTTTGCAAGATGGCGCGATTTGAGGGAAATTGTCGTATTCAAATTCTGTGAACGGTATCTGGAAGTAGAGATCAATAGCTACAATTAGAATATATTGGATTTCCACCTGAGAGGTGGGAAATGTCACTTATTACCTTTTTGATTCAAATTGATAAAAAATTACACTCGTCATATCAATATTTCTTAGTTAATCACTTTCTATGTTCATTATAGTTAGGTCACGTTCTTGTCCCATTGTGCTCCTTAACACATTTTTAATA
The DNA here is from genome assembly GCA_944452925.2 of Chrysolina oricalcia. NCBI lineage: Eukaryota > Metazoa > Arthropoda > Insecta > Coleoptera > Chrysomelidae > Chrysolina > Chrysolina oricalcia. The sequence goes on along the minus strand of OX101812.2, from coordinate 25,970,129 downwards.
CGCTTTAACGTTGAAAAAGAACGTAGTTCGTGATTATAAAAATCAAGTATGCGAAACACTCCAGCATTTGGGAAACACGATTCCAATGAATTTTCTGTTAACAGTTTATAAACTTGAAGTTCCTGAGCCTCGTGCTTTTTCTTTTTGCTGTCAATATCAGCAACCACATCTGTTTTGAGCAGCTTAGCAAACTGCACCAGTTCATTGCCAAGAATGTCATCCACATCGACTAGGAATGAATTGTAGTTCTTTTTAAGATATTTTCTGCCGAAGTATTCCAAATACACTAGTCACTTGATGGTAAGCTTCCATGCGTTTAGCTAATGCAGACAATTACGACAATGAAAACATGAATTTTAAAACGTTGTCCAGGTGTTTGATGTTGTACAACTTCTTCGAGTGTACTAGAGCTGCTGCTGAAATGGTCGTACTTTGTATTTCGCTTGCGTTTTCTTAAAGTCGATTGCTGATATTCTTCACAGCCAATTAGGGCTTTGACATTTGCCTATATATCTGAAAATTTGGATCGTATTACTTGGAAGTAGCCTTGTAATGATTTATAAAGAGCGTATCATGTGTTAAGATCTTGTTCGGACGAAGCGTTAGTCGCTTGCAAGTGTTCTAGAATTTTATTCCACGCTATAGTCATTATTCCCGTTTCTAACTTTATTCAATTTTGGTTGGTGGTATAAAAAAATATCTTACTTAATAGGTTTTTTTACTTTGTGTTCAGGCGCGAGGCCCCCAGGCGCTGGGGCCGCAGCATTTGCTTACCGACTAATTTGCTAACTGCTAGCGTGCTACGTGTCTAATCCGGCACTGAGTGTAGGGTTATTTCTATTTCAGTGAACATTTGTTCCATGAAAAAGTTCAAATGTAGAAATTATATTCAACCATTTTAACCAACTGTTATGATTAAAATTTGAAATGTAACAGTAATACATACCCACAAAACTGACACAAGTTCAGTGATGTAACCTCAAAGTTGAGTTATTGAATGAAAGGCAGAGAGCATTTTAATCAAAAAGGTAATAAGTCGCACTGAAGTTAACTCGAATTGAGTTCGGGCGACATCGGGTGCACTTTGAAGCATTTAGAGTAATTTCCAGTGACATTTTTAACACCTTCACCACCTCTGAGGTGAAAATCCAAAAATACAAATTGTAGATATTGATCTCTACTTCCATATGCCGTTTACAGAATTTGAATAAGATGATTTCCCTTAATCGGCGCATTTACAAAGATTTGCCCTTAAATTGTTTATAACGCGTTTGTGCAAAAACTACACATCGGACAGAAACCATCTTGTTCACAGTTGGACCAAATGTTTTTATCTATCAGTTTTCGCAATGTTGTTTGTTCAGCTTCAGATTCATAAACATCATAAAGTTTTGAAAAAAATGATCACTTTTTCGTGGATATCCCGGATTTTCTCAGTGAAAACTGCACCGATCTGGTCGTATAAGAGAACCATTTTGTAGGTTTTATGATTCTATACAAAAGTTCTATTGTCTCTAAAACGATTCCTTCAAAACTTCGCAAAAAAACAAAAAAGTGTAATTTTTTTCACTATTATTGTTTGAAAAATTCCACAAAGCGATTTTGCTGGGGCAAAAATCAGGGTTTTCATTAACGAACTATCTTATAAACAGTAGTAAAGGCCGTTTGCGTCTTTTATTTTGTCTGAAAAGAGCCTCTTATTTTCATCCACAGCTTGGCCTATGAGTCTTTCAGTGCCAGTCTTTTCAGTTCCAGTTGAACTCAAGATTAATTAACTAATGGTCAGAATGTGATCCTTCAAACATCATTCAAAGAATGTCACTCACCATCTGAACTATTAGTTAGTTATCTGGAGTTTCACTCGAACTGAAAAAACTGGCTCTCAGTCATTCAGTTTCCGGCTTGAGTCTTTGATTTGAGACTCTCAATCTTTTCAAATCTTGAGTCTTTCATTCCAGGCTTCAAGTAATCTATTTCAGTCATTGAGTCTTAGTTTGAATCTTTAAGTGGTATCCCCCAGTCTTTCAGTTATTGAATCATTGGTAATAAAAACGGTGAAAATCGCGAACGCTCGGAATGAAAGGTGGTTAATATTCTTATTTCCATTCATTTTAACACACTCAGTAGTTGCTTCCTCCCATTATTTTAATTCAGAAAGGAGTGAGAGATGAGGGAGAGAAACAGAGAAATGAATATGAGAATTATTATAAGGTTGATATAAAGAGATATTAGGTGAGTGAGAGAGTAGGAATGGAAAAAGATGACAAGAAAACAACCGATTTCATCATGTCTACGTTGAAGTAGTCATGGTGTCTGAACATTTGCCTGTCATCCAGACGTCAGGAGATTGACAGCAGATTGAAAAATGTTGACTACTGGAATAAAATAATGTGGTTTTTACAACGTTTTTATTGACTTGTTTTCTTGTCTTTGTGTTTGTCTACTAATCTTTATTCTATATCACCCGGTGCAGTGACCTAGTTTTATAAAATACCTATCCACGAATAAATGTATTATTATTAAATGTACATTGATTAATACGACTCCTTGATAGAAAAAGTGTTTAAAGCAGCCGCAGTAGAGGTCCAAAATCCAAGAAGTATCGCAGCGGTCATAATGACCGCTATGGCACTCAAGATGTTGATTCCCAATCTTGAGTCTTTGAGTGACTTCTGTCTCAATAGTGAGACTTGAATATTTTGAGTTTTATACACATTTTAGCGCAATACAAGGTGTTTTATAATTGACTGCTGATCCTAAAGGGCGATAATCCTTGGGTGAGATTGGAATAAACTCGATAAATGATCATAGGTCCGCCATCGCTTTATTTTTGAGATTCAGGGTTTTGAAAGTCCACAAAAAAATTATTTTTCTCGATTATCTGCAAAACCACTTTACAATGAATTAAATTCCTCACAGGATACAGATGGTTTTAATAATTATCACTAGTCCCTGGTAATATGCCCTGCAATACTTTTAATCAAAATAATGCAACAACATTTTTTTTCTGTACAAATTCTGTTTCATAATCGTCCTCTATCTTCTGACGAAAATGGTCTCCTGACTTTTTTTCTGGAAGACGGTTTTTGATTTAAAAAATAAATTTGGTAATGTCCATTGTAGTAACATTAGTTACAAATAGAAGTAGTAAAGTTGTGAAGAAACATAAAAGGTTCCGTTTCTCATTTTTCGTGATGATCTATAAAAACTTTGATAATCGCTGGATTGGTCTGGGGAGACTATGGCCATAGAAATATATATTATATACTCTAGAATGCGAATCTCATATGTCAAAAGTGTTGTAAAAAGTTCGGATTAGTCCGCAATTCGCAAGCGCGTCATTAGTGTTTTTTGTCAGGTCCGGTTTAGTAAAATATTATGGTACTGGTGAAGATTAACAATCAATCAATCAATCATTATTTCCTTTTTTGACATGGTTTACATGTTTTGGAATTGTCAATAAATAGATAAAATACAAGATAATAAGTTAATATAAGTTAATATAACATAACCAATAAAAGTTATAATAAAAGCAAAGGTATAACATTACACAAAATTTCATCACATGTGCGCTAAATTTTTATAAAATCATTCACGCTGTAAAAATACTTTTCAATTAAAAAACTTTTCAATTCATATTTAAAAGAAGATAGTACAGCTATATCATTCTGTTTTTGTGGAAGATTATTAAAAAGTTTTAGACCAACATGATCTGGAGCTCTAGACATCATTTCCTTTTTTGCAAAATGAACATGAAAATCGTGCATTGTTCGAGTGCTATATCCGTGTACATCAGAGTTTCTTATGAATGATTCTTTGTGTTTAAAAACATGAACACACATTTCGAAGATGAAGATATTGGGAAGTGTCATAACATTGAAACATGTGAAGATTGTTTTACACGTTTCCCTATTAGACATTCCAAAGATACATCTCAATACCCGTTTTTGACCAATGAACACTTCATTTGAACCAGTGGAATTGCCCCAGAGGCAAATCTAACCTCACTGTGTATATTACGCAAAATCACCAAATGGAATTTCGAGGTTTTCAATATTTTTCTGCCGGCAGTGCATCCGCAGAATTTGGGTCTTTTGGATATTAAAGAATAAGTTCCTAGAATTGAGGAAGGATGATACTCTTTCATTTGTTTCAGTGCATTTTGTTTCCAAACTAACAGTATCGGCGGCTGATATTACTAACGAAAAGTCGTCTACATACGCTATATATTCTTTATTGGCAACTGTCGATGCAGGTTGAAAAGAATAGGACCCAATATAGAACCTTGAGGGACACCCATTTCAAGTTTTCTGCTAGCCGAATATATTGTTTTTATTTGGTTGTCATATTCAAGTTGTTTTCTGTCCGTCAAGAAAGATGAAATCCAGTTCAGAGGTATGCCCCTGATACCAAAACTCTCCAATATATCCATCAATTTCGTATGGTCCACACAATCAAATGCCCTACTCAATGAACTGGGCAATTAGTTTGTGAAACGAGTACATAGCTGTAGATGTAGATATTCCGGATCGGAAACCGTATTGCCGGTGGCTAATGATATCGTGTTTTTCCAAAACTATTATCAATCTATCTAAAAATGAGTGCTCCAACACATTTGCGAGGCTGTAAGGTACAGTCACTGGGCGATAGTTCTCCAAAAGAGTTCGGTCCTTTTTCTTGAATAAAGGAACAACTTTACCAAATTTAATATTTTGTGGAAAGACTCCACTCTCAAAAGACATGTTCACTAGAATTGTAAGTGGCTTCATAATTACCTTCATCACTTTCTTCAATACAAATCCTGGAACCTCGTCTAACCCAGCGGATTTTTTATTCTTCAATCGTGTATTCAACCTCTTGGTATGGCTCGAGAAACATACTATGACAATTGAATTAATTTTCAGGTACAGTGAAATGAGTATCAGGAATGGTTTCAGCTGTTTATGCGTATCTATGAAAAAGACATTAAACATAGATGCGATTTTTTTGGGTCATCTATTAAATTTCCGTTTGAACTCAAAAACAATATTGTTTCTATCCTTTCGTTTGTTCGTCAATTCAGCAACTACTTCCCATGAAGATTTCATATTGTTCTCTGCATTCGAAATACGATTCTGATAATGACATTTACGTTTCTGTCTGAGCAAAGATGTATGTTTCTTTTTCGATTTCATATAAGCCATTCGCAAGTTTGGATGAAATTTCTGCAATAAATAGAGATCTTTTAAAGTTTAACTGGATCGAATTACTTCGCTGTCAACCCATTTTTTTTCCAACATCTCGAGACGAATACGTTTTTGTTGGAAAATATTCTTCAGTGATGCATGAATATGTCATAGAAAAAATTAAAAGCATCATCAAATTCACGAACAGAATCAATACTGGACCAGTCCTCGTTTTCAAGTTTACTTTCGAATTGAGTGATATTATCCACATGGAAAGGACCCCGCACTTTTTATAGGTAAAATGGTCCCGGTGAAATTGTCTGAATTTTAAGTTTATTGTAGTATTCTATGTACTGATTGAAAGTGCAGAATCGCAAAGTTCGTTGATGGATACATATTGAAATACAGGGCGTTCAAATTAAAAATCAGTAATTTTAATTTAATTATTTTCTTGGAATTTAAAAGTGCCAACTGCATTTTTCCTCGTTCACTTCATCAGAGTACGTTCATATTACTAAATATCATTCAGATGATGCAGATTATATCATTATGTACAGAGTAAAAAATAAAAACATTTTAGTAATATCTGAAAATTCGATGTAATAATGAAATATCGATAAAATTATTATTGAATGCAATATACTATTGTCATTCCATCATTGATCACAATTCTTTCATTTCCTACAAGGTGATTTAAAAAAATGGTGAAAAATATGGCCGGGTTTTTCGTACATATCCTGTATATTCAAGTGAATTACCATCCTCCGAAGATAGCTGATACAGTATAAACGTGATTTCGTTGGGATATATAGGGTGATCATGAAAATTTTCGATGATAAAAATGACAAAATATCAACATTTCAGAAATCACCCTTTAATTCACGATTAACTCGGTGAAATTCCTTTATTATCATTTAATATATTCATCATTCTTTCCTCAATACTGTCCCATTAATTCAGTTTCCTACCATGACTGGTTACATAGTTATTAATTGAAAAACTTATTACCATTTGCATGACGAGCTGAAGGAACTTGTTCACGCGTACATTCTACTAGTGGCCAAGATTTTTCACAAATAGTGAAAAGTAAGAAAGTGTAGATCAAAATAAATGTAACATTATATGCAGGGTGATGACCAATGACGGTCCATCCAATTCCATCTACCATTTAGGAACTGACTGAATATACGACACATCAGTTAGGCATGAGCCAGATAAAATTCCTAATGCTTGGATAGTTCGACTCGCCCAATCGTGTATGAGGCCCCGGTACGGGAAATCACTTATCACTGAAGGTGACAAAGAACAGCCTTAACCGAATCCACCTCCCCCGTAGCAGCGCTACGGTCCTCATACAGCAAGAAAATCCTAGCAGCTATAGGATACATTTTGATTCTGTCGTAGACGGAGAGTGAATGGAAAAGAAAAATCAATTAGTTCCATCAGTGATAATTATTATTACTTTAACGTATTGAACTACCTAAATTGATGAAATATAATAGATATCTTTGTTTCTATTGATAGCCAGCAAGTGGAACACGCGTTGGAAGAAAACCGTCGCTGCCCAGATTCAAATTCTCCTATTTGAAATGAAAGCATTCTGTCAATCATTTTCACTTTTCCCAGATAGTTTGTTTCTCACGTTTCATCATTTGTATAAAATCTTCGCCACAAGTAGAATGTACGCGTGAACAAGTTCCTTCAACTCGTCATGCAAATGGTAATGAGTTTTTCAATTAATAACTATGAAACTAGTCATAGTAGGAAATTGAATTTTTGGGACAGTGTTGAGGTGACAATGATGAATATATTAAATAATAATAAAGGAATTTCACCGAGTTAATCGTGAATTACAGGGTGATTTCTGAAATGTTGATATTTTGTAATTTTTTTCATCGAAAATGTTCATGATCACCCTATATATCCCAACGAAATCATGTTTATACGGTATCAGCTATCTTCGGAGGATGGAAATTCACTTGAATATTCATGATATGTACGAAAGAACCGGCCATATATTTCACCAACTTTTCAAATCACCCTGTAGGAAATGTATGAATTGTCATTAATAATGGAATAAGAGTAGTATATTGCATGTCAAAATAATTTTATCAATATTTGATTATTACATCGAATTTTCAGACATTACTAAAATGTTTTTATTTTTCACTCTGTACATAATGATATAATCTACACCATCTGAAGGATATTTAGTAATATCCGTTGATGATAAGAACGAAAAAAATGCAGTTGGCACTATTCATATTTTAAGTTGAACGCCCTTTGCGATTTTGCACGTTCAATCAGTACATCGAATACTACAATATACCAAAAATTCAGACAATTTCACCGAGAACCATTTTACCTATAAAAAGTGTGGGGTCCTTTCTTTTTGAGCAATGTGGCTTTGTCTTCATTTCTTTCTTAAATATATCAAGTTCAAGGAAAATTGATCTGTGATCTGATATGTTATTATCGAATACCCCACATATTCCCTCATTATCGAAATTAATGAAAATTTGGTCAATTATTGTACGTGATGTGCTCGAGACACGTGTTGGCCACGTAATGATTGGACTCAAATTGAATCCTGATAACAAGATGCCCAATATGTCAAAACTGCAATTTTTGTACAGATCAAAATTGAAACTCCACAAACAATTAAATTGATGGAAGGCTGATAGAGGTAATCTAATAAGGATGAAACATTGTCAAAAAATATACGTTCATCGCCACTAGGGGATCTATAACAATTTAAAATTATGTTCTGGGACTTACCCACCTTGAAGGATACAGCACAAAATTCGGAGTGTTGTTCTAAACAATATTGGGATACATCAATACTTTTCAGTTGGGAATGTGATTTTGCCCAGATACCAACTCCACCGCGTTGTTTGTCTATTCGACAAAACGAACTTATCAGCTTGTAGCCTTCAATATGAGTAAATTCAAGTGAACTCATCTTCAAGCCCGTTTCTACTAGACAAAGAAATTGTAAATTTTGGGAAAACTCTATTTCACTAACGATCTGATTTATTTAGTCAACGTTCGATGAATTCACATTAAGTAAAAACATACTACAAATATTACCTTTCTTTGTCGTTCATCGTGCGCTGCACAAAAAACTTCTCAATACAAGAACCCTGAGGACAAATTTCACGATTCATGGCTTTTTAAAAATTGATATCGTCAATGGTAACCTTAAACGACGAGTAAATCTCGGGGTATCTTGACTTAAGTTCCTCACATTCAACTTCAGGAAAATGACCTGCGAGTAGCTTCTTCATATCCTCAGAAGTAGTTCCTACGTCTACCCTGTACACATGTAAAAGTATTTTTTTTGAAACTCCTTTCACTGCCACATATTCAGTGTTACTTCCCACTACCATATTCTTCATAGGATTACTAGGTTTGCTAGCCGGTCTTCTTCTCACAACATCAAGCCATTCACCTTGTGTTGAACTTCCCTTTTCTTTATCACCAGTAAGATGAATATAATAATTACACAACTTAATCTGATATTCACATTCCATAACTCCAGCAGAAACTGCAATGTTACCACATTTCCTGTACTATTTCCTGTATTATTATTTGTTACCTTCTTTGGAATTGCCCCTGACTCATTTCTATTTTGTGGTGAGGTTATAGGTTTGTTGTCCTTTTTTATTCAGAGGAATTTCAATCGGAGCGTTTTTCTGATCATTAGAACGAATAAATTCCGAATTCGATGTAGTCTTTGAAACCGAATATAATTTGATTATTTAGAAGTCTAATTTTATCATTGAGCTCATTGATTACCGAATACTTTTGCTTGATGATGTATTTGAAAATGCTTGTATCTATCTTCATGTCACTACCAGAAATTTGTTCAATTGCATCGAAAAATAGGGTATCGTTTTCATCTTGCCGCATATTATCTTTTTGAGTCTTCTCACAACAGACTAAAAAGTTGTCATCAACAATTCTGACACCTGCACGTAATTTAGCACAACTCAAATGGAAAGAACTTTCACAGTTTATGCATTTTGAAGAATTCACTACTATACTTTTACACTTCTTGCACACGACATTCGCCGACGAACCGCTTCCCGTGGCGGCCATTCATGGTACACACTAACAAACGTTGATTCTGAATCTCGGGGAATAAGGTATTGGAAAACTCAATGCACTTATCTGCTATTTAGCCGATATGAATACATCTTTTCACATATTTATATCAGAAAGTAGAGTACTGTTATTATTTTTATTTATCGCTCTGAAGCGAGTCATTGATCTTTGCTATCGCAATTACATGTCAGCTATAGATAAACTCAACAAAAAACTACAGAACCACCCCAAGTAGTCGGTGCGAATTTCAAGCAGGCACTAGATTGGAAAATAATTTCAAATTACAAGAAACTGAGAATTGGTTTCAGCTAATATTATGAATCATTTAAACTCAAATTTGTATTTATAAAATTGGATGGGTCCATATTATAAGAAGATCAAGGTTTATCTTTTTATAGAACGAATCATGTCAAAATATGTACCTGCATTTAATTTTAAATAATATAATACTATTTCTACGATTATTTCTGGTTGTGTTACAGTGCAATTTCCATAATGGGGGTTTATGAAAAAGTGAGACCAGAAGCATTTTTCTTATCATCAAAGAAAAGTACTTCCATATTGACATTAATTTTCTAATATTAAGTTTAGTACTTTTTGTAGGAATCAAGAACTAGGTAATTCAAGAATAGTCAGAACTCAATATAAGCGGTGTGGCTAATACTTGAAATTTGTTTTCAAAAAGTTGTATCACTCGCCATATGCTTACGCAGACACAGCGTTAGGTTAGGTTAGGTTTCGAATGATTCTATTGCCATTTTTATATAAATCTTTATGAGAAAAATACCACAAATTACAATTTTCTCACTCAAATGTTCTGCATTGGGGTCTCTTCCTGAAGACATTAACTAGAATCGTGCCTTTTGTGTCAAGCTATAACAATGAGCTATTTTGTTTTGCTATTTTGAACAAAGCATAGGTACATAGGTCATTATCTACCAAAAAAAAAATATTTCAGGTATTTTCTCTTTACTTCCTCACTACAACACTAAACAGTTCATTTATTATTTGTGGAAAGAAACGGTTTTATTAGAAAATAGCTTAAAGGAACAAGATTAATGCAAATTCACGAATTATAAAAGAACCAACAACAACAAATACTACACAAAACGACAAGACAAAATCTGAAATCCTAAAAGCCGTCTCTGATCTCTGTCGAGAGTGACAGATCTTAGTGACAAGTCTTCCTGTTGATGAAAAAGCACTGTGCACGGTCATTATAATTACAGTAGATAGGGTACATTATATTTCTAAAAGGTTATTTCGGTTTAAAAAGGTCCTGTATACGCTGACAAATTTCTCTCTTTCAAATGACATAACAAAAAACTTTGAATTGGAACACCAAATGATTTTCAAACTTGGCAACGATCTACGCAAACTGCACTGATGACGAGCATGCGCACAACCGTAAACGGGTCACATACGCGGCATGCTTTTCGCCGAGAAAATTGGTGGGATTAGCTTTCTATAGTAAGTATTATAATATATATATATATTTCTATGAATATGGCCAGCTAGAACTCCAGACCAGAAAAATCTGTGATGTACAGTCGACCAATCCAATTTGAGGAAAAATTGCGAAACTGTGTAATAGTTTCCTATGAATCATTAGAAATACTCCAAGAGTTTTCGAAACAGTACGCAAGTTAATGAGAAGGAGGCCTACAAAATTAAAAAAAAATCTTGCTCTCGTTATCACCAATTTTAAATTGTGACTAAGAGAAAAACGTGCATATGAACAACCATTATTTTGATTGAAAATTTCGAAAGGCATGTTCACAGGGATGACTCTTCAATCCTGAAAACAATATTTTTATACGTGCCTACTTTGCATGTACCAAAATTGACAAAAAGGTGTTTTCAGAGATATTTGGGAAACACAGATTTTTTTGTTGAAAACCCTGTATCTGAAAACCTAATAGATTTTCTCAAAATCATCCGAGAATTACTGCCCTTAAGGATCAGTATTCAATAATGTAACAAATAATGGCAGTGAATTTTATATGCCAATAGCACGCCGATTGATGTTGCACGAAATGATCTTGTTTCTACGATACTGAAGAAGTATCTTCTCTTCATCACAGGCATATAAAACAAATTCTTGAATTCTTCTGAATCTAGAAGAAACTCTGTTGAATAATTAACATATGAGGCGTAATATCTTTATGGACTATATTAAATAGACAACCCTGTATGATGACTTGGAGGCAAGCAACGGAATTCAGCAGAGTCTTTATGATTCAGAAAATATTTGTTAGCTGGATGTTCAATCTCTGGAATTTTATAGACAATCTCAAAGATATTAAAATTCCTCTCATTGTTGTAGTTTCTCCATTGCTACTACGTGCATAAAAGTATCAGAAAATTTGAAAGATCCTCGTGCATACCTATGCTATTGATTTTCTGGATTTGGGGGAAACAATAACCGGTGATGTTGATTTAATTGAAAATATGAACAGGATGTTCATATAATCCAGTAACCTTGTCATGAAAAGCATAGGCCTAAGTTGCATCAAATGGTGGTAGTGGGTTCTTTTTTTTGTCTTGTTTTGGATGTGACTGAGGTGACAAACCCAAGTTTTCGACCTCAGCAGTCCTCCGGATCACTTTTGAAAATCCCAAAAACTGTTAAATCTTTGCACTTTTTTTGTTTTTGTCCCATTTTGAATGAATTTTCTATAATATGAAATGAAAATGGTTTCGGTAGCTTCGACAGGTACCGACATACAGATTTTCAAAGTTTGGCAAATTTTCGATGATGGAAAATTTTAAGCTGATTTTCATGTTTAAGTCTTCAATAACCTGTATTATGTGAGTCAGTGAAGGAAAAATGTATTCGTTTTAATATTGTGAATGGGAGGGGGGCAATTCATAGATATAGGAATGACGATACCTAATGAATTAGAACCTAATGAGGATTTCTGTGAACCTAATATGACGTGATGGATAGGCTACTGGACTATCCAGTTTGCCAACTTGCTAAATTTGTGGTGGTAGATGCTGGCCATCTCATTCAAAAAGTTGTGTGGCCCAAGCATTCCTTGTTTGAGTTCATAGCTGTCCAATATGTAAAATATCTCTAGGCACGGTACGATCAGAACCTACGATAAAATGAAGTTACTTTCTTGTAATATCTGACAGAAAACAACTACTTCCCCTGCTAAAGCCAACGCTGGACATTGAACTACATCTGATAGATAATGTGAAAGACCCTATATAACTTAAGAGAAGAAATCCGAAAGTGAAAATTTGCATTTTCATTCAGATAGTTGATTATTCCTAAAATGTCCAGTTTCCATTGGAGATTCTTATCTATAAATGAGATAAGGGAGAATGTTATTCAGAAGTATTACTCACAGAAAATCGATCATTTCATTGATGCGTGAAATGCATCTCTTTCGCTAGGCCTCCAATACATTTTGGTCGAAAAAATCTATTTAACTCTTCTAAGATCATCAGGGAGGTCGGAAAAATTGAAAATCATACTCTTCAGAAGCAATTTTACACTGTTATGGTGGAATTTTTGGACTATTTCTTGTACAGTGATACTTTGAAAATATTTTTCTGACATAAAACCTGTCATGCGTATGGCATATTGAAAATATGAACAGGATATTCACAAAGTCAGTTGTGGAATCATCTGTGACTGAAAGATGAACTCTAGTCGCTATTTTCCATCGTACAAGATAACCTCTCTTGGAAGGAATTCATGTTGTAAAGGGAAACATTCTCAATTGAAAATTGAACCAATACATGATTCCTCTGGAAATGAAAAAACCTACTATAAAATGAAGTTACTTTTTTGTAATATCTAAAAGAAAACAACTACTTCCCCGGCTAAAGCCAACGCTGGACAATGAACTACATCTGATAGATAATGTGAAAGACCCTATATAACTTGAGAGAAAAAATCTGAAAGTGAAAATTTGCCTTTTTATTCAGATAGTTGATTATTTCTAAAATGTCCAGTTTCCATTGGAGATTCTTATCTATAAATGAGATATGGGAGAATGTTATTCAGAAGTATCACTCACGGAAAATCGCTCATTTCATTGATGCGTGAATTGCATCTCTTTCGCTACTGGACAGTTTTCGGTAAAAACGTGTCTATGTAAAATTCAAGTATTGAATTGGTATCACTATTTGTTTTTTAAATGATAACATGGTGGCGCGTCGGATTAAGAAAGAAGAGTATTTTTATACGATTAATTTAATACCGCACACCATTAAGTTTTAAAGAAATGTTGCTCAAACTTAAAAATATTACGATCTTTCCTAAAATGAAGCATCTTTTGAGATTGAAATAAGATTTGAAAGTGAGAAGATTGAGTAACATTTACTTTGCTTCTTCCAACTTTATCGATAGTAATGGTTATTACGTATTTGCCGCGATCCACACAATAACAAAATTAAATGATTCAAAGGTGCATTGACAAACAACAACCTGCATTATGCATCTTCGTGGATCTGAAGAGAGCATTTGATACTGTCAGTCATGAATCACTTTTGTGTACGTTAGAGAGCATAGGTTTCAGAAATAATAAAGAAAGCTCCAGCTCTACCAAACTCGTTGAATTTGGAGCACCTCAAGGCAATGTGCTTGGACCTATACTCTTCAATATATTCTTGAACGAATTATTCGAACTTCAGAATGAAGGATGCTGCGTTGTGAGTTTTGCCGATGACACAGCAGTATTTTATGAAGCCGATGATTGGAAAGAATTAAAAATGTTAGTTGAACAAGACTTTAAAATTATTCTTGATTGGTTTGATGGACAATTACTGACTGTTAATGTCGGGAAAACTCATTTCGTTCCTTTCACCTCATATTAAAAAAATCTACCCTCTTTTGACCATTTGATATTTGATAAATTGAACGAAATCGTAGAAATTGGAAGAGAAGATAGTTCAAGTATCTTGGAATTTATATTGACTCCAACTTGAAGTGGGACGTTCAAATAGCCTATGTGGTAAGGAAGATGAGAAGAATATTGTATCGAATAAAACACTATACGAAAATACTCCCCTCGAGTCAAATGTCATTATGCCCTCGTCGAGAGCCACCTGTACTATGGAATTGTCGCCTGGGGAGCCGCAAATAACTTATTCCTCAAAAACCTGGAAAAAATACGGAAGCTTATTCTCAAAGTTATTTACAATAAACCTTACACTTACCCAACCGAAAACCTATATCATGAAGCAAATATTCTGGATTTACGACAGTTATGTTTTTTAATAGCCGTAGTTCGCCAACATAAATATAGAGCAAATTTAGAACTCATCAACCACCCGTATGAAACGAGACCATCGAAAAATGTGTTACATAAAAGTTTTTCATACCTTGGCCCCAAACTCATCTCATACCTAGAGACTTGAAGCAGTAGCAGAACTTAAAACTTTTCAAAAAGAATGTAAAAGCGTGGATTTTTCAAATACCCCGCCTTCTAGTTCACCAATACGTGGACTTGAGGGCTGTTTATTATTTCAGAGTTCATCATCAAAGTCAGTTACATCATGGACAGAAAGGAGTTCATTGATTATTCACAATTTTTATTTCATTGAGTAAATACAACAATAGGATATATTCTATCAGATTCCCAGTTATTTCTTTATCAGTTATCACTATCAAAATTTCACTTCCTTATATTCCTACCAGGACGCTACGAAAATATCATTGTTAATTCATTTCACATCTTTAGTTAATTTTGTTTATTTTTTTTTGGCCAATAGTATATTGTTTTATTAGGAGTAAAAGTATAACTTTTTGTGGCGAGTCTGAATGTTTGATGGCCGAACGTTAGTGAGGCCGACAATTTCAGACGAGCCACAAAAAGTGCTTTTGCTCCGAATGAAACATGCTATTTTTTCCGCAAACGGCATCCAGACTATAGAACTAATTAATATTTAAATAAAAATTCAAAACGATTGCAACGAAGTTGATAAATTCAGAGAATAATAATTATAAAACTGCGCACTACATTTCCGTGGTTACTGGTTTTGTGATTGCCAAGTCTAAAACAAATTTGACAGTTCAATAATATTTTAAAATGTCAGAAATATTGTAAGTGATTTAAAGCAACAATTGGACTGTGCATTTTTGGTAAGTACTTGAGCATCAAAATTTCGTTTGTTGTATATTATCGTTAATAAAGTTTAAAAGTTCAACTAATAATTATTTTCCCTGTTAAAAATTCTACTTTTTTGTACGGCCGTCAGCGTACAAAAAAGTACTTTTTTGTCCGCTCACGGCCGTACAAAAAAGTGGCGTCTGTGAAATCATACTTCAACATCATGAATTGACGTTAATAATGTCTACTTTTTTTGACGTTTGCGGAAAAAATACTTTATTGGAATTTATATTTATAGCCTATATACTTGAGCATCCCACGCTCAAGGTTTTCCTTTTGTGGGTTACTTCAATTCATTTGCGTATGATAAATATGTGTGACATTAATGTATTACAATTAGTTGAGCAAATACATTATTAATATTATTATATCATTATTATTTAGTCAACATCATTTTAAAATTCTGCTTGAATATATGTTAAAAGCGAAAATTGAATCTGTTATATCAAATGGCGCCATTCATACAACAATGTTAAGTTTATGCTAAAAACCTTTGATGTTACTGTTATGTTTATGATAATGCTTATGCTAACGTTTACTAAATCCACCCTTATTCTATAATGGTTTAATGTGACATGGAAGCAGAATTGTCATTTTAACATTATAAAATATCGGTTACCTGTAAACACAACCTACTATTATTTTAATCGAATCAGTAACTACGTAACATCGATGAAAGTTTCTTTGAAACCTAATAGGATGCGGTATCAAATTAATCGTAACAAATTTCTTCCTTTTCTTAGCCCGACAAACCACCATGTTGACATTTGAAAAAAATCAGTAATCTCAATTTGAAATTTATATTTTACTTAGCAAACACATTCTGACCGAAAACAATAAAGTTGCATTTTTTCCAAGATTTTAGGACTGAAATTTGTGATTTGAACGTATCCGTAACCATCTAGATTGAAGAATAAGTCTCAAAATAAAAGAAGTTTGGTTACAAAAAGTTACAAATGACATGTGGATGTATTCAGAATGTCATATGGAGACAAAAACAGTGAAAATATACCACGTGTTCCATTTGAAAATCTAAAATTTATCTCGTTTTCGGTGAAACCGGAAGTTGCAGGAAGCTGAGGCACTTGTCAAAAAATGCAGTTTCATGTCGTGTATAGATCCTCCAAATTTCAATCCATTATCTTGAAAATCAAAAAAGTTATAGGGGCTAGCCATCTTCTGCGGACACACGGTATATGAAAAATTATTACTATTAGCACCAGGGAATATCCAATCAACAGGAACGAGTAATTCATATTTCCTCAATAATTTATTCAATAATACATATATTCTAGGATGAATGAAATCTAATTGTTTGTTGGAAACTTCATCAATTAGCTGTACATTGAAAATTGTCTCATTTGCCCATATTAGTAAACAAATACTTTCCATAAAAGGCCCGCAGTTGTAAACAGCGGAAGCACTGCACTTTCCTATTAACATTCTTGATGAAGGTTATCTGGTTTAGAAACTACTAGCCGTCCATCATTAAAATATGGCAGTAGTACATTCAATTTATATGCAAACGACTTTCTGCATCACTTAAAACTAGAGTGATTATCTCAAAATCAGATGCTTAATCTTCACATGAAAAAGACAAATTCTCATTATTCCATACCATGTGGATTTCTATTTGTAGAAGATATACTAATATACGAGGTATTCTAGAATGAAGGAGACAAACTGCGTTGGTAGAATCCATACTTCAATTTGAGACCTAGAGTTTCAAAAGACATATCCTCGAAATGAGTAGGTACTCAATTTTTAGTCGAGTTAAAAAGAAAAGTATATACCTTGAAATACGATAACTGGGTCAGGAATACAACTACCGCTTTAAGTAATGAATAATATAATAAAACGAAAGAAATGGTAAACTCTCAAATAAAGAATGAAAAACAAGCCCACTTTTCGAATTCAATACATATGTCCGAGAATAAAACTAAAACAGTGTGGCAAATAGTAAACTCAAAATCAGGAAAGAACAAAAAACCTAACATCCTAAAGAAACAACGATCAGCAGTACGAAGGCAAAAAAGAAATTGGTAATGGATTCGCTTCATTTCTCATTAAGTCAGTCCTTTCAATTGTACCTGCAAAAACTAGTACAAATTATACTTCAATGAAAAAGACACCATGTGAGTCATATTTCTGCAGGCCCCTAATAGAAAATGAAGTACTGGAAGTTATAAAAAGTTTTAAAAAGTCTGTGGGTTTCGACGGCATGCCGGTGTTTTTATTAAAAGAGTGTGCAATGTTGCTGACACCGCACCTGAACTAATAAATTATTCTGTTACTTCCCAGACATACTAAAAGTTGCAAAAGTGGTACCATCCACAAGAAAGGATCAAAAAACGACCTAGCCAACTATCGGGGCATAACTACTTAGCATCGTTGCAAAAACGTTCGAAAAATCTGTTTTCAATTCTATTGTTTCATTTTTAAATAGCAAAAATATAATTACAAATAACACGGGTTTCGTAGAGGATACTCATGTGAAACGGCAGCGGTAGACTTCGTTCAGACTATTCATAACAAAATGGACAAACATTTACACACTTACGGTGTTTTCTTTGACCTATCACGCGCATTTGATTGCTTGAACCCAGAAATATTATGCAAAAAGCTGGAAGCAGCAGGAATCCGAGATCCCGTAAATTCGTGGAAGAAGCAATTCAAATGGTTAAACATATAATAGTTTCGTTCAATAAATGGTCTGATCGAAATACGTTGGTCCTGAATCTAGAAAAAACAATAGTTATCCAATTCTCATACGGCGAAAGTAGAAGAGAACAAAGACCTATCGAAATAAAATTGGGAGACAAAAATATTTTGATAAAGTCATTTGGAACTACACGATTTCTTGGAACATTTATTGACAGTCACCTCAATTTTAAAGAATACGCAGAAAATATCTGTAAACAATTAAACAAAGCATACTTTTTTTTTTTTTTTTTTTTTTAATAATAATAAGTTTATTCACCGAAAATAAAGTTGTACAATAGTACATAAAGTATATGTGCATACATGAAATAAATATATATATATAAATATAAAATAGAATATACAGAACATGGTAAAATAAACGGGGTAATCACTAAAGCTCTTTGAAGAGCTTGTTTGTGATAGATGATTCTGATTCAATTTGGTTGGTACCTTGATCAGCCGCATTTTCTTTTACTCCTTTCAATCACATAGTCTTGTAATCGTTACTGGGAGTGTCTAAAAAGTAAAACTTGTGCCGACAATCTCTCAATTCGAGTTAAAGCTATGCAAGATTGCTATTTGAGGTATCATGTGGAAGCAATGTCCAGTATCAGTTGATTTGAAATTCATTCCAATTTCAGTTGTAGTACGTGTTTTTGATGTCTATCATTCTGTGAGAAAATGTACGAGTTTTGCTAAGTATCCATTTTTTGATTTTCGTTTTAAATAATGATATTGAATTGATCGTTTTTAAATCTGAGGGTACAGCATTAAAGACTTTAGGTTTCAGGAAAAAAGCGGATCTTTGAGAAATAGACTTGGATACGAAAGGAACTGAGAGGTACGTATCACCTTGCCTGGTTCCATACCTATGTGTAACATATTCCTTATCACAATTTTTTTTCTGTTTCAGGATAAGGATACTCAAAAATATTTGTTTCACGTCTAGGACATTCGCCAACTGGTAAATGGCATCGCTAGGGTAAGTTATATTTTTAGAATAAATAATTCTCAGGATCCACTTCTGTAAAGTTTCCACCCCTTTCATTTGGTTATTGTACGCTCCGCCCCATGCAACTATGCCATACCTGAGCTGTGTCTCCACTAGTGCAAAATATAATGTTCTCAAGTCGTTTGTTTCGAGCATGTTTTTCAAATATTTGAACTTTGGTACAAGACTTCTTAGCTTTTGCAGAAGTTTGCCGACGTGAACATCCCATTTCATTTGACTATCCAGGTAGACACCCAGATATTTAATATTCTGTACCACAGGAATTTCTATAATGTTGTTTTCTTCTCTTATCAATAGTCTCGTCAACTCAGGTATTTTATTCTTGTTTATAGCAAAGGGAACACATTTAGTTTTTTCAAAGTTTATTGTGAGTAGCTTCGAGTCGAACCAGGATTTAATTTTCAAGAAATCTTCCTCAGCTTTTTCGATCAAACTGTGCCAATCTTTTCCGGAGTAGAAGATCGCAGTGTCATCTGCAAAGCTGATTATTTGACCTTCTGACTTTATATTATATAAATTGTTGATGTAGAAATTAAACAGTATAGGTCCAAGAACTGTGCCTTGGGGTACTCCATATTGAATAGTGTGGAACTCGCTGTTATTTCCATCTATATTCACGCATTGCTGTCTGTCTTCCATGTAGCTTTCCATCAAAGACAATATCCTCCCTCTCATTCCCACTTGTTCAAGACACTCTAGGAGTTTCTCATGGCTGACCGTGTCGAAAGCCTTTGCAAGGTCTACAAAGATGCAAAGTGATTGGTTACCCTTTTCCAAGCAATTATAGATATTTGATGTTAGAAGTTCCAGTGCGTCGTCGGTTGACTTATTCGCTCTGAATCCAAATTGATACGGTGAAAGTATATTGTATTTATTTGAAAAATTTTGGATTCTGTTTTTAATAATGGATTCGAGAATTTTTCCGATATTTGAAATCAGTGATATGGGCCTATAGTTGGTACAGTCCAGCTTATTACCTGTTTTAAATATAGGCCTAATCACAGAAGTTTTCAGGGACATTGGCCATTTTCCTGTTGTGAGAATTTTATTATAGAGGTGTGCTAATGGACGAGATATGATGAACACTACGTGTTTTAATATTTCAGCAGTTATATTATCAATTCCTGGTGCCTTGCCATTTTTCAATCCCATTATAATATTTCTCACCTCCGTTTCATTTGTTTCTTCTAGGTACATTGTGTTTTGTATTCTTCGGTTACTATTAGCCACCTCTACTTTCCTAATTTTTTGGGCCAAACTCTTACCAATTCCAGTATAATGTTCAACAAATTTATTTGCTATTTCTTTCGGTTTTGATGAAATTTTGCCTTTCTCTATCTCTATCTCTTTTATATCAACTTTTGTTGTTTTATTTGAGCAAGCCTCTTTAACGGTTTCCCAGAGTTTTTTCGAATTTCCTTTATTCGATTGAATTATGTCTTTGTAATATTTGAGTTTTGCTCCTTTTATTACGGTGTTGAGCTTATTCCTGTAGGTCTTGAATTTATTTAACAAATCATGGTTATTTCTCTGACTCATCCATTTTTTATACATTTGGTTTCGTTTATTTATCGAGGTTACAATTGCTTCCGTTATCCATTTCGTTTTTTTTCTGGTCCCTTTTATCTTTATATTTTTTGTGTTTTTTTTTATGATGATTTTTATTTTCTCAAACAATTTTTCTGTACAGTTTTCCACTTCATTACAATTATAAAAATCCTGCCATGTTTCTTTTTCAAAATCTTTTTTCAATTTTTCGTAGTCAATTATATTTCTCGTTTTAGGTGCTTCCGCTTTATTCGTGAAATCAACTTCAAATTGAAAGATAATTGAATAGTGGTCGGTGAAGTTTGTTCTTAGAATTACAGGTATTATTTGACTTTGTATGTTATTGAAAAATAAATGATCAATACAAGTGTTTGAATTTTCTTGAACCCTAGTAGGCCCATTTATTGCAGATATGAAACCAGCCTCACATAGAATATTTTGGTACTCTTGTGTTAAGTCTGTTTCGGTCATTATATTGATGTTCAAGTCTCCAACAAAAATATTCATGTGATTTTTGTTTATATTTTCCTGAAGGTACTGTCGAAAGCAATGATTGAATGATTCTGCACTAGAAGATGGAGATCTATAAAGGCTTGTTATGTTCAGTATTTTTGAATTATGTTTTAGTGTTATGTTAATTGCAGTGGACTCAAATATTTGTACTGTTTTGTAAGTATAATTATATTTAGTTTTTATAAAAATAATACAGCCATCATTTTGGTTATACTGTCCTTCACTATATAAAGTGTCGTAACCAGGTAATTTAAAAAGATCTATATGTTTTATTTGCCATGTTTCTGACAGAGCGATGACATCAAAATCACTGTCGAATTGGTTCAATAACGTTTCTAGCTCTTCAAAGTTCTTGGATATACTCCTTATATTACAGTGGATTAAACGAAATTTGTTTCTCGAATCATAATTCATTATTTTATTACAATCTCTGACATTGTCTAGAATAAATGTTTGAGGTAGGTAGTTGTCAAATTCACGGATGAAGGAATCCATTTTTGAGTTACTTCAATGATATTTTCCAAAATGTTTACCAGCAGATGATTGGAGATTTCAGTAACAAAAACAATTGAAAGACAATACAAATACAAATATAAAAAGTGTATCAAATACTATTTCTCATTCAGATAATGATCAGATGGACACATTCAAATATTTAAATTTAAATATCACTTCTTGATTTGGATCTAGTATTTATTTTTTGTTTATATCCCGAATTGTTTCTAGGGGTATGCTCGAGTTTTCTTTTCTTTCCTTCTTGACTAATATTTGAGATTTCAGTGGATGACGCACTTGGTGTTCCTTGCTCACTTTGTGACTTCGTAGTTTCTGTTTGTAGTTGTTCGATGTCGATTGTTTCGGTTATTGGAATAATTTCTTTCAGTTGTTCATACGAATATTCTTCTCCATTCACAACTAATTTATTCTTTTTAATAAATGCTGAGTATTTTTTTCCCCTGGCTTCCTTGAGTTGGCTATAAAGAAATTTTCTTTGTTCTTGTTCGTCTACTGTGAAGTCTTGGCTGAAGAAAATTTTTTGTTGTTTTAAGTTCTTCAAGTTGCATTCCCTTAAAAACGACATATCAACAAAATCCCCTATTGAAATTTATTATGCTCAAGTTTACTGAGTCAAAACATAATGATCTGGGGTCAAGCCTCAGAATGCTCTCGCATATTTACCATGCAAAAGACTTATCTTTAGTATGGGCTATAGAGACAGCTGTCGCAACAAATTTAAAAACAACAGCATTTTAACCTTTTCGTCAATATATGTATACAAAGTCTTGTCGTTCATTTTTGGAAAAACAAATGAATTGCTGAAAAGCAGTGATGATATACATGGCTATAATACTCGAAATGCCCAGAAGTTACACCAACTACACTGCAATCATACCAACTACAAGAAATCACCTGTCTATACTGGTTCCTTCATTCATAATAAATTACCTCAATGTTTTAGAAATCACGGATCACTAAAAAGTTTTCAAACAGATCTAAAGAGATATTTGGGTAATAACGTGTCCCATTCAATGGACGAATTCTTGGAACATGTTTTCTGTTTTTTTTGTTGTATTGTACTATATACACCAATTTTATTTATTTATCAACTGTCGTAACTTTTACATTTTATATGGCAACCAAAGGTCAATAAAGATTATTATTTTTTTTTTCTTTGGTGTTTTGGCATCGACTGCTATGGTCATTAGCCATGTGTTTTGGGTAGGCCTTTTTACTAACTCCACACGCCACCTTAGGAGCAGCACTGTTAATTGTAACGCAACAGTGAATCGTGCAGGACTCACCCCAGTCAAGCCACGAGATTTTGATAATTTAATCGGTCAAATTAAATTAAAAAATCCCAGCCACAACAGGGGCTCGAACTCTGGACCTTTCGACTCAGAGTCGGACGCTCTAACCACTGCGCCACGGCCATTATTATTATTACTTACTGAGCTACAGGGTTTGGAAGTTGTGAAAAAATATGTTTTTCAGGATAACTCCATAAGGACTTCTCCTTGTCATTTTGTATATTGTTTGACAGTATATGCCATGAATAAAATCGACAAAGTCGATGTAACCTTTCTCTCCAAATATTCCCACCAAATGGAAAATATGAGACAAACATCTGAAAAAACACTAATGCTTCCCTGGCTAATACCACGACGGATATTGATCTACATCTGACAAATATTTTTGCAACGTTCCTACAAGAGAACCTAATTCCAAATATGTTTATTGTAATGAAACAATTTCCTTCACTTGGCTGGGGGTGACCACCTGCAGACATGTTAAGAGGTTCTTGCCTTTTGTCAGTGCAAGGGTAGGTCCGAAAATATTAGATTAGCCTTTTCCCTTCCCAACGAATTATAATCAATTGAGAGAGAGAGAGCGAGAGAATATAAGTTTATTGTACATAAGAGAAATTCTTGTTGACAAATTTACAAACAAATTTACAGTACATGAATTAACATATTATACTATGTTACTGTCAAAACTTAAAAACATATCACATGATAAAAATAATAATAATTTAGCCTTAATTGAATGTTACAATAAATGAATAAAAAAATATGAACACATTTAACAATAAGAGTTATTCCAACAATTATAGAAATTGTCTCCAATATGAAAATTGAAACGAGACATAGGATTTTATGATCTTTAAATAAAGGTTCACATGATTCTCTCAATTTTGGGTTTAAAAGGTATCTAATTGACCGTTTCTGAAGTACAAATACTGACTGGTGGAGTTGAAGTTCACATAACCCCCTGAAAAATATACCATAGTGTAAATGGAAGTCTATGAGTGCATAATGAACCGATTTGGCAGTTGTAAATCTTAATTCGTTTGACAATGTTCTCAAAACATAACTACCAGATATCAATTTTTCAATTGAGTTGTTATGTGCTCTTCAAATTTCAAATTACTGTTCAAAAGTAATCCCAAAAAAATTGCTGAATTCTTGCTTTCTATGGGTTGACTTTCTAAATACACATTTGATTGCAATAACTCTTGTTACCTTGATTTTACTGAAAATATGAACAGAATATTCATAAAGTCAGTTGTGGAATCATCTGCGACTGAAAGTTAGAATTTAGTCGCTATTCAGGGATTCATGTTCTAAAGAGAAACATTTTCATTTGAAAATTGAACCAATACATGACACCTCTGGAAATGGAAAAAACCTACGATAAAATTGAATTTACTTTTTTGTAATATCTAACAGAAAACAACTACTTCTCCAGCTGAAGCTACGCTGGACATTGAACTACATCTGATAGATATTGAGAAAGACCCTATATAACTTGAGAGAAAAAATCTGAAAGTGAAAATTTGTATTTTCTTTCAGATAGTTGATTATTTATGTCCAGTTTCCATTGGAGATTCTTATCTATAAATGAGATAAGGGAGAATGTTATTCAGAAGTATCACTCACAGAAAATCGCTCATTCCATTGATGCGTGAATTGCATCTCTTTCGCTAGGCCTCCAATACATTTTGGTCGACAAAAATCTATTTCACTCTTCTAAGATCATCAGGGGGGTCGGAAGAATTGGAAAACATACTCTTCAGAAGCAATTTTACACTGTAATGAGGGAATTGTTGGACTGTTTTTTGTGCGGTGAAAATTTGAAAATATTTTTCTGACATAAAACCTGTCATGGGTGTGGCATGTTGATTTTATTGATTTTTTCTCTCAAGTTATATAGGGTCTTTCTCAATATCTATCAGATGTAGTTCAATGTCCAGCGTGGCTTTAACCGGAGAAGTAGTTGTTTTCTGTTAGATATTACAAAAAAATTAATTCAATTTTATCGTAGGTTTTTTTCCTTTCCAGAGGAGTCATGCCAAAGGCACAACTTCGTAGTAGTCGTGCAGGTGAACACTTCCGAATCAAGAGTACCCTAGTTAGAATTCGAGAACGATTCTATTGGGTGAATTACCATCGAGATGTTGAAATGCTAATATGAATTGACGTCGATATTGGACAATATGTCTGAAATATCTGAAAAATCGCTATTTAGACTCAAACCTGTATATGGTGCAGGGATTATTAAATTAGTGGATTCGTATCGGCCACCTGAACAATCGATGCATAGTTAATTTGGCATAACATGGTCACTTCACTCCATTCCGTTTGTGGAGAGGAATTAAATCACAATCAACCCGGATAAAACGGAGCTGATTAACTTCTTCAGTGAAATTACTTTGCTGAGAATTGAATTATGGAGATTCTTAGCAGGTTAAGAAGAGACAGGCTATGAAATATCTGGAAATAATGTTGGAAAGACGTCACAATTTCCAAGGCACATTAACTTAGCAGCAGGAGGGGCCATTATGCGCTGGTGGCACGCAATTTAGTGCAAACCACAGATAACAAGCAAACGATTTACTCTATAGGCCGTTGATATTATACGCCTGTCCTGCATTATTCTGCCATGTGAAAATAATTTTCCTCACGAGAATAGGCAGAAAACAGAACACAACACTCCGTATCATCACTGACACAATGTCAGATATATTCCACTGGACAAACTACGTGAAACTTGAGAAGATGCGGTTATTGAATACAAAATAAAGCCATGTCATAATCCGTGAAGTTTTTTCTGGCGAAAATTCCGCCAACACGAGGTATTACCGGTATTAGAAGGGCCCATCATAATAAAATCCTTGCAAGCACCGGCGGATGATATATAAAGCTCTGGATCTTTTTCATGAACGGGTCTAATGAAGGACCATAACGACGCAAAAAAATTACTAAAACCCGGTTTTTGCTGCACTTATTCCGAGGACCTAGCGAGAACTAAAATGACGACAGCCGACAGCACTAATTGAATATTTCGGTCACGAACACCATCGAAGCGGAGCATATTGTCAACCACGACGAAACAAATTACACATGACACAACACGTCAGCACCAGTGGGGGTGCCCTCCACTGCCCCTTGTGAGAGAACTGGACAACCTGAACTGACTATTCCACTGTTCTCAAGAAATCACAAATCAAAGACAACTTGTATTATCGCGAAAACACCAGCTGTCTCTCAATTCTGGTTGGTCTGTCAGCGTCGGTATTTTCAACGATGTAACCATGGATGACAAAGCAAAGTTTGACAGATCATAACTGTAGGCGAAAACGTCAAAATGAGTCGCATCGTAACTATATAATAAATTATTGATAGTTATGATACATTTTTTGTGATTATGTTTGATTAGTTATGGTTATGATGTATTGATTGTTCATGTTTATAATAATATTTTTTTCTGAAATCGTTCAAGAATGCCCACTTTCTCGGAGCAACTTCATGCCTCAAAATACGCTAATCTAGTATTTTAGTCCGTTGCTAAGCAACGAACTTTCTCGGACCGTTTTCGGACCTAAACGGTACGGGAATAGCTATTTGTGTATTAAGAGCGCAAAGTGATATATTGTCGCTTGACAAAGAGAGTTACCGCGCGACGCTAAGCGGAGCGCTGTAATCTTTGGAGAGCGACAATGACACTTTGTGCTCGAAATACACACACATTTTTTTCTACAGACGCAGTTTTCAGAAAAAGAAACACCAGATGCTTTATTCAACAAAAGTACATCACATTATAACAAACTATCATAATGTATATGCTAACCAAATTTCACTAAATTCAAAAAATACTAATCGCTTCTCAAACTACTAAAAGCATGAATTATTTAAATTTGCCTTTTTTAGTAGATATTTTCCATCGGGCGCTTCTTGTAAAAATTTGTGAATATCTTCAGTGGTGAATGTTTTGACTGGCACCACGTCATGAATTTACCGTAATGTAATTCATATTTTTTCCTTGACTTCTCTGGTAGGAGATTCAAAGTAACAATTTTTGCACTTTCTGCTACATCAGGAGGAGTGTTTGATAATTCGCTGTCACTATCATCAATCATCACGCAGAAATACGTTGGAGAAGGGAGCGTTTTCGAAATATTTCCGCTCTAGAGCGCAAATGCTGTCACAAAATGACATTTCACGGAAAACGTCAACTTTGCGTCGAAATCTGAAGGCGTCAAAGGATACTTTGTTAAGCGTTTGTAGAAAAAGTACTTTCCCGTATCGAAAACGATACGGGAATATTTTTGCCGGCTTGTTTATATTTTAGACAGTTATTGAATTCACGCAAACAATATTTAGAATTCATTAGTTTTTGATAATGCTGATTGCGATTTCAGAAAAAATAGTATGTGTACCTCGTAGAAAAAGCACATTCCCAGACTTCAATTTACATAGTCGTCCGGGAATGTATTGCTTTTACTACTAGATACACAATATACTATTAATGCTTCGTGAAATAGTCTCGTGATTGAAATTATCTCATAAGTCTGACGTTCTGAACTCTACTGAATTGTATCGAGAAAACACCACTCGGCCTGCGGACTCGTGGTGTTTTCTCGAAGCAATTCAGTTTTGTTCAGAAATGAATCGACAGACTTATCGCGAAAATTCAATCACTTGTGGTATAACTACTGAAAACAAATGGAAGAAAAAGAGAGCGCCCGACTCACGCCAGCCTCTAAAGCATGCGATATCCCATCCCGGGGTCATCTGGCTCGAAAAATGGGACCCATAAACTGCGATGATACTATGTCCGTAAGTTTTCATCGCTATGATGTGTTCGTTATTAAGCCCCCCATAGACTTCGTTCTTTAGCCCCCCATAGACTTCGTTCTTTCACTACGGTTTTCATCGCAGCGACGAAAATCGTCGTGCCAAAACTGAAGTGTGTGGTATCAAACCGTCGTGTTTCATCGCCGGTTCAAAAATCTGTACGAGCTTGATATTTGGCACGACGGGTCGTCGGTTGTCGTACCAAACCGAGGTCTGTGTGGGGCAGCGACGGGAACCGACGTTACTGTTCAGTAACGTAGTATTTAGTCGTGTAGGTCAATATCAAAAAGCTATGAATAAACAATTTTGGATATAATTCATAGAGGAGTATCGAACTCATCCTTGCTTATGGCCCATAACGTCAGAGGAATACCGAGACTGAAATGAGACAAACAAAGCGTACGAGAAATTGGTAATTAAATTATAAGAAATCAATCCAGATGCAACTGTTCAAACGATAAAGAATAAAATTGACTCGATGCGTGGCAGTTTTCGAAAAGAACTCAAAAAAATTAAGGACTCCAAGAGGTCAGGTGCGGGCGCGGACGATATGTCGTAAATGTTGAATTTGAATTATTTTAGTGCATTGATCCATTCATCTTATTGTTTATCAATTCATCCACGATATAGAAGTTCATTGTCATATGTGACCGACATTGAAATTAGCGAAGTCGCGTGACGAGCTAAAATCGTTGACCGAATGAACAAAACATATTTCCTTATATAAATACAAAAGGAATAGATTGATGATAGAGTTAGTAATAGACTCCTGTAGATGAGAGAGCCCTAGCGCTCTGTTAGCCTTATAGGCTAGGCCCTTTTGGACTTAGCTGTAAGTATCGGTTTAGTGATAGTTTTAGGTAAGAGTTGTTTTAAGTATCCCATATTTTATTATTGAGTATCTCGTATTTCAAATGTATATTTGCCTTTCCCCCCGTATCCCAGTTGTCGTTTAATAAATATTTATGTTCTGTTGATACCCCTTTATTTACTATAGCTACCATCTGTAGCTACACCCCAAGTCGCATTTTGTATGAGGAAAACAACCCCTTATACGGCTCAGGATGCTACTCTAGTAGTCCTAGTCGCGACATATGGTGGAGGCGCCTTGCTAGTCCCGGGGGGTTAATTCTTCATAATTAACCCCGCCCCGTCCATTTTCACTCCAGCCATAGTCCGAGGACTATGGTGGAGGCGCCTAGCTGGTTCCGGGGGTTGATTCGTCATAATTAACCCCAGCCCCGTAATTACTCCACCCATAGTCCAGGACTATGGTGGAAACACCTTGCTTGTCCCGGGGGGTTAATTCTCCATAATTAACCACACCCTGCCCCGTTTCACCCCAACCACAGCCTAAGGACTATGATGGATGGCTTTGCTCGTCCTGGAGGTTGATTCGTCTTAATTAACCCTATTCAGAATTTTGTACAAAATGTTTCACGGTATCTTCCTCTCAGCCAGGAAAATAATAATGTGAACATAGAAATGGGTGAATCTGGAGTAATATTTTTTTTGGTCCTTATAGAGCAAAGGTTTTTTTTTTCGTGTTGTGTAGTATTACTAATATAAAAGTTTCAAGAATATTTGGACAAATATTCAAAATGTTGAGTATTCAGGCCTAATATTAGTGACTTGTTTTCGTATGTTATAGAAATGAGAAAGTTTTTGCTAGTTTTATGAATTTTCCCTGTCACAGGAATTTCATACCGAACTGAGGAAGAGATATACAATTCCGAACAAATCAAAATGAGTTTATCTGAGTTTGTCCCGACTCAGGTATACTATGGATGTTCGGTTATTTCGTGTATTATATATTATTTAATAGAAGGTTTTCAATATTTTTAATAATTTTTATTAAAATGGGATTTTTATACAGAGTAATGTTGGACCAAACCTTGAACATATATCCAGGAGAAGGATATAAATGAAAACTGTTAATCTTCGGTACAAATGAAAATAATTATTTTGTTGGTTTTAATAGATAATGATTTTTTTTTACATAGCAGGAACCGTCAACGACGTCAAGAAGGAAGGAAGAAAAACACTACGGCTATGAAAAGTTTTGCAAGTATAAAAAATAATAGAATAAAAATGAAAGAATGGAAAGTAGCGAGATGATTGTATGAATTAATGTGAGAAAATTTATGTCAAAAATACCTTCATGAGAAGTCTGTGTCACTGTGTTAAAATGCGAGTTCTATTGAGAAAACTGTGGAGAAAAATATAGATGAATGCCGAATGAAAGGGCATGTTGAGAAATGTTTAGTAAGAGGGAAATATGGAAGCTGCATATTTGCCTGAAATTTTTATGTGTCTTCCTTGAAAGTGTTGAGGATGATGAGTTTGCCTCAAATGTTGTGCATGATGGTGATAAGCGAAAGGGTTGAAGGTATTTTTGAAACACACTTAAGGTATAGAATTTTTTTTGACAAGAATGGTGTCTCATTTTTAAATTAAATTTTGAATTGCTTCACTTGTAAATGACATATTTTGACGTTTTTGATTTTTTTTGTTAAATATATGTTCTGCTTTGCATGCTCTTGGAATTAGGCTCATGACTAATTTGAAATATCTGGTGCAATTGGTGTATGATCGACTTTTTAATGGAATATCGTGAAATGAGAATATTTATGGGTAATAGGTTACCTATGTCTATAAAGGAGTTATAGAAGAATTGAATAATGGCCGGAAGAGGCTGTTGTAAAGGAGTTTGCAGGAGAGACGTGGGAGAAAATCTTCAAAGTGGGATTGACCGTCTATCTGCAGTATCTTACTCTTGAAGTGTTGCCAAGAGTTTTGAGATTTTTTGGTAATTGGTATATAGTGATATACATGCTCTTGATGGGTTTCTAAGAGAATCATTGGTGAATGATGTTGTTTTTTCTCGATGTGTTGCCGAGAAAATAGGTGAATTGCGATAATGTGATATGTCGATGTATGAGAGAAACAGTTGCACGGAGAAACGTTTTTTTATGAATGAGTCATGTGGAATTGTAAGGAGTGTGAATACGAAATTTAAAGTATGTACTTGAACTGCAAAACAGAACATTGAAGAGATGAAAATTATGTTGTCATAAAGGTGATTAAGAGGTTTAAATTACTAATTTGAAATTTGTGATATAATGTGATTGAAGATTTGTATGACTGTCCTAACCAAATTGATGGCATACCAGTGTTACACTCAAGATGGTGATCAGGAGGCGTGAACTGATATCTAACATTCACAAATTGATAAATTGTAATTTGGCCATCCCGATAACCTCAAATGATATTTTTTCTGAATCATGTGAAATCAATTTCTCATTTACAAGAAGTATGAATATTCGAAAGTATATCGTAGTTGGCAATAGTAAATAATGAAATGAATCATAACAAACACTCATGTTATGAAAACACCTAATTTGTTCAACAATTGTTCATCCGTAGTCGAATACTTTTGCAATTTAACGTTTCATGTCCTCAAATTCAATATAATATTCAGCTGATTTTATCGTAAGAAATAAAACGGTTTCCTTCGCTTTGAATTCGAAAAACTTGTTGGTAATTCGAATAAAACTATTAATTATGAACGATGAAGGAGTTAGTAATAGACTCCCATAGAGGAGAGGGCCCTGGCGCTCAGATAGCCTTATAGGCTAGGCCCTTTTGGCCTTAGCTCTACGTATTGTATAGTGATGGTTTTAGGTACACACACAATCCTGGAGAGAAGAGAACAGGACAACCGAGTACCCAGTCTGGCATTTCGAGAATAGAATTTGGACACCCAACATGGCTGGCAATAACTGAAAGTGAGAAGCTGCGATATTCAAAATGGTTCAAAAAGTGTTGGAACACTGGACGAACTGAGTAATCCAGATGTTTCCTTCCCCAGAAGTGGAATGAGGATTCTGAACGTGAGTCCGGTGAGAATTCGAGGAAGTATCGGGAATGAAAGGTTTTAAAGGTCGACATCAAATCAAGATGGAGAGGCTGTACAAAAGAGTGAAGCACTGGACGAACTGAGTAATCCAGATGCTTCCTCCTGAAGTCATAAATGGAGGATGGAGAAACGTGAGTTTGTCAAGGATTCCAGAAGATTATCCAGGTCGAAAACTTCCAAGCCGACTCAGCTTCCTGAACCAGTGGTGCCCAGAAGAGACACCAGACATTTGCCGTTGATATTCCTGAAACTGCCCCGAAGGATGTTCCAGATGCTGTGATTCCGAATACGTGCAGTCCCAGAATGTGGTAGCGCTAGTAACGCCTACCGTAGCTGCCAGTCCCGCCACTGAATACGTGTCGATAGCCAGTATCCAGGGTGCCAAACGATGCAGTCCCGTTCAATTTCGAGCTGTTTTACCGGATACGGAATACTGTAGAAATGCCAGAGCTGAAGAAACGTATGGTATCAACAGGACCAGATTCCGTCGCGGTGTGTGTACCACGTAATAGGATCCAGAAAAATATATTTTTTGTAATTATTTCAGTATTATTAGAATAGGGCACTTGCTTTGTATAAAGGTTTCGTAGGGTCGTGTTTGTATTTTAAAGCTGGGGTCCAGCTTTCTTAGAAGGTGGGCATATGTCGTAAATATTGAGTACTGCCCTTTGAATTGTTTTAGTGCATTGATCCATTCATCTTATTGTTTATTAATTCGTCCACGATATAGAAGTTCATTGTCATATGCGACCGACATTGAAATTAGCGAAGTCGCGTGACGAGCTAAAATCGTTGACCGAATGATATAAACAGATCTCCAGTAGTGATACAAAGCTAGTTGTAGCCCACCATGCGCAGTAGCGACTTCTCAGCGTCGCTGGGTTCACCGCGTGACGTTGGGTGTTGCCGGATTTAAAATTAAGGAACAATAGTTCAATATATTCCGCACCTTACACGTCTAACTTCTACAAGTTTCAGTTAAACAATGAATCTTATTCGGACTACTCATAATACTAATACTAGTCACCGGGTGACACATTATGATAAGCAGGTACTGCACGGCCACCCTGAGCTGTTGTTGTCCTCAACAGCAACCATGATGGACCTCATCTGTAAGTAAATAGAATATAATTATAAATTCTATCCATATCTCATTTGCGCCTTCAGAGGGTTCATTTGTGTCCTCAGAGGGTTCATTTGTGTCCTCAGAGGGCTCATTTTTGCCATCTAAGGACTCATTTGTGCCATCAGAAGGCTCGTTTGTGCCATCAGAGGGCTCTTTTGTGTCATCAAAGGGCTCTTTTGTGCCATCAAAGGGCTCTTTTGTGCCATAAAAGGGATCTTTTGTGCCATCAAAGGGCTCATTATGCCATCAAAGGGCTCATTAAGCCATCAAAGGGCTCATTATGCCATCAAAGGGCTCATTATGCCATCAAAGGGCTCATTATGCCATCAAAGGACTCTTTATGCCATCAAATGGCTCTTTATGCCATCAAAAGGCTCATTATGCCATCAAAGGGCTCATTATGCCATCAAAGGGCTAATATATATTACCTTAACGATTTTGAAACTTGAAGTATTTCATGTGTTTCTATGCTACAACCCCTTCACCTGGGCCACTGGATCTTCTGTATGCAGGTCCTCTCTAACCTTACACCTGTCGGAAGAATCTCTGCCAAGACATCAGCAATGTGCGGTTTGTTCTTTCCACCTGTCCATTTCCTCGAGGTAAACCTACAGCTGTAGTGTATAATTTAACGTCATTTTTCTCCAAAATCTATAAATGCAATACATTCATGTCCGCCAGTATGAAGCGTTTTGTAAAATCTTGAAGCTACTTGTTTTTTTTTGAATCACCTAAACATTTTCTACTCTACTATCCTTCAAAATTTTTTTCAAATATTTTTTTTTTTTACTTCTAACGGTTTGTTACTTGATTATTGTTATTTCTCTTTATTATTTTCTTACTTCGCTTAAGATAAAAAACAGAAACAGTGCTATCTGCAACCACAGATTGTGCTGTCAAGTGATCTTCGGCATTTTTCTATCAACCTGGAGTGCTGTGCTCATATTACTCAAAAATGTATTTA
Organism: Chrysolina oricalcia; assembly: GCA_944452925.2. Lineage (NCBI taxonomy): Eukaryota > Metazoa > Arthropoda > Insecta > Coleoptera > Chrysomelidae > Chrysolina > Chrysolina oricalcia. The sequence goes on along the minus strand of OX101812.2, from coordinate 25,936,309 downwards.
ATGTTTACCTGGTTGATAAAAGTAAAGACCTTTATTATTATTATTTTTATAAAACTGTCTGTCTAACCATATATATTATAGTCATGTTGAACAAATTCTAACCAATCAGACACTTCCATGTGTGTTGGATCAAATTCTGGAATTATACTAGGCAACACAGTACCTGAGTTCGGCTGGGCATTGCTGACTTGAGGCATAATATTGGTTGTCCTAGAATGACTTACTGTTACTTTTATGTCTACGAGATCTCTTCGATGGCGACTTTGCCTTTCCTCACTGGTATTTGCAGAGCTACTGCTGCTGAATGTTGAATATCGGCGCTTCGATTTTCTTGTGGACTTCGGCATTGTGCAGCACTTTAACACCACTCTTTACACACTGTTCACCACTTCTGATGTAGTAGGATGGTCGGGTTATCACAATAAACACTCCCTTTAACAATAGTTCAATATATTCCGCACCTTACACGTCTTACTACTACAAGTTTCAGTTTGTAAGGAGTTTTCTATTGCCGAACGCCAGCCTATGATGGTACGTCCAGTATATATTAGGAATCTTCAACAAAAACGTTTGGCTGGCGGGAGGCGAGAAAAATAGCATGGGAATGGGAAGTAAGTTGGTGTTGAGTTTCTGAAATCATTGTTTTTGGGGTGATTGTTTAAATATATTCATTTGTGTTGAGGTGATACCTATGGTTGGAATAAAAGGTAGGAGTTAAATTTATTTGAAATTGCTTGGAATTATCTTCGACAAATGGCTATAATACCTGTTTGAGTGAGTAATTGTTGGAGTTTACTTTCAATAAAAGAAAAGCAGGTTGTTATTTAGAATCAGTATGTTTCATTATATTTTTCTTGGATGTACTTTCCATTGCTTGTTGATTATTAAACAAAGAAAATCATGTGGGAGTTCCGTTCGTGGCAGCATAAACATTTTGAAGAATTTGTGTTTTGCTCTTACGATCATTGGTACGGCTTTCCTTCAATACTGAATATTTAATACTTGTTGATATTTGTATTGATGTTTACAAAAGTAATGTTTTGAAAAGGGGTTTTATTTGGGTATTTATTGGTTGTACATGAGTCTCAGCACATTGGAATTGAGTGAATATATTCAGTTTAGCTATCGAAAATTCAAGGACTTGTAACGTGCCTGTATGAGAAGTTACTTGTCATTCGTTGATTTGCAACGTGCCTGTGTGAGAAGTTGCATATCACCGTTGTATTCATTTCAGCCTGATGGTTTGTAACGTGCCTGTGTGTGAAGTTATCTATTATTGGGCTGATTTGAGTGTTTATTGGCTTGCAACGTGCCTTTCTGAGAAGTTGCTTGCTTTTGTTGGATTTTCGAAAAACCAAGGACTTGTAACGTGCCTGTGTGTAAAGTTACATGTCATTCGGTGATTTGCAACGTGCCTGTGTGAGAAGTTGCATATCACAGTTGTATTCATTTCAGCCTGATGATTTGTAACGTGCCTGTGTGTGAAGTTACCTATTATTGGGCTGATTTGAGTGTTTATTGGCTTGCAACGTGCCTTAGTGAGAAGTTGCCTGCTTTTGTTGGATTTTCGAAAAACCAAGGACTTGTACGTGTCTGTGTGAGAAGTTACATGTCATTCGGTGATTTGCAACGTGCCTGTGTGAGAAGTTGCATATCACCGTTGTATTCATTTCAGCCTGGTGATTGTAACGTGCCTGTGTGTGAAGTTACCTATTAGTTGGCTGATTTGAGTGTTTATTGGCTTGCAACGTGGCTTGGTCAGGAGTTGCCTGCTTTTATTGGATTTTCGAAAAACCAAGGACTTGTACGGGCTTGTGTGAGAAGTTACATGTCATTCGGTGATTTGCAACGTGCCTGTGTGAGAAGTTGTATATCACCGTTGTATTCATTTCAGCATGGTGATTGTAACGTGCCTGTGTGTTAAGTTATCTATTAGTAGGCTAATTTGGCTTGCAACGTGGCTTGGTCAGGAGTTGCCTGCTTTTGTTGGATTTTAGAGAAGCGAAGGACTTGTAACGTGCCTGTGTGAGAAGTTACATGTCTGTGAACTGTATTGGAAATATAATAATTACTAACGTGCCTGTGTGAGAAGTTACGTGTTATTATATGTACAGTACTGAGATGGGGTACATTGACTTGCAACGTGCCTGTGTGAGAAGTTGCAAGTCAAAGTGTTCACTCATCAGTTCATTTTTATGAGTTTATTGAAAAAGAGATTTGCTTGATTTGAAAAAAAGCTCTAGCATTGTTAAAGAGTCCATTGTGTTTTGGCTCATGATATCAGCCTTTTTGAAGCCTACCCAATAATTCTTTGGATTATTGATATTTGATAATTCCGCTGGAAGAAACCATTTCCTGATTTATGTAATGTGTGTAATTAAATTCGTAGCCACAATTGTTTCAATAAATAAATCCATTTTTCAGAACTGGGTGCATTATCAATATGAAGTTCCTAAACCCCACAAAAAAAACCCTAACAAGTTAAACAATGGATCTTATTCGGACTACTCATAATACTAATACTAGTCACCGGGTGACACATTATGATTAGCGGGTACTGCATATCAAACAGTAACCTTCGCGAAGTGTTCAAAGAATGGAGTTACACGGTAATGTTTCCAAAAATTTGCTTTATATACAAGTCATGAATCTGTCATCAATTGATCATTTGGTACGCTGAATGCCATTTGAATGTGAGTAGAAAAAGTGACTCAAGTTTTCAGTTCGCTCTGTTATTACTTGATTGAAATATATGGAAATATATAGCACTTCTGAGTCTGTTAGATACGTAAGTTATTGAAACTTACTTAAACTCGATAAGATTTCAACAAATTATATAACATTACGACATGTTTCGCTGCACTAGCTTTTTCAAGCGTCCATACAATAACCGATTAGTGTAGCTTTTTCAAGCGGTTAATACAATAACCGCTTGATAAAGCTACAATGTAGTGAAACATATAATATTATTTGTGGAAATCTAGCGTGTTCAATTAACTTTCAGTAACTTGAGTAACTAACAACCTGAGGAGTGCTTGGTGCCCCCTGACTAGAATTACATTTTGAAAGTGCTTTGAAATCGCGTGCATTTTATGAATGAAAGTGCTCGAAACTTCGGAACACATTTCAAGAGTGCTTAGTACTCGAAGCATTTTTTTGTCAGTGCTCGGCACAGCTCTGAATACAGTATTGCCGCTTGTATCAGAAAGTGAAAGCTACTTCATTATTATTAATTGTTTTTATGTCATTTGTGGAATCCTAATAGGTTTTCTCATAACCTTCCCTAATAACTATCTATAGCTATTTGTAACAGTTTTCGCGATGAAAAATATTTTTGTAAAATTTTTTGAAATACCTGTCCATTGAAAAATTACGGTTTTTCTACAATGCAAAGGACCCCGCACGGTTCTTATGGAAAGTGGGTCCCAGTCGAATTGGCTGAAAATTCAGTATAATGTAGTTTATGATGTCCTGATCAAATGTCTCCATAGGCACAACGAGATCTAATGGACAGTTTTTGAGATACAGGGTGTCAAACATGAAGAAGCAGCGTTGTTACTTGCCTTTAGAAAATCAATAATGTGGCGATTGTTTTGTTACAAACATTTAAGGATAATAATTGCAATCTTAATATTGTCGACACAAGTTATAATGAAAAGTTCTAAGACTCCGTATACAGGGTTATGAATAATTACATAATGTTTATATAATTTTTTTTAACAAAATCAGTCAAACGCAAAAGCTCGTTGTCTTGCAAAATAGGTAAATATCATTTGATTTTGATATAGGGTGATCTGAGATTACTATTATACAGGGTCACCCGAAATTTTCCTTTTTAGATGCATTTTTTAAATTTTTTTAGGAACATGTGTGTACAAATTAATCATAAAATCGAAAATTGGTCAATATTTATGTCTATTTGTTGCATCTTATACGGATCCTGGTCAACGGCATGATGATGCAGCTTTTGCTTTCACATGAGAGACTTCTGCATTAAAAATGTTGATGCATACCACAAAAAGTATACGAAATTATCGTTATGTGGAAGGTATCGACACTTCCGAGTACCAGATTTACAAGTGGAGTAATATCGATCTAGGCCATTTTATTATTCATTAAGCATTTATAATATGTGTATAAACATTAAAATGCATTGTCACTCAAACTACTCTCGTGGTATATTCTAGTCAGATTTATTGCTATATCTTTGTAAGAATGACAGGATTTCTCATCTTATGATCGGTTAATGTTATGTTATCCAATAATTGTTACCTAATGCATGGTTCTAAAATATATCCTTGCCTATCTAAATGTTGTGCACATGATTTAATCCTTTCGGAAATAAAGCCCCATATTCGACAGATAATGAAGATCTTCATCGACGGTACATACCGTGTGAGTCACTAATTATTAGTCATTTTGGGCATTTGTTCCATCTTTTGCAGCATTCACCCTTGTAGTAATACTCGTCCCAATTCTGTTATCCCGATTCTTTTAGCTGATGTAACAGTTTCAATATTATTATTTTAAACTTCAAAAGTTTGTTTTAGATAATTGCCAAAATTGCAAATCAGTATGTAAAGGGAGTTGTACTATAATAAATGAATTCTATTTGTCTTGTAATTGCCTGTATGTGTAATCTTAATACATATTTAAATTAAATATATTGAGTTTGAAGGTGAATATGTTATAATTATTTGATTTAACTATTTTTTGATAACTTTCATTATATCTGATAATAAAGACGGTTGTCCCATTTAATGAATCACCCTGTATATTACAACGAATCAATGTATCGCCGGTGTCCTGCCTTAATTCAATACCCTTTACAGAAAATGAAAATATGAAGCGCACGGTGTTACTAGGTGCGGTGTTACTACATTCGATTAAATCAAAGACACTCTGTATTATAGTAACCTCAGATCACCCAATATCAAAATCAAATATACATATTCTGCAAGTCTACGAGCTTTTGCGTTTGACTGATTCTGTTCAAAGAATTACATAAAAGTTATCTAATTATTAATAACCCTGTATACGGAGTCTTAGAACTTTTCATCATAACTCGTGTCGACAATATTAAGATTGCAATTATTATCCTTAAATGTTTGTATAAAATAATCGCCACATTATGGATTTTCTAAAGGCAAGTAACAACGCTGCCTCTTCATGTTTGACACCCCGTATCTCAAAAACTGTACATTAGATCTCGTTGTGCCCATGGAGACATTTGATCAGGACATCATAAACTACATTATACTAAATTTTCAGCCATTTCGACTTGGACCCATTTTCCATAAGAACCGTGCAGGGTCCTTTACAAAATACTGCAATTTGGGTCTTAGCTGCATAAAACCATTAAGTATTTTACCAAATACCACAGAGCTATTCAAATAATTGATTGTGAAATCACCTTTCAAGAGATGAACTTGATACACTGAAGATGAGATCTAGGTGTGTCCAATTCAAAATATAAATAGTCTGTATTCGAAATAGGAGATCTAACATATACAGTGTGAGCCATAATGTTTGCAGCATATGACAGATTTTTTTTAATCAGAGTTACAAAAAATACTTATAGGGTGTTAAGGATTTTGACATACGTCACATGAACACCAATATGGCGGCAACTTATAAATATTCATAAGGAATGGAAGTTTTTTGAAAATGTTGTTTATAATATAATTTAAGGTCTCCTTGCAAGATTTGAAATATCTGAAAAAATGTAAATTACAATTTTTCTGAATATATTTTCATTGACTGAAAAACGCTCCTTTTTGGTCTTTAACATCTGTTACGGATCATTATGAACTTATGTAAACCATACAATGAAACTTTTCAGGTTAGTTTCCAAAAAATGGCAGTGCAAAATCCCGAAAACTAGTTTTTACTATGAATATTGCTGTTGTGATCTTCCAACATCGTTCGATTTTTTCAAAAATGTTTGAATTTGAAGAGTCAACATCCACTTTTTTTGGCTGCCATCGAATTCAACAGCAAACTTGATGAGGAGTGAGACACTCCAATTGCCTAATGATATTTCAACAATTAATTAGTGTACAGGATTGTGATCTATCAGATTTTCGATTCGAAACCATCAATGGAATCGTCGTGAAAATAAGAATCTGAGAAATAACTGTTTATAAGATGTTGTCAATTGACAAAATTTACTTTTTCAATCATTACTGGTACCTACTAGAAATTTCAAACAGCCAGAGGTACTTGACGAGACAGAAAAAACTGTATACAATACGTCTTACCATCGTTCTGGTACATTACAGATGCAAAAAATATCTGAAAATCGAGCGTTTCTTTCAAAGCTATGTGATCGTACTCAGAATCGACTAGAGAATCCAAAAAAATATACAGGGTGTTTTATTTGGAATTCTCAATTTAGGGTCATTTTCTGTGAAACCGGGAGTGATTGAGGAGTATGAAATATCGTATAATTTTCAAATTCTTGATTCCAATATCCCTGTCAAGTTCAAATCGCAGAGCCTTGGAACTCTGGAAACTACTTATAGCTCTTCTGAAGAAATCGTTGACACCCGGTATGAACAAATGATGAATTTGTTGAATAATCATATGAAAGCTTTGAAACTTCAAATTCTTTCTCTTACAGTAAATCGTGCTCATTACTTAAGGGTACTTTTTCGTTTTGATGAATTTTAATGATAATTGTTTAATAATATGGAGGTGCAATTCCATGAGGACCTCAATTTTCTATCGGATATCACTTCGAAGATTCCTCTGGTAACTGCTGATGTCGTTCGTCAGTTGAGATGATTTTAGTTTGATTTCCATCTCCAACCTTGTTTGATTTAATAATAATATAATAATCTTCGTAATTTTTCAATCGATTTCAATTTTCTAAAGCAGCCTCATAACAAATTCGCAAAAAGAATGTTCAAAAAAAATTGGCGTCACTTCCAGTTAAACCGGAAGTGTTCAATTCTCAGTTGTGGCTTTGAATAAGCGTGCGACATATCAAATTTGAAACCTATATCTTCAAAGCCATCTCGTATATTATTAATTCTTCTTCGTGTGTTCGGTATGCCATTTTGTTTTACTGCGAAATATCTAAAATTTTCCGAATTGCAGGCTGTTATTTACCCCAGTATTGTACATTTTCTCGATTAATGGAAATGTATTAATAGAAACAACAACCGCAATGAACGATGGTAATTGCGTATTGCATCTTCGAACGTCAATGAGTTAATGACATGTTTAACAATTTTTTCAACCCATTTTTCAGTTTTCGTAATAATTACCCAATTACCAGCTAATGCGCTAATACCACATGCATCAAACGTTGACCTAGAATTCACACCGAGAAACATTTGTGTTCCTCGCTGGTTTGTTGCCAACGTAATTAACAATGTCAAATAATTTGTTTGACACTGTGAATCTTTCTTAATTGTTCAATCTCGTTCTGGTCCGAAAGAATACAGAAATACAGCGAGAAAATTAATTGCGCCAACAAGACTTTATTCAAATATATGGTGGAATGAAATTTCGAGCAACCGCCACTTTGCATAGTAAATATCAGGGTGGCTGGAATTATAGCACAATGGAGACAAAGTGGGAATTTTAGCATTTCGAACTACTTTAAGTTACGTCAAATTATTTTGAAAATTCAAAAGTTTGTTGAAAGCTTATGCCCTCTCACAAAATTTGAAAGCGTTACTAATTCACTGACATCTTCAATTTTGTTTGATTGATTTTTTTTACTGTAATTCATTATCCTAAGTAATATTTGCAAATGGGATACAGGACACCTGTGGTGTAATGAGATGCGAACAGATAGTATTTCCCCCCCCCCCCCTTTACCACACAAGTATTTTAATTCCTAGATGTGCAGTTCGATTCACAAGTTACCTTCATCAGTAACTATACAGACCAGTCATATTATCAAATGATAATATTAATATTTATATATGCATTGTGAGTGGGATCATACCTATGATCAAGTCTGATTGAAGTGGACAGTTATGATTTCACCCACCCCTAACGATGATTATCATTTTCTCCTTCCTTTATCGAAATCAACTCAAATAGTTTAAAATTCAATGGGCAATTATCATTGTTGAGAAGGGATTTACTGAAGCTGTTCTTGTGAATAGCAATATTGTCCTAACAATCTATTTTCCAGTAATCATCAACTGGTTTTACTTATTTTGAATTTCTAATGTTGATTGTATGGTGTGTTCCATGGATGTATACTATCGTATAAATACAGATGGACTCAGCATTGTCATACCTACAACACGGATTGTAATGCCGCTCATCTTGTAGGCGCGCAGGCTGCAGGGAAGAGAGAAGGTACAGATATACTGCGACCTTTCCACAACTGACAGGAGCGCACGCATTTGATAAAACTAGGATTCAAACACAAGAAAAAATGCTGAATTTTAAATAATGATGGAAATATCAACAAAAGTGACAGAGCTGATGGGTAATTCCTGGTTGGTTGGTTGGTTGGTTGGTTGGTTCTTTAGTTGGTTGGTTGGTTGGTTGGTTAGTTGGTTGGCTTCGCGGAGTCTTCAAACATGTTGGTATGGGCCTGTCGATTTTGGAGCATTGACGTTATCCACCTGTAGGTGGTTTCGTCAACGCTTCTCCTCCTGGCCGCTGAGAGCATACTTTCGAAGGATGTATTATTGTCAAAGGCTCCTTCGATGTCTAGAAAAGTGCATAGTGCTATTTCTTTGTTCGCCAGAGTGTCCGCCAGCCTTGATACCAATTGGTGCAAAGCCGTCTCGCACGATTTACGATTCTCCTGTAAGATAGGCATGCTGGTTTACATGCAATGGCCGGTCTATGAGAGCTGTCTCCCATATGTCCCTGTCTATATATTCAATAGATACATGTTCTTATATAGATATTATAATAAATGAATAATGTGGAGAATAAATATTCGCAGCAAATCTTAGCAGACTTTGGAACACATTCAGTTGAATATTTATTCCCCAACTTTTTCAACCAAGCCGCTTTTTCTGTGACATCGGCTGGAAACCTGAAGTTAAATCCAAATTTTGATAGACTTCTTTTACTTTTTGGCAACCTTTTTTTTTAATGCATCATCTAATGACCTAATGAAGTAGTAGACTACAAGCCCAGGCCGATTTTGGAGGGGTCATTTGACCCAGCATGAAATATATTCAGAATTATAGTGTAATACGAAACAACTCCTTTCCGCACTGTGCCGTCAGTGAGCGGTGCTGATGAGTACGAGGTTCAAAAAAACTTTCCACCGAGGAGTGAGATTTTTCGACAAAAGATTCTTGTACGGCATTTCTCAAGATGATAGATCACTGAAAAATAATCGAATAGGACCTAATGCCGTACAAAAAGAACGGTACTGAAAGCCAGGAGTTATTTTTTTAATTTTTCGCGCAAGTGCTCGTGTGGTTGCCAAGCAACATAATTTGATTCTCAAATTCAAAGGAATTGCTATTTCGATAATCACCGATACACTTGTGGTATTACCTACGAATATACAACAAAAAGTTACTATGAGTATCCCTCAAGGATTTTTTAATAGTTGTTTTTGGAATTAGTAGATAGTGGAGGCCAATTGATGGTGTATACAAAAACTATACCTACGACAAAATGTACGCCAATATGGAAATGATTATATAGGCATCATCAGTTTGCCGAGCAAAGGAAAAAGACTAAGATAGAAATGAATTGAGGAGGAACGCTTGCCGAAGTTAAAAGAATGGTAAGAATATTTCTGAAGACAACAAAGTACAGAATGGACAGAACAAAATGAATATTCTGCTCAATTTTTTTAGGCCTAGAAGGTAATTTTGATGATAATCGCGGCGGAAATGTAATGGTCTGCACGATACCAACAGTGAAATAACTAAGAATAGAATAAACAACTTGTCTATTTTGCACTGTTAATCTCAAAATCTCCATTATCAGTTAGGAAGATGCTGTAATATCCTATTCATATCGCAAATTATAAGATTGACAGTGGAAAATACACAAAAGCGGTTTATCCTGTTCTCAGTGAACATGAATTTTCACAAAATAAATGCAGCACGAGAAGCAAAAGAAACCAATGAGAAAACAATACAACATTAGAAGTTTCGTCGTTGAAGATCAAAGTCGACCATGATAGAGTTGCTTCTTTTAACAATTCTATGAATAAAATTGGTTACGGCTTTCGCGGCCGAAGTTTTTAAGGTCCCTATTTTCACTTGGATTTGAAGGTCGTTTTTTGGAATTTTATTCTGACTTTTCGCCAGCTCTAGTGGCTGGCTTCTTCAGAGGCTTATACATCTTGGATAATCTCGGATGACGAAAAATTCCGTCTCCGGAGATTGTATTTATTATGACACAGCTGGTTCCGTGTGCTCATCACCGTATCTGGATTAGGTACATTTTCTTTGACTTTAGTTGATTCTCTCTTACCTGTTGTCCTAATGTCGTTGTCTTCCTTTGTTATTCTTGAATTTTTAGGAATAGGATTCCAAATTCAATTGAGGCTCACAGCTTCTCCTGTTTTGTTGAAATTCTCCGTGTGTTTGTGGATCTCAATTGCCTCTCGTACAAGTCGACTATGGTAACCCTGGTTGGGGGCAAGAAGTTTCACTGAGCGCATGTTCTGCCGACTTGTCCATTTGGCCTAATCTGCAATTTCTCTGGAGGTCCTTCAGTCTTGTACCCATGTATTTTTTTGTGGTTCCCATGTACACCTTTCCGCAAGTGCATGGCATGCGATATACCCCCGCTGCTGATAGTGGGTCTCTTTTGTCCTCAAAGCAAAGCAAAGCCTGAGGTCAGCAAACACACTATCAGCAAGCTAAGGACACTATCAGCAAGATAAGGACACTATCAGCAGCGGGGGTGTATCGCATACTATGCACTTGAGGAAAGGTTTACATAGGAACCACAAAAGATCAATGGGTACAAGACTGAAGGAGCACCAGAGAAACTGCACATTAGGCCAAAAAACGACGGCCTTCAAACCTGAGTGCAACAGCCAATAGATGAAATGACGACGAAGACTACTCCACTTGTAATGCCCTTGAAAGGACTTGCTCTAGGAATGTTTCAGAACATTCCGAAAGATCAGCCAGTAAGGAGATCTGATAACTTCTCTATACTGGAGATATGACGACCAACATGAGGAACAGCTGAATCGGACACAGTTAAAAATACAGATACAGATATCCCAAATCTGCAGCATGAGTTTGATGTTTTTATCACGATGACCTATCCAGAGGCCCCAGAGGAATTTAAGTATCAATTGGCGGTGGACAACATTCATTGTCGAAAAACAACTACCTCTGAGACTGGCCAAGTTCAAGAAAGTCAGTGGAGCATTAATCTGTTCTTTCAAGTTATTAGAAGCCTGCAACATTTCGAAACTGAGAGTGAGAGCGATACGCATTGAAGAAAGAATATATTGAGGATACACAAATCGCTTGTACAAAGCATACGTTCAGCAAAATACTAGAAGACTGCAATCCAGCCTGGATTACAGTTATAAGGGCTGTTATCCCTGGATTGTCCAATGACAATTCCAGTCTGAACTGTTTTTGATGTGGCAGGGGCGGATTTTTCATAAGAGATTGCTTAGAGATGGACTTACCAGAACATTCGATGGCCTCGATCGATTGTCGCAATGCTTTTGACATAACATCGCATGAACTTGTTTTACATATACTCAGATAATTTGCGACGCCCGATCAAATACTGAGAAGCACTCAACTACTGATGCCGCCTTGGAGGACCTCATAGAGTCCAAACAGAACAGGTTAACTTTGGTTTGGCGTGTTTTGAGAAGATTTTTTCAGCCTCCTTAATTTTTGCATCTGACTATTGCTATTGTTCGTTGTGTCCAGTGGAACTCGTGGATGCCCCAACAACTGGCACATCTATTTTACATGGATGAATTTCAGCTTTAGGCCTCATTGGTGAAAAAGTACACGCGCATGAGTTTTGGGACCGACAAATGCGCAAAAAAAGGACAATCAGCTTAAACACGAAAGCATCCTAGAGGTATCTGAATGCCACAGAGACGTTAACCCATTAAGATCCAACGTTATCAGTCTTATTTTCTGTTGTAAATTTTATATATTTTCAGAGGTATTCCATGTGAAATAGTCAGAAATAATACCGAAATGAGATTAAAAATATCAGTTTTTTATGCATCTCGTTTTGAGGATCTTTTTGAAAATCTTTCAAATACACGTCATCATTAGAAATTATTTATTTGGTATGAAATATATGGATGCGTGATGAACAAAGCCCAACATTACACTTTTTGCACAATGTGCGGATAATAGAACAGCATCCTTCACCAGCATATCTGCTTTTCTCTTTTTCTGGTACTTCCACTAGCAAATAATTTTGCCGATAACACCACAAATCATCGCGAACTCTGTTCAAACTCACACAATTTTGAGATGTCGATATGATCAATTATTGAGTCTGCAAACAGATGCGAGGAAAAGATTATATTAAGTAACATCACAACATTTAATATTGTCCAGAACAACTAGATAGTAATGCACAAACTCCTTCTCACACTGGAAAAAACGGATCGGGTAGACCTTCCTGTAGAGAAATTTCAGATAGGGACCCAAGGCATTGTGGAAGCAGTGGAATACCCTGGTGATGGAAAATAGGTGACTGTAACGAGTCTGGAAGTTTTCTGATAGGAAGTCGTGAATTTATCCGGAAAAAGATATGTTGCAGATTTGACAAATGTTCATGAGGGAAAGTCTTGTCTGATCTTGACGTTATGAGAACGTTAGCAAGGGTCAGGCACAGGTTCTATTGGGTGCAATGTCGTGAAAATGCTGTTGTAGATGGTGAGAGTGAAGATTGACCAAACGACTCAAAACGAGTTGCAGGGTTGTAACCCAGAAATACAATGTGGGTACTTCAATCGTACGAATTGTCATTGATATAGTTGAACCATTTCTTGTTATGAACAACGGCCACAAATGAATTCTTGTTGGATTATATCAGCAGATGGCTATAAGCCTATGCTCTTACAGACCAAAAAACAACCTCAATAGCACGATCATTGCTGGAAAACATCTTCTCAAGATTTGGATTACCAATAGAGTTACATTCTGAGCAAGGAAGAAATTCCGTGTAAACCTCATTCAAGAAAATGTGTGAGCCGGTGGATATCATTATTATCATCATAACCTGAACGACCGCGTTTCAGCCACAATCAGAAAAAGTCCTTAAAAAAATGGAAGGACAACACAGAAGGTTGTGGGAAAACATCAAGGGAACTGGTATAGATATCCTCCACTATTGAACCACCCGGCTAGCATTATCTATAGACGAGAACTTCGAGTACCCTGTGACTTGGTGTTCAGATCATTTAGCGACAAAGAGACAGATGCAGATAAACTGAGTGTCAACTAGCTAAAAATCCACTAAACAGCAATACCAGAAGGATTCAAAGAAGTTGACCAAGTTTGGGTATTATAATCGTGGTAGAAAGTAAGGTGCATCCCTCAAATTGACTCAACGCCTTGGGAAACATCATTTTATGAGTTAAAGAAAATGATCAATGACGAGGTTTACAGCATACAATGCAGATTAACGGACTGTTCATCTGAAAAGACTAAATCCCATAGACCAAAAGCCACCAATATGAAACCCTCCCCCCCCCCCGTGGGAATTTATGACTTATACTTTTTTTGTTGGTAGTACCTACCGGATGAAGAATTGAATTATTTGCCTCTCTTAAATTACAGCATATTCCGAAAAATAAAGAAAAACTGAAGAATTAAAAAGAATTGATTTGTTTAAGTTTAATTTTACATAAGGGTAGGTACAATAGTTAACATGTTTTTTATGAACTTATTTGGAATTCATTTAAGGTCTAATAATGAAAAAAAAAAATCCCAACATCATATGATTTTATAATATCTTTTATAATCAACTGTCATTTTCTTCATCCTCGTATATTATGTCGTCTAAGTTTTGTACTTCTGGTTCATCTTCATCTTCAAATTCGTCTGGCTCGAACGTTTCTGGAACGTCAAGCAGTTCGAGTGGCAACGGATCTCCTTTAATCCAATCGAATTTGAGTTCACCATTTTCCAATTTCCACCCATGTCCCACTGGAGTTGGTGTGGAGGGTTTAGCTACATGTGCGTTATTCCATAAGTAACATTGGTAGTTGACACGTTTTATGTGGTTTTGCATGGAGGAAGTAGACTTAAATCCATACCTTGATTGTTGGGCAGAGAAAATGCAGTTGTGGGAGAATACTTTTGTATTTAAAATTATTATTATATATTTTTCTGGTATATGCTGTAATTCGCAAGTGGCAAACAGCTAAAATCTTAAAGTACATGTATGTGTCGAAAATTCCCGCGGGGGGGGGGGGGGGTATACAACAGCCTCCGCTCTAGTAGTATGTCCCTGGATATACTACGTTTATCTACTTGCACTTGAAGAAGTCATTGCATGGCGAAAACATTAACGTGGTTTTGAAAAGCCGTAATCTGTGAAAATCATTGAAGTTGAAGATTTATCAGAACCTTGAGAAAAAATTAGCTTTTTTAAGCAACTACTGGTTATTATCAAAACACGACTCCATACTAGTTACACATCTCCGCAGGTATTCATAGAGCTCCAACAACTAATTATCGTAAAAAGATTTGCAAATGATTCAACACATGTAATTCAACGGTCGTAGGGGGCAGTAGTTGTTTTGTTTTTGGACATTTGCCTACGCAAATACCCTATTATATGCGGCAGTCAGGATTGTTTTGAATCTGTTATTATTCGATAATGTTTTTACGCCAAATAACAGCGAACCCCTTTAAAATGATTTCTTTATGATCTAATATTGAAACCGATTGGATAACCGATAAATGCTGTTTCAAATAGAGATGTATTTTTGCGTGGAAAAGGTTTATGACAGTTGGAGATTTGAAAATTTTCATTTCCCGGAATGATTTTTCATTTCCATCCAATCATATGTATGTTCTCCCTGAGGTTACAAAGCAATTGAATCAGTTGACTACTCCCTCTGTCGAGCATACCTTGTTTTAAGTACGGACAGTCATATACCGAATAAAATGTTTCGTTGGAAAACGTTTTAAAATTTCGACCGCTTTTAACTGGCCCTTGGAGCCTCAAATTACTCTCTGCGGTGTTTTTCACCGCGAAGTGACTTCGATAAAAAACCACTACTCGTTTTACCCTTGACATGAAATCAACTATTTATGAGGATGTGCGTCCATAAAGAGTTTACACTTTGAATTGGTAGAATATTCAGCAAATTGTACCACGTCCAGACCGTATACGTTCTAGCCATCTAGTGAGGAGAACTATATTTTCTGACTCTGTGTAGGTATGTATAACTGTAAAATTGTGAAATATGCAACAATACAGTCCCGACGTGAAACATGTGTGAAAAACTAGAAGTAATGCCATCACATTACATTCTGCATTACCTTAAAAGGACCCCGTACGAAAACATATGAGAAATTGGCTGTCTGTCAAAGGACACCGCAAACTCCTTATGGAATTTGGGTCCCGGTGGATTTTTTTGAGTTTTTGGTAGGATGTAGTCCATGTAATTCTCAACCAATGTTACCCATGCCCTAATCCAAAAAAATTAACAGTTTTGCTGCTATGGGGCGTTGAGATCCCCCTTGCGCAAATTAGACTATTTATTTTTGAATCCGGTAACAATCTTTTCACTATTTATTTATTTATTTATTCAGAAATAAGGGATACAAACAGAACCTACTATGATGATAAGTATACAATATCAATGTTTTTGATATTTCCAGAAATTAATATAATTACTATACTAACAAGTACTATCTAAATTTTTAAGCTCTCAATAATATTGATAATAGAAAAAATTACAATGTAAATTATGGGCATAATCCTAATTGAACAGTACTAAGAACTTGGTTTTCAAATATTTTCTGAAAGAAACTAGGCTCATATTTTCTGTATCTGTGTCTATATATTGGTTAAAATCTCTCTGAGCTCTTATAAGAGGAGAGTTATACCACACTGCAGTTCTTCTAAAAGGAATATTGAATACTTGATGTTGTCGAAGTGGGCGTGAAGGAACGGAAAAATTTATACCGGATAACAGTTTTGGTGAATCGATATAATTTTTAGTAATTTTGAATACTAGATTTATGTCGCTCATTTTCCTGCGATCAGTCAAGCTTAGAATTCCAAACTTATTTCGGATATATTTGTAATTACTACTTGTAATTGGTGTGTTACTTTTGAACGACAGATACCGTAAGAATTTATTTTGAACACTTGTAGGTACTAATGTGAACTGCATATTGAGGATTCCAAATTGATGATGCAAAACTGAGTTTACTGAGCACATATGAATTGTACAATGATATAATAACTGAACTATTTTTGAAGTGTTTGGTATTTCTTATTATGAAACCAAGCATTCTTCTGGATTCATTCACTAATTTATCAATATGTGTGTTGAAATTTAGATTGCTCGTAAATATAAGGCCCAAATCTTTTATTTCCTCAACTTTCTCTATTGTGTTATTGTTGATAAGGTATAAGTTTAGAATTTTATTCTTATTAATAGTGAACGAAATATTATGGCATTTGGATATATTCAGGAACAAACTATTACACTAACAATACAAAGAAAATCTATTCAGATCGTCTTGGAGCTCATCGCAATCCTTCTGATCCTCAACTCTTTTAAAAATTTGTCATCTGCATAATATAGCAATATGTTACTATTCAAAAAACATCGTTTTACGTCATTGATATATATATATATATATATATATATATATATATATATATATATATATGACAAAGAGCAGAGGACCAAGGTGACTACCCTGAGGTACTCCTGACGTCACTGAAAATTTATTGGAGTAAAAACCATTTATAAATACTAATTGAGTCCTACCCTGTATATATGAAGCTATCCACTCTATGAGACCTGCATGTATACCGACTTCAGAAAGTTTTTTCAGAAGGATTGCATGATCAATTTTATCGAAGGCCTTGCTGAAGTCGGTATACACTGAATCAACCTGAACTTTTTCATCTATTGCTTCACTGATGTATTCGGTATAGATATTTAAGTTGGTTTCTATAGATCTTTTTGGAAAAAATCCATGCTGTTCCTCTATTATTTTATTTTTTACAGAAAAAATTATGAAGTTCTGTATGATTTTTTCAAATATTTTTCAAAATACGCATATTTTACTAATAGGACGGTAATTTTTTACATTATGTTTATCTCCATTTTTGTAGATAGGAACAACGTGGGTTTCTTTCCAGATAGATGGAAATTTAAGTGTTTCAAGTGATGAGTTGTATGTAATTGATAATGGTAATAGCAAGTTTTCACAGCAGTTTCTTCTGAAAAGAGGTGGTATTTTGTCTGGTCCTGGGCATTTTTTTATATCGAGGCATTGTATTATTGTTTTGATCTCATTCAGAGAAATCCTAATAGAGTTCACATTACTCGGTTGATTATTGATTATATTACTCTTAGTGTTATAGACAGTTTTGAAATAGCAAATAGATTACAAATTTTATTTCCTTCGGTAGCCTGAATA
Source organism: Chrysolina oricalcia (assembly GCA_944452925.2). Lineage (NCBI taxonomy): Eukaryota > Metazoa > Arthropoda > Insecta > Coleoptera > Chrysomelidae > Chrysolina > Chrysolina oricalcia. The sequence goes on along the minus strand of OX101812.2, from coordinate 25,918,736 downwards.
TTGTCATAAAACATTTCTTGGGGAATATTACTATGGCATTTTTTCTTGTTGCTTATGAATTTAAATAATGATTTCTGATTAGTTGTGATTTCAGTTTCGATGCTCGAGATATAGTTCAAGTATTCTCTTTTTATGAGTTCTTTAGATCTCTTTCTCAAATTGGAAAAAAATATTGTATTGATTTTGATCGCCATATTTTAGTACTTATTATGCGTGAGTTGTTTTTCTTTTATACATTTTATAGTATCTTTTTTAAAGTAAATTGGAATTTTTTTATTATTTCTTTTTTGAGGTATATGTGTTGCTATAAGAGAATTAAGTTTTTTATAAGAAATATTCAGTGCATCGTCTACGTCCAATTCAATCAGTAAAGTTTCCCATGAAATGTAGTCTAATTCTCTGTTAATTTGTATATAATCTGCCTTATAAAAATTGAGTGTAGCATTTATATTTTGTCTAAGATGTTTCGCAGTATCTAAGTTAACAATTATTTATAGTGCAGGGTGGTGGATATCTTCCATCACAAGAGGATTGTTTGAGTGTATCACAGATTTTATATAGTCCGTATTTGAAAGTACCAAGTCCAACATTTTGTTATTTGTATTTTCGATCTTATTAAACTGGCGAAATTCCAGAAATGTGAATGTGTCAATTAAATCAGATAATTTTTCATCGACGTTCTGAAATAATTTCATTTTTTATGGGCTCCTACTTTACTTTGAATAAATTGAAATCACCTAAAATTATTACAAGATTGTTCTGAAAAATATTTTCATTTGTTTGCAATTGATTTATAAAGTTCATACATGAGATAGAGTCCCCAGGCGGAAGATATACACATTCCATGAATGAAAGTTTTTTTCTTACGACTGTCTTGAATGGAGATCCATACGTCTTCTGCTTGGGATTGGAGTTCTGGATGATGCTTGACTGTAAGAGCTGAATTCACAGCCAGGAGAACTCCTCGGATTTGCTAGAGGTAGTGGCATCCCGATCCCGACGAAAAACTTGGTAGTTATTATCGAACAGTTCACCTGTGAGAATATTATTTTTGAGCCAAGATTCTGTTATTCCTATTATATCGAAGTCGTGTAAGGATGTAGTTAGATAGAAATCATTAGTCTTAGTCCTTAGTTCTCTTGTATTTTGATATAAAATGTTGATTTTTCCATGGGTAGCCATTTTGGTGGATTTATGTTAGGCGCATATTTTTATCTTGAGTGCAATTAACTACAGTGATTTCAGAGATTCAGTAGATTTCACATGTAATATCTTAGAATCATCAGTTTAACGGAAAAATATGTTGCCATTTTTTATCCACAGAAACTTATAACCCTTCTCACTGGCCTTTGCTCTCGATTCCTTGTATAACAATTTTTTCATTAGTGTCAGATGTTCGTTAATAAAAATTTTGTCTGTTCCTCAATTTTCAGGTTTCTATCCCGGTTTAGTTGACGTTTAGATTTTGCTGCTGCCAAGCATTGATCCCTATCTTTCCTGGACGAAAGTTTAACGATTATAGATTTTATAGTATTTTCAGATTTTTTTATCGAGGGAACCCTATGTATAGTCTCAATTTTTCCAGTTTCGATATTGCAATTAATACTACTTCCAATTTTTGTAAATAGTTCCATTAAGTTTTCACTATTTCTTTCGGGCACCCCCATGATTTCAATATTATTCAATCTAGAAGCCTGATCCAGTTCATTCATTTTCGCGGTGACTGTATTTATTTCATTACGTAGTATTTTGTTCTGTTCAACGAGCATATCGGTTTCGGAGAAATATTCTTAAATTCCAGATAATTGTTGTTCAAAATCTGATACCTTATCGCTACAAAAGTTCACAGATTTATATAGATCATTTTGTAGGTTTCGAAGCTGATGCAGTTCAGCTTTGCACTAGTTTAATTGTTGCAAATGTTGCAAAATATTGTGCTGTTTTATAAAAAAAATTCTTACTCCCCCCTTCTTCCCCCAACTCCAATTACGATACGAAAAAAAAAATTCTCGTTTGCCTTTAAATGTTTCGTCGAATGTTTAAATATGCCTGAATAAGGGAAACAGCAGTTTTTTTTATGATTATCCCTCCTCCTTCTAAAGGACACAAAATCTTTTGTTCAATAAACAGTAGCAATAAATAAATCGTTATGAAAAGTCTGATCGCACCATAATTTCAGGCTCATTTTAGGCTCACGTTTCAACCCATCGCCGACTTTTTTGGATTGCGTTTTTTACAAAATCCTCTTTTCTGCTAGCTTCACCGTGAGGCTAGCAATACCCAACCATAAGAAAGCAGCTCAGAACTTATTCAGTTGGACAATAATTTTAGGCTCTATTCAGGCTAATTTATCACCCAATTAAATATTATTTTGCTCTTCAGTTGGAGGAGAAATTATAAGTTGTGTTAGCTCAACACTGAGCTGGCAGTACCAAAAGGCTAACCGAATCGTTTTGAAAAATCTGAACTCCCCGTAATTGTAGGCTCATTTTGAACTCATCTCCGATTTTTTTGAAATGCCTTTAAATAAAAAATCCTGAGTTCTGTTAGCTTTACCGTTAAGGATTTTTGTACCCAGGATTTTTTTGAATAAATGCATTCCAAATGAGCCTAGTATCATGGTGCTATCAGATCTTTCTTAACGATTCGGTTAGCCTTTTGGTACTGCCAGCTCAGTGTTGCGCTAACACAACCTATGATTTCTCCTCCAACTGATGAGCAAAAAAATATACAATTGGGTAATAAATTAGCTTGAATAGAGCCTAAAATTATTGTCTAACAGGATTTGTTCTGAGCTGCTTTTTCATGGTTGGGTTCTGCTAGCTTAACGGTAAAGCTAACAGAACCCAAGATTTTTTTTTAAATCGCATTCCAAAAAAATCGGCGATGTGTTAAAACGTGAGCCTAAAATGAGCCTAAAATTATGGTGCGTTCAGATTTTCCATAACGATTCGGTTAGCCTTTTGGTACTGTCAGCTCAGTGTCGAGCTAACACAGCCTTTGATTTCTCCTCCAACTGAAGAGCCTAAAATTATTGTTCAACTGGATTTATTCTGAGTTGCTTATTTATGGTTGGGTTCTGCTAGCTTACCGGTGAAGCCAGCAGAACACAGGATTAAAAAAAAACGCCTTCCAAAAAAATCGGCGATAGTTTCAAACGTGAGCCTAAAGTAACCCTGAAATTATGGTGTGCTTAGACTTTTCATAATCATTCGTTTGGCGGTTTGGTTCTGCCAGCTTAACGTTAAGCTAGCAGAACCCGCGATATCTCTCACAATTGAAGAGCAAAAGATTTGGGAATAGGGTAATAATTTAGCCTCAAATTGGGGCATAAAAAAAATGCTAGCTTTACGGGGGTCAACCGACGCTATGAAATGGCCACATAATTTTGGTCATGGCCTTCACTGAAATAATAGGATATGAGGGGCATTTTCAAAAAGTACGTACCCATCGAATCAGGAGAACGAGAGGAGTCGATTGAACAGGCTCAAAAATTGTGTGGACGTGTGTCGGGCCACACGATTCTTGAAGGCTACTCAAGTCGGTACCAATCCGATGACGGTCCACACAAATATTACCTCATATGCACACAAACAAATACACAGAGCAAGTTAAATGAAAGCTTTCAATAAAAAAATTTTAATAAATTTTTGAATTCGCTAAATGTAATTGATATTTTTCAACGAAATAATGAATAAGGAATGTGTGGGATTTGACTGATTGTCGTAAATGTTCTTTTATAACATAATTTGATAAAATGTACTAAGCTAGTGAATTAAAAATCCGTACACACTTCTATCGTTGTTGAGATCTGCATCCTTATCTGTGTATTAAGTGTGGCAGAATCGGCCTTAGGCGTAACAGTGTTCCGCTTATTTACTTCATTATAATAGATCTTGTATCACATTTTTTTATAAATGGTAAATACTGAATGAATTATTATTATTAAGTATCGCTACTCTCCACCTATGGTTGCAATCGCTTCATCACAAATCTTATTAAGTGGTTTTTATATTTGCCTCGATTTCACTCAATAAATCAGGCTTGCCGTGGAGGAATCCGAGAACATTTGTCAGCACCAAAGAAATTGATTACAAAGTAATAAAAATACTCATCTCTCCTGGTCTGAATGAACCTGCCAACCGATGATGAGAAACGGAAACTAACATAATATCTGGAATGAAGGATAAAAAGCGAATATGAATCATTACTTGACAGTTGTTTGTGATGTATTAAAAAATGACCATCAAAATTGGATTGCTGTTGTAATATTACATTTTCATGGATTCTGTCAAAGTTTTATTAGTGCTATATTTCATCAGTTTTCCAAACAAATTAGATTATATACAGGGAACTCCAGTAATACTCGGTGTTTCAACAGTAATTTTTCACATTGTAAGTTTGATTTCCATGGGCATGAATGTAAAATATTTTGATCAAATTATTACTTCTTTTGTAAGCGCCGTTGTTTCTCATTGGAAATTAAAGAGAATTCTATTCTTACTCAGTATAAAGTGATTTTAGCTCCATAATGAAGTCGACACAAAAGTCGGATGTTCATCTTGGGAATTCCCAACAAGAGCCGAAAGGATTTTTTGATTTGATTGGCTGAGTTAGCATTCGCTGATAAGAGGCAAGAAATATGAAACCTGTAGTTAAGGAGCATTGCAAATAACTTCTGTAGAAAACTTTGCCAAGTATCAACCAGATATAATTCAAGAGTGGTCGAGGCAGTAGTTGTTTGTTGTTGAATTTTTTCTGAGGAAAATACCTATTGTTTATGTTTATGAAGAAGATTGGATTACCTAATCCATATTTCATTATTAAAAAGTCAAATAATAAAAAATATTAAAATTGAGTTTAGAGCGCAATGCCGAAAAGCACTCGCTTCTGGCAATTTCAAACACTGTGTAAGACTGTAGAGTCTTACAAATTTGCCAAAAATAGAGAATCTTAAGTATATTAGAAACTATTTCTTGGAATTCCATCAACCTGGTTCAATTGATCCAGTAGCGAGTGAACTCCGAGGGGATTTTTTTTATATGTTACAACTTTTTTATGAATCACAGAATATTCCTTGGTAAGGTTTTGAATGACTTATATTGAGGACACTGATATTGTTCGTGTCTCCTGGTGTAATAAGTTATGTTAGTTTGTTCGTTCACTTTGAAAGAATGTTGCCTTATATTGGTGTTCTTATAGTGGAGCTGTATCAAGTCTAATACCTTTGATTCTTAATACAACAAAAAACTTCAAATATTTTGGTGGTACTAGTTTACGAAAACGTTTTTGGATGATCTGAAGTAGTCAAAGATGAGTTTTAGGAGCTCATCTCCATCCCAGATCATCAAGTCACATGACTTTCCACCAAGCTATGATAGATAATTTTCTTTTGTTTAGAGTCTAGAATATCGTTGAGTTGTTGGAATTTATGAAGTTTCTTACGCAATTTCTCCAAAACAAGTTAAAATGTTCATCCTTCAGCAAATGCGTATCCACCAAATACCTTGTATTATTTACTGTTGCAATTTGATGGTTATTCCTTTGTGAGTGTTTTTCATTAATGTTAAATTATAGGAAACACATTTTCTTCAATATTTATGATAAGCAGTTTGTAATCAAAGAAATTTTGGATAAGAGATAAATCAGTGTCAATGCATTCCAGCACTCTCCTTCATTGGACATAATATAATACCTTGAGGCAGCCCACACTCTACTGTTCAAAAATCAATGAAATTATCATTTATTTTTATGCATTGCCGGCGAATTTTTAATAACTTCTGAAATGATTCAGGCGATTGTTACGCAATTCAACATTTTCCAGAAGATCTACATAAACATCTGTGCACGTTTTATTTTAATTGAAAGCACTATAACTACTCTTTGTCAATTCTACTGAGGCATCCTGAGTTGATTTTCTAATATTTTTTCGTATATTTTTCTGAAGATTGCAATCAGTAAAATAGTTCTACAGTTTTTGTGTATTCGTAAATGGGTTTCAAAAATACCATTAATTTATCCAGGAATTTTTTTTTTTGTGAAATTTGTTTTTACGAAACTCCCAGGTTTTCGGAGAAAACCCCTCAAAATCAGAGCTTGTGCGAGCAAGGGAGATCCGGGACCTACAGTTTAAATAAAAGTGGAATCCGAACCACTTCAGCTCAGTGACACACGACCGGGGATCGAACCCGGACCGTCTGGGTGGAGCCAAATGCTCTAACACCTCGACCACTTCGCTGTCAAAGTTATATAATATTCAATTTCTCTGAAGATGTTTTCTGCTTTGGTGTTATTATTGCCTACTGATTTTCAATTTTTCAGTTTGTTTATGACATCGAATACTATTTTTCTGTAGTTATCTCGATGAAGATTGAAGTTTGCTTTTATGACTTTAGAGTAATACCCGAAAATGTTGAACTAGTGCCAACTCCTTTTAATGCAAGCCTGGTTGAAAATACTCAAAATCTGTTTACCATAACTCGTTATATAATTTTTATGACTTTTATTCGGTGCATATCATTCGCTTCCTAAGCGCCAAACATTTCATTTTTATTACTGCATAAATGTTTTGGATTACTCATGTTTTCATTTATGTGTGTTAAATAATAATAATTTTCATGCTCGTTTCAAGGTGTTCCAATAATTCATTATACTCACAATTTGTCACGTTTCCGATCATCCCTTTTAATATTACAGTTCTTTGTAAAATCATATATGCATGATTCTACGAGACCTAAAAATTAACTTGCTGCTAATATAAGGCATTGCATATTCTTCATTCCATCTGAAATATACTGGTCTTTCAACTGCGCAATGTTTATTTGTAATTCATTTAGTTGGATCATTGTTTGCTTACTTGTGATATAGACAAATTTGTGCTAGAGTAGAAAAGTGATCTGTAATTTGTACTATGTATGATTTCGCGTTTCCTTATGCCTTGGTGTGAGTATTTTTTGGAGAAAGATAATACATGTTCATTGAAAACATCCAATTTGGTTTGTTTGAATCATCAAAATACTTAATATACAAAATATCAATATTCATATCATCAGTCATATCAACAGTCAGTTTGTAATAATACTGGTTTTCATTATCATCACAACAAATCAAATTTATTCCGTTTGATGATAAATACATACTTCCAATTATAATATACAGGGTGTCCCAGAATAATCCCCACTCCAATCCAAGGCTGAAAGTTCCGATAAACATATACTCTAAAGTGAGTATTAACTGAGATACAGGGTGTTGAATAAAGTGACAAAAAAAAGTTGTTTTCAAGAATAACTCCATAATAGCACAACTTTCCTAATGAAATTTGATATGTCACATGACAAGCATTCAGTTCCAAATTTCAATGCAAATCACTTGTTTGTAACTTTAAACAGGGGTGTACGGCAGATGGGTACCCCCAATCGCCCCCCTCTAAGTTTCACGCCACTGGATTAATATCGATGTCGTCTTCTTTTTCTTAATTCTCGATATTTTCTATACAAAAAAGGGATGGGTTTCGTAATAAAAAATGTCAACGGTTGTCAAGATATTCGAAGTTAAATAAGTGCGTGCGTATGTGATTCAGAAACTCATTGTGATTGTTTTGTTAGTAGTTGTTATGTAATTTGTTTCAAATATCGGGAAATTTTTATGAAAAGATCCCTCATAAAGCCAACAATTTTCGAAATATTTGAATTTGTACTCATTGCATGGTGTGAAATCTCTTCGTTGGTCATTTTGTTATAAATAATTATACATTTCTTTCAGAAATGAGATTTTGGTTGAATTTTGAATGCTTTTCGGTAATAAAGTTTTATGGGTTGCTAATGCTTAGTAAGTAGGTGATGCTTTAATTTTTTTCCGCCATCTTCTGAAATTCATCGAGAAATACAACTGTGGTCACAATATATTTGAAATTTCACCATAATGCCATGATTTTCAATACAAAAGACATAGCAACGTTTAACAAAATGATCAACAGTGACTTTATATATCACATACGCACGCACTTATTCAACTCAAAAAATCTTGAAAACCGTTGATATTTTTGATACTGAAGCTTCTTCCTTTTTTGCATAGGAAATATTGGGGAATAAGAGAAAGGAGACAAAATCGACATCAATCCAGTGGCGTGAAAATTGGGGAGGGGCGAATTGGGGCACACACCTGCCGAACGCCTCTGTTTGAATTTACAAAATCATGATTTACATTGAAATTTGAAACTGAATGCAATCATGTGACATACCAGATTTTATTAAGAAAAGTTGAGCCGTTATGGAGTTATTCTGGAAAACGTAAATTTTTTTGTCATTTTCAACACCCTGTAACTCGGCTATTATTCATCTTAGGGGATATGTTTATTGGAACTTATAGCTTTAAAATGAAGTGAAAATTCTACCATCGAAGATTTTTCCCTTTATTCTGGGACACCCTGTATAAAGTGCGACTGTTTCAAGAATCACTTATGGTGCAAGAAAATGTGAAAGACTTGAGATTGAGGATTTTGAATGCATTCGCAACAATGCAGCAGAAAAGCGTATTAAGGGCAATAAATAATATGGAAAAACGAGTTCAAAAATATTGCACCATTAATTTTTTTGTGTATATAAATACTTCATCTCAATTTTCATTGCAATTATAGTGTTCGTTTCGGATGTAATTATTGCTATCATTTCTTTTTCAGCTTGTCAAAATAAATATAATCTATTTTTGTTGAAGATATGTTTCAGATAATCATAAAAGGTTTTGCTAATCGAAGTTTGTAGAAAACGCTCAAATAGCATTGAAAATGTGAAGAAATATGAATTGGTACCTAAAAATGAGAAAAATCCCCTCCTCCACCCCGTTAACTTTTGAACGCAATTTTTTCAATTTGTTTTTTAAAAATGCCCAAACCAATTCAATGGGGTTGAAAACACAATAATACGGAGGTAACCTCAGAAGCGTATGACCAGAATGTTTACAAAGTTCATCAATAATTTATTCTTTTTCAATATTTTCATTTTTAATTATACGTAGTAATAGCTCCTTCGTTGCTTTTTGGGGTATATTCAATTTTTTATAAGCCATAAATTTCAAAATGTCTCATTTTTTGTTGCTTTCGTCGGTATTTTGATCTTTTGACGCGAGTGGTATGACGCATTATCCATTACAATAACAGAAGTTGGTAGTATATTTGGTAATAATTGTTCACTGAACCATTTTTCGAATAAAGTTGAAAGAATTTGGCGTAGTGTTTCCTACGACTTATATGTATACTCAGGATAATCAGATAATTTGTTTTTGATTGATTTCAAGGTAGGTACTTCATTTCGTTTATAGAAATCATAAACGTGCCTTCGAAGAAAATCTTTTGTGGCCTCATCAACTTTGTTTAATTTCTGACCTTCTCGTTTTCTTTTACGATAATAATCTACAACATCCCCTTTTTTAACCACTCTGTGAATAGTTGAATGCCTCAAACTGGTGAGGTGAGATATCCTTCCAAAAATTTCATTGTCACATTAATTTGTCGTTCATTTCCTTTTTAAGATTTTTATATATATTTAGAACAAGTCTTTGAGTCTGAACATGAAGATCTTTGTTTTTAAATTCCCATTGTTCATCCGGTTGTGAGTCTTGTTCATCACGTTCTTTGAATTGTTCATCAGGTTGTGAGTCTTGTTCCTCACGTTCTTCGAATGGTCGCCAAAATGCCATGTTGCAACACTAAATACACAAACGTTTATACTAAAACTTTAATGTTAATTTTCAAACTTTTGGTTTAAAAAACCGCGACATATGTTTTGCAAATACAATGGATTCTTCAAGCAGAAGTAAACTGAGTTATACTATGTCCTTCTTTTATATTCCCAAAATGTTAATTAATTTGGGAACAGTTTATGCCTGTTTTCGGATAACTCTATGATAACAAATAGAGTTTGTCAACAATTAATTACATTTATACCTAGTCTAACGCAAAACAAATTAAGTAGAGAGAAAATATTGAGTTCTGTATGATCGTTCATTGAGTACGCTACTGTTCTTCTTTTCATAAATATCACCAGGCTGCCAGAAAGCAATAAAAATATTAAGAGGGTGATTTACGGTAATTTATGCAACAGGCTATCAGTGCATTGCTGATTGCTTTCCACGCTCCAAACGGTCACAGGTAAAATATACTCTCTGGTCTACTGTTTTCTTTATATAGCGAATAATATTTATTTAATTTTCTGTTTTCATCCTTCATTCGTTATTACACCATGTGCTATTTTGAACTAACACTATATATTGAGCTGAATGAAGTCATATTTAACTGAGATTGGATAAACTATACTTTCAACACTATCGCGAACGTTTTCCACTACTTCTGGAGTTAATATGCCGCACGTGTTCACATTTCAACCACGTAGATCCTCTAGTGACTCTGGCGGAGTGGCGAAAACTATGCTTTTGAGATCTCCTTGTGACAAATAATCAAACGGGTTATCTGAAAAAAGTGGCCAAACAGTATGTTTGCCAAAAATACCACAACATAAATTCAACTTATGGGGAGTTTGTGTGTGGGCCTCACGTATTAATCTGGGATTGGTATCGCTTCAGTATCGGCGGTCGCGACTACGAGGGCTGACAATAAAGTAAGGTCTCCAACGCTGCAACTTCGCCGGATCACGCGCTAGGCGAAATCTGGCAACACCGCCGTGTTCCTTGGTTCCCCCACTACCACTTTGCTGCTGGGTGAGGCTTCCCCGACCGCTCAGTCTTGGCTGAGCAGCCGTCAACGATGGAGGTACCACTCGCGTCAGCGTCCAAGTGCGAATTGCGTTCTGTAATACGTTTTTTGAGTGCGAAAAAGGTGACACCTATTGAAATCCATCGTCAACTAGTTGAAGTTTACGGGGAAAAGTGTATGGACATAAAAAACGTGCGTAAGTGGAGCCGCGAGTTCAATTCCGGGCGCACTAATGTTCACGACGAGGAGAGAAGTGGCCGACCGTCGGTCTCGGATGCGATTGTTCAAGCAGTGGAGGCAGAAATGCTCAAAAACCGCCGTGCGACAATTAGGGACTTGGAAGAGAAGCTTGGAGGAGTGTGTAGCAGCGAAACAATCCGTCATATCCTTGTGAACAAGTTGCAGTACCACAAAGTTTCTGCCCGATGGGTGCCGAAACAGCTGACCGAAGACCACATGAAGCGGCGCGTGGAATGTGCGACCAAAGTTGTGGCCCGTTTTGAAGAGGAAGGCGATGATTTTTTGGAAGGGTTTGGTACGGGGGATGAAACGTGGGCTCATCACTACACACCCGAAACAAAGGAGTCGTCCAAACACTGGCGCCATAGCGATTCTCCGAAACCCAAAAAGTTTAAGGCGACACTGTCAGCCGGCAAGGTGATGGCTACGGTGTTTTGGGATCGCCACGGGGTATTGTTGGTGGATTTCATGCCAAGGGGAACCACTATCAATGCAGCAAGGTACTGTGAGACCCTGTAAAAGCTTCGTCGTGCCATAAAAAACAAACGCCCGGGATTGCTGAGCAAAGGAGTGAAATTTCACCACGACAACGCGCGCCCGCACACAGCCAACGTTACCCTTGACCTGCTCAAGACATTTGGCTGGGAAATCATCGATCACCCTCCCTATAGTCCCGACGTGGCCCCCAGTGACTACCACATGTTCCCCGCCCTGAAAAAACATCTCGGAGGGAAGAAGTTTGATAGTGACGCGGAGGTTCAGAAAGAGGTCAACACCTGGCTGCGCGAGGCGGACGGAGAGTGGTATTCTGCCGGCATAGACAAGTTCATCGTGCGGATGCGCAAGGTGTTGGAAAAAAATGGCGATTATGTAGAAAAGTAGCCAAGACCTTGGCCTTTCCAACGGTGTATCGCTTTTTGTAAATAAATGTCATTTTCTATGAAAAAAAAAATTGGAGACCTTACTTTATTGTCAGCCCTCGTATTTACATTTCCATCGACAAAAAATGCACTTTCGTCTGAAAAACAAACTTCGAAGAGCAAGGTGGAATTGGTTCATAAACGCTCATACATTTCCTTACAAAACTGTTGACGTATGTCAAAGTCGTCTTCGTTCAATTCATGTAAAAGTTTTACTTTGTATGGCAGGAGTCGATGTGATTTGGGGATTCTCTGAATACTCGATCGCGCTACACCTGAAGCTTCAGCCAAGCTTCGAGTACTTTGAGTATTATCCGTATCTCCAAAACCGCTCCCTCAATAGCCTCGTTCCTTATCAGACGTTCAGGGTGATATTTGTGGTTCGCACAGACCCAGTTCTTTCACATTTATCAAACAACGATCTAACATAGGTATGAGAAGCATTTTTCCCTGGATGCCTTGCACTGAAAATTCTAGCTACATATCTCAGACAATCATCATTTTAGTGGTGAAGTTCCGATTCGTTCTTGTAGAAACTCAACTCACAGAATACGATAATAATGATATTTCGATACGAAGCATGCGAACTGTGGATTTATTCTGTAAACATTCTTTCAGAAGATCCATAAGTAAAGAAGTAGGATTTTTTTCGATTGAAAATTCAACAGAGTAAAAGCTGTGTTACAAATACCTAGCACATAAGTAACAAATTGAATTTTCATAAGAACAGATAAGATATTGAGTATTTACATTGAACCTGTTAACAACACTCATTTCAATTATCATTCATTCGATTTTGAAAAATAGGAACAATTGGATGGATAATGAGGAGAGCTTTAGGTTGATGGAGCTTTAGGATGATGGTTCCATATCATGATATGCAATGGGGTAGCTGCACCCTTCAGGGAGATGCAGTTGCGTCAATGAATTCATCACTGATATGTGTCAGCATAGAAATCAAAATCGACGTGTTTCAGCGTTTCCAAAAATTATTTGTCATTTCCTAGAAAATCCAGGTCTGAAGTTTTCATTGGGTACATACATTTTAGTGAGTAATTATCTATAGAAAGAATATTCCTTAACGAACCTATAATGCCAATTAAATATAAATGTAAAAACTAGATATCTATATCTGCGGGATTTCACATAAACAGTGCACGTTTTGTGAATATCCACCATGTGTAGCATTTTACATAAGAGGAGTATTATTTCAATAGTGGTGTAATTATCACTGTACCTTCTATATTTACTATGGGTAATTTAAAGTGGAGAGAAAGATTATACAAACAGATGGGAAAAATATAAAAATACTAACATTATACTATTTTGCTGTCGTGCTGTGGGAATTATTTTCCAAAAGTTGGCAATTCTAGATGGTAGAGGGGGGTCTTCTGAACCCAACAAGTACCGCCTATCCACGTCATCACCAAAACTTTCTTCGTAGTGTTCGTTTCTGTGCAAAATGTCAATAAGAAATCCCGCCAAGTGCCAAGTGCGCGCTATCATAAGGTTCCTTCTCGCGGAAGGAAAAACTCTGAAATTTTTTCTGAGTTCCATTATGACTGGTGATGAGACATGGGTGGCTCATAACACCCCTGAGACAAAAAGACAGTCATCACAGTGGCGGCACACTGGTTCCTCTTCTGCCAAAAAATTCGAAACCTCAATTTTGCCAAAAAATCATTGCATCCGTGTTTTGAAACCGAAAAGGGATTGTTTTTGCCCCAAGAGGAGACAATAACTGCAGCACGAGATATTGTGAAACCCTATAAAAGTTAAAGAAAGCATTTCAAAACAAACGGAAGTAATATTAGCGATGGAAGTGTGTTTGTTGCTCGACAACGCCCGCTCGCACACGGCTATCGCCACCAAGGCCCGTTTGAACTCATTTGGTTTGGACATTTTGAACCACCCTGCATATTCCCCTGACTTAGCATCTTCAGATTTTCATCTTTCCACTTTCCTAAAGACTTACACGGCTGGAAAAATTTCAAACCGATGATGATGTGAAACAAGAGGTCATGAAGTGTACGAATGAGATGGCAGGAGAATACGTAATATGTATACCTACAATGTCCTGTTATTTTTTTAAAATAATTTTTTATTAAATACAACAATTGAGTACTCTTACTTTCTGGATATGCCGCGTATATTACATTGACACAACATAATTTGAGTATGATTTCAGATTTTCTATGAAGTCTAACAGCCGTATGCATAGTCAATTCCAGCGACTCGCCAGAGTTTCGCCGCTCGCTACACAAGAACTATAATGCACAGTCGAGCTCCAAAAAAGTGGCGCATCGCCAGCGTTTCGCCAAAATGTGACTTATCGCGTAGTTGTCACTCTTTTGGAGCTCGACTGTGCATTATAATCCTTGTGTAGCAAACGGCGAAACTCTGGCGAGTCGCTGGCGATTGACTATGCATTCGGCTGTAAGTCAATTTGATCGTAAGCGACCCATTGAATTCTTGTATGAGAATTTTAAATGTCTGATCTAAAATAATCCACCACTTCATCAATTTGATTTAGCATACCTCTAGTAAGAAAACATATTATATGACGGATGATATCCAATAAAAATCATGATGAACCATAAAACTAACTATAAAATTCCTATTTTCGAATGAGATTGTAAGCTGTAAAAAGCAGAAGCACCTATTCGTCAGCAATATTCATTTTTAAATATGTTTTCTGCCACGCGCTACTTTTAATGCTTATCTTTGCGAAGGAACGAATATGCTTCGTAAACAGAGTGGCCTATTTTATAGGCGCAGATTTTTTTATCACTTCATTTTCTAAAGGCGCCGGCGTTATCAACTTTTTGTGGTAAGAAAGTAGAAGTGCCTTTTTGGTAGTATTAACCGTCCCACGTATTACCCATAATGATATAATTTTTATTAGAATACAAAAAGCAGTTTCTTTTTCTCCTGAAGATGATCACATCGTAATCGAAACACGTGCCCAGTTGTGAGAAATTTCAGGAATGATGTTTTAGTTAACTTTATTTTTAGATTATCTGAACTATTGTTGGGAGATATTATTTTCAGTAAATAATTGGATGGCTTGGTGATATTCCAAAATCAGAAAGGAAAACCATACGTTCAATAACGTTATGGCTGAATTCCCAAACAGACTTTTCATTAGTATCAACACGTTTTTATAAGGTCCACTTGTAAATAACAGACAAACAATATAGTAAAATCTGTTAAAGTAATTTTCATCATCTTCCAATAGAAAGACCTGAAATTTGGCACATATATCAATAGAGCAAGATCCCAGGGCCGTCAGACTTACTTATTTTTGAACGAACGAAATGTGTACGATTGTGTTAGTAAGTACTATGTTCATATGCCTAACTGCTAGCTTGGCCAGATGACCATTCTTCAGATATTAGGGAATCGAAGTACGTACTCTAGTTGAAAAGCCATTATACAAACTTATGTTTATAACGCCTGATGGGTTCGTGGACAGGGTCATAGGCAACCACCCCGGAGCTCAAATATTGTTCAAATATTGTCTCCGACAATGTTTTTTTAAACTCAGCCAAACGCGTCAAACTAGTCAGCCATCTCGGTTGGAAAATCTCTAGGAGGATTTTTGTTTGAAAAGAAATTTGACTTGAAAACATAATTTTGGTAAATGAAAGATTTTGTTAAGATTTCCTTATAAGTAAGATCCCAGGGCCTTCGGACATAACTTATTTTTAAAAAGATGAAGTAGTGTCTCATGTACTTCTGATACCTGCGTGCTTGTGGAGTTCGCTCTGTGACACCTGGGCAGATACCAGGTGAGAAAGGTAACTAAAAATAAGAAATTTATATATATATATATATATATATATATATATATATATATATATATATATATATACCGGGTGGCTACGGAAGTATTGCCTACGGAATATCTCGGTTATTGTATGAAGTAGGTTTGTGAAATTTGGAGCGTCGATATAATGACATAAGAGCTAAAATTTGAGCATATTGAAATGTCGAAGTTAACTTCCGGTCTGACCGGAAGTAACATCAACTTTCTTATTTTAAATGGGAACCCTATTTTTTTTTCTTTTCGCTTTATTCAGCATTCAATTCCCTTTCTAATGACATATCACAAGTTGGTATCTAACCAGAAACTAGATCAGAAAAAAATTATTATTGAAATTCACCGAGTAGGCCGTGGAAGCAAAATGAAAGCCAAAAATCGAAAATTTGGCTATGGAAACCATACGTCACTTGATAACAGTTGCTACTACTGTGATATTTTATTTTCATTCGTCGGCGTTATAAAAAGCCGCCAAAAAAAATATTGGAAAAATTGGGAAAAAAACAATACTCTGTAGGTCCATAACTTAAATAGGAACATACAACTTTTTCTTGCCTGTACTATTCAGCATAACCATTCCTTTCTAATGATATAATAGAAAATAATTATTTGAACTGAGATACCGAAAAATCCAATTATTATTCTTCAAATAACAAAACAGATTATCGCCATACGCAAAAATAAAATAAAAATTATGGGGAATGATAAATTATATCCTGTAGGTTCTAGGTTAAATAGGAACATAAACGTACTTGGTCTGTGCCATCGTCCATAGATATTCTAATATCTACCTATGGACGATGTTTGTGCTATTCAGAATAATCATTCCATTGCAATAATCATTCGAACCAAAATATTAACAAGTAGGCTGATTAAGATGTATTTTGGAATGAAACAAAAAAGAAATGAGTGCTGTCACGAACGCTGCTATCCATATTATTTTGACGTTCGAAGTAGTGTTTTTGATTCTGCCATTTTAAAAGGGTATGGAAATCGAAATCAGTTAGTGGAATATTCAAAAAATGCCCCGTTATTCACGAACCGAACAAATTGACATGCTTCTCATATATTATTCTCTCTCTCATTCTTATGCCGCTGAACGATTGTATTTAGAGCGATATCCAGGGAGGCAGCAACCGTCAAGAAGGTATTTCCAGTGGCTTGAAGAAAAATTAAGAACTGAGCCTGATGTTCACGAAGACCAAGAAGCATTTGTTATTAATGAGGAAACTGAAATTAATGTATTAGCTTTAGTACAATATGATAGCACAATTTCCTCAAGGCAGATTGGCGCCGAATTAGCTATAAGTAAGGACTCTGCTAGGAAAATTTTGAAAAAACATCGATTGAAATCCTTCAAGTATCAGTTGCATCAACATTTGTATGAAAATAACGGTGATAGGCGCCTGGAATATTGTAATTGGTTTCTTCGACAAAATGCTGAGAATCACCTATTTAACTATTATATCTTGTTTACGGACGAGTCAAGATTTACCAACAATGGATTATTTAACTGGAATAATACAAGGTAGGTACTGTACTTTATTTGGATTATTGTCGATAGTCGAAGTGTAAAGTGCTAAAAGTGTGAACGGTCTTTTGTTCCAGGTACTGGGCGATAGCAAACGAGCACCGGTTTTGACAAGGTGGCTTCCAGGAGAGATTTGGTGTGAATGTTTGGGCAGGAATAGTTGGAACTCATATTGTTGGCCCCATTCTTTTTCAAGGCCAACTAACCGGAGAGAGATACTTTAATTTTTTAACGAATGAAATTTCGGAATTCATTAACAGTCTACCAGCGGAAATAACTGAGAGAATGTACTTCCAGCAAGATGGCGCCCCTCCGCATAATTCAAGAATAGCGAGAAATTATCTTCAAAATCGCTTTCAAGAGAGACTTATAACAACCCATGGTCCAGTCAGGTGGCCACCAAGGTCACCTGATCTTACTCCGTGCGACTTTTTTCTATGGGGGCATCTTAAAAACAGGATGTATTCCACACAGCCTACAACTCTACATGAGCTAGAAGTAAAAATTCGTCGAGCTTTCCAAGATATCACGCCCCAAATGTTGAGAAACGTTTTACATGAAAATATCACAAGAGTCAATAAATGTATTGACGCTGAGGGAATGCATTTCGAACATTTGTTTTGAATTTATTTTATCTTTAATCCTATCAATTTGAATTTTTTTTTTCGATAAATCTGTTTTTTCGTTATTTGAAGAATAATAATTGGATTTTTTGGTATTTCATTTCAAAAAATTACTTTCTATTATATCATTAGAAAGGAATGGTTATGCTGAATAGTACAGGCAAGAAAAAGTTGTATGTTCCTATTTAAGTTATGGACCTACAGAGTATTGTTTTTTACCCAATTTTTCCAATATTTTTTTTGGCGGCTTTTTATAACGCCGACGAATGAAAATAAAATATCACAGTAGTAGCAACTGTTATCAAGTGACGTATGGTTTCCATAGCCAACTTTTCAATTTTTGGCTTTCATTTTGCTTCCACGGCCTACTCGGTAAATTTCAATAATATTTTTTTTCTGATCTAGTTTCTGGTTAGATACCAACTTGTGATATGGCATTAGAAAGGGAATTGAATGCTGAATAAAGCGAAAAAAAAAATAGGGTTTCCATTTAAAATAAGAAAGTTTATGTTACTTCCGGTCAGACCGGAAGTTAACTTCGACATGTCAATATGCTCAAATTCTAGTTCTTATGTCATTATATCGACGCTCCACATTTCACAAACCTACTTCATACAATAACTGAGATATTCCGTAGGCAATACTTCCGTAGCCACCCGGTATATATATATATATATATATATATATATATATATATATATATATATATATATATATATATATATGTATTTTGTAGAATGTCACTCTTGAGTAATTTCAAAAGTGACAGACGATTTCCATGGACCAGAACTTCTGTCAGACGCTTCAAAGCTTTACATGAAATCAATTGTTGTTGTTAAAAAAACTGTTAAAATTGTTATTTGTGTCAACCGATTGCACCCCTACGCGCAACCCTCAGAAGTATCCGAGAAACTTGTGTGATCTAGGGAAGACCCATACACATACACAGTAGACTGGCACTCGCTCTGAAGCGCATGCATAGTGTTCTCGTGCTCTTACTCATAGTTAAAAGAGTTTTGTGTTGAGGGGATGTTTGGTCATTACAATTTGTCTGACTGATTGAATATAACTTTGTAATAGTTGCCTTGATAACAATCTTGAGAATCAGACATTTCAAAATAAGTTGGTTTAATTTTTTTTTGTTTTGAGCTTTGAAGCGTCTGACAAAAGTTTTGGTCCATGGAAAGAGTCTGAAACTTCTGAAATTACTTAGGAGTGATATTCTACAAAATATTATATTCGATATAATAGCAGCTGAAGTACTTGATAAATGAAATAATTGTGGGGGTGCAGCTATTGGTTGGGTATTGAAGAAAACTCTTTTTACATTTGAGAAAGCTTTCGGAATAGCTTTATTCCTTTATTCCTTCTTCAGTCTCTGAGAGACTGAAAAAGGAATAAAACTATTCCGAAAGCATTCTCAAAAGTAAAAAGAGTAGATATAATGGCTATTCAACTAGGGTAAATAATGTTTTAATGTACCTTGTTTCCTAATATCTGAAGAATGGTCATCTGGCCAAGCTAGCAGGTAGGCATGCGAACGTATTACATACTAGCACTACTCAATCGTACACATTTAAAAATAAGTAACGTCTGACGGCCCTGGGATCTTGGACTACAAGGACCGATTACAATACAAGAATTTGATAGTAATAATGTGAATATGATAAAAATAATGAAAATTTGTTTTCTAAATTCAATTTTCATCTCTATTCAATCCTTCGAGTAATCTGAAAATTCAGCACACATTTCAAGAACCGACGACAATAAGAGAGTTTCAGAATAATAATGTAATAATAACAACAATGATATGAGTTTTCAAATTCAATTTTCACCTACTTCCCTATCGTCCAAATAATCTGTAATTTGGCACACATATCCAGGACCGATGACAACACAAGAATTTCATAATATAACTGTGATAATAATGACAATAAAACTCAATATATTACATTGGAAAAAAAATGCTGACTCATCCAACTTTGAAAGTATTCTGTACGAGTAATGAAGTACACTGCAAAATCCATCTGGAATTCGGGTCGTGGTAAATAAATAAAAAATTTTAAAATATATATTTGGATTTAAATCTTCCAAAATTAGGGTTTGGATGGTAAACATTAGATTGAGTAGATGTGCGCAGTCTGGGATACTACAGAGAGTATTTTTCTGAAAATATGTATACAGGAATTTTCCGAGGAGCTCGTTTCCAAAAAGTTGAGATTTTTTTTTTCATGATTCATACTATACTATGAATGTATTTAAATGATAATCTGTGATATTATATTATATATTAGAATATAATATATGTGTGTTTGATTGAAAATAGAGTATTTTTCGTTTTAATTCCGAGAGTTTTAACCTTTGACAGCTGTTTCGTGGTCACCCACTCATCATAAAGGATTTATATAGCTCTCGAAATCAAAACGAATCCACTCAAGAATTAGTACCGTGAAGGTAAGACAGATATAACAAAAAGTTACTTATGACATTTACAGTCACTAGGTGAAACTTAATTTGACACGAACCAAGGAATCCAAAGTAGAGGTTTGTCTACAAATTGACAGGCAGCCAACAACTCGTTGTTCTGACTAGTGACAGTAGATGTCATAAGTAACTTTCTGTTATATGTGTGTTTGTATATATCGTAAAAAGTTTAATTTTTTTAATGACAGTGCTCCATATATTGTATGTTTTCGCGTTGTTCTTTTTATTGTATGTTCTTTGTATTGTATTACTGCATTCCACTGACTTGTTCAATATCATCTTTGATGATCCTAATGAATGAATTTTATTATTATTTATTGAAAAATGGGGTGAAATATAGGGTGTGACATTGAAAGTATCAAAGATGGCTACGCTTCCGCAGAAACGGAAAACGTTACAATAATGACAATGTTTAGTTGAATTCTTCATTGGTTTTTTTACCCATCCTGGAAGTTTTCAGAATCGCCATAATTTTAGTTTTTTATATATAGACCGCGTTAACTCGTCAAGATATATCCTGTATAGTCATAAAATTGCAAATAAAACTTCTTTTTCAAATGACTCGAAATTCGGACAAAAATAAGTAAATTTTGACAGGAAACGAACGACAGTTAGTGACAAATGTTTTTATGTTATTTTCATTCTAATCGATGCAAAAATTTCTTATGTTGCCAACTTCAATAGGGTCCTAACTTGGATGAGACGTTTCATAAACACAAATGTATGGTTGTATAATATCAGATGATCTAGTGTATCTATGTTTGTGCTATAGCCGCATGCGCAGTAGAGACTTATGATCTGGAAATACGTTAGAGAGACATACGCAGCTCAGAAGTAATTATAATCGAGCATGGGCCTGACTAATTGTTCTATATTTGCCGTGATCCCAAACTGCAATATTCTGATGAGATGAAAAAAAAAATTAAAAAATTATATCAGCGGAATCGAAACCGACAACTGCGGTTTGGTAATCCTGGAAAAAATTCATTCGAATTGAATAAGAATTTAGCTATCATCTTACACAAGAAACCAGTGGTCTATGAATCGCACACCTTCAATTATGTTTCAATCAATTTGCGCCCGTACCACGCCAGGATCCCGATACAGTAAATAGTGATAGTAGGGCCACCGTATATTGGTAAACAGAAGTATGTGCACTCACCGTCATATTTATGTCGACATCATTACGTTGAATTATACGCTTAGCCGACCAACGGCGAGACCAAATCAATCTGAGACCCAAACACCGAATGTTAGACCAAGTGAGACAGAACAGCTTTTAGCCGACCCCTCTTGCCCCACCGCATTCCAGAATAAAATTTAATCCCAACCCGATAAATCAGAGAAGCCGACTGGAGTGCACATACTTCAGTTTACCTATATACGGTGGTGTAGCACAATGATTAGAGGTGTTTCATTTTCATTTAAATTGTTACGTTTTTTCGTGACTAGCTCTTAGACTATTCTGGACCCTTCCACCACTAGCCTTCTAGTCCTCACTTATTTTTACTAGAAATATTCTGCTAATCTCATTGACAATTCTGAAAATTTATTCATGAAAAGTGTGTTGCAAATTTTAGAATAACCCAGCAACTGAAGTTTGGTAAGCATGGAAAAATTTCATTCGAATCGAATAAGTATTCAGCTATCATCTGACACAAATAATAGTGGTTTATGAATCTCACACCTTCAATTATGTTTTAATCAATTTGCTTCCTCACCACGCCAAGATCCCGAAACACTAAATAGTGATGTTATGGCCACCGTAAACAGAAGTATGTGCACTCACCGCCATTTTTATGTCGACATCCTAACGTTAAATTGTACGCTTTTGAGACCCAAACACCGAATGTTAGACCAAGTGGAGTGCACGTACTTTAATTTACCTATATACGGTGGTATAGCACAATGATTAGAGGTTTTTCATTTCCATATAAATTGTTACTTTTTTTCGTGGCTAGCTCTCAGGCTATTCTGGACCCTTCCACCAACCACCACTAGCCTCCACTAGGTTTTGTTCATGTATTCCGTATAGCGGCAGACATGAAATCAAGACAATTACGGCAGAATAATCTAGTTGTATAGATAATATATTATCTAACTTTGACGCAGACTTGATAGAAACTGGTGTTCTGGAACCATATTTATCTGATCATATGGGGCAATATGCAGTCATAAACAAAAAACTCAATTCGTCTTAAAATACGTCTTTCTACAAAAGAGCTATCACAACCTCTGGTTTACAGAAATTGAAAAATGCGCTGTATGATGTGAACTGGGAAATTTATAAAAATTATGACCTGGGCGAAAATTATCTCGCAAATTTTCTAGTGGATACATATAGTTTAGTAGAAAGAATATTTCCATTGAAGAAAAAATCTTCACACAAAAAGCAGTTGGTAAATTGGTTTAAGGAGGAGCTGAGGGCTCAAAGATCAGTCTTGTCAAGTGTCAAATTAATATCAGATGTGAGTAAAAACTCTGATGACATAAGAGTTTATTATTATAAGTATTGAAGAAAGCATATGAAGAAGACATCAAAACGGCCAAAAAATATGCATATAATGAGTACATTCGTTCCGCAGAAAACAAGTCTAAAGCTAGCTGGTAAGTTATTAATTTTGAAAGAAACAAGGCTAAATCCACTCCCCCAATAAATGAATACATTACTCCAACCGATTTCAATGATCATTTTGTCCAAGTAGCCGAATCTATAATAAAATCTCTACCTGGTATTCTTAAAAAGGAATTACTAAATTTTTCAAAGATTCTTCCAGCACCTTCCTCTTCTTTTTTTCTACTTCCAGTCACTCAGTATGAAGTTAGAAATACCATGAATTCGTTAAAAAATTCTGCATGTGTTGATGTCTATGACCTAAATAGCAAACTCATAAAAGAAACATCAAATATAATTCTTGAAAACCGTTAACCGAACTAGTAAATCTAAATTTTAGTACCGGAAAATTTCCAGATATTTTCAAATTTTCGGAGGTCATTCCATTATACAGGGTGTTTCTTAAGTAAGTGTAGAAAATTTAGGAGCGTATGGCTGACATCAAAATAAGAAGAATAGTTCCTATTTTAATTTTTGGTGAATAATTTCAAAATAATTTTGATATTTGGGTAAAGTTTGGTATCTGGGAATATTCATTATTCAGTTTGTGTAAAACATATATTCTTGATAGAGGTCACTGCGAGCAACTGTTTTCGAGTTATTGAGATTTGAATAATCGATGCAATTGATTTTGAATGACAAGATTGTTCAATTCAAAATAAATTCAATTAGAAATTAGTTTTTTCACAATTAACACAAAATTTGATTTTGTCATTGAAAAATCATCCCAGATACCAAACTTTACTCGAATATCACAGATATTTTGGCATTTAATTTACAAAAAAACAAATATAATAATTAAACTTTGACACTCTGTATCTTAGAAACGAATAACTTGCGGACATGTGTTTATGGGAACTTTTTTTTTATTTCGGCGTCAGTAACATGCTTTTGAAGTTTCTACACGTACTTAAGAAACACCCTGTACAAAAAAGGATATGCTTCACTCATTGAAAATCATCGTCCGATATCCATCATCTGCATTTTTTCCAAAATCGTAGAAAAAATTCTCAAACAAAGACTATCAAATTATTTTGAAATCAACAAATATTTTAGTGACTCGCAATTTGGTTTTAGGGCTGGTAGCTCAACCACAGCAGCAGTTATGGATATATTGAGTGGCATAGTCGAGGGCCTTGAGCAGCGAAATCATACAGCTATCACATTGAGCGACCTGTCGAATGCGTTCGACTGTGTCGCTCATTACATTCTACCAGAAAAATTACATTTTTATGGAATTAGAGATGTTGCACTTGCCCTCTTTGAATCCTACCTGAGAAATTGATTCCAGGCTGTTTGTTACAATAATAGTACATCGGATTTTAAAGAAATTATTCATGGTGTACCTCAAGGCTCTGTCTTGGGGCCACTTTTATTCATTATTTATGTTAACGAGCTGAGGAACTTCATAACCCCCTTCAAATCTGTCCTTTTTGCCGATGACACGGCATTTATATGTTTGAGTCCAGATTACCACATCTTATTGGATCAATCTTAAGAAATTGAAGAAAAAGTAGAGACATGGTTCAGAGCTCACAATCTGAAACTAAATAATGACAAGTTTCAGAGGCTACTTGTAACTCTCCGTCAGGGTGAACAAAGAGAACAGAAGGTGAAGTTACTCGGTGTTACCATGGACCTAAATTAAATCGGAATGCTCATATAGAACAATTAAAACATAAACTGTCAAGCATACTGTTTCTTCTGAGACAGCTTAAGCATATTTCAAATTGCGACACTCTGATAACAGTGTATTTCTCACTTTTTCATTCTCACATGGCCTATGCCATTTTACTGTGGGGTTATTCCTCAGCTGCAAATGTTATTTTTATCCAACAAAAAGGCAATTAGAATATTAGGAAATTCAGGGTATAGAGATACGTGTAGACCCTTATTTATTTAATTCAGAATTATGACTCTTTCCTCGTTATATATTTCCCATTCACTTCTTGAAATACATAAAACATCTTCTAACGTTATCACACATGCTGACATCCACCATCATAACACTAGGAACTCTAATAATATCAGAATTCCTAAATATAGGCTTTCTATTGCACAAAAAAATTCTCTCAATATTAATATTTATAATGCTCTACCTCATCAAATTAAAATGTGTGAGATAAAATGTCTGAATAAGTTCAAACGAACTATCAAATCGTAATTGGTAAATAACAGTTTTTATTCTGTCGACGAGTACCTCGAAGGAATTCCAGGTGCGACTTTTTGCCTTTGAGAAATACCTACCGTTTTTATGTATATATATATATATATATATATATATATATATATATATATATATATATATATATATATATATTTTATATTGTAAACTGGGTTTTAAACAATTGGTATATTTATATTTTTTTTACCTTTATGTATTTTCTTATTTTATAAGTTGTACCTAATTGTGAAATGTTGATTTGTATTACCTTTTAATTATATTTCTATTTTTCTATTGAAAAACAAATGACCTGCTATAAATGTACGTTCATATGTATATGATATAGTCAAATAAACTATCTATCTATCTAGTCCTCACTTCTTTCTATTCGAAATATTCTGTTAATCTCATGGACAAATCAGAAAATTTATTCATGAAAAGTGTGTTGTCCTTGGCTACTTTGATGCAAATTTTAGAATAACAGTTTATTCCGCTATCTTGCCCATGTATATCGTTATTACAATTTTTAGTTGAATGCCAAAGCGAATGCGACCTCATAAAATTTCGACCCTTTAAACCCAAATTTCTATCATTAGTAAATACATTCAGTACACGTGAATGTATTTGCTGATGTCCCATTCAAGCGCTCGTGCTCTATTTGGATAGGTTTATTTGCAGATGGCTCCAGATTTGATACGGAATTCGATGTGAGGTGACAAACTCAGAAAACGTGTTTCAAATAAAAAAATAACATTCTCATTGACCCAAAAAACGGGGACCACCGGATAAGTAGGCCAGCACCCGCACATCGTTTGAATATTTGACGATTTTAGACTTGAATAAATTTCAATCTCACTGAAATAAAAATGGGTGGTTCAAAATTTCCAGCTTGTGATACGGAGTTTTATCGCGTTCATTAATTCTGGATGAGGGGCTGAGATGAGCGGAGCAAGGTTTGGACGGAGTATGAAATTGTTTGCTGAAAGAATTTCACTACATTGTTTGCTGTGGTCAGGGACGTTTTTTTAATTATTGTGTGTCGGGTATGAGCACAAAATTACCTGACGTAATGAAACAAATCTGCCATTTGTCAGGACAAAAAGTTATTAGAGATATGGAACTTTTTCAGATTTTAATATATTTACATTAAAGTTCAGTTTATAATACAGGGTTGCATAAAAAATGTTAAACAAAATACAAACTTTGAGGAACTTGCAAATCTCAAGAATGATTCTTGTTACATGTCTGTCTTTCCGTTCCAAAACTGCATGGAATCCATTTTTCAAGCACTTTCCGACATCCATTTGTGTTGAAATTTTGCACACGTAACAGGAATAGCTGACAATGAAACAAATTGTTACGCCCTGCGCCCTGAAGGCTAGATAGAGAGGTATTCCTATGATTTTGGAAGTCGAAAAAAAGGTCGCTAGGGGGACCTTGGACTAGCTCCTTTTTGAAAAAATTGCAGAAATTCGCAAAAATCAAATCGGAAAAATCCCTAAAAGAGTGAAAAACATCGGGCCATCGAATAAGTGTACCCCCCTGTTTCCCTAAAGGCTCTATAATCGCGTAGGAATTCAAAAACTGTTCCAACAGTTTCAGGCGTAGATAATTATGACTTGAAACAATGACAATCGAGAGATTAATCGGAAAAAGTTTTGAAAATTTGAGAAAATAATCCGTAAGGAAAGTAAAAATCACCGGACAGTTGAATAACTTGATTTCGAATAATTTCACCCCCTGTCCAATGAAGGCTACGAAGAAAACGCGTAAGACTTTGAAAAAACTTTTGACGGTTTCGGACGTGGAATATTACGACTCAAAAAAATGTCAGACCCCCTCCCTCCTCGAAAATTTTTGCAAAAACTTGCTTAAATGAAATCCAAAAAATCCATAAAAATAGTTGAAGACATCGGATCATCGAATGATTTAATTTCGGATGTCTTCAACTCCCTGTTCCCCTGAAGGCTATATAGGACGCATAAGAATTCGAAATAATATCCGATGGTTTTAGATGTGAAAAATAACAACTAGAAGAATTATCAGGCAGGTGGCTCTGATCCTCCTCTTCCTCGAAAAATGATTCGAAAACTGGCGAAAATGAAATAGGAAAAATAGTGAAAAAATAATTCAGTTTGGGGACTCGGCCCTCACTACTCCTTGAAAATAGTTGCGAAAAATTGCGATAACAAAATTAGGAAAAATCCGTAAAAATAGTGAATAACGTTGGATCGTCAAATTACTCAATTTCGAATTATTTTACCCTTCTTCACTTTTGAAGGCTAGATAGAGAACGCATAGGAATTCAGAAATTTTTTGACGGATTTGAGCGTGAAAAATTATGGCGAAAGAGGAATGTCCGTTGGGGGACTCGGACCTCCCTCCTTCTCGAAAATAGTTGCGAAAACTCGTTGAAGAAAATAGAAAAATCGAATAATTTTCGTAGTTTGATCTGTATTAAATCGCAAGCCCTCGTACAAAATCTTAAGTGATAACCAGCAAGTTGTAACTTTGTATACTGTTTAAGTA
This sequence comes from Chrysolina oricalcia, assembly GCA_944452925.2. Classification (NCBI taxonomy): domain Eukaryota; kingdom Metazoa; phylum Arthropoda; class Insecta; order Coleoptera; family Chrysomelidae; genus Chrysolina; species Chrysolina oricalcia. The sequence continues at coordinate 25,891,103 of OX101812.2, read as the reverse complement.
TGCCGAGTCCGACAAGATTTCGCAGAGAGGAAACCTTGACAGTGGTAAGTTTTCCATTGGCTTTCTGAAAAACATGTCAATTCCGCATTTATATGTAAGGTAATGAATGACCAGCATTTAGTTTGAAAGTTAAAGTGAAAGATATGTACTGAAAGTAGGTGATCTATAAAAAAATTGTCATACAGAAAGTTTTGGTACTTCTAGTTTGACCCCCACTCTACACGTGTTGATTTCACGACTTGTAAGTTGGCAACAAGCAGCAATCTGAGTTTTCTAGGAGCATACAATACTTAAATTAGATTTTAAATAGCACCATTGCCCGATAAAATTAATAAGGATCTTCAGCAGTCCGACGCTACAAAGATGTCGATTTGACGACAACAATGTTGGTGATAACCAGCAATGTTGTCTTGTCTTTTTTTTCAAAGAAGTGGAAAATATACGACAATGATATACTTGTCCGATAATAAAGTTGGTAAATTTGTTAAAAAACTGCCAAAAAAAATCAAAATTTTACTGTTTGTGTTTTAACACTAACCAAAACCACCTATACAAAAACACACACATTTAGGCATGTTAACATATACAGGCTGTTTATTCCTGAAAATCAAATGGAAAGATGAAAATATCTGAATAATTTGTTTCGTAATCGCAATGAAATTCGCACGTGCGGGTATACGTAAGAGATGAAATGATATGACGGCCGCTGTCGAGTAGGCGCACTAAATGGTTGTCAGGTAAAGTAAAATGCGAATGTTTCTAATAAACAAACATACTCGTGTATGACAAAATGGTTAAGGCTTTCGCGGCCGAAGGCTTATACATCATGAATAATATCAGATGATTGGAGATTCCGTCTGAGAAGATTGTATTCATTCTGATTTAGGTAGTCCTGTTCGTTAATTACTTTATCTGGATTTGGTACATTCTCACTAACCCTAATTGACTTTTTTCTACCTGTCGGCTTAATGTTGTTGATATCCTTAGTTCTTTCAGAATTACGTATTCTCGTATCTGGGTTAAGCATATTTTCGATAACATTAATTGACACATTTTTGCCGGCTGTCTCAATGTCGTGGTTTTCTTTTGTTACTCTAGAATTTGAATGTTGAAATTCTCCGTGTATTTGTGGATCTCTATTGCCTCCCGTACAAGTCGGCTATGGTATCCCTGGTTGAGGGCAAGAAGTTTTACGTCCTCAAACAGAATCTTGTGGTTTCCTTCACTGAGCGCGTGTTCTGCCACTGCTGACTTGTCCGTTTGGCCTAATCTGAAGTTCCTCTGATGTTCCTTCAGCCTTGTTCCCATCGATCTTTTTGTGGATCCGATGAATACCTTTCCGCAAGTGCATGGTATGCGATATACCCCCGCTGCAGATAGTGGGTGTCTTTTGTCGACCTAAGGCTTTGTTGTATTTTCTTGGTGGGTTTGAAGGCCGTTTTTATGTTGTGTTGTCCCAAGAGTTTTCCAATGATATCTGTGACCTTAGGAATATATGGAAGATACGCACGTGCAACTATTTGAGCCTCCTCCCTACTTTGTCTCGTAGAAGTCATCGGTTTTATGGCCCTGTTGATTTCGGGTACACTATATCCGTTCGATCTCAAGGTTGTTTGGAGATGTTCTAGTTCATCCTTTAGATGCTCAGGTTCACATATTCTCCGAGAACGTTCTGCTAGTGTGGAGATAATTCCTCGCTTCTGACTAGGATGGTGGTTTGATAGAGCATGCAGATACCTATCCATGTGCGTAGGTTTTCGGAATTTGTGTGTCAGTCTTGCGCCACATCTTTCGATCAGTACATCTAGAAATTCTATCCGCTGTTCCTGTTCAGTCTCCATGGTGAACTTGATGCTGGGGTGTTGAGCATTCAGATGTTCTAGGAAACGGTTCAGTGTCCCTTCCGTGTCTCCAAATGACGAAGGTGTCATCCACATAACGTAGTCACATGGTCGGTTTTAAATCAAAAGCATCAATTGCTTTTTCTTCAAAATGTTCCATAAAGAGGTTGGCTATCACTGGGCTGACTGGACTTTCCATCGCCACGCAATCTACTTGCCCATAGAAGTTTCCATTCCATTGCAAATAACTTCCCGTGATACATGCCTTGGAGAGTCCGACGATGTCATTCGGAAATATGTTAGTTAGTTACCTCAGAGAGTCTTCAAGTGGGACGTTGGTGAACAAGGACGCTACATCGAAGCTGACCAGGATATCGCTCGGCTCCAACGTTATGCCTGTAATTTTCCCAACGAAGTCTGTTGAGTCCTTGACGTAGGACTCCGTTTTTCCCACATGAGGCTGGAGAAGAGAGGCTAAATGTTTCACCAGGTGATACGTTGGCGAGCCTGGGGTACTGACTATTGGTCTCAGTGGTATGTTTTCTTTATGTACCTTAGGAAGTCCATAGAGTTTTGGCGGAACAGCTTCAGTTCTGAGAATGGTCCTCTGTACGGTTTCCGGCAATGAGGAAGATTTTATGAGTTTATTAGTATTCCTCAACCTTGCTTGTGTTGGGTCCCTTTTCAGCTTTCGGTATTGAAATGGGTCGAGAAGTTCTTCAATTTTGCTGTTGTATTCTTCCGTTTTTAGAAGAACCGTGACATTTTCCTTGTCCGCAGATAGAATGATGATATCTTCATCTGCGTTCAAGCTTTTCAAGGCTACAATCTCCCTTCTTGGTAAATTGCATCTAGGGGGTCGTGCCTTGCGTAGAATGTTCGCTGTCACAATCCTGATTTCTTCCACTTCCTCGTCTGGTAGGGTTCTGATTGCCGCTTCCGTATTGGCAATGATTCCTTCGTTCGGTACCTGGCGTGAATGACTGCGAAGTTACCGCCTCGTGCTAACACCGACATTTCGTCTTCTGTGAGGATTCGGTCCGTTCGGTTTATAACCACTCTGGACATGTCTAGGCGTTGTGGTGCTGAACTTTTAGTCTTGCGGAATTTGTCATACCTCACTTTGCGATTTTCTCTCACCCTGTCCCGTTAATTTCTCATTTTCGAGTACGAAATGCCATCCAGTTTGCTTCAGTCTTCCGGTTTCATTTTATTACTGAGCTCCAGGTGTAGTTTCAGCATGGCAGAGCCCGTCGCTGCCAACTGGCTCCGTATATGGTGGATCCGTTCTCGTAGAAAGGCTTTTTCACTTCTCGAATAGATCCGGTTCGCCTGAGCTGATTGGAAAGATGTTTCAGTCTCATTAAAGCTGGTGTGATGTTTGAGTCTCGACAGCGGCATAGGAATGTCAATGTTTCCAGTAAATGTGTGTCCACAAACACACGGAGAATTTCAACAGAAAAGAAGAAGCTGTTAACCTCAACCGAATATGGAATCCCATTCTTAGAAATTCCAGAGTAAAAAAAGAAAAGTACGACATTAAGACAGCAGGCAAAAAGGTGTCAATTAATGTTATCGAAAATATGCTTAACCCGGATACCAGAATAAGTAATTCTGAAAGAACAAAGGATAGCAACAACATTAAGCCGACAGGTAGAAAGGGGTCAATTAGGGGTACCAAATCCAGAAAGGGCAAATAATCAACAGGACTACCTGAATCAGAGAATATTCATCATGTATAAGCCTCTGAAGAAGCTAGCCACTCGCGCTAGCGAAACGTTAGGAAGAAATTCTAAAAAGCGACGGCCTTCAAACCCGAGTGAAAATTGTGATACTCGTGTATGTCTATAATAACACGGAGTGTTTTTTATGCTTATTTGTAAATGGCGATTCCTCAAAACAAAAATGTGAAAAAATTTGATTTGACCATGTGGTTAGATTGTCAATTTTTTTAAAAAGCTCGTAAGTTTTGCCGGCGAGTTGGGATGCCGACGTTATAGGCTACCATTCTTTCATTTTGGTGTAAAAAAGAAATTCCTCATTGATGAAGGGTGAGTGAATTTGTATATATGTCATAGAAATGTTGATATTGTCAACACGGAAGGGACACTCTGAACCGTTTCCTAGAACATCTGAATGCTCAACACCCCAGCATCAAGTTCACCATGGAGACTGAACAGGAACAGCGGATAGAATTTCTAGATGTACTGATCGAAAGATGTGGCGCAAGACTGACACACAAATTCCGAAAACCTGCGCACACGGATAGGTATCTGCATGCTCTATCAAACCACCATCCTATTCAGAAGCGAGGAATTATCTCCACACTAGCAGAACGTTCTCGGAGAATATGTGAACCTGAGCATCTAAAGGATGAACTAGAACATCTCCAAGCAACCTTGAGATCGAACGGATATAGTGTACCCGAAATCAACAGGGCCATAAAACCGATGACTTCCACGAGACAAAGTAGGGAGGAGGCTCGAATAGTTGCACGTGCGTATCTTCCATAAGGTCACAGATATCATTGGAAAACTCTTGGGACAACACAACTTATAAATGGTCTTCAAACCCACCAAGAAAATACAACAAAGCCTTAGGTTGACAAAAGACACCCACTATCTGCAGCGGGGGTATATCGCATACCATGCACTTGCGGAAAGGTATACATCGAAACCACAAAAAGATCGATGGGAACAAGGCCAAACGGACAAGTCAGCGGTGGCAGAACTCGCGCTCAGTGAAGGAAACCACAAGATTCTGTTTGAGGACGTAAAACTTTTTGCCCCCAAACAGGGATACCATAGCCGACTTGTACGGGAGGCAATAGAGATCCACAAACACACGGAGAATTTCAACATTCAAATTCTAGAGTAACAAAAGAAAACTACGAGATTGAGACAGCAGGCAAAAAGGTGTCAATTAATGTTATCAAAAATATGCCTAACCCGGATACCAGAATAAGTAATTCTGAAAGAACAAAGGATAGCAACAACATTAAGCCGACAGGTAGAAAGGGGTCAATTAGGGTTAGTGAGAATGTATCAAATCCAGAAAGGGTAATTAATCAACAGGACTACCTAAATCAGAGATTATTCATCATGTATAAGCCTCTGAAGAAGCTAGCCACTGGCGCTAGCGAAACGTTAGGAAGAAATTCTAAAAAGCGACGGCCTTCAAACCCGAGTGAAAATTGTGATACTCGTGTATGTCTATAATAACACGGAGTGTTTTATATGCTTATTTGTATATGGCGATTCCTCAAAACAAAAATGTGAAAAAGAGAAAAAATTTGATTTGACCATGTGGTTAAATTGTCAATTTTTTTAAAAAGCTCGTAAGTTTTGCCGGCGAGTTGGGATGACGACGATATAGGCTACCATTCTTCCTGCTATAAGGATTTTGGTGTAAAAAAGAAATTCCTCATTGATGAAGGGTGAGTGAATTTGTATATATGTCATAAAAATGTTGATTTTGTCAAAAATAAAGGTACATTAATCTAGCATGAAATTCATATTTTTTAAGAAACCTCGTATACAACTGAAAAAATTTGATATTTGATTGTTGCATTTTAGATTCAAGACCATGCAGAACTTTTTATGAGGAATAACTTTTTTTCCTAAAATCATTATAAAAAAGTTTTCCATATGGTGCCGACTGAATTGGACACACAGTATAAATATTTCGATCCTAATATAGATTAAGATCACGTTTACTCTGCCAGTGCAGCACAATCAGAATCCGAAACGCATCATAATGCTGATATTTGGTTTGCAATTCAGAGACAGCTGTAAGCCAATTTTTGTGAATGAACAAATTTTAGCTGCTCCTTCAATTTATAGTCTGAAGTGTGTTTGTCGTTTGAGGAAACATGTGAATTATTTGCAAGACTCGAAATGGTAGGTTGTTGAAGGTTCCCTCACACAAAACATCAAAATTCAAGGAATCTCCTCTGTACAATGCGATAATTCTGTACAATAAATTGCCGAACTCTATTGAGCAATCTAATTCTGTACAAGCTTTTTACAATAAGGCTAAGGAGTTTTTTTGCGAAATTGTTTTTATAGCAAAGAAGAATATGTTAATTCTTTGAATACATAATAATCTCTTCAAAATTGCATGTCTTGAAACTTTATGTCTTGATGTTGTTAGTAACGAAAATGTTATTGTTTGTGCATATTCTTTTTAATTTACTATTATTTTTCCTGTGAATAATTTTTGACTTACCAAATGTACTCTTGTACCAAAAAATGGTCAATAATGATATTCTATTCTAGGTGATGATGTCCGACAGAGAAACATTATCCCTGATTGCCATTGACCCGCGAATGAGTTGAAACTTTAAAGAAGTGCTCATGATTTATCGTATTAGGCACGCATCGGCATTATAATGCAAATTAATATTTTTTTAAATTGGTTGAATTTAAAAGTCAATGAAACAATCTGGAATCCTTTTGTAACTGGTGATCATCACCTGAATGTCATACTTGTCCGTAATCTTATGGAAGGTAAATTTAACAAAGTTATGGACAAAAAATAAATGAATGAAGGGAACATTATTTTATTTGAAAACATTTTCTGACTTGGTCTCTGAGATACGTGATAATATTTAGTGAATCAAAAATAAAAAAATTCAAATATTTCCTTAAAAGCTTGAGACGACACTTCATAACCCTTGAAATAATGGTTTGTTTTTCATTCACCTAATATTATTTTCAATTTAATACAATTTTAGTAGAATGAAAAGTTGTTTCGTTGGCAAGGAAAAATGAATCCATAATTCTACTGAACGTCCAGAGCTCTGATAATACCTCTAGGAACCAGATATAAACGAGACAGGAAAGTAAACGCTAAAAATATGTCCATAGAAAATATGTCGGGCTGAAATTCCAATTACTTGGTGAAATTCAACACACACCAATCTGACAGTATCATCCGTCATTTCTTGTGGAGCCCTTTCGATATTCCGTTTCCAGCTCGCCAATATACATTTGAGCTTTTAGATTACTCACAAAGTAGATCAATTCTTTCCTCCTTCCTCTCCTTTATCTTGATTATTTTTGAACTATTGAAAATAAATAATCAGTACTCACTGCATTCGATGTCATATTTTTATTTCTATATCCTTTTTAGTAATTTCATTGAATTTTGTGAATTATTTATTTTTCAGGTAAATGATGACTTGAACGACGAAGCTTTATTTGGTATGTAGAAACTTTCATTACTTTGATATGAAATGTAGTAGAGATTTACCGCGCATGCACCCGGGGTCTTGATTCTTGACGGCGGTAGAAAAGAACGCACCCTATCCGTATTCTTGAGAAAGAGAGAGGAAGCAATAGCGTAGCTCTTCAATAAGCAGTGCTGCTAAAGTATTGACCAATTAGAAACGATAATTTTATTACAGACAAATTGAATCTAAACGTAGACAAAAAAACTAAAATATTAACTCCCATTAACGGAGCCTAATTATTAAGCAATAAAGTTTAGTAATATTTGTATTTCTTTTTATTCATACGAAAAGTGGAAAACAGATTCATATTTCGAAGTGTCAATCACAATGGATTGAGAAAAAGAACCACGTGGCCAAAATAATTTTCCGGGCGTCCAGGGCCGGTTTCACTCCAGCAATATTCCTCAACTTCCTTATTATGGACTCGGCCATCATCATAATCTGGGAAAGTTTTTAGGATAGGGTGTGGCAAAAAACCAACATGTTCAAAATAATTTTTCCGGGCGTCCGGGGCCGCTTTCACTCCAGCAATATTCCGCAGCTTCCTTAATATGGACTCTGCCATCATCACAATCAAGGAAAGATTTAAGGATAGGGTGTGGAAAAAAAACACATGTTCAAAATAATTTTTCCGGACGTCCAGGGCCGGTTTCACTCCAGCAATGCTCCTCAGCTTCCTTAATATGGACTCTGCCATCATCATAATCTAGGAGAGTTTTTAGGATAGGGTGCAGAAAGAAACCACATGTTCAAAATAATTTTTCCGGACGTCCAGGGCCGGTTTCACTCTAGCAATATTCCTTCACTTCCCTATTAGGGACAATGCCATCATCATATTCTAGGAAAGTCTTCAGGATAGGGTGCAAAAAGGAACCACATGTCCAAAATTATTTTTTCTGGCGTCCAGGGCCGGTTTCACTCCAGCAATATTTCTCAACTTCCTTATTATAGACTATGCCATCATCATAACCTAGGAAAGTTTTCAGGATAGGGTGCGGAAAAAAACCACATGTTCAAAATAATTTTTCCGGGCGTGCGGGTCCGGTTTCACTTCAGCAATATTTCTCAACTTCCTTATTATGGACTCTGCCATCATCATAATCTAGAACACTTTTCAGGATAAGGTGCAGAAAAATGCCACATGTTCAAAATTATTTTTCCGGGCGTCTATGGTCGGTTTTACTCCAGCAATATTCCTCAGCTTCCTTAATATGGACTCTGCCATCATCATAATCTAGGAAAGTTTCTAGGATAGGGTGCGGAAAGAAACCACTTGTTCAAAATAATTTTTCCGGGCGTCCAGGGCCGGTTTCACTCCAGCAATATTTCTCAACTTCCCTATTATGGACTCTGCCATCATCATATTCTAGGAAAGTTTTCAGGACAGGGTGCGGAAATAAACCACATGTTCAAAATAATTTTTCCGGGCATCCAGGGCCGGTTTCGCTCCGGCAATATTCCTCAACTTCCCTATTATGGACTCTGCCATCATCATATTCTAGCAAAGTCTTCAGGTTAGGGTGCGAAAAGGAACCACAAGTTCAAAAGTATTTTTCCGTACGTCCAGGGCCGGTTTCACTCCGGCAATATTCCTCAACTTCCTTATTATGGACTCTGCCATCATCATAATCTAGGAAAGTTTCCAGGATAGGGTGCGGAAAGAAACCACTTGTTCAAAATAATTTTTCCGGGCGTCCAGGGCCGGTTTCACTCCAGCAATATTCCTCAACTTCCCTATTATGGACTCTGCCATCATCATATTCTAGGAAAGTTTCCAGGATAGGGTGCGGAAAGAAACCACATGTTCAAAATAATTTTTCCGGGCATCCAGGGCCGGTTTCGCTCCGGCAATATTCCTCAACTTCCCTATTATGGACTCTGCCATCATCATATTCTAGGAAAGTATTCAGGTTAGGGTGCGAAAAGGAACCACATGTTCAAAATTATTTTTCCGGGCGTCCAGGGCCGGTTTCACTCCAGCAATATTTCTCAATTTCTCAACATGTGGTTTTTTTCCGCACCCTATCCTGAAAACTTTCCTAGATTATCATGATGGCAGAGTCCATATTAAGGAAGTTGACGAAAATTGCTGGAGTGAAACCGGCCCTGGACACCCGGAATTTCTTTTTGAACATGTGGTATTTTTCCTCAATTCGTTCTGATTGACACACTGAAATATAAAATTGTTTTTTACTATTCGTATGAAAAAAAAATGCAAATATTGCTGAACTTTATTGCTAAAGTAACTAGGCTCATTAACGGACGATTAATTTTGTCAGGTGTTTTTGATTTTACAAAGTTATCATTAGATAAAATCAATGTTTCAGTACTGTGATACAAATAATAATTAATGGTTTAATATTTACCCACGAATGAAGTACCGACCTACAGTAAGTCAGTCGCAGCGCCACCTGCAAGAAAAATTAATAAGCACTCTTCGGAAACAGAGTTGAGGAATAGCAATGTGAGGATTATTCTTTGGGCAGGGATCAGATGATTCTAATATTTTTGGACCTACCCTTGCACTGACGAGAGGCAAGAACATTGAAACACATTTGCAGGTGTTTATCCTCACCCAAATAAAGGATACTCTTTCGTTTAATTACAATAAGCACTTGCAATTGGGTCATCTTGGAGGAACGTTGCACAAATATATGTCAGATGTAGTTCAATATCTGTCGTGGTATTAGCCAGGGAAGTAGTTGTTTCCTGTCAGATGTTTGCCTGATATTTTACACTTGGTGGGAATATTTGGAAAGAAATGTACTTTGACTTTGTCGAATTTTGTTCGAATCCTCAAAATACTTGCTGTTCTAGTCCTTACGATTAGTTTTATGCCATAAATGACTGCACTGATGAAATTCCACAAAACAAATGATTGTTTTGTCTTTCCCTACCTAACGCACCCTTCAACTATCGAGTATTTATGGAGAAACCGAATGAGTGAGCGGTTGATAGGATAGATACTTACCTTCATTACTTTACGTTAATAGTTGTGTGATAAGAACCGCATCAGATGTTTTGGATAAATTGAAGAATGTTTCTTTCTTATTTCTCAACTTTACACCTCCACAAAAATCGAAACAAAATTATTGTTTCGGCTTTTGTATTTCCAGCAAAGCATTGTCAAGACGACGACCTAGAATATTTACTAACTAGTATATTCAAAATAGAACTACGAAATAAATTCTTCGAATAACACACGGCGATACATATTAAAAATTTCAACAGGTTTATACTATTTTGTTTCTGTCACTGAGATGGACACAGCTTCATATATGAGTTCCTAATAATATCAATCAATCCTCTACTAATTTTAAACATTTTGTAACCCACGCGCTGCTATTTTATACTCACAAACTTTCATTCTTTTCAGTTCTTCGAAACTTTATTTGATGTGAAATCATACAAAGCACTTTACTTCTGTTCTTCATTTAATGGCTGTCAAAAAATATCTTTCATGCGGATAGCTGCTGTGCATATAACGATAGATAATTACAACACATGAACTGGAAAAAACCGCACACGAATATTTGCAAAACAAAATATTAACGTTTTGGAACGATAATTTTAACCTATATGAAGTTAGCGAAACAACTTCGAAAAAGTTGATAACGGATTATTCCATAATTTGCCGCCTTTTTGTCGCTAATTAGTTGCGGAGAAAAAAAAATTGTCGTTCTTTATTTTAAAAAAAATATGCGATGCTTCGCTAACTTCATATGAAGTTACCGAAACAACTTCCATAATTTCTATTTTTTCACAGTTCTGAAGTATCCATAATTTTCCGCCTTTTTGACGCTAATCAGTTGCGAAGAAAAAAAATTGTCGATCTTTTTTTTAAATATGCAATTTTTTGCTAACCGTGTATCTCTTCATCGAACTAAGGAAAATTGATCATGACTTTGGCCTCACTTATAGTAATGTTGAGACTTTATTTTATTAAAAAATTATCCATTGATCACGTTTCTGGGGAAATTTGATTTTGTAGCATCCATTCAACCCTGTTCCATCCCGTGAAAATCACAAAATTAATGTTTCTGGATAATATTATTATTATGCTGTTTTTCGAAGAATATTGAAAATTGAAGTGTGGAGTAATACGTTGATTGTGAAAGTTGATTTTGTAGCATTGATCTGACCCGCTTATTTGTAAAGGGTTGGGAGGGGGGTCTAGTGGATGCTACAAAATAATTTTTCACATTAAAATTATTCCACTTAATTTTTCAATATTCTTCGAGAAAGAAAATAGCAAAATAATAATGATATTACCCAGAAACATTTATTTCGTTATTTCCACGGGATGGAATGGGTTTGAATGGATAATTTTTTTGAGGTTTCAATATTCTAGTATCGTAGTTTATTTGTAGTAAAAGCAGAGATTAACGAATATTTTGAATTTGATGGAAGACAAACATTACAATAGTTGTTTCTCAATATCCATGTTTATTTATCAAACAAATAATCCAGAAAAACGCAAGCTTGCACAAGTTAGTTCATTCTCCCCCGCCCAATTGTTAACAAAACAACAAACATACGATATCCCGACAAACCTGGTAGTTAAAACATCGAACGTGTTTCGTAAGGCTACGTACAATACGTTAATACAACGGAAAAGCTCGTTATATTTTTGTAACTAACTGAAGCAATTCGAAAAACGTCGGATTAACGAATAAAGTTGTTAACCAATGAAATATATTTTTTCTACGGATGCTATACAATGTGCCACTTCTCTCATCGCTTTCAAACGATCAAAACGAAAGATTTCCCATGCAATGAGAAATATCCGCCAATACAGTGAGAAATAATTTCCCACTGTTATCACGATAACCCAAGTCAGTCATGAATTGTTACATGTCAGATTGATATGACACGTTTTCCACGTTGACAACGCTACGCCGACGATTCGCGTGCAATATCCAAGTAGCCCATTGTTAGCGTTTCTATAACAACAAAACCGAAGCACTGCATAATTATTGCTGTCAACTTACCCAGCGAAAATAGTTTTATTGTTATTTGTTATAATATAAACAGTTCAGATTCATTAAATATTGAATATAATGGAATACGAAGATTTAGAGTCGGAAAATACACCTCCAGAAATTATTCAGAAAGCAATAGATGTTTACAATAATTTGCTACCAAGCACATCAAGAGAAAAATATGAAATCGCTTACAGAAACTTTATGGACTGGAAAATGAAAGTCAAGGTAAATTCTTGTTCCGAAAATACCTTGTTAGTTTATTTTGAAGAGTTGTCAAGAAGATTGAAATCATCAACATTATGGTCTCAGTACTTGATGCTGAGGAGTATCTTAATGATTAAAAACTGTGTTGATATATCAAAATACGTAAAACTACGTGCATTTTTAAAACGCAAATCTGAAAAATATGTTCCAATACAGTCAAAAACATTAGCTTCTGAAGAAATTCAACAATATTTGAAAAATGCACCTGATGAAAAGTATTTGCTGATAAAGGTATGAATTGAAAATTTTCAAATTGTTATCGGAAAATGAATGTTTGGTTTTGATTTCAGGCTGCTTTAGCTATTGGCCTTACATGGACATGCCGTTGTGATGAACTTCAAAAATTAAAAATTGATGACATGGAAGATCTTTTCGGCCCTTTTACTAAAATTACACGATACTAAAACCAAGGTTCCTAGAAATTTCAGTCACAGGAGAATTCTACCAAATTTACAAAAAATATGTGAAGCTTCGACCATGCACCAATGAAACACGTTTTTCTTTAAATTACAAAATAAGCAAATGTACGAAACAGCCTGTGGGGATAAATAAAGTTGGCACCATGGCGAAAGAAATATCGAAATTTTTGCAATTACCGAACCCTGAATTATATACTGGCCATCGTTTCCGAAGGTCAACTGCGACTATTTTAGTTAATGCCGGGGCAGATCTTTTAACTTTAAAACGCCATGGGGGTTGGAAATCCAGCAATGTTGCTGAAGCTTATATCGACAACTCCATAGCTAACAAAATGAAAATTTCAAAAAGTATCGTACAATCCATTCAGCCTCCAGTGCCATTAAAACCTGAACACAACAATGCTGTGGAAGCTCAGTACGTTTCCCCATCAACTTCAACTTCGACCGCAGCTAATAATTCAATTACCGAAAACATGTTGAAACAAAACATCCTACCAGAAATTACTTTACAAAATAGTTCAAATATAACTGTTAATTACTATTTTAAATAAAATATAAAAATGAGTTAATGACATACAAGTATTATTGTATATGTATTTTAATTTTCAATACTTGAAAATAACGCATCTGTAGAAAAAGTACAATGTACAATTCGTGAGAAAACGACATATTTCTCACCCGCCTGATTTGATTAAACTTCTGCGCTCGTGAGAAATATTGTTGTACAATATACTATATTCGTACTTCCTAACGTACTGTTTGTTGTCTGAATGTATATCGTTCGTTAGGTTGGAATTTAAAAATCAACGTATGCATTATGTCAGCATTACGAAATATTTCATTAATTGACGAAAATAATACGTCTTGGCAATGAACGTATTCATTAATCGAGGTAAATAATACATTCAAAAATTAATGAATAGTTATTCGTTTTATTAACGAACTACTACGTTAACAAAAATAATTCAACGTTTTTTGTTGTAGTAACAACGAATTATTTATTGAGTTAACAAAAAAACAGTTTACCAACAGTGTTCGTCAATATTACGAACCAAAGTTTTTCCAGCGAATTAATTCACTGAAGAATTGACTATATTTTTGTCAACCCTGTAGAAAAGCAGAGGCGGTTCTTTTATTCTGTATTCTGGAATAATATTTCTTTCGAATTTAAGGAATGCTCAGTCGCAAACAATATTGAATATAAATGAGATATAGATATTTTTTTGTTCAGCTGAATTTCTCAAAAAAATCACAAAATTCATGATTTGGCGCCCTCTAGCGCCGAATCTAGTAATACTATCAAGTTGTGCCAATGGAGACTTTTTGTCAGGATGGCTCCAGCTACAACATATCAAAAATCCAGCCATTTTTACCGAAAGACTTTTTCTCATAAGATGTGTGCGTGGTGCTTTCAGGGTTCTGACTTCAATATTTAAAATACTAATTTTGTACCAAAATTTTCAATGCCAAATTCACGAATGTGCTATCAAGTTGTCCACTGTGAACGATAATGAATACGCGAATGTGAAAACTTACCTAGGTTTTCAAAACAAGATCTAAAAAAGGAAAATTAAACCATTATTAACTCTTCTGTAGATGTTTTACTTAACTAAAGTTGTCAAATGAGATATGTTTCCTCGAAGTGCTAGAAAACTATACTAATTATTGGTCTACTGGCTTAACCGATTATATTATTTTTTAATCATCATCATTTTCTGCCAATTTTCGTGAATTAAATTTGTGGAAAACTAAGTTATTGAGCTACGGCCGAATAATTTTTCAATATTTTGTATAAACGATTTAGTTAGTTATCGCAAAGGAGAAGACCACTAGTTTTCGAGTTATTTACAGTTTTCGAAAAAAAATACCCTTATCTTCCAAGAATAATTGTCTTGATATTTTTTTGTATTTCGAAGGTCTATAAGTTACCATTTTATTTGTAGAAATGTCTTCTTTGAAATTTTCTATGTAACTAGGTGGTTTACTGATCGTTAAACTGCTTAAAATTTAGATTTTTTTTCTCTGAATCATGATTTTCTCAATATTTTCAATGACTTTCGACTTTTTTCATTATTTTTATAACAAGAATTATTGAATTATTTATAATAAAATATTGGAATACATATTTACACTCCAAAATTAATTCAATTCAATAATATCATTTTTATTCTTTTCTAAAACTATTGAAAATCATTGAAAATAATAAAAGATGATTCAGAGAGACTTGTTGTCGGTTTTTCTCAATTTTAAGCGGTTTAATGATCAATAAACCACCAAGTTACAAAGACTATAGTAGACAATCAAAATAATCACCTATAGACCTTCGAAAAATGTACCTAACACGAAAACTAGACGATTGCTGAATTCCGAAAAAATCATGCTCATTTGACACCAAAAAAGACATATTTCTTCAAATTTTCATCTGAATTGAATCATTTAAATTAAATAATCGATTTTTCGCCATTTTGACGGTGAATCTGAGGTTATGTCGAAAAGTGTTGAATACAAAAGTTTTTGATTTTTTATTATCTAAAACTCCTATTGAACATTTTCTGCTAAGAGGTGACGTTTTGACGCAAATCGCTAAAAACGTTTTCGACCCCTAAACTGAATTTCCATTTCACCATTTCGAGTATTTTCGTGTTTAAATACTATTTTTCCTTGAAGTTGAAACCTCAACATTTTCCACCTGGTCCTTGCCTGTTACTTTTTTCGTTTTCGCAAAAATCATAGGCACCAGTCTAGAAGCACTAATCGTTCGTTTTGTTGGATATTTTTGTAGTTTTCTAGGTTTGGCGTCACTTGCTGTTCTTGCAGTTATGAAAATTATGTCAGAAAATGTAATAAATTCAAGTTTTTATTTTTCGTAATATATTTTCTTTAGTTGTTTAGCAGTTGAATTCCATATTACTTTTACAACACTTTCTCTGAATTTGCTTTTCTCATATAAAATGAATAAATAATCTAGAATTCTTGCCAGTTTTTCAATAGGTAACTTTTCGTGAATGTTTTAAGATGTTTCATTATAAAATTAGAGATATTGCTTCCAAATGCTTGTCTTTAATTTTTTTGTTTCATCTGGTATCAGATGTTGAATTCAATTTCTAATTATATCCTGGTTTCCTTCCCCAAAACAAGACATTCGCATAAAAAAAAATGTTAATTTTCAATTTTAAAGCCTACTTTTTAAATTTCAAAACCATCATAAAACGTCCATTACATTATCCTAGTATTTTTTAACACTTCGTTGTGAATTTATTTTACCGAATACCACTCGAGCTTCAATTGAAAACTGGAAATTTTTTCTTGCTCGACAAAATTTCCAGTAATAATTGAAGCTCTAATGGTATCAGAAGTGGAAATTATTGTCTCATAATCTAATCCTGAGGAACGCCTATAAACGCTCTCCAGAAAAAAGAACACGTTGCTCATTAAGTTCAAAAGAGCGCGCCCATTTCCATGTTTCCCAGAAGCGCTGGACTAGTGGCGAATCATAGATTGATTGAAGAATAAACTGGGTCACACAGGGTTTAGGGCCGAGGAGCTTGATGTCCCGCCAGGATCCCGGAAGCTTTCTGGTGGCCCTTTATGGCTCGAAGGGCCCTACGACATGGCTTAGTTTGAAATAACAAACAGTTATTCGAAGTAAAAATAATATACCCCGCAATGCTCTTCAACTCGACTGTACCTGCACCTCGGTTGGAAACTGCTTCGACTCTGGGAAGATGTTTATTCAAAAAGAAATTTAAAAGAATACAGAATTTTGGTAAATAAAAGATTTTGTTAAGATTTCCTCATTAGTAAAATCCCAGGGCCTTCAGACAACTTATTTTTGAAAAGATGAAAACTTAGGTTCTAAGTGGTGTCTCATGTACTTTTTATACTTGCGTGCTTGTGGAGTTCGCTCTGTGACACCTGAACAGGTACCAGGTGAGAAAGGTAACTAAAAATTAGAATTACTCAACTTTAATTTATATGGCTGATTTTTATATGTACTTAGTAGAATATCACTCTGAAGTGATTTCAAAACTTTCAGACGCTTTCCATAAACTGGAACTTTCGTCAGACTCTTTTATGCTCCACAAATTACTTTATTCTACAAAATATACATAAAAATCAGCCACACAAATTTAAGTTGAGTAACTCTTATTTTTAGTTACCTTCCTCACCTGGTATACCTGTCCAGGTGTCACAGAGCGAACTCCTCAAGCCCGCAAATATTAAAAGTACATGAGATACCACTTAGAACCTAAGTCTTAATTTTTTCAAAAATAAGTAATGTCTGAAGGCTCTGGGATTTTATACTTACGAGGTTATATTGAAAAATTCCTAGCCTACTATAGTACTAAACAAAATTTCAATGTCAAAATATTTTATTACTCAACATATTCTCCTCTTAATTTATTACAGCGAACCTGCAGCGTCTCTACCTTTCGAAAAAAATGTTTCTTCTTGCTCTGCAAACCAGACCTCCACAGCTTTTATTACCTCCTCGTTGGAAGAAAATTTACGACCTTTCAAACTTTTTTTTAGTTGAGGAAAGAGATGATAGTCGGACGGAGCCAAATCTGGTGAATAAGGGGGGTGTTCTAGTAATTCACACCCTAAATCACGAATTTTTTGCATGGCAAACATGAGATTTGTATGCAGGGGCGTTGTTATGCAAAAACAAAACACATTTGAATAGCTTTCCGCGTCTTTTCTCTGTAATTTTTTCCCGTAGAGTGGTCAGTAATGTCGAATAGTAATCTCCAGTTATTGTTCTACCCTTATCCAAAAAATCAATCATGATTACTCCATGGCAATCCCAAAAAACTGAAGCAAGAACTTTTTCAGCAGATTTTGGGACACGAAACTTCTTAGATCTTGGAGAATCGGAGTGTCGCCATTCCATCGATTGTTGCTTTGTTTCTGGATCGTAGAAATGTACCCAAGTCTCATCCATAGTGGATATTCGGTTTAAGAAGTCTACATCGTTTTCAAATCGAGCACAGATCGAACGCAATGCTACTACCCTTGCACGCTTTTAGTCAACATTCAAACATTTGGGGTTCCATTTTGCAGCAATTTTTCTCATGTACAAATTGACGTGAACTATATAATTAACGCGTTCGTATGAAATATTCAGTGCTTCAGATATTCGTTTTAGCCCAATTCAACGGTCTGTTGAAATCATGTCATGAACTGCATCGATATTTTCGGGGACTGACACAGAAAGCGGCCTTCCCGATCATCTTCAATGGAAAATTTACCTCTTTTGAAGCTTGCAGTCCAATTTTCCACTGTCGCATACGAAGGACATTGATCACCAAGGGTATTGAGCATATCTTCGTAAATCTGCTTACCTATTAATCCTTTTAAATACAGGTACTTGATGATGGCTCGATACTCCAATATTTCGATTTTCACAATTTCGGTGGACATATTTTTTCTTTTAATTTATTGCGTAACTTTGGTCTCAAGTAATCTCTTTGAAAAACACTCAAATGCATCCTTGTTTCCACCAGCACATTATACGAGGATGTATTGATATCTAGTTAGCCTAGACCAGTTCCCTGCATAAACAAAATATTGCATTACCATAACAACGAACAATAACTTATTCGAAGTGTCAGTGTAAAGCTCGACGTCAAAAAAGTAAACCAGAGTTACGCAATAAATCAAAAGAAACAATATTTCCACCGAAATTGTGAAAATAGAAAAATTTGAGTATCGAGCCATCATCAAATACCTGCATTTAAAAGGGTTAAGAGGTAAGCAGATTTATGAAGATATGCTTAATACCCTTGGTGATCAATGTCCTTCGTATGCGACCGTGAAAAATTGGACTGCAAGCTTCAAAAGAGGTAAATTTTCCATTGAAGATGATGACCGATCGGGAAGGCCAGTTTCTGTGTCAGTCCCCGAAAATATCGATGCAGTTCATGACATGATTTTAATAGACCGTCGAATTGGGCTAAAACGGATATCTGAAGCACTGAATATTTCATACGTACGCGTTCATCATATAGTTCAGGTCAATTTGGACATGAGAAAAATTGCTGCAAAATAGATCCCCAAATGTTTGAATGTTGACCAAAAGCGTGCAAGGGTAGTAGCATCGCGTTCGATCTGTGCTCGATTTGAAAACGATGTAGACTTCTTAAACCGAATTGTTACTATGGATGAGACTTGGGTACATTTCTACAAAGCAAACAAAGCAACAATCGATGGAATGGCGACACTCCGGTTCTCCAAGACCTGAGCAGTTTCGTGTCCAAAAATCTGCTGGAAAAGTTCCTGATTCAGTTTTTTGGGATTGCCATGGAGTAATCATGATTGATTTTTTGGATAAGGGTAGAACAATAACTGAAGATCACTTTTCGACGTTACTGACCACTCTACGGGAAAAAATTAAAAAGAAAAGACGCGGAAAGCTATCCAAAGGTGATTTGTTTTTGCAGGACAACGCCCCTGCACACAAATCTCAAGTTTGCCATGCAAAAAATTCGTGATTTAGGGTGTGAATTACTATTCACCAGATTTGGCTCCGTCCGACCATCATCTCTTTCCTCAAACTGAAAAAAAGTTTAAAAGGTGGTAAATTTTCTTCCAACGAGGAGGTAGTGAAAGCTGTGGAGGTCTGGTTTGCAGAGCAAGAAGAAACATGTTTTTTGAAAGGTCTAGAGACGTTGCAGGTTCGCTGTAATAAATGTATCCAATTAAGAGGAGAATATGTTGAGAAATAAAATATTTTGACATCGAAATTTTGTTTGGTTCTATAGTAGGCTAAGAATTTTTCAATATATCCCCGTACACACTCTAATTCACCAGTTTTGCATATTTTTTTTTTTCATTAAAAACTTTTTTTATCAAGAAATTCAACTTTCTATAAACAATAACAAAATCAACAAATTCATGCTGCTTTGTTCAGTTAATATTTGTCATGTCAGGATTGTCAGGTTGGTAATTCGAAAATCACTCGCTGCCAACTTTTCAAAATAATGGAATAACACGAAGGCGAAGCTAATTTTGCGACATTGCCAATGTGATTTCAGAAATATTCAATGCACGTATCACATGGAATATTTTAATGAATGAGTATAAAAATGAGTTGATATAACCACTTCATTTTCCCATCCATTCTTTAACTGAACATTTGAAACATTGGTAATTATAATGTTTCTCATTGACAGCAAAATTTAAAGGACGAGACAGATCACGGACATGTGCGCAAACATAATATGAATACACATGCGCACAAAAAAATAATGATCGCTTTTTTCATAAAATAACTCACTTTAGTTACTATAACTTCACCCGACCGACCCGACCTTATGCAAACCTAACCGAGCTTACCCGATACGGATAGATTGCGTCTTTCTCTATCTATTTGCGCACATACCAAAAATGAATGATTGTGATCCGATACGTTTCTTAAGTAATTATTTCTTCGCAAAAAATGCCTCCTACATGCTCTGTATAAAAAATATCTTTTGTGCATTTAAAATATTATTATCAAGAATTTTTTTTGAATCCGGTTATCTCACAACTAAATGGCTTCTTTCATATAACAGAGAGTAGCCAGTATCAATGTCTTTTATTGAACCAACAATGAGTCTTAACTGTATAAAAGTACAATGCAACGTTGTCAGATTCCCTAAAATTCCTGCATACTAAATAATGATAAATATGAAATTTTTGTAGCGAATAATAATAATAATGAATAACAATAATATATCCTCATAAACACTCGAAAAGTGTGCCATTCTTAGTGAAGATATTTAGCAAGTAATACGCAAGCGAAGCGTGCACGCGCATTCCTACTACTACTTTGTAACTTATCCCTCACTTCTTCTGATATGACAGATATTCACTAAACAAAGCAGATTGCCTTTGTTGATCTTGTTATTGTTAAAAGAAGGTAGAATTTTTCGATAAATAACTGTTTTCAATGAAAAAAAAAAAGTCTAAAACTGGTGATTTAGGGTGTGTATAATATGCGTGTGAAAATAATGAGGCATTTGAGTGTGTTTTTCAGAGAAGAAACGTGTGCTAGAAAATGCCAGTTATCATTAAAAAAAATACCCGTAACTCCGAAATTACTTGAGACCGCCAAAAATTACATTTCGATTTTTTGTCCAGGATGTCAAAAAACGTAAGTTAAAATTTTTTTTTTGAAATTCAGATGCTCAATGTAACGGAAGTTTCACCTGGGTAAAATTCCGTTAACTGGGCGCAGCATGCTATCAGAATAATTTTTTTGGGACTTACGTAGTTTGACCTGAACAAAAAATCCAAATGAAATTTTTGGCGGTCTACAGTAATTTCGGAGATACGGGCCTTTTTTTGCATGAAAACTGGCATTTTCTAGAACACGTTCCTTCTTTGAAAAACACACTCAAATGCCTCCTTATTTTCACCAGCACATTATACACACCCTAATTCCCAGTTTTACTTTTTTTTCATTGAAAACCGTTTTTTATCAAGAAATTCTACATTTTTTTAACAATAACAGTGTCAACAAATTCATGCTGTTTTTTAGTGAATATCTGTCATGTCATATGTCAGGTTGGTAACAATAGAAATGACGTAAGGGCGAAGCTAATTTTGTGATTCCAGAAATATCTAATTCAGGTATCACATGGAATATTTTAGTGAATGAATATGAAAAATGAATTGATATAACCACAACATTTTCCCATCAACACTATAACTGCACATTTGAAACAATGGTACGTATACTGTTTCTAAATGACTAGCAAAATTCAAAGGACGAGACAGATCACGGAAATGTGCGCAAACATAATATGAATACATATGCGCACAAAAAATAAACAGCACTTTTCACATAAAAAAACCTACTTTAATGACTGTAGCTTAACCCGACAGACCCGATCTTATGCAAACCCAATCGAGCTTACCCGACTATACAATACGGATAGGTTGCGCCTTTTCTATCATTTTGCGCATGCGCACTTACCAAAAATGAATGTTTGTGATCCGACACCTTTATTTAAGTAGTTAGTTGTTCGCAAAAAATGCCTCCTACATGCTTTGTCTATTTAAAAATATTTTTTGTGCATTCAAAATATTAATATAAAGATTTTTTTCCAATCCAGTTATCTCACAACGAAATGGCCTCTTTCATAACAAAGTAGCCAGTATCAATGTCTATCATTGAATCAACAACAGCGAGTCTTAAAAACTTTACAAGAGTACAATGCGACGTTGTCAGATTCCCTAAAATTCCAGCATACTGAATACTAATGAATATGAAATGTTTTTAGTGGATAGTTTTCAGAAGTATTGACGTCCTAGAGACTGGCAATTTTTTCACCAATAATAATGATAATGATAGTTCCTCATAAGCACTCGGAGAGTGAACTATTCTTAGTGAAGATATTCAGCAAGAAATACGCAAGCAAAGCGAGCACGCGCATTCTTATTACTACTTTGTAACTTATGTAACTTATCTCTTACTTCTTGATGAAGATATCTGCGAGAAAGACACGAGCACGCGCACTTCCATCACTACTTTGTCGATTTCTGTCAACTTTGAGTAGAAATTTTCATCCCTTATTTGTTACTGAACTAGACCAGAAATACGAGAGAGAAGCGAGCGCGCGTATTTCCATCACTACTTTGTCGGTTTCTGTAAACTTTGAGCAGAAACTTTCACCCCTTATCTGTTAGTAAAGAACAAGAAAAGAAATACACGAGCGGAACGAGCACGCTCCTTGCGCGCGTATTTGCGAAATGTCGGGTGACAAAGTAGTGATGGGAATGCGCGCGCTCGCCCGATATTCCGCAAATCCTCGCATGCGGATTTGCGAAATGTCGGGCGAGCGCGCGCATTCCATCACTACTTTGTCGATTTCTGTCAACTTTGAGTAGAAATCTTCATCCTATATGTCATATAAGTAGTGATGTTCACTAACAAATATAGGATGAAGATTTCTACTCAAAGTTGACAGAAATCGACAATGTAGAGATGGAAGTGCGTGTGCTCGTGTCTTTCTCGCAGAAGTAAGAGATAAGTTACATAAGTTACAAAGTAGTATTAGGAATGCGCGTGCTCGCTTTGCTTGCGTATTTCTTATGAGGGGCTATCATTATTATTATTATTGGTGAAAAAATTGCCAGTCTCTAGGGCGCCAATACTTCTGAAAACTATCCACTACAAACATTTCATATTCATTTGTATTCAGTATGCAGGAATTTTAGGAATTCTGACACCGTCGCATTGTACTCTTGTAAAGTTTTTAAAACTCGCTGTTGTTGATTCAATAAAAGACATTGATACTGGCTACTTTGTTGTGAGATAACTGGATTGAAAAAAAAATCTTGGTATTAATATTTTGAATGCACAAAAGATATTTTTGAATAGACACAGCATGTAGGAGGCATTTTTTGCGAACAACTAATTACTTGAATAAACGTGTCGAATTACAAACATTCATTTTTGGTAAGTGCGCATGCGCAAACAGATAGAAAAGACGCAACCTAACCTTATTGTATAGTCGGGTAAGCTCTGTTGGGTTTGCATAAGATCGGGTCTGTCGGGTTAGGCTGTTTTAATTTTAATAATCCGAACTTTTGGTGATGATTATATTATAACTTTTTCAACATTATGATAAAATTTATTTTTAGTATATTATTTATGTCTTATGTTTTTTATGTGGAAAGTTCTTTATTTTTTGTGCGCATGTGTATTCATATTATGTTTGCGCACATTTCCGTGATCTGTCTCGTCCTTTGAATTTTGCTAGTCATTTAGAAACAGTATGAGTACCATTGTTTCAAATGTGCAGTTATGGTGTTGATGGGAAAATGTTGTGGTTAAATCAACTCATTTTTCATACTCATTCACTAAAATATTCCATGTGATATCTGTATTGAATATTTCTGGATTCACACTGGCAATGTCGCAAAATTAGCTTCGCCCTTACGTCATTTACATTGTTACCAACCTGACATCTGACATGACAGATATTCTCTTAACAAAACAGCATGAATTTGTTGATTTTGTTTTTGCTAAAATAAACTAGAATTTGTTGATAAAAACTGTTTTCAATGAAAAACAGTGTAAAACTGGTGAATTAGGGTGTGTATACTGCGCTGGTGAAAATAAGAAGGCATTTGAGTGTGTTTTTCAAAGAAGAAAGGTGTGCTGGAAAATGCCAGTTTTCATTCAAAAAAAGGCCCGTATCTCCGAAATTACATGAGAGCTCCAAAAATTTCATTTGGATTTTTTGTTCAGGAGGTGAAACTACGTAAGTCCCAAAAAAATTTTTTTATAGCTTGTAGCACCCGGTTAACGGAGTTTTACCCAAATTTGCCCTGTTGATAAACGATTCGATAAATCTTTCAATATATTTAGTTCATTTAACCTGTTTTAACATTTCGTTTAGGTATTTTTGTTGCGTTTCAACGACGTTCGAAGCGATATCATTCGAACGCTTCGACAAAGTTTTGAAACTGTCAGAAACCAGATCTTTAACTGTTTTCACAATATCATCGAAAGATTCGCTTCCGGTTGTATCAGCTATTTTCGTATGAATCACTTCAATTTTCGTTTTCGCTTCGCTGCACGCATCGTTCAGACTTTTTTCGACACTTTTCTCTACATTTCTCACCTTCGCTGAAGCCTTCTGAAAAACAGCGTTCAATGCTTCCTTCTTATCGGTTTTGGTCTCTTTGATGGTTTTTTGCATGTCGTTTTTCATTTCGTTCGTGATCTCTTCCATTTTCACTTGACTCTCTTGTATATACTTCTCGAGAGATTGCATTGCTTCGGTTTGTATTTTTTCTATAGCTTCCGCTAAAGTATTCTTTATGCCGGATGATGCCATAATTATTTCTAAGAAAGAACTATTCTACAATGTTTCGAATTTGACAACGACAATGACATTTTGTGAATTACATTTCGATTTTTTGTCCAGGATGTCAAAACACGTAAGTTTCAAAAAAAAATTTTTGAAATTCAGATGCTCAATGTAACGGAAGTTTTACCCACAAAGGACCCCGCAAACTCTTTATGGAATTTGGGTCCCGGCAGGGTTCCTTGATAGGGGGGTTATGAAATGTCATCGATATTGTCCGACATCTTGTTTCGTCATTAGAGAGAAATAAGGGTGGATATCCTGAAATTGGAGGCGCCAAATTTGAATTACACTAAACTATCCCACTTTGTTGGATTGAATTCGAAACCAAATTTTAATATATTCCCTAGTTCACACAAGTATCTCGAAGACTTCTGAGAGTTTCAAAGTTGACGAAAATAACAGGTTCTTAACAGTTTTTATAGGTTCTGAATGTTGGTCGTAGTTGATAATAATTATCAAATCGAATGAACTGATGAGAAAGTAAATTCTATACAAAAAAAAGAAAAGGTGAAAGATTCACATAATCTGAGATTTGAAATCTATTTCAAAGATTCTAATACTAATCTAAATATATCTGTTGTAACACTAGTGAATAAATTGCACCCTTCAAAGAGAAATTCTTGAAAGAATAAAAGAAATCAAAACAACTCTCTGATGTTGACATCATTCCAGAACATCAGGTGCAAGAAGAAAGTGATTTTTAATATGCTTGATTTTATTCTAAAATGTGTGAATGTGAAATGGGGTAAATGATTAAAATGATAGATAAATATTTATTCGTCCTTGAAGTTTACTCAAATATAAAAGCTTATCAGACTATACCTAGTCACTGTCATTCAACCTGCCTCGTTCACAAAACCAACTCACATTTTATCGACAATATTTATAATACGTTCAGAAATAATCAATGAGTAGTCAAATACCGTTATTTATGATATGAGTCAATGTTTTATTTCATAAATTTCAGTATCATTTATACATTGTTTCATAAATAGTAATTTACAATTTCTTTACGTAGAAAAAATTTAACATTTCTATATATTTACCTCAAATTCTAATTAAATGGTATATGGTAAAATTGTGCACATCTAATATTTTAAAAAAACTTATCATTTGTTTTTGCAATGTTCCATAATCATTTTGATAGTTAATTTTGAATTTGGATAGTTCTTACACTTGGTAAAGGGAACTTTTCTTTTAATTTTATTTCTTCCTTCTGAAGATTGTTGTACACAGTGTTATTGCGCAGAACTGTTCAATGAGTTTTTTCGTTCTTTGTGACCATGTTGTATACAAGGTGTTGAAGGAGACTGAATTCCTATCTGAACTGGCATAAAGGCCTATCAATATTAATCATTTCATAGCACCAGGAATAGAATATAATAAACAAACCATTATTTGATGGTAAACGATCGGCCATGGGTACAGATTCTAGCAAGTATCTCTCTATCTCCAATGGATCTCCAAGTGCTTCTTGAAATGTCATAGGTGAATTATCGATGACAGATTGATACGATATCACAGTGGACAGACCAGATTTTTACCAACTCCTCTTGGTAGGAATAACTAAAAAGGAACACCTAATATCATAGCAAAAATATTGGCTTCCAACAGTTTCTATCCAAAACCAAATTGAGTTCTGTTTCTCATTAGACCAGTTTGATCTCACCGTTTTTCCTAAGCCTTTGTCTTGACTTCTCATGTTGGAGAGATTCTTGGAGATTGGTTTCAAAATGTCTTTTATTAAAATGGTCTGAACAAATCCTGGAAAAATCTATAGGTACCCATACTAGAGAAATTGATCCATTGCTAATTTACTGTTTTATTCATGGGGAATATATGGAACGACAATGTATCATCATGGTATGATATAGGACTATTGTTACAATATTAAACAAGTAATTAACAACTAGCAATACAAAATACAAGAATTATGCATATGATTTTATTATGATATATCTGAGTCACGGACTTTAGTAACTTTATTTATTCGCAAATTAAAGTAAATATAACCATCGTTACCAATTTCAGGATAGCCACCTTAATTTCCCTACAATGACGTATTCTCTCCCTTTCTTCAGTCTTCCCCTTGACCATATGCTCACTTATTTCATAACCCCTTCCTATCATAAGAACCCTGGGTCCTGGTGGATTTTTTTAAATATTTGGTATGATGTAGTCCATGGAATTCTTATCAAATGTTACAATTGCGCCAACCCAAAAAAATTAATAGTTTAGCTGCAAGGGGGCGTTGTAATCACCCCTTTGTGCTGTTTTATGAAAAAAATCTTACCCCTCCCATTTTACCCCCAACTCCTATTACGAAACGCAGAAAAAATATTTCTCGAGTGCCTTCAAATGTATCGTCGAATATTTAAATACGCCTAAATAAGGGAAATAACAGTTTTTCATGATTATCCCTCCACCCCCCAGAAAGCACAAAACGAAAAAATTTCGGTGGATTTTTCTGAATTTTTGATATGATGCAGTTTAAGTTATTTTGAATAGAAATGAATTGGGTGACAAACCCCAAAAATTAATAGTTTTGATGCTAGGGGGCGTTGAAATCATACCTTGCTCAAAATTGACAATCATTATAGGCGGAAATAATAGCTCTACGTATTTTAGTTTAGATTATGCTGATCAATTGTGTAATTTTATATAAATTGAAAATGTAAAACCTCCCACTTACCCCCTACCCCTATTTTAATCAGCTCAAATTGAGGCAATCGTACAGTTGTTTAATATCACCTTTCCCTCCCTTCAGAGAAATATTGGTGGAGTTCGCTAACTTCTTAGTAGGGCGGAGTTCATGATTTTTTAATATCAATTACTTAATTGGGTGAATATCCTGAAAATAAATAAAAATTAGACATCCTCAGTTTGAATTTGAGGTAAAATTTTGTAAAATTTGTTTTTACTAAACTCCCAGGTTTTCGGGAGAAAATCCCTCAAAAGCAGAGCTTGTGCGAGCAAGGGAGTTCCGGGACCTACAGTTTAAATAAAAGTGGAATCCGAACCACTTCAGCTCAGTGACGCACGACCGGGGATCGAACCCGGACCGTCTGGCTGGAAGCCAAACGCTCTAACACCTCGATCACTTCGCTGTGTGGTGCCTGAATTAATTTTTTTCTTGTTTTGAAATAGGGGTTGGGGGAGGTTTCAGATTTTCAATTTATAAAAATTCACACAATTGTTCGATATAAAATAAAACAAAAATACGCAGAGATATTCTTTCCGCATATAATAATGAATAATCTATTCTGAGCAAGGTATGAATTCGACGCCCCCTAGCATCAAAACTATTAATTTTTGGGGTTTGTCACTCGATTTATTTCTATTCAAAATAACTTGAACTGCATCATATCAAAAATTCAGAAAAATCCACCGAAATTTTTTCGTTTTATTTTGTTATATCCCTTATTTAGGCATATTAGGCATTTAACATTCGACGATACATTTGAAGGCACTCGAGAAATATTTTTATTTCGTAATAGGAATTGGGGAAAAAAGGGGAGGGGGTAGGAATTTTTTTTATAAAACAGCACAATATTGTGCAACATTAGCAACAATGAAACAAGTGAAAATATTGTTACCGGGTTCAAAAATAAATGGTATAATCTGCGCAAAGGGTGACTTCAACGCCCCCTAGCAGCAAAACTGTTAATTTTTTTGGATTGGCGCAATGGTAACATTGGTTGAGAATTACATTGACTACATCATACCAAAAATTTAAATAAATCCACCAGGACCCAAATTCCATAAGGAGTTTGCGGGGTCATTTTCCCTGATCATAAACGATTCGATTAAACTTCCAATTTATTAAGTTCACTTAACCTGTTTTAACATTTTGTTGAGGTATTTTTGTTGCGTTTCAACGACGTTCGAAGCGATATCATTCGAACGCTTCGACAAAGTTTTGAAACTGTCAGAAACCAGATCTTTAACTTTTTTCACAACATCATCGAAAGATTCGCTTCCGGTTGTATCAGCTATTTTCTTATGAATCACTTCAATTTTCATTTTCGCTTCGCTGCACGTATCGTTCAGACTTTTTTCGACACTTTTCTCTACATTTCTCACCTTCGCTGAAGCCTTCTGGAAAACAGCGTTCAATGCTTCCTTCTTATCGGTTTTGGCCTCTTTGGCGGTTTTTTGCATGTCGGTTTTCATTTCGTTCATGATCTCTTCCATTTTCACTTGACTCTCTTGTAAATACTTCTCGAGAGATTGCATTGCTTCGGTTTGTATTTTTTGTATAGCTTTCGTTAAAACATTCTTTATACCGGATGATGCCATACTTATTTCTAAGAAAAAGAATTATTCTACTTTAATTCAAATTTAACAACGACAATGACATTTCATAAAAGAATTGACTCGGGTACAACACGTGATATATTGAGCCAGGAATCACACTGATCGACCAGGAGCATAGAAATATAATAAACACTAGAACGCCAATTAGTTCAAAATAACGTGGTACCCATACGGCAGATACACCAACCTATGAGTTTGCGCAATAGAGCGCAAGTGTCGCCAGGGACGGTCTTAGGATTTTTGACTTCCTGTTCCTGAACCTGGTATAGGTTGTATTTGCAATATAATAGAGTTTACCTTTAATGATATATACAGAAAACCAATTAATGACTTCTTGGCAATAGAAATATTGAGTGTAGGTCTTCCATTTTGTGCTTTCTCGCGAACAAGTAGGGAGACATTATTGTGATCGTCAAAAAATTCAAATTTGATATTTTGATGGGAATTGATTATATTCCACAAAGTCTGTAAATCAGAAGAAAGAAAAACCTCAATTTGTATGTCCATCGGCCTCACGCCTAAACCGTTGAGCATATTATACTCGAAATCCACATCAGAGTGAGGAAACACTTTCTTAAGGTAGGCATATTTTTTATTTTTGAAATTCTGAATATTGAAGTTGGTTTTCATGATTATTTGAGTAATTTGGGTATATTGTCCTTTGTGTTCAAGAGATTAAGAATGCTTTTGTTATGAATGATGTGAGTTGAAACATTTAAGAACCCAATGTATGTGGTGATTTTGAATCATATTATGGGATGAGAGAATCTACTTATACAAATTGATTGATTAATTAATTAGTTATTAATGCAAAAAGTACGTAATAGTAATAATAACAAAGGCTTTTAAAGACAAGACATCACAAATTTTTCAACATGAGTTCAAACTACTTGTTGACTCTTATTATCACTCTTCCACAATTTTTGTTGGAAAACAGAAATGTCCATTATGGGAACATTTTTGCATTCGGTCAGAGGTTCTCATTTATCATTGTGAATGTTGTTGAATCGCATTAATGATACGTTCCGTGAATGTGAAAGGTTATTTAGGTTAATAATTTAGCGTAACGTAAACGTCAAAACACCGAAAAGTGTATGAGTTCGGTATCTTTCGGTTAACCAGGCCAAAATACGGAACCTATCCTAAATTCCAATGGCTTTTTCAGCAACGAGGAAGAAATTATCGAATGTTGAGAGAAATAAATATATGAAATCAAAAATTCAAATTGTTTCAGGTTATTTCTTTCACTTTGTTTTAAATAAGGAGAAATGGTAGGATTGGAGGAAAAAGGACTATAATCATTCTCAACACATTTCATTTTGTAATGTTACACACTTATTTCTATCTATCGAAAATTGTAGTATCTTGTTTCAAAATCTATTGATTGGAAAATAGAATCAATTTTGTAAGTGTTTTTCTCTTTAGTTCACCTCTAATTTTTTCAGTTTCTGACATTGCAAAATTGGAAAATCTAATTATGGTATAAATTCTTGTTATTGCCTTTATCATTTTAATTTTGTGACTCACCTTATATTTTTCATCTTGAAATAATATTGATGAAGTTTGGTGTATGAAGGTTTCCAAAAAAATCGTTTCATATGGCATAATCAGTAATCAGTAATTGCAAGAACCTGCCGGGTTTTTCGCTCAAGGAGAATACAAATATCTAAAACAGTTTTTGATGGCCTTATGAGACCAACTCTATTTTTTCTATTCAATAATTTAAAGTTTTCTGCATCTGCAGAAGATTCTGTAATGTCTTCAAGAGTAGACAAACATACTCTACAATTGATAATTTTTTTAATAGATTTAACGACAAATCCTGATATATGTGGAACCATATTTTCAATCAGAGTACTCAAAGAAGGGAGAAATTAAATGATGAAATTCCCCATCTTCGATTAACGTGTCGTTGACATCAATGACATATTTTTTTATAATGGACATATCATCCAAATTCAAGTCCTCATATATTTTTTTTGCCTCTGTGTCGTTGTCAATCTATTGGTTTTATCCAGATTCACACAGTTTCCTTGAATAAAAACTGCTCAAACCTATCAATGCCAAAACTTAGAAGCTGACACTGTAATCTTTCTTCGCTTGATACTTCACGATAGGATTTCAAGACGGTATTGCCAAGTTTACTAGACTTTCCACAATTACCTGCCCTAACCACAGATGATATTCTGAACTTCATTTGGAACACGAAAAAAATAAGAAAACTTGGCAACGACGTGACCAGAAACAGCAATACTGCGCAAGAGTAAAGGTTGGTCATCATTCCCTGTGAGGGGTCATTTAACTGAATCTCGTACAGCGTATTTGAGGTTCTAGTGTTTATTATATTTCTATGACCAGGACCGACCGTCCGCGACCGTCCACCTACGACCAAAAATTTAAGTAGATCAATGAAAACATTCAAACTCACAATGATCGAGCATCTACGTCCGACCGCTAGAACAATTTTGTAAATTTGACATTGATCTGATATTCACTAGGTTATGTGGATTTTTCATTTATTTAATGAAAAAAAAGTTAAAATCATAATTCTAAGGCTTTTGTTGTAAATTATGGGTAGGAGTGATAGTGAAGAAGAACGAATTATCATAGAGCATTATTTTTATAAACGATTAATAAAGAAAAGTAAAAAAGTGTGAGAACATTATTTATATAGGGAACGAGATGGTGAATTTTGAACCTGTTATCCCAAATTACTAAAAGATCAAGTTCCAAACTACCATTGAATGTCCATAAATTATACCAACAAAAATTGCCAATGAAAAATGTCAAATTTCTTATTTACATTACTTCCCGATGGAGCACCAAGGAATGTCTCCTTTTTCTATATCCAGCACGTAAATTTTTTTACTTTAAAAAATTTGTAGTTAAGTATAAGTTGGACATTACTGGTACTTAACAATTATCATATTGCGTTAATAAATTCCATCAATGACTTCTCTATTGATGCAATTAGGATTATGCTTCTCCCAAGTTGATGGACTGCCGATGGGATCTTCTCTCTCTCCAGTAACCGCCAACATATACATGGAGTGGTTCGAGGAATTGGCTATCAAAGAGGCAAAATACAAACCGAAACTATAGCTAAGATACGTAGACGACACCTTTATCATTTGGAACCATGGATATGAACACCTCGGGGAATTCTTTGCCAGAATGAATAACATGAGGGATTCAATCAAATTCACAATGGAAAAGGAAACTAATATTACCCTATCGTTTCTCGATGTGAAAGCTGAAAGAACAGGCACTGGAATCCTCACCTCTGTTTACAGGAAGAAGACTCACACAGGACAGTACCTCAACTACGGCTCTAATCACCCAAACTCCTCAAAGACGGGAATCGTAAGAACGTTGGTGGAGAGAGCAATGGCTATTTACAACCAGGAGTCATTGGAGGTGGAAATTAACCACATCAAATATGACCTACGCCGAAACAGATACTCCGAGAAACTCATAGGAGAAGTTCGGAAACAACTCGAAAAGACCAAGACATCCGAAGAACGACCACAAAACCCCGTTCTCATTCTTCCCTATATCAGGGGCATCTCCGAGAAGATCAGCAGGATCGGAAATAAATACAACATCAAGAGTTGCTTTCAATCTGGCAGTACCTTACGAAGCTTCCTCACCAAGACGAAACCAGAGAACGAGTTGGTGACTGGAGAGTAACGACGGCGGAGTAACCGACTCCAGAGTAACGACATTAGAGTATCCCGACTTCGACGTAACAGACTCGGGATGCAACCGACAGTAGCTTCATTTGACTCCGGAGTAATCGGGCTTAAGCGTAACCGATTGTGGAGGTACCGACACAAAAGTAAATTGACTTTAGCTACAACAGTACATAGAAGTAACTTGACTTCACGGCAACGGACGCTGGAGTAAATGTGATTCATGATTTTCTCGGAACTAACAGTGTTTTACAGAAATGGGAAATGTTGAACATATAAAGTAGATCAACCTGGATTCGACCAGAAGGAAGCAGCCGCTTTTCAGCATCAGTTTGTGGATTGTTTTACAATCTCTGCCGAAAACAGATAATTTTGCCGGATTCCATCGTGAACAAGTCTCGCTAATGGGCAGTCATCACCCCAGTTTTGGCAAGTTTGCAAGAGGATTACTCAAGCAAGAAGCTATCAATCGTCTTCGAGAAGAGCTGTTTCAAGCAGGACGGTTCGAACCTAGGAATTCGACTGCGGTGAAAATCCAAGAAAGGCAGTCGAAAAGTTTGATGACAAGAACATTTTGGACTACCTCAAATCAGTAGCTCTTAATATTAGTTTCTAAAAATCTATCATAGATAGTATAGATTGATTCTGAAACTTCTAGTGCAATGTTTTAGGCACATTCATTTCATACACATTGATTCATGTTTCAAATTTTTATTTCTTTGCTGAAACTTGTCGGTAGTCTATTCAATAGCAGTTACTCTCGCAGTTACTTTTTGGATGATGGTTTACTCGGAAGTCAATTACTTAAAGGTCGTTTGCATCTCAAGTCCATTAACTTTAGTGTCTGATGGAACTGTCGTCGTTTACGCTGTAGTCGGTTTACTTTCGTGTACAGTTAAGCTAGAGTCGGGACCCCTGGAATGCTTTTACGCTTAAGTCGGGTTACTGTACTGTCGTTACTTTCGAGTACAGTTACTCTAAAGTAGTTACTCTGAAGTCTCCGACCGCCACAGAACACAACAGAATCCAGCAAAAACTGTATTTACAAAGTCCCATGTGAATGTGGAGATTCCTATATCGTAGAGACCAAGAGGCCATTATCAGTAAGAATAGCCGAACACAAAAAGTGGACTCAACGAGGGGAAACATCAAAATCGGGAATTGCTGACCACGCCTGGACAAAACACCACCGAATTATTTGGGACGAAGCTAGTGTTCTTCATAGAGATGAACATTGGTTCAAACGGAAATTTATGAAAACCACCTATATAGAAGCCAATAGTGCCTTCAGTCAACCAAGCGTGGAAATTAAAAACGTATGGTAACCGCTCATGGACCGTTTTGGAGGGAAAAAAAGCTCGAAACCACGCGCGCCACAAGACCGCGCGTAATTAAACCGTAATAACACTTTAATTGGTAGCGTATCATCTGATTTTGTCATTATTCACCAGAAGACGATTGCAGATTCAAGCAATTGAACCGTTGTGAAAAAATTTTATAGAGATAGAAATCTTTCAACCATTAACATGATGGACGTCCGAAATATAAGTAATCAAGTTAACGTGGCTACTCACCGCTGTTATTAAAATATTCATTGTTCCTTTGATTTAAAAACATTGAAAATTTGGATTTGCTATAAATTGTAAACATAGTACACACAAATTCTTGACAGATCCTTTAGTTTTTCAATAGAAAAAATACCAATTCACACGAATAATATTAAAATTTTTGTTAATGTAGAAATCTGTTGAAAGTTTATCACAAACGTGTACGACCAAATGATAATTTAGCGTATGGGCATTGCATTACGGTAGTCTGAGGCCGACCAAAATTTCTAGCTGGTTGGAATTTCAAACACGGTCTTTGAAAAGCTGTTGTTTACGGTCGAGGATGATCGAACAGTGTGAGTTGTGCGATAAGAATATACGTGTTGGAAATTTTGGTCGTCGGTGGACGATCGCGACCGGTCGGTCCTGGTCGATCAGTGTGATTTCTGGCTTATAGACCAAGCTATACAGGTATTTTTCACTACAAAATAAAATACGCGAATGGCCTTTACTAATTTTTATGAGATAGTTCGTTGATGAAAACCCCAGTTTTCGCCCCAGTGAATTCGCTTTTTGGAATTTTTTATACAAAAAATAGTGAAAATAATTACAACTTTTTTGTTTTTTTGGGAATAGCTCGAAAATTATTCAAGGAATCGTAAAGATTTATAAAACCTACAAAATGGTCAATTTTCCACTGAGAAAATCCTGGAAAACTTCGAAATGAAGACCATTTTTCAAAAATGAATAATATTTATAAATCTAAAGCTGGACAAACAATAGTTCGGAAACTGATAGATAATGATATGTGGTATGTGGTATGTGCGCAAGATGTTTTCTGTCCGATCTGTAGTTATTGCACAATCGCGTTATAAACAATTTAAGAGCACATCTTGTAAGATGCGCCGATTCAAGGGAAATCTTCGGATTCAAATTGAGAAATTTTTAATTCTTTTGCGACCTTCATACCGTGCGCATATTTTTTTCCTTCCGTAGATTCTTATAACTTGAATTCAAAATTATCTTGTATTTCTGCGATTCTTTTCAAGTCAAGTCAAGTTTTTTTAGATTTTTGCAATGATGCCAAATTGTTGTTAGGATTGAGTAATCCGCACAATTCATATAACGTATATAACTCAACTTAATACAGTATAGTTAATACGTATTAAACGTTAAAACAGTGCATACGGTCATCAATAATAATTCGTTTCCCATAAAGTGGTCTGTAACATCATGTATAAGTCACCGGTTATTCAGACCAAGCCATAGAGGTTTTTACCCCACAAAATAAAAAACGCAAATGACCTATAATAATTTTTATAGGATAGTTCGTTAGTAAAAACCCCAGTTTTCGCCCCAACGAAATCGCTGTGTGGAATTTTTTTAACAACAAATAGTGAAAAAAATTACAACTTTTTTGGTTTCTTAGAAATATTTTAAAGATTGTAACGTGTAAATTGACCCTTAGATAAATTTCCTGTTACTCCCAACTGACCTTAAGGCAATGAAATCTGAATTCTAATTTAGCGTGTTTATTTAAGGTAGAGTCGAACGAATAGTACGACGAACAGAATGCTCTGTGCAATGTATTCAGTCATGTCGGGTTGGAGGTACGATAACACCACTCGCTTTATTTGTTATAAACCCTGGTAGAGCTGTCATCTTTGGAATCCCTCGAATATTTATGTGTTCTGTACTCTCGATCAAACTTCACTTAGGTGCTGACCTCTGACGTGAATAATTGTTAACGATAATTGCTCTGACTTTTGACAAGGAAAATGACGTCTCTCGAGGCGCCAAAAATTAATGGCAACCAATCAGATTACAGTGTGTACCCACGAGAGGACACGTGTATGCTCAACTGTTTTTATTACAAAAAAAACACCATTTCTAATTTTTTTAACTGAAGAGGCAAAGAAATGGAAACTCGTGAGATTTATATTCATTTGCTGCTGTATTTTCTGGGGAAAGGGGCCATCTTCTTAGAAGGTAAATTTAACTGATTTTTATGAGGAGTGTCTATTTTGCTAGGACGTAAGCTCAATGAAACGAATCTTTTTAGAGATCAGACGGCCGTTCCTTCTGGGCTCGAGTTATACGAAAGGAAAAACTGATGACTTGCTGAGGAAACCGCGTGGGTGGACTCGAGAGATTGATACCGATTTACTGCTCTATTTTCTGAGGAAAGGTGCCATCTTCTTAGGTGAGATTGGGCACGAGTTCTGCAAGCGTGGGTGGACTCCTGAGAAGTGGAGTATTTCGATGGGCCATTGGCAACATCCAATTATTATGGACGTTTTGAATTTTTGACGATAGGAATCAATAACGTTTTGGTGGGCCACATCGTTCACCAATTTACATTGCACATTTGGGATAGTTTTTGTTTTTTTTTTGGAAATACCACCTTCGGAGATCAGTCCTTGTCACAGTGGTATTTCATTCCTGCTGTATGGCACCATAGGATATGGGCACAAATTCAACTGCATGTCCTGGATTACAACAAGGTTAGATTGTTCCATTTTCAAATTCGATCATTCAACGTAATGAAAGTCAAGATTACTTACTAGTAGCACCAACCTCTTCCAGTTTACAATAACTATATTCTTTTAAATTAATGTAATTTTTGGACATAAATAATTGTGGTACCTTACAACATTAATATAGATATTAGATTATTTGATCTTAAATTTATAAATGTACAGCCTGGTATAGATTTATAACAAGCGCTTTCCAGTACCACAGTGTGATTTTAGGACATTAAACATATTTAGATATTTTCCTTCTCGGATTATTTTACGTATAGATAAAGATTAAACTTTTGTTAATTGATTTCATGTGATTACCTTTTTGCAAGTATTAATGTAACTACTACCAAGAGGGTATTAAACAATCGAGTTTATTTTGTGTTTGAATGTTATTATATTACAAGTTGCAGATTTTCTTTGTTTTCTTAAGATCAAAATTGAGTGGCGCTTCCGGGATCACTTGACAATTCGAAGCAAGCTCAAAACCATTGCTCCCAGACGAAAAGCTGCCGGTGCCTATGAAACAAACTTCAGGGTGAGAAGGTAACCTTTGAAAACCCTGAAGATTGTGGCTATAAGATTATTCAAGGAATCGTTTTTCAGTCAATGGAACTTTTGTAGAGATTTATAAAAACTACAAAATGGTTCATACGACTCGATCGGTGCATTTTCCACTGAGAAAATCCAGGAAAACCAATTTTTTTTCATATATATGAAGCTGGACAAACAATATTGTGGAAACTGATAGATAATGATATGTGGTTCAACTGTACGAAAGACATTTTCTGCCGGATGTGTAGTTTTTGCACAATCGCGTGATGAACAATTTAAGGGTATATCTTGCAAGATGCGTCGATTTAAGGGAAATTGTCATATTCAAATTCTGTAAAGGGCATCTGGAAGTAAAGGTCAATATGTAAAATTTGTATATTTTGGATTTTCACAAGAGAGGTGGGAAATGTGTTGAAAATGTCACTGAAAGTTGATCAAAACGCTTTAAAGTGCGTCCGAAGTCACCTGCAGTTGCACTGAACTTTACTAGAGTTGAGTTCGGGCGACTTCGGGTGCACTTTGAAGCATTTAGTGTAACTTCCAGTGACATTTCCAACCCATTTTCCACCTCTCAGTTGAAAATCCAAAATATTTAAATTGTATATATTGATCTCTACTTCCAAATACCGTTTACATAATTTGAATAACATGATTTACCTCAAATCGGCGCATTTAGAAAGATTTGTCCTTAAATTGTAAATAATGCGATTGTACAAAAACTACTCTCATCGGACAGAAACCATCTTGCGCACAGTTGAACCGCATGATATTATTTATCACTGTCTGTTAAAGATACTATGGTTACTGTACTGTAGGTAGCCTCTAACAAGGAGCTATTGATGATAATTCACCAAATTGAGGGGTTTATCAAAACTTGTATTACATCCCTACATCAATCATAATATAATGACAACTGCTGTCCCTTCCTATCTACAGGGATATGCACAATACATGCCCCCTTCAATGAAAATAACAAATAAAAGAAACATTTGAAACTATTCCAAACAATTGAAAATATACTTAGAAATAGCAAATGTGAAACAAATTCATTCAATTCAATTCAAAATCTGCAAATCTTGAAAGAATCTTCTTGTCCCTTTTCTACTGTGAAATTATGTAGTTTGGAATGATTGGATTCGAATCAATGCAAGGTTTTCCAATTCTTAAGTTTATTCAATGTTCAATTTTTTTATTTTTCAAAAGCTTTCATTCAACTTGCCCTGTTAGGTAGTAAGTTTGTATGTATGTGTGGGACGAAACCAAACTTGTAAAATCCATATTTGCCAATTTTGAATCGAATCGAACCACATAACAAATTTCGTCCACCATCTTGGAGCTACCATCTTGTTTTTCTGTATTGACAAACAAATCATAATTTATGACCCTGAAAACCAACACATATCAATTTTGAATCGAATCGGATCATAATTGCAAGTTTCGTCCGCCGTTTTGTTTTTTCCATAATGAATTAATGACAAATTACCTTGCAAATGAAGTATCATAATTTGGAATACGGAACAGAAGACGCAAAAATAAAAAGTTAGGTAGCAAAAATTGACATGGCTGAATTCCTTATGAAATTACCTCTGCAGTGATGTGTCACACTTACTACTTTCGCTATTCAAATAGTTTGGGTGACAGTGACCAAGGGGTGGGAGGAGAGGTATGACAGTTGAGGTTATGATAGACAGATGTCCCTTTTGAATAAAAAATCGACGTGTTTTTGCATTTTTTTCACAACACATTCGTTTTGTAGATATTCGAGCTTTTTCGTTTTCGGTGCCCCACCCTGTATAATAAAACAACCATATCGCATTCTTCTCGAACAACATATTTTATTAATTTTCTGCTGTATAAACATCAAGTGAGCTCTCAATACAGGAAAAAGTATTTGAGTTTATAATATACCAGCTGAGGATATAATGTTGTATTACATTTCATGTCTTATAAGCATATAACTAAGATATTCAATGTATGTCTAAGAATGAAAACATTTCCTGATATTTGGAAGGAGGCTAGAGTCTGTCCAATTTTCGAAAACGGAGAGAAAGATAAAATCAAGAACTATAGAGGTATTTCATTACTCTGTAACTTTGCCAAGGCTTTTGAAATAATTTTGTATACCCGTATATATTCCAATATACGCAATATGATATCTCAATGTCAGCATGGCATCATCAATAATCGTTCAAGTGTCAAATTTGGTTGTTATCACACAATATATCTCAGAGGCGCTAGATGACAACAGGCAGGTAGATGTTATCTATACAGATTTTGCGAAAGCATTCGACAGAGTGGACCATAATATTCTATTAAATAAACTGAGCGCAATTGGTTTTACTGAAAACGCAAGAGACTTTATGGCATCTTATTTATCTAACAGAAAACAGTTCGACTCATATAATGGTTTTCATTCTGACACTTACCTGGCGTCATCTGGCGTTCCTCAAGGTTCAAACTTAGGACCACTTTTATTTTTGATATTTGTGAATGATCTATGTGATGGTTTGATATGTGATAGGTTGTGCTTTGCTGATGATTTGAAGATTTTCTCTATTGTCAATGATACTATAGCGATTGCCTACATCTTCAGGATCAACTCAAATATATTCAAAATTGGTGTAATATAAATAGGTTATGTCTCAACGTTGGAAAATGCAAAGTCTTGAGTTATACCAGAAGAACCACTACAATAGTGCATTCTTATAGGGTTGACAATACTGAATTGGAAGATTGCAGTAAAATTAAGGATTTAGGTGTAATTTTCGACAAAGAGCTGAATTTCATCGAGAATACTATCTCAAAAATCTCACAAGCACTGAAATCATACGGTTTTATAATGAGAAATTGTGAACATTTTACCAATATCAAGGCACTGAAACTACTGTACTTTTCCAATGTACGATCAAAA
Organism: Chrysolina oricalcia; assembly: GCA_944452925.2. NCBI lineage: Eukaryota > Metazoa > Arthropoda > Insecta > Coleoptera > Chrysomelidae > Chrysolina > Chrysolina oricalcia. The sequence goes on along the minus strand of OX101812.2, from coordinate 25,850,950 downwards.
CTAGAATATGCCAGTATTGTCTGGTCCCCTTTTTATGAATGTCATAAAGTAGCCATTGAGGGCGTTCAAAAAAGATTCTTGAAATTTCTCAGTTTCAAAATAGATGGTACGTATCCTGAAAGGGGAACAAGCAATCAGGATTTATGCATGAGGCTCAATTTCGACAGCTTGGAGTGCAGAAGAATTTGTGCCTTTATCATTTTTTTGTATAAAGTTCTGAATGACCTCGTTGACTCTTCCAATTTACTCAGCCAGATTAATTTCAATGTCCCTTCATACTTTTCTCGAAATCATGCAACTTTCAAGCTTCCGAGAGCGAGAACAAATATGCTACTGAAATCTCCAATGTACGTAATGTGTAATGAATTTAATATAATTAGCAATCGAACTGATATTCATTCGTGTTCCATCAGGGAACTTGTTTCTTTGGTCAAAAATTAAACTGATTGTGATATTTCATACATATGTTATCATTCTTCAATCAAGGTATTAACACCACTTCAAGTTTTGTTATTCAGTAATATTATTGTTATAGTTTATATATTATCATTTTTTAATCTAGGTATTAACACCACTTCAAGTTTTGTCATTCAATAATATTGTCCTGTAAATGGGAAACTGTTGGACAATAAAAGTTATTATTATTATTATTATTATTATTATTATACGAAACACAATAAATAACTACAATTTCAATACTTTTGCACCAGCCGAGGAGTTGAATGTGGCAAAATCAGTGGCAACCCAATATACTAAGAAATATGAGATGTCGAAAATGTGATTCAATTCAGTTTGCAAATCTTAAGAACTAGAAACTTAGTTTCCCATACAAAAAAATAATCTTTCAATAATTATCATCTCATGAGGAAAAAATGTTTCATTTAAAAAATAACTTCAAAATTACCTCTTCCACATAAGCACGTTGGGAGCCATTTCGTATAAAGTAGTTTTCACTAAATATAAAAACCTCGTTAACAATGCGAACGGCAGCTCTTCGTCGGTGGCATTAGGTGTGGGTGATTGCTACCAATTTATTATATAAAATATGTTAATATTAATTGGACACCACTTTCTTTTTTAAGCTGATGTTCACTATAGGAAATGAACCAGAAACCTGAAATGTGAAAGTGTGATTAAAGTAGTGAAATGAAATATATCTACTATTTTAGTCAACAGTTATGTGAAAAGAATTATTACAGAAGTTAGTAATTTTCTATATAATGAACAATCATTATGAAAGGGTGCCAAAATAAGAAGTTAGGTAACAAAAATTGACATTGCTGAATTCCTTATGAAATTACCTTCTTAATGATGGGTGATGGTGACCAAGGGGTGAGGGCATAGGTAGGACAGTTGAGGTTATGATAGGAAGATGTCCTTGGATTAAAAATCGACGTGTTTTGGTATTTTTTCCAAAACACATGCGTTTTCAGGATATTCGATCTGTTTCGTTTTCGGTGCCCCACCCTGTATGTACACAAATAATAAAACATTACAGATAAATAAACAACGGAAATACTTGCAATACAAAAAATAAACGTTAAAATGTACCATTACACTATTCGTTCATGTCATATGCTTTTTGCAGACGTAAGCCTTTAACTAATTTCCTGAATTTTTAAAAAAATATTTATTGTCCTGTAGCGCATCTAAATATCTTTCATCTTCAAAAGAAAATTGTGTAATTGCTATGTTTTGGGATTGGCAAAATTAGATTCCGACTTCCTCTTGTATGATATCGTTTGTCATTATCTACTGCTGAATAGAATACGTACTGATCGGAAGTTACCCTTCACCGACAGTTCCCTCAGATTATTAACAAAGGAATGCCCTTTGGTTAAACCCTCCATTTTGACCCATCATTCAATGTTATAACATTTGTATACAATTTGGGTTGGCAAATTTAGCCGTATTCGAAGGAAAGGTGACGTCATTGACATCAGGGAGGGCGGCGACCAAAGAAATATATATTATAAACTTACTCTAGAATGCTAATTCCGCCAACGTTCACGGCGAAAAGCATCAGTGTAGTTTGGGTAGATCGTTGCCAAGTTTGAAAAAAATTTGGTGTTCCAATTCAGAGTTTTTTGTTATGAGGCAATAAAACACATGTTATTTGAAAGAGAGAAATTTGACAGCACATTTAGGACTTTTCAAAACCGAAAAAAACCTTTTAGAGATAGATTACTCCGAATTTTAGGCGCGAAAGAAATTTATTTTAAACAATAATGTACCCTATGCTACAGTAATTATAATGATCATGCAACAGTGCTTTTTCATCAAGGAAGACTTGTCACTAAGATCTGTCACTCTTGTCAGAAACAGAGACGGTTTTTAGAATTTCAGATTTTCTCTTGTGTTTTGTGTGGTGTTTGTTGTCGTTGGTTATTCTTTAATTTTTCGTGAATTTGCATTAATTTTGTTCCTTTAAAGACAATTTCTAATAAAGCCGTTTCTTACCAAAAATAAACAATGAACTGTTTAGTGTTGTGTGAATGAAAAATACATGAAATAAATCATTTTTGGTAGATAATGAAATTTGTTTATGTACCTATATGCTTTGCTCAAAATAGCTTGAATATTATTTCAGCTTGACAAAAAAGGCATGATTTTTGGTTACTGTTTTCAAGAAGAGACCCCAGCAGAACATTTGAGTTAGAAAATTGTAATTTGTGGCAGACATTTTCCTCATGAAGATTCATATGAAAACGACAATAGAATAATTTGAAACTTAGTGCAGTACCAATACTGTGTTTGCGTAAGCATGCATGGCGAGTGATACAACTTTCTACAACACCGCTTATATTATGAGTTCTACATTCCTACAAAAAGTACTGTACATACACAGAATCGCCTCAGAAAATTAATGTCAATATGGAAGTGCTTTTTTTTTATGGTAAGAAAAATGCTTCTGGCCTCACTTTTTCATGCACCCCCATTGTGGAAATTGCACTAAGGTAATAAAACCAGAAATACTCGTAGAAATAGCATCTTAATCTCTTCAAACGATTTAAATTAAATGCAGTTGCGAATTTTCACATGAATCGTTCTAGAAAAAAAACCTCGAGCTTCCAAGCATCCAATTTTATAAATCCAATTTGAGTTGAAATCATTCATGATATAAGCTGAAATGAATTTTCATAGTTTTTTTAACTTTCAATTTATTTTCCAATCCAGTGCTTCTTTGAAATTCGCACTGACGATTTGGGGTGGTTCCATAGGTTTTTGTTGGTTAACTACAGCTGAAAAGTGAATGTGATACCAAAAATCAGTCACTTCAGAGCGATAAGTAGGTAATAATAATAACCGTACTCTACTTTCTGATGGCCTTTGCTGAATATTTGGGATCATAAATATGAGAAAATATGTATTTAAATCGGCTAAATACAAATAACAGGTACAATGAGGTTTTCAACCTTATTCTCCGAGATTCAGAATTAACGTTTGTTAATCTTCACAAGTACCATAATATTTTACTAAAATTTGTTTTATATTTTCGACTCGCAACTGTCATTTATTAATTTGTTATAAACCTTTAAATAACAAAAATCGTTTTTTTTCTCAAATTGTTTTCCTTATAAAATAAAAACTAATAGAGCAATCCGGTTGCTCCAATGGAAAGAATTGTAGATTTGAAATACGAATAAAATGACATGTTTCACAACCCTGTCGGATCATTAGTTACGGAGAAAAATTGGAAAATCCGGAAAATTGTGCGATTTTTTGAAAAATTCATAACTCCGCCATTTTTCAAGAAGTAGGATTGGCCTTTCTCATGAAATTATTGAATAATGTGTACTTTATGGGTGCACAAAACAGGCGCTGTCGGATCGTTAGTTTTGGTACAATTGCAATTTAATTTTCTTTTGCACTATCTTTAAGCGTACCTGGATGCTCTGGTAATAGCCCGATTTCAATTTCTCAAATAGATTATGAAAGTAGAAGTTTGGTACAACAAAATGTTCATTCTAATTTTGCGCTACAATAGTGCGGTATTGGTGAAAAATGCATGCAAACATGACTGAAAACGGCCGAGTCCGCATTAGGTGCCGAGTAGTAGGGGAGTGCGGGAGATGAGGGTTATTCTTCTAATGAACGGTCACTCCTACCGCTCGACCGCTTTCACCAGCTCGGCCATCTTCAATCATGTTTGCAAGCATTTTTCTTTCATTTCTCAGCAATTTATTGCAAAATGAGAATATACCTTTTGTGGCACTGTACATCTACTTTCAAAATATGTTTCAGAAATTGAAATCGGACCATCACTAGAGAATCCAGGCACGCTGCAAGATAGTTAAAAAAAAATGGAAATTGTAATTGTGTTAAAACTAATGATCCGTCAGAGCCTGTCTTGTGCAAACACAAAGTACACATGATATGTTACTTCCATGAAGAAGGCCAACCCTTTTTCTTGAAAAATGTAGGAGTGATGAATTTTCAAAAAAATCGTTAACTTTTCCAGTTTTTCCGGTTTTCCTCCATTACTAATGATCCGATAGGGTCAATTATCTACAATTCTTCTCATTGGAGTAACAAAATTGCTTCATTGATTTTCATTTTATAAGCAAAACAATTAAAAAAGCACTTTTTTTGTTATTTAAATGTTTATAGCAAATTAATAAATGACAGTTGCGAGTCGAAAACATAACAGAATACTACTTCGGACTGTCTTCCATGTGATGATACAGTTGGTTTTCTACTAGTATATTTGTTAGGAAATAATGCTCTATTGATTGGCCTAAAAGGAATTCAATGGTTGCTGACTGCATAAACCCCAGAAGGCATTTCCATATCTCAAATGCGTCTCAATCAAGAAAAAATACACCACTCTGGCTGAGGATTGATTGAGTTCAATTCAACCAACTCGAACTGAATGCAGCCATAATCTATTTTTTGCATTACTTGATTTTGGATTCATTATCCATAGTGTAGTTTTCTATAAGTAGGTCATTGGAACTGAACTTGAAGCAAACTAAGTTTGTTTTATTCGTGTTGAAACATAATGAGTTCGAACTGCACCACTGTTCAACTTTATAAAGATTGTCTTTATCAGTCCCATCCCATAGGCGGGTGGAGACATGTACAAAAATTGTTCCTTTCCCTTGATATAGTTATAAAATACCATTGAGGGGAAGGCAAACGTTTGACAAAAACAGCAAAATTCACGAAATACTTTCATTGTTGTTTCTGATTTGATATTGATTAGCTCTTTCGGGATTGATTTGCTTTGTTTGGAATTAAATTAAACTGGTTGGTTGATTAAACAGATCTTTACACCAAGGAAGCTCGTATCAGAATGTTTATTACATCGTTTAACCCAGAACAATAGGGTAGAAGGGTCGAAGGTATAAACACATTTTCGTGCGAAGGAATGTTATGAATGTCTTAGTAGTCGGTGGGATTGTACAATTGTTGTAAACGAAAAATAGCAATAAGATAGAACTATCAGTAACATAAAAATAAAAATATATGAAAATATATGAAATACCTGTTTTTCGGTAGTCCTGAGTCGAGCGATTCTGTGGCATTGCCGACGATCTGGAAAATCTCGTAAGTAGTCCTTATCCTCACTGGAACTGATTTTGTTTTCAGTTTCATACGTGAACGATATGGTTTAAAATCAGCTATTCAATTCTGAAAAAAAAAACTGTCTATGCACAAATAAAAAAGATTTCTTCATTCAAGAATATACAGTGTGTCCCACTTTGAGCAGCCACACCCTCATATTTCGTTGAGCATGAAATAATTCGAAATTTTCTTTGACTCAAATTGTAGTACTCGGAAATACCTACCTTTATGTTTACGTAACCTTTGTATATCCATTTTCCACGGCTAACTACGACCAAATGAAAAGTGAAAAATTGGGAAAAACATACTAGGCATTTTTTTATTGCAAAAATAACACCAGATTCTGTTTCAGAACATCTTAAAACCCCCAAATCTCAATGCTTGAATTATTTGAATATACAGGGTATCATTCATTCTGATCAGAGTTAGCCTTGGAAAAGTGATATTTGGCTATTTTTCAAAGTATTAATTAAATATTTTTGGGAATTTTGTGACAAGAGAAGACATTTTGGAAATTTTCCAAGCATTATTTATGGATTAGAGTTGATAATGCTACCAGCTACAGATGATTCCCTGTATATTCAAATGATTCAAGCATTGATATTTGGGGGTTTAAAGTTGTTCTGAAACAGAATCTGGTGTTATTTTTGCGATAAAAAATGCCTAGTATATTTTTCCCAATTTTTCACTTTTCATTTGGTCGTAGTAAGCCGTGGAAAATGGATATACAAAGGTTACGTAAATATAAAGGTATTTCCGAGTACTACAACTTGAGTTAAAGAAAATTTCGAATTATTTCATGCTCAACGAAATATGAGGGTGTGGCTGCTCAAAGTGGGACACACTGTACATACTCTTGAATAGAATAATCTTCTGAAAAAAGTAATTATTTCTAATTGATGAATATACTTTCATTTCAAACTGATTGAGATGTTTGCTTCTTTACATAAATTCTTATGAAATAAATTTGCTTGCAGTGAAAACATTCTACTCTTCATCCTAGAAAACACTCACATTAAGTCATTGTGAAACATAATCAATCCTATTGACACAAGAATATAATGCCTTGGTAGAAATCACTACCCGTGCCACGTGACACAATTAACCAATAAGCAATCAAAGCAGTTGGCGGCACCACGACCTGTGAATACGACTTCCATTTCGACCATTTCATCCAGTTTGACCATTTGGGTTGAAGGTTATGAGGCTATGCGTACCTATATGAATATCAGTTTTGTGCCTAGTGGAAACTGTTTCTATACAATAAAAATGCAATATCGAAAGTTCAATTTGGCTCACTATGGGCCAGTTGTGAAAATGAGTGAAATATATTTTGGTCTTCTACAGTTTTTTGTCTAATAGCGAGTGGCGTTGTTTATGTATTAAAACAAACTGCAATATGCGTCACTACAAACTGGTTTCATTCAGAATACATCTATTAAACTCAAAACTATTCTCATATAAAACCATTATTTATACCTAAATTGTTCGTAGTTGTGAATCTATGCTTTGTTTAATCTATTCAATGTTGCCAAAATGAAAAAGGCTTCCATTCTATATTTTATAATCAAGTGGAAAGTTCAGATTGGAACTCAACCTCCAAGTTGATAGAAGAATAGTATTCATTATTGAAATAGCAATATTCTTGTCTCAACCTACTTCCATGATTCAACAAAGAAAGTGCCCATTATTGAAGCTAAAATATTCTTGCCTCAACCAACTTATGAAGCAAGTGTCCACTTGTTTCAAAATATTTTCCTTGTAAGTGGCCAAGAGGAATCCGTCAAAAAATCAAACTGATATTTGGTTGGACCGATTCAAGAATACAATCTCTTTGGATCAACGCAATAGGGAATATGCATAATTTTTTTTATTTGTTTAATCAATTAATTCACTTCGTTACAACATAGTAAAAAATATAAATACGGTTGAAAGTCTTGGAATTAATTTTTAAAATAATATATAAAATACCGATTGAATTTGACTTATTTGAACGTCTCCATTTTCGCGCGCTGTGGATGACGTCACATGGCGCGATCAGTGTTGTTCTTCTTCAGTGTAGTTCGTTGAGACGTACTCTGATTGCTCTACTTGCTTGAAGTTGATATTTTATAAAAGAGTAAGACAAATGCAGTACAAGTGTTAGAGAGAGATGAACATATTAATGTGAAAGTGATCTCGATCAACCAGAGCACTCTTCAATGAACAAGCCTTTCTATAGTTATGGCCATTGACACTAGTGACAGTTAATAATTAGGTTAGGAATTTGCAGTTTTAATCGCAGTTACGATAATGGAAAATGCTAAAAAACCATTTTATAGGTATTGTCTACTACCGGAATGCCAAAATACAATTATAAGTACACGAAATAAAGTATTTTTTTCTGTTCCAAGAGATGCGAAAATACGTAAACAATGGTGTAAGGTTATGAGAAGAGGCGAAGTATCTCCAATATCACATTTACATTGTTGTGAAGATCATTTCAATATGAGTACATTGTATTTCGATAGTTAACATGAAGTGAATTGATCAGAAGTAATTTTTGTATGTATAAATGTTTAGTATATACCTGCCTCACCTAAATTACAAAAGGAAAACTATCATTTGATAAACTATTACTACTTATCAGTTCAGGTATTGTCGAATTGTGCTTTGACAAAACCACTTTCAGTAATTGCTCTTGATAATTTACAATTGTCACTACACCAAAATCGCACTATGTATGGAAAACACTACAAATATAGGTATAAATAAAAACAAATTTTCTATGAAAGACGACTAGCACAGTATGAATATCAACACAGATAAATTTCATAACGTGCCATGTGACGTCATTCTTCGTTTCGACCAATGGTGATGCGTTTCGCAAATTTGAATTCCGCGCGTTTATTATGCACTTTTTGATTAAAGTTTTATGTAGTTAAATACAAACTAAATGATAAACTAATGGTTTAGGTGTAATTTCAAGACAATAGGTAAAAAAATCAAGTAAATTTAAATCAATTGCATATTCCCTATTGACAGGTGTAAAAATAGTATGAATGCTGATAAGGGCCCTAATTCATAGAGCCCATTGTTCAAGTTTGTAGTACAATAAGGTTTCGTCTTCTTCACAATAAAAGTCATAAGTGCTCAATTTCCAAGAAAACCATGTTTTTTATCAAATCCAAACCAAGCAGAATAGAATTAATTCAGAGCAGGTGAATTCCAGAAATTAAGAAGGAAAATAAAGTGAACAATTATATTAGAACATTTGATGAAGGCATTCAGATGAGTAGAATAAATAAGAGTCACGTAGAATTAGTGAGCTTTTTGGCAAAACGCGCGTCGAGTGTGATTTTGACGTAGTTTTGGTGTAGGGAAAGTTTCTTTTTCTTGAATTGTATTCAGACCAAAGTCACGAAATATTCAGTTATTCGAGACTTAACGTGTCCACAACGTGGTTTGAGAATTAGTTTCGGAAATAATAATAATAATTTATTAGCCCAAGTTACATTTAAAGAATACACGAAACTGAAAACATGAACGAAACCAAGTACAGATACAGGAAATGACGATAATTTTTTTCCTTGGTGTTTTGGCATCGACTGTCGAGCCACGAGATTTTAATAATTTAATAGATCAAATTAAATAAAAAAATCCCAGCCGCAACTGGGTCTGGAACTCCAGATCTTTCGACTCAGAGTTGGACGCTTTAACCACTGTGCCACGCCCCGACATTAATGACGATATTTATAGTGACATTTAAATGGTTAAATAATGACAGAAAGGACCCCACACTTTTTATAGGGAAAATGGTTTTCGATTAAATTATCTGAATTTTTAGTATATTGTAGTACTCGATATACTGATTAAACGTGCAGAATCGCAAAGTTCGTTGATGGATAGATATTGAAATACAGGGCGTTCAAGTTAAAGATCAGTAATTTTTATTTAATTATTTTCTCGGGATTTAAAAGTGCCAACTGCATTTTTTTTCGTTCTTATCATCAACGTTCCTTCATATCACTAAATATCACTCAGATGGTGCAGATTATATCATTATGTACAGAGTGAAAAATAAAAACATTTTAGTAATGTCTGAAAATTCGATGTAATGATGAAATATTGCTAAAAATATTGTGGCATGCAATATACTATTCTCATTCCATCATTGATCACAATTCATACATTTCGTACAGGGTGATTTGAAAAATTGGTGAAATATATGGCCAGTTCTTTCGTACATACCCTGTATATTCAAGTGAATTATCATCCTTTGATCCACAAACACACGGAGAATTTCAACTGAGAAGAAGAAGCTCTTAACCTCAACTGAATATGGAATCCCATTCTGGAAAATTCTAAAATAACAAATGAAATCTACGACATTAAGACAGCAGGCAAAAATGTGTCAATTTATGTTATAACGACATTAAGCCGGTAGGTAGAAATGGGTCAAATCCAGATACGGTAATTAACGCACAAGACTACCTAAGTCAGAATAAATACAATCTTCGCAGACGGAATCTCCAGTCATCTCAGATTATTCACGATGTATAAGCCTCTGAAGAAGCCAGCTACTTGCGCTAGCGAAACGTTAGGAGGAAATTCCAAAAAACGACGGCCTTCAAACCCGAGTAAAAATTGTGACACTGAAAACTCCGCGAAAGCTTTAACCATTTTGTAAAGACAGTGTGTCTGACTTCTAACCTAAAAGTAGAACCACTTATTGCTGTCGACGGTGCAAATAGGACGCAAATAATTCCAAGGCAGCATCATCTCTGGTCACATGAAAATCTAATTCGTTCAGTGAGTAGTCATAGAGATTGGCGATGTTCTTCCAGAAGAGGCTGACATCTGGCAGATCAATTCTGTCGTGTACGACGCCGCTCACGCTCTATCCCAAACGGAGAGGAGGGACACCACCGCTCTGGTAGGGAGGCATGAACGACGTGTACACAAGATGGAAGCCAAGATCAAGTCGGCGAGACAACACGCGTCTCGTATCCAGTGTGTGGTGGACTTCGTGGCGGCCAATAGGTTTTTTACGCCCGCAGTGCGGCGAATTGCCGCAAAATTGAGACGAGCTCACCAGACTTTGAATCAAGGTGTGCTGTTTACCATCAAACAGCACTGCCTTGATAGGATACGAATGCTAGTGGCTGCAAAGAAGTCACTAGTGAGGCGGGCGAGAAGTATCGCGGAAAACATAAAGTTCCGCGATGAACCTTATTCCAAGAGCCTCCACGTGTTGTCGATAACCCGCCGGCTGCAGATCGGGTGGAAACATTCTGGAAGAATATCTATGAGTATCCGCAACCACTCAACGTAGATACTCCAGCCCTGGCGCAGTTCGAAGCATTCAGCAGGAGGCTTCGGCAGCCTGAGCTCAATGATCTGCGCAATTCGATAACCACCGAAGAAGTACGAGGGTTCCTAAAAGGCTCTAAGAATTTCGCTGCTCCAGGCCCTGATGGGTTAAATAACTACTAATGATGGAAAAAGTTTCCAACAACCCACCGCCATCTGGCTAGAGTTTTTAACTCATGGCTAGATGGGGAGCAGCAGATTCCGGAGTGGTTTGTCGAGGGGCGAACCGTGCTCATCTCCAAAAACGGAGATTTGTCTGATCCAAAGAATTACAGGCCGATAACATGCTTGAATGCGTGTTATAAGGTGTTTACGCGTATTATACACGCGCATTCTCTCCGCAGTTGATCCAGAGTATGATCGGATATATGAGCAAAGAGGGTCAAAGAAAGGGGTCGCCAGGTGCAAGGAGAACCTGCTTATCGATAGATGTATCACACAGGACTCCGTGCAGTATAAGCGTAACCTTTCGATGGCCTGGATCGATTACCGCAAGGCATTTGATACAACATCACATGAGTTAATCATGCATTTGCTCAGATGCATTGGGGTACCCGGCCAATTAGTGGGATGCATTGGCCAACTGATGCCGCTCTGGAGGACTCGCTTTACCATAAAATCTGGTAGAGACATAGTCCAAACAGAGCGGGTCATCATTAGAAGATGCGTGTTTCAGGGAGACCCCTCAGCCCTCTTCTCTTCTGCATCTCACTATTGCCATTGTCCGTTGCACTCAGGAATACCCGTGGGTACAACTTCGGCACCCCCAGCAACAGGAGGCATGAAGTCACCCATCTATTTTACATGGATGACCTCAAATTATATGCCTCTGGAGAAAGGGACCTACATCAGTCCCTTAGGGTGGTGGAAGAATATACGCATGCTATCGGTATGGAATTTGGTATCGACAAATGTGCCACGATTCATCTCAAAAGAGGATGATGCGAGGAATACGAAGACGATGTCCAGCTAGTAGACGGAAGCATCCTACATCATCTGGATGCCGGAGAGACTTATACCTACCTTGGGGTGGAGCAACGCCGCTCCCAAGAGGTATTCACAGTTAAAAACTCTCTCCGTGGCAAGTATCAGCATAAACTCCGACAGATCTCGTCATTAGAACTGTCGGGGAAGAAAAAAGTTGCTGCAACTAATATGCTTGCCGTTCCGATCCTTCTTTACTCGTTCGGAGTGATGATGTGGACTGAGGAAGTGCTGCGACAACTGGACGTTAAGACTCGCAAAATGGTGCATCTCAATAGGAGCTTGCTTCCTAAATCGTCCATTCCACGGTTATAATTTCCCAGACAACGGGGAGGCCGTGGACTTTTGAGTTTGGAGTGTCTGCATAACAGAATGGTTCTGGATGGGGCCTGTGAAGTCATCAGGAGTTCAGATCCCCTTCTCTGCATGGTCCGCAGTGATTGGAGCATTCCATTTCAAGGCAGCAACCCGTGCGGCCGATGAACTCGGTCTCGTATTCAACACTGAACGGGCTAACCCAAACTCTGTCACCGAGTTGGGACCCGTTCAGCAAAAAGCTTACATCAAAGCAGCGGAGACATATGTCCTGCTACAGCTACATATGGATAAGCCAATTCATAGTGTCTTCTTTCACAATATCGATGACCTTGGTTTATCCAATAGCTTGACCTTTGCCTTCCTCAGGTCGAGTGAGCTAAAGTTGGAGACCGAGGGATGCAGGGCATGTCGTGGGGCACCTGAGACCGTAATGCATTCGCTATCAGCATGCCAATCTTATGAGGTCTCAGCCTACATCCACAGGCATAATGCGGCGCTACGAGTGTTGTACTACCATCTACGACACTCGTACGGTACAGACGAGACACCGGTGTTGCCTTATGTTCCGGGGGATATTGAGTCCGTAGTGGAGAATGAGAGGTGCCGAATCTACTGGAACTACTCATTTCCCACCCTCAGGCAAATACAAGCCAATAAGCCTGATGTTGTCCTCCTCGACCACCAAAGTAGAACGATATTCGTCATGGAGTTTTCCGCTCCAGGCGAAATGAATATCGTTCGAAAAGAGGTGGAAAAACGGACTAAATATCGAGATCTTCTCTTTGTACTCCGCAGGTTGTATCCGGACCATTCTGTCAAAATGGTGGTTCTGATCATAGGAGTCCTTGGTGAAATGATGGACCCACTGCTCTCCAACTTGAAGATAATACCTGCTTGCCGTAATATGGCAGAAATCTTAGCTGCACGAATGCAGGAGGCCGTTATCCTTGGTTCGCTCCGTCTTCTCAGGGCACATGATTCTCGGCGGACCCAATAGTCAGTCAACCTACGGACGTAGGGAGTGTTTATTGGGGTTAACGACACCAGCGCGCCCTCCGGATGTATCGGAGCACCGGAGCAGGGCCTGACTGGTACACTCCTAAGAGGAATAATAATAATAATAATAATAATAATAATAATAATAATAATAATAATAATAATAATAATAATAATAATAATAATAATAATAATAATAATAATAATAATAATAATAATAATAATAATAATAATAATAATAATAATAAGCCAATGCATGGTGTCTTCTTTCACAACATCGAAGACCTTGGCTTATCCAAAAGCATGACCTTTGCCTTTCTCAGGTCAAGTGAGCTAAAGTCGGAGACCGAGGGATTCATAATGGCCTGCCAGGATGGTGTCTTCAACACCCTTGTCTACCGTAGTCGCGTTATGGGTATAGACGTCCCTAACACCCGATGCAGGGCATGTCGTGGGGCACCTGAGACCGTAATGCATTTGCTATCAGCATGCCCATCTTATGCGGTCTCAGCCTATATCCACAGGCATAACGCGGCGCTACGAGTGTTGTACTACCACCTACGACACTCGTACGGCATAGACGAGACACCGGTGTTGCCTTATGCTCCGGGGGATATTGAGTCCGTGGTGGAGAATGAGAGATGCCGAATCTATTGGAACTACTCATTCCCCATCCTCAGGCAAATACAAGCCAATAAGCCTGATGCTGTCCTCCTCGACCACCAAAGTAGAACGATATTCGTCATGGCGTTTTTCGCTCCAGGCGAAATGAATATCGTTCTAAAAGAGGAGGAAAAACGGACTAAATATCGAGATCTTGTCTTTGAACTCCGCAGGTTATATCCGGACCATTCTGTCAAAATGGTGGTTCTGATTATAGGAGTCCTTGGTGGAATGATGGACACACTGCTCTCTAACTTGAAGATAATACCAGCTTGCCGAAATATGGCAGAAATCTTAGCAGCAAGAATGCAGAAGGCCGTTATACTTGGTTCGCTCCGTCTACTCAGGGCACACGATTTTCGGACCCAATAATCACTCACCCTACGGACGTAGGGAGTGGTTATTGGGGTTAACGACACCAGCGCGCCCTCCGGATGGGTCGGAGCACCGGAGACATGGCCTGACTGGTACACTCCTAGGAGAAAAAAATAAAATAATAATAATAATAATAATAATAATAATAATAATAATAATAATAATAATAATAATAATAATAATAATAATAATAATAATAATAATAATAATAATAATAATAATAATAATAATAATAATAATAATAATAATGATAAATAAAGAGGAAATAAAATCTTCCAATTTACACAAAAAATATATACTTGTAACGTGCTTACAATTGTTTCGACACACGGTGTCATCATCTGAGCGAGTTATCAACTAAAGAAACGTCAAAATCACCTTCTTAAATATTAAAATAACATGCATGAAATTTCACTAATGACAATTGCAGGTATGAAATTTCCTAATGACATATAGCTTGGATTAGGGAGCATTTGAGTAGTTACTAGTGAGATAATTAATTATAGGTGAATTGTACAGGTCATTTTGGTCATTGAGAACTAAATTGCTATTGTTACGTAAATGTTTCTTGATTTCTATGGATTCTAATATGTTCAATTTTTGACCTTTAGGTCCTTAGTAAATAATATAGAAAACATTGAGCTCAATAGTAACTGTAAATTTGTATCGTTTGATGTCAAAAACCTCTTTCCAAGTATTCCAACCGCATTAACATTAGACATTCTCAAAGACTTGCTGGAACAGCACAACAATCTCCCAAGTATCACAGAAGAAATCCTAAATTTAACCAAATTGTGCATAGACCAAAATTACCTGGAATTCAATAATAAATACTATTTGCAGAAAACCGGCCTCCCCTTTACTTGCCGAAATCTTTATGAACCACTTGGAAAAGCAAATTCATAAATCTAAATTTAAACATTTGTTCAAATATTGGTATCGATATGTAGATGATATTTTCGTTTGCTGGGTTGGAACGGTACGTCAATTAAATATTTCTCTTAATTATTTGAACGGTCTCAATCCTAACATAGAATTCACATCAGAAATAGAGGATGATAACAATTCACTAAACTTCTTAGATCTAACTATCTCCCGTAAAAATAACACGCACGGCTTCTCTATATATCACAAACCCACACATACAGACACTACAATACATAAACACTCCATGCACCCACAATCACACAAACTAGCAGCATATCATTCTATGATTCATAGACTGGTAAATATACCTCAAAGCGATTTAGATTTCAAGTGTGAGTTAAACAGAATTAAACAAATCGCCCTAAATAATGGATATGAAACATCAATTATAGATAGACTGCTTAAACGAAAACAAAACAAGAAAACTCTAAATTTAATATACCCGCATATCAAAGTAAAAACCGATCAACGTTTTGCATGTCTAACATATCTTGGTCAGCATACGAACAAAATATCCCGTTTCCTTCAGAAACGGAATATAAATGTTGCATTCAAAACCAACAATAACTTATATTCCTTTATTAACAACGCAAAGTCTGTACGGGATAAATTCAAGAAGTCGGGGGTTTACAAACTTGAGTGTGAGGATTGCAATGCATTATATATAGGCCAGACAGGCCGTAGTTTTAATCAAAGATTCTGTGAGCATTTGAGAAGTTACAGATTAAATAAACAGGACTCAAACTATGCCAACCACCTTATTGACAATAACCATAACTTCACACAAAACCCTGAAATTTTGCATATTCAAAAATTAAACATATTAGAATCCATAGAAATCAAGAAACATTTACGTAACAATAGCAATTTAGTTCTCAATGACCAAATTGACCTGTACAATTCACCTATAATTAATTATCTCACTAGTAACTACTCAAATGCTCCCTAATCCAAGCTATATGTCATTAGGAAATTTCATACCTGCAATTGTCATTAGTGAAATTTCAGGCATGTTATTTTAAAATTTAAGAAGGTGATTTTGACGTTTCTTTAGTTGATAACTCGCTCAGATGATGACACCGTGTATCGAAACAATTGTAAGCACGTTACAAGTATATATTTTTTGTGTAAATTGGAAGATTTTATTTCCTCTTTATTTATCATTCATGATGAATTTACACATATTAAATGCCACCACGATAGAACAATAATAATAATAATAATAATAATAATAATAATAATAATAATAATAATAATAATAATAATAATAATAATAATAATAATAATAATAATAATAATAATATTTATTTTCCAACAAGACATATAAAATGTATAGGAATAGTCAATATATAATGCAAAAGCATTTACGTTCTTTAGCCTCCTAAATAAGAAACGTATATTGTCAGATGGCTGTGCGTGTTCTCCCGATGAAATGAATACAAATTCCGCCTCACTTCTAAATTGGCGATCCTAGTAAGATACAGGTCCGAATTAGATAATTCGGTGCTCGTTCTTCCAAATACATATCTAGATTAAAACCTGTTTGTTTTCGTGGTAATCTGAAAGTTTGCACGAAAATTTTTAATGAATAAATATAATGAAATCCAGTCACCCAATGTATCAAGAATTGAAAAAATATTTTAGCAAAATCTGTTTGAACTATCTCGGAATTGTTTAGAAAGTGAATTTTAAGAAAAAGTATACTGCAAAAAGAAATAGAAAATGACGTCTGAAATATCAGATAAAAGGTAATATCAAATGAAACATGACATGCATGCAGCACAAAATAAATATACAACGCTGACGTAAACAGTCCATTCTATTATTTTTTTAAACTGTATTGGACCAAAATTACTTTTATATGATACTTGTTTTCCTTATTACACGTTTCATACTAATTTGACCTGTATGCTATATGTAGCTATGTAATGGAATCGTTGAACAAAATTTACACCTGCAGACGTCCGAATGATTTGATATTTGATACCCATGTGTTCACTGTTCATAATTCCAGTAGCAGGTGGGTACTCCATTACAAATATTTTTAAAGATAAAACAAAAAAGCGAGAATTGTGATTTGGTTTCTGATTCGATAATATATGGGTATATACAGGTTTTCAGGGTTGTAGATTATGAATCTTTCGTTAAAATTAATGATTTCAAAATGGCGGACAAGATTTGTGATTATGGTCCGATTCGATTCAACTTTTGTCTGTGGGTTTTTCTAGCTCAGAGATTATGAATCTTTTGTCAAAATTGATGAATTTGAGATGGCGGTTACGAAATGGCGGACGAGTTTTGTGGTTATGTCCTATTCGATTCAAAATAGGTTCAAAATCGGTTTTTGGGTTAAGAGATCCTTATGATTTCTGTTAAAATTCGTGAATTCAAAATTACGAAAAAGTTTTGTAATTTCTGGGCGGGTTTTATCGTTGTATCGGAAACCAACGTAGAACGAAGTTGCCGATATGGAAGTCACAAGAACAAGTTATTTAGTTATATGCGTAAAAATATGCCACTAACTCCGAAATTTTATTCAAATGCACTGAAAACGCATATTTTCTTAAGATCATTCGTAAAATATGTCATATTGAATTATTTAGTTTCGAAAAACTCATCTCCTATTCCAAAAACTCCTAGATACAAATTTCGAATAGAATCTGACCTCAAATTTCGGGGCCGCCATCTTGAATTTTTTGATTTTGCCAAAAAAATTCAAAATCACCGATCCAAAGCCCCTACATTCTAATTTCGAACGGACTCGGACAATTATTATTCGTTCACCGTTTTGTAGCTGTCATTTCGAATTATCAAATGTTGACAAGAAAATCATGATCTCCGACCACAAAAATTCCTGTACCTATACCAACTCAAAATAGAATCAGACCAAGAATCAGAAATTTCTTCCTCTATTTTAGCTACGTTGAATTATCAAAAAAAATGTATGACTTCCCAAACCCAAAAGCTTCTATATACAAATTTTGAATGGAATTGTATCAGAAATCACGAAACTCGTCCAACATTCTGGAGCCGCCTCTTATATTTTCCTAATATAAAAATGTTACGGAGTATTGTACCTCAAGTGATGAACACATGATGTTGAAACAAGCTATTAATTGTAAAAGTTATAATTTTCCATAGTTTCGATCGACACGATTGAGTTTTATTTTTTCCCATTCCCGATCCGACCCTGTGCCAGATGTGATAATGGCTATATGATACTCTCTCTTTTCCTCACCAGTCGTGTGGGAGGAGCGTGTCATTTAAAAGAAATACAGTTCTATTTCTGAATCCAGAATTGTAAGTAATAATTAGTTATCACTGGTCGACTGCTAAAACCAAACCTCTATTAGTTGACTTTGATAAAGCTGGAGATTCCTCATTTCAAATGGAAAGAAGCAAGGAAACCCATTTCGCGAAAACAACACATTTTTGTAAAATTATTCACAAAAAAATTAAATATCTAGGAGAAAAATAAGAAAGTCATTTAGCTAAGTGAATGATTGACTTCGTCACTGAAATGAAACAACACCAAAATATTCGTTCGTTTTGATGGTGGAACTGAACGAAAATGCCCAAAAATGGGGGAAAATATCCTTTTCATTAATTTGAAACTCAAAGAATTGTTTTTTCGTTATTTATATCTATATACAATCATACAACCCTTCACCACTCAGAAAAAAATCGCTTCTGATTCCCCTTTTTTCAGGGATGAAGACCCTTAAGACAGAGTTCAGACAGTAAAAATATAAAATGAAAATAAAAGTATACATAAGTCCACACATATATACATTTATAAAAACATTTTCTTTTCCTAATGTTTGGTTTTTTTGTGGCATATTTCTTTATTTTATGGAGCATCGCAAAGTTGATCTTGTAGAAGCTTTGCTAAACTAATCCCACCATAGCAAAGGTTTATAAGAAAGTCCTATTTATTTACAATTCATTCATTATATTTATAAAATAACAGTTGATGGAATTTGCAGTACCTAAGTTCGTTCATTGCTGAGAGGCAACAAAAACATCGTGTTTTATACTTGGGAATTACATCTGGAAATAAGCTCATCGAATTATAGAAAATGAAATTATGTTTCTCCGAGCAAAACGAGTATTTTGGTCTTCAGAACTAAATACCAATGAATTGCGACGAGCGACGTTTGATGAAATTGGGGTATTATTTGATTTAGCCGGAGTTCTTCAGAAACTCGTTATATAAACGTCGGGATCCACAGAGCTCTTTTATATTTCGGCATATCCTATAACAAATTGGAAGTATTGCCCCATTCGGAATAACGGTCTGTATCGTTGACGAAGCCAATTAGGACATGGAGGATCAGAGAGATCATTATTTTACAAAGCAATGGAAGATTCCTGTGTTGAATAATCTACTCAAAAAGGAGAAAAAAAGTGGACTTTCATGCATGTATTTTTCAAATTTGCTATAATTCTAGTGGATTGATTGTTTTGCATACATAAAACGAAAATCGAATTTCTTTTCTATAATTTACGCCCAGTTTCCAGTTATATTATGAAAGGACCCCGCACGGTTCTTATGGAAAATGGGTCCCAGTCGAATTGGCTGAAAATTTAGTATAATGTAGTTTATGATGTCCTGATCAAATGTCTCCATGGGCACAACGAGATCTAATGTACAGTTTTTGAGATACAGGGTGTCAAACATGAAGAGGTAGCGTTGTTACTTGCCTTTAGAAAATCAATTATGTGGCGATTATTTTGTTACAAACATTTAAGGATAATACTTGCGATCTTAATATTGTCGACACGAGTTATAATGAAAAGTTCTAAGACTCCATGTACAGGGTTATTCATAATTACATAATTTTCATGTAATTCTTAGAACAAAATCAGTCAAACGCAAAAGCTCGTATATAGATTTGCAGAATATGTATATTCCATTTGATTTTGATATTGGGTGATCTGAGGTAACTATTATATATTTAATCGAATATAGTAACACCGCACCTAGTAACACCGTGCGCTTCATATTTTCATTTTCTGTAAAGGGTATTGAATTAATACCGGCGATACATTGATTCGTTGTATTATACAGGGTGATTCATTAAATGTGACGACCGGCTTCATTATCAGATATAATAAAAGTTATCAAAAAATAGTTAAATCAAATAATTATAACATATTCACCTTCAAACTCAATATATTTAATTTAAATATGTATTCAGATTACACATACAGGCAATTACACGACGAATATAATTTATTTATTATAGTACAACTCCCTGTACATTTATGCTGATTTGGAATTTTGGCAATTACTAAAATAAACTCTTGAAGTTTAAAATAATAATATTGAAACTGTTACATTAGATAAAAGGCTCGGGATAACAGAATTGGGACGAGTATTGCTACAAGAGTGAATGCTGTAAAAGATGGAACAAATGCCCAAAATGACTAATAATTAGTGACTCACACGGTATGTACCGTCGATAAAGATCTTCATTATCTGTCGAATATGGAGCTATATTTCAGAAAGGATTAAATCATGTGCACAACATTTAGATAGGCAAGAGTATATTTTGGAACCGTCCATTAGGTAATAATTATTGGATAATTAACCGATCATAAGATGAGAAATCTTGTCATTCTTACAAAGATATAGCAATAAATCTGACGAGAATATACTACGAGGGGTAGTTTGAGTGACAATGAATTTGAATGTTTATACACACACTATAAATGCTTAATGAAAAATAAAATACCCTAGATCGATATTACCCCACTTGTAAGTGTCGTTACCTTCCACATAGCGATAATTTCGTATGCTTCTTGTGGTATGCATCAACATTTTCAATGCAGTAGACTCCCATGTGAAAGCGAAAGCTACATCATCATGCCGTTGACCAGGATCTGTATAAGATGCAACAGATAGACATGAATATTGACCATTTTTATTTAATTTTCTACTTTATAATTAATTTGTATACACATGTTCTTAAAAAAATTTAAAAAATAAATTTAAAAAGGAAAATTTTGGGCGACCCTGTATAATAGTAATCTCAGATCACCCAATATCAAAATCAAACGATATTTACCTATTTTGCAGGTCTACGAGCTCTTGCGTTTGACTGATTTTGTTCAAAGAATTACATAAACATTATGTAATTATTAATAAAACCTGTATACGGAGTCTTAGAACTTTGCATTATAACTCGTGTCGACAATATTAATATTTCAATAATTATCCTTAACTGTTTGTAATAAAATAATCGCCAAATTATTGATTTTATAATGGCAAGTAACAACGCTGCCTCTTCATGTTTGACACCCTGTATCTCAAAGGAGACAATTTTCAGCCAATTCGACTAGGACCCATTTTCCATAAGAACCGTGCAGGGTCATTTAAGCCATCTGTTTAAGAAAAAGTGGCCTTTGAAACATTCATGGTAGATAATACCACTCTTAAGTACATTGCGATTAGATTGGTCCAAAATTATGAAAATAATGGCAGAATATTCGAACGTGACATTGGAGAGACGAAAAATGTGAACAATCCCCGATATTGGTACAATATTTCTAGGGTATTTCCAAAATATTACTGGGCTCAAAACGTTGGGAGATATTGGTACAATATTATTCAGAAAAATGGTAGAATATTCAAAGAATTCCTTGAAAATGGTTTCCTTCACTGAGCTCGTATTGTGCCACTGCCGACTAGTTCCGTAACTAATTTCGAGTGCGTTTGAAAGTGGTTGACAATGTGTCAGTTAGAGTAGAATTTTTCAGGGCATCCATTGTCTAAAAATCAAAGAAAATTGAATATCTGCATTTGTTTGAGTCACGACGTTTTGGCAGTTAACATCTACTGCCATTATCAAGTGTGTCAATGCCACAAGATATCTAAAATACTTCTCATATAGCAATCTGTGGCATTATAATTCGAATAATTTACCCGCCATAAGATTATCATTCTCTGACGCGGGGCCTCTCAGGTTATCGAACTTGTTTGGTATGACAAATTACCTGCTACGAGATAGCAATGATTCATCCATTTCGGACCTTTCAAGTACCTATAAAAATTTCAAAAATTGTTTCATTGATGGCCCCTTATTTTAATAGACAGCCCTTGATACAGAATTTTATTGAAGTTTCAAATGACCGAGTTTACTGATCAGGGGTTTCCACACATTCCGAATCTCATTGCTGGGTTAACTGAACACGTCATTATTCAGATGTTTCTCTTCGCTGGGTACTTTTCTTTTGTTCGTCGATTCTTACAAACCGTGGCCTCTTAGTTTCTCCAACACGAGCCATCCAAAATTCACAAGGAATGTAGTTTTTAAAGTCACTATTCACGTTCGGTGGTTTTGTTTTCGTGAGTTGGCTACGGCTACCTGACCTGAAGCATGTTCGGATGTTGTACCTCTACCCAGTTTGCATTGTTTTATCCGAATGATACTATTAATGACATGCGTTGAATCGGTAAAACCAATACTTCAACATGCTATTCTTTTTGTAGCTTGTTATAAACTATGTGTAGTTAACACTTACAGAGGGCTTCGCGAATGTAAACATTAATTGTCGACTCTTCTCCACGAATTGTCATCATACAGGCGCAAAAATGCATTGTGTTTTGTGTCAGAGCATTCACTATTCCACGTGGGCTGTTTCTCCATTTATACGAGATCACGGATCTTTAGTGATCCAGAACCAATCTCATTGCAGTTTAGGAATCAGGTGATTGCAGGTTGGGAGCCACCTGAGTCCTACACGGCAAACTGGATTGTCGACCATCACGTATTGCCAATTATCAATAAATAGTTGGAATATAATTGTTAATTTTGGACGAATTAATTGAATTGAGATACATTGTAGTGCTTATGTTACGATCGTAATAAAAAATGAGCCTCCTGCAATTGATAAATTACTGGTAGTAAGGACCCCGCACAAAAACATATAGTGAATTGGCTTTCTGTTAAATTGGCAGATATTTCATTATGTTATAGTTGGATGGGTCTTTAGAAAAATGTGTGAGTTTGAATGATTTTGTATCTGTCGTTTCTGAGATATAAGCGGCCAAACTTTGGGAAAACGATTGACAATGAAAAAAAAATTGTTCTCTTAGTCGAAATGAGACGAATTTAGGATGAAAATGTATTTATCGGATCTCGTCAACTTGTCCAATTATAATTGTATGAAGGATAGTACATTAGGTTGTATACGGGGCACAGTAAAAAATGTCGTGTTTTGAGATTTTTTTTCTTGCACTATTTCACAATCAATGATTTATATTTTGACATCATAGTTTCAGTCTATTCTAGGTAACGAAATCGTGTTTTTTTATTGATAACTCTCTGTGTTTGAAATACGAATTTGTATAACTTTGGACTAGGTATACCCCTATACTGAAAACACTTGACACATCGTTTTTTACTACAAAAAACTGATTTATTGCCAATTTTGATTGAACAAAAATGAAGTCACTTTCTGATTCATTCAATTGTTTACGGTTACATTTCATTTAAATACAGGGTACACGTTACAATTTTATTTAGGTCATCTACATTGTTTTTATTGAATATATCAGAAACCGTTCTGTTAATTTGGTTCTAATTATACTCGCACTATTTTGAAAATATTGAAGATTATATGTGAAAGTTCTGTCAACTTTGCAAGTTGCGTTTCTAAGATATTAATTTTTAAAGTTTACGGTATTAAGGTATATGTGACTGTTGAATTCGTTAATTATAATACGTTCTGGAGTTTGCATGTATTGATGCAATCTTTTTGTTGAGTGTGGTTTGCGTTGATTATAGTATCGAACAATTGATTCAACAGAGTTTTGTGATAGAATTTAATTTATCGAAAGGTGAAAGGTTCCCTAAAGTTTTGTTCAGTCGATAGTAATATAATCATATGTCATAAAATGGTAAAATTTGAAAATGCATATGTTATAAACAAAACATGCAAAGTTGACAAAACTTTCATACGTAATAGTCAACATTCTCAAAATAGTGTGAGTAAAATTATGACCGAATTAACGGAACAGTTTTTGAGATATTCAATAAAAGCATTGTAAATGACCCATCTAAAATTGTAAACCCTGAATCTGAATGAAAGGTGAAGGCCTCATTTTTTTCAAACAACAGCAGTAATAAATAGTTTTTGTGGTAAAAATTGACCAGTCAATTGTTTGCAGTATCAGGGTATAACAGGGTACAACACCTTTGTATCAGCTAGGATAGACTAAAATGTCTTGCAAAAATATATCTTGTAGGTTCTGGAACTATGCTAGAAAAAATAATCCCGAATAACGTATTTTTTTACTATTCCCCGTATACACCCTAATGTACTTTTATTATTAAGATTAAAATTGGACATTTCAACTAGTTCCGATGAGTACATTTTCATCCTAAATTTGTTTTATGTCGACCAACAAAACAGTTTTCTTCCATGTCAATCCTACCCAAGTAAGACGTTTTTAAAACTTTGACCGCTTATATCTCAGAAGCGACATATGCAAAATCATTTAAATTGACACATTTTTCTAAAAACCCTTCTTACTATAACCTAATGAAATTTCAGCCAATTGACCAAGAGCCAATTTCCCATATGTTTTCGTGCGGGGTCCTTTGTCACTTATTGTTATCTTATACAAAATTTGAAAATCGTCTCCTTCAAATACATAGTTTGAGATCGTTGAGTAAACTACAGGGGTTGTTTCCAAAAATACATGCATTGTAACAATGAAAAACATAAATTCGTACAGTGTTAAATCGTTTTTCTTTTCAGAGTTATCGCTAATTTTTAAAGCACTTATGTTATTATCACCGATAAGTCTGTCCATTCATTTCAGTTGAGTTCAGGAGTAAAGAACAGACTAATGAGATTAATTTAATTACGAGTGGAATTTCATCAGGCTATTTCACAAACAAAGTGGAATGTTAAAAATCTGAAATTTGGCAGAATTAGAAGAAATTAGCAAAGGGGTTGATCTAAGGAATTCGATAAACAGGAATTATTGATTAATTCAATAGATTCAATTGATTACTTATATTTGACGTTTAACTGTCACAAACACAAATTCGAAAACACCGAACTTGACAGACCAATCAGAGTCAAGAGTCAAGTTTGGTATTATCGATAATCCGAACTTGACTAGAGCTCCTAATTGGCAAGTGCGTGAAATAATCGATAACATTCACTACAAGTCAGTTTTGAAAATTGTCACTTTATATCTCATAATTAAAAAAATATAGTTTTGAATAGTTTGATGAACCACTCTGTTATCTCTCCAAATATGTTCTCAAATATATAACGCATTTATAAATATACCAAGAAAATATTCTTTTCTTCAATTTTCGATCAAAGTTATTCCCATTACTTTCTGAAAATTTCGAAGCACCATATATTATTGGTGCTCTTGGTGAAGTACGTGACCAGGCCAATAGGTGTATTCAAGTTGATTCTTGCAAAACGCTAATGTTGTTAAATTTCTAAAATTATAAATGAATAAGAACTGGAAAGAAACAAGGTGTCCTACTCTACCACGATAGCGCAATGCAATAATCCTATCCAATGAAAAAGATTGGGTACAAAATCCATCAGAAAACAACTACTTTCCTGGCTAATTAATACCACGACGACCGTTGTATTATATCCAATGAATTTCCGTGCGGAGTTCCTACAAGGCTATCTCCGCAATTTCTAGTTGCATGGAAATGTTAATTGAAATATTTGGACCTCCTATGGATCAATTTCTGGGTTCTGCCCTCATCATTTTTTGGTAGGTCTCTGCAAACAATAACTTATATCTGCAAAAAATGGTTATTTAATTTCGAGACAAAAGCTAAGACCGCGCTCGTAGTGTAGCGTTCACTAAACAACGAGCGCCATCTCAACTTCAGCCCCTCAACCAAAGCATTACCCAAAGGTTCGTGATTACTAAAACCGCTATTACAAATGAAGAAATCTGCATTGTTCACAATGAGCTCCTCAAGAAAGAAACAAGGTGTCCTGCCCTACCAAGACGGCGCTTATTGCCATTATCCTATACAATAGGAAGAATTGGGTCGAAAATCTATCAGAAAACCACCACGTTCCTGGGTAATACCACGACGAACGTTAAATTACATCCAATAAATTTTCGTGCGGAGTTCCTACAAGAATATCTCCGCAAGTGCTAGTTGCATGGAAATGTTAATTAAAACATTCGGACCACCTATAGATCGATTTCTGGATTTTGCCCTCATCAGTATAGGGTAGGTCTCTGCAAACAATAACTAATTTCAGCAACAAATGGTTCATTTACCAATCCATGTCAAGACAAAAGCTAAGACCGCGCTCGTAGTGTAGCGTTCACTACACCACGAGCGCCATCTCAACTTCAACCCTTCAACCAAAGCAATACCCAAAGGTGTATGATTACTGAAACCACTAATACAAGTAAAGAAATATGCATTGTTCACAATGTGCTTGTCAAGAAAGAAACAAGGTGTCCTGCCATTGCCATAATCCTATACAATGGAAAATAATGGGTCAAAAATTCATTAGAAAACAATTACTTTCCTGGCTAATACCACGACGAACGTTGAATTACATACAATGGTACAGTTTGGCAAACAATGCTGAGGATGTGAAATTCTCACATCTTGCGCCAACAATCACGTGAATATCACTGGAAAGTGGAAAGTCCGTTGTGCGACTAATGCTCATCATGGGCGTGCATATTCTCACAATTGCAGCTATGTTTACCAAACTGTACAAAACGATTTCTGAGAACTCCGAAAGCAGTTCCGAGTTTGTTCAGTAGAGGCAGATATGTTCCGTGTCCAAAGTTGGTTAGAATCGCCATACTGTATATACTAGTTGATAGAATTACCATAAAGCTGGTTATTTACGGAACGCGGCAAACTATCAAGATTTCCACTCTGCTGAAGTTGAAAATGTTTAAGTCTTGTCGGGAACACTATTTCATAATTTGTAACGCTGCTATATTCATTGATGCTGTCAACTGCTAGGGCAAATACAAGAACATCGCCAAATGAGTCCTCATAAGATGAAAAAATCCATTAAAAACGTATTTAAAAATTTTGTTTCCTCGTCTATTACTTGTAACCTTGACCATGACATCATTACTAAGAGACTCGGAAGTCTCTCATACACCAACTTTTTAATTATTGGTCTGAGTGAAAATTAATTCGATAGGAGAATCGTGAGTGTATTGAGTAATGATTCATACATCAATAAAATGTTTGTTTGTTCCTGCAAATTGAATTTTTGATGGTGATGAATTGCACTTGGGGATGTCCAAACACATCATTAATTGAAATTCAAGGTTGCAATAAAATGCGTACTCTGAAGATAAGCAAATCTGCTTAATTGAATGATTAAGAAGCGATAATTGATTCCAAATAAAATGCATCCGTCAAACAGGGAGAATCGGAATGAAACTGCTTCACACATTCTCACTTCATATAGAAAGGTTTCTATTAATATTGTCCCTAGAATCTTTCCAGTGATGTTAACACTTGCGGTGTGTGGAGAATCTCAATTTCAAGAAAGATTTATTGATTGTGGGATGGATAATTCTAACATCTCTCAGCGATCGATTCATTATACCTTCTCTCTCACAGTCTACAGTTAGATTTATTTTAGCAAAACAAGTCTGATATTTTATAGGAAAAATCATGAGGCATAAGATGTCCGGAGGACTGCTCACTGTTAATATCCTATACAATAGGAAAAATGGGTCGAAAATCCATCAGAAAACAACTACTTTCCTGGCTAATGCCACGACGAACATTGAATTACATCTGATGAAATTTCCGTGCAGAGTTCCTACAAGGTTATCTCTGCAATTGCTTGGTTGCATGGGAATGTTCATCGAAACATTCGGACCACCTATATATCGATTTAGGACTGTTGCTCCTCATCAGTATAGGCTAGGTCTAGCAGTCAATAACTAATGACTGCAACGAATGAATCGACGACCAAACCCATTTAAAGACCGAAACTGAGATCGCGCCCGCACAGTGGATTAACTCCAAACTGCGAGCGTCATCCCAGCGCCGGAAGCCCAACCAAGAATACCCATGACCACGATCGTCAAGACCATATTAAAACGGAAAAGAAAACTGTAGGTCACAATGAGCTTATGACAAGAGGCATAAGATGTCCGGAGGACTGCTCACTGTTAATATCCTATACAATAGGAAAGTTGGGTCGAAAATCCATCAGAAAACAACAACTTTCCTGGCTAATGCCACGACGAACATTGAATTACATCTGATGAAATTTCCGTGCAGAGTTCCTTCAAGGTTATCTCTGCAATAGCTTGGTTGCATGGGAATGTTCATCGAAACATTCGGACCACCTATATATCGATTTCGGAGTGTTGCTCCTCATCAGTATAGGGTAGGTATAGCAGTCAATAACTAATGACTGCAACGAATGAATCGACGACCAAACCCATTTAAAGACCGAAACTGAGATCGCGCCCGCACAGTGGATTAACTCCAAACTGCGAGTGCCATCCCAGCGCCGGAAGCCCAACAAAGAATACCCATGACCACGATCGTCAAGACCGTATTAAAACGGAAAAGAAAACTGTAGGTCACAATGAGCTTATGACAAGAGGCATAAGATGTCCGGAGGACTGTTCACTGTTAATATCCTATACAATAGGAAAGTTGGGTCGAAAATCCATCAGAAATCAACTACTTTCCTGGCTAATGCCACGACGAACATTGAATTACATCTGATGAAATTTCCGTGCAGAGTTCCTACAAGGTTATCTCTGCAATTGCTTGGTTGCATGGGAATGTTCATCGAAACATTCGGACCACCTTTATATCGATTTCGGAGTGTTGCTCCTCATCAGTATAGGGTAGGTCTAGCAGTCAATAACTAATAACTGCAACGAATGAATCGACGACCAAACCCATTTAAAGACCGAAACTGAGATCGCGCCCGCACAGTGGATTAACTCCAAACTGCGAGCGCCATCCCAGCGCCGGAAGCCCAACCAAGAATACCCATGACCACGATCGTCAAGACCGTATTAAAACGGAAAAGAAAACTGTAGGTCACAATGAGCTTATGACAAGAAGCATAAGATGTCCGGAGTACTGCTCACTGTTAATATCATATACAATAGGAAAGTTGGGTCGAAAATCCATCAGAAAACAACTACTTTCCTGGCCAATGCCACGACGAACATTGAATTACATCTGATGAAATTTCCGTGCAGAGTTCCTACAAGGTTATCTCTGCAATTCCTTGGTTGCATGGGAATGATCATCGAAACATTCGGACCACCTATATATCGATTTCGGAGTGTTGCTCCTCATCAACCTCATCAACCAAGCAATTGCAGAGATAACCTTGTAGGAACTCTGCACGGAAATTTCATCAGATGTAATTCAATGTTCGTCGTGGCATAAGCCAGGAAAGTAGTTGTTTTCTGATGGATTCTCGACCCAACTTTCCTATTGTATAGGATATTAACAGTGAGCAGTACTCCGGACATCTTATGCCTCTTGTCATAAGCTCATTGTGACCTACAGTTTTCTTTTCCGTTTTAATACGGTCTTGACGATCGTGGTCATGGGTATTCTTGATTGGGCTTCCGGCGCTGAGATGGCGCTAGCAGTTTGGAGTTAATCCACTGTGCGGGCGCGATCTCAGTTTCGGTCTTTAAATGGGTTTGGTCGTCGATTCATTCGTTGCAGTCATTAGTTATTGACTGCTAGACCTACCCTATACTGATGAGGAGCAACACTCCGAAATCGATATATAGGTGGTTCGAATGTTTCGATGAACATTCCCATGCAACCAAGCAATTGCAGAGATAACCTTGTAGGAACTCTGCACGGAAATTTCATCAGATGTAATTCAATGTTTGTCGTGGCATTAGCCAGGAAAGTAGTTGTTTTCTGATGGATTTCCACCCAACTTTCCTATTGTATAGGATATTAACAGTGAGCAGTCCTCTGGACATCTTATGCATCTTGTCATAAGCTCATTGTGACCTACAGTTTTCTTTTCCGTTTTAATACGGTCTTGACGATCGTGGTCATGGGTATTCTTGGTTGGGCTTCCAGCGCTGGGCTGGCGTTCGCAGTTTGGAGTTAATCCACTGTGCGGGCGCGATCTCAGTTTCGGTCTTTAAATGGGTTTGGTCGTCGATTCATTCGTTGCAGTCATTAGTTATTGACTGCTAGACCTACCCTATACTGATGAGGAGCAACACTCAGAAATCGATATATAGGTGGTCCGAATGTTTCGATGAACATTCCCATGTAACCAAGCAATTGCAGAGATAACCTTGTAGGAACTCTGCACGGAAATTTCATCAGATGTAATTCAATGTTCGTCGTGGCATTAGCCAGGAAAGTAGTAGTTTTCTGATGGATTTTTGACCCAACTTTCCTATTGTATAGGACATCTTATGCCTCTTGTCATAAGCTCATTGTGACCTACAGTTTTCTTTTCCGTTTTAATACGGTCTTGACGATCGTGGTCATGGGTATTCTTGATTGGGCTTCCGGCGCTGAGATGGCGCTAGCAGTTTGGAGTTAATCCACTGTGCGGGCGCGATCTCAGTTTCGGTCTTTAAATGGGTTTGGTCGTCGATTCATTCGTTGCAGTCATTAGTTATTGACTGCTAGACCTACCCTATACTGATGAGGAGCAACACTCCGAAATCGATATATAGGTGGTTCGAATGTTTCGATGAACATTCCCATGCAACCAAGCAATTGCAGAGATAACCTTGTAGGAACTCTGCACGGAAATTTCATCAGATGTAATTCAATGTTTGTCGTGGCATTAGCCAGGAAAGTAGTTGTTTTCTGATGGATTTCCACCCAACTTTCCTATTGTATAGGATATTAACAGTGAGCAGTCCTCTGGACATCTTATGCATCTTGTCATAAGCTCATTGTGACCTACAGTTTTCTTTTCCGTTTTAATACGGTCTTGACGATCGTGGTCATGGGTATTCTTGGTTGGGCTTCCAGCGCTGGGCTGGCGTTCGCAGTTTGGAGTTAATCCACTGTGCGGGCGCGATCTCAGTTTCGGTCTTTAAATGGGTTTGGTCGTCGATTCATTCGTTGCAGTCATTAGTTATTGACTGCTAGACCTACCCTATACTGATGAGGAGCAACACTCAGAAATCGATATATAGGTGGTCCGAATGTTTCGATGAACATTCCCATGTAACCAAGCAATTGCAGAGATAACCTTGTAGGAACTCTGCACGGAAATTTCATCAGATGTAATTCAATGTTCGTCGTGGCATTAGCCAGGAAAGTAGTAGTTTTCTGATGGATTTTTGACCCAACTTTCCTATTGTATAGGATATTAACAGTGAGCAGTCCTCCGGACATCTTATGCCTCTTGTCATAAGCTCATTGTGACCTACAGTTTCCTTTTTCAGGAAAAATCATATTGAATATCGAGGGATTCATCCGGGTGGTCGCTGACATGTAACTTTCTCATTTGGAGAATAAACCATACAGTTTTTGAATTGTTCATTGAAATCAATTGGACAACTGATTCCAATTATCTGGATATTATCACCTGTCAAAGACTCAACCATGATTTTTCAAATGTGTTGTAATTTTTTTTTGATAATGATAGATGCTGTCTTTCTGGGGTCAACCATATAAAGCTATAATATATTTTCATTGTAATCATGTCGAGTAATACGGGCATAAAATGGTCTGTTAGGTCGCCAGATCTTACACCACTGGGCTTTTTTATCCCACCCTATCTCAAAGAATGTGTTTACGTTAGAGCCCTTGCAAATATCGGAGACCTCAAGAACAGAATAGGTATCGTATTGAGTGTCAGAGATTGAACAGAGTCATTTTCCGAAGAATAAGCACTCAGGTTGTTATGAACAAGGGCAGTTTTGTATTGAAACAATGGGCGTCACTTCAAACGTGATAGACTAATACATTTTTTTAATTGTTATTTCATTTATAAATTTCGTCTATCTGTGTTTTTTTAATCAATTTTCTATTTCTTGTTGATGTTCCATCATTGAAGAAAAAATATATATAATAATTTAATAAAGCAAATTTTCCCTCAACCCGAGTACATCCTAACAGCCTGTTGAATGCATATTAAAATATTCAGTTAATTTTCGAAATTAATAATTTCTCCCGGAGTAATTATGATGAAAATATATATACAGGGTGATTCAAAAGTACTTCGACAAACTTCAGAAGTTACTGACCTTTAATAAACGAAAATTGATACTGAGAGGTTTTTTGAGGTGTCGAATTTGAACATAAGGTCGTTATTGCTCTCACTCTTAGGGGCGCCACCTACACGTCTTTTTCTTTTTTGAAGAATTATAACTTCTTTGAGCGTACTTTGATTACATTTTTCAGTAAAAAAATCGATTCCTGTATCATATCTACTTAAAATGTTACCCTTGTTAGAAGTTGCTACATATAAGCAACCGTTTTCTAGATATTTGGATTCGAAAATTTCAAGTCAAGTGATAATCGATGCATATTGAAGTTATTACTATTAATTATTTTGCATTTCTCACAAAATTGCTTAGTAAAGGAATTTGACGTTTAAGTGAGTATAGTTTTGTTTTTTGTACGGGGCTCCACCTATTCTATTACTTTTCACTCATTTGAAGAGGTCATTACTTTTGCCTACTTCCATGCATGCCATCCTTACGCGAAATAGTTATTTTTGTATCAAGGGTGAAGAATCAGTAGTTGTTTTAATAAAATTTGCAAGAAATATCAACATTTTATTTGAATTAATTTCGAATATGTAGAATAAAATAAAGGAAACTAAATAGTACTCAAACGAATTGTTGAAGATATAGCCATTCATTCTTCTAGTCATTGAATCAGCGTACCCTCCCAAAAATTATTGGTGTATTTCTTATTGTTTTACAGGCGTCTACCATTTGGTTATTTTGGTTCCTTAGATCTTCCTCGAGCGCTAATGGAGCTTTATAAACTAGTGACTTCAAATGAACCCAAAAATTAAAATATTATGGGTTTAGATCTGGGACCTTGGTGCCCACGCCTGGTTAGGTTTTTCTACACTTCTACCGATCCATCATTGTGGATAGACAGTGTTGAGGAATTTTCTGGCTACAACGCTAAAATGGGATGGAGCCTCATCATGCATAAACCACATATGGATACGAATTTCTATTGGTACATTCTGAAGTAGAAAATTGAGGATTTCCTGCCAATTTTCTCGAAAACCACTGACACGTAGTAATGCGCTGGGGAAAGTATCGTGGCAAAAGAGCTTGTACGTTTTGAAAATCGTATGGATGAAATTGTTGATTCTCCAAACTGAGTAGAATTGAGAGCTTCAGCAATTATTCTTGTACTTGTTTCTGGGATTCTCCTCGAGAGCGTAAAGACAGCTTCTTTCAATTCTGGGGTTCGGACTGCTCGTGGTCTTCCAATAATATCAGCTGCCCTGAAGCTACGTGTTTCTGCCAAATGACGGTGGAGACTGACAAATGTCGGTACTTGATTAGGAAATTGCTCCTGTTAAATAAGACTTGCTCCGCGCGCATTGCCATCCGCAAGACCATTAACGAAATGCATATCGGCTAAATGAGTATTATTGTTTCAATAATCGATTTTTTCAAGATTAGTGTTTTGAAACTTACAGAAACTCCAACAAAACATTCAACTGTCACATAATATGTAATTACCAAAACTACTTATTTAAAAGTCAGATTCATTTCAAAAGCAATCTTCTGAAAAACGAAAAATAATGGTAATAATTTCAAAATGTATCGATTATAAAATGATCGACTTGGAATTTTCAAGTCCAAATATCTAGAAAACGGTTGCTTATAGCGACTTCCCAGAAGGGTAGAATTTTTACCTATAAATATGATAGAGGAATCGATTTTTTTCACTGAAAATTGTGGTAGATGTACGATCAAAATAGTTCTGAATCTGAATAAGCAGGCCATTTTACACCCTTTCAATTCTTAAGATAAGATTCAATTATTTTTCTAGAAATACCTAATAATCCATACCATTTCTATTTCTCCTGGAGTTTTTCATGACACAGTTTTTGGCCCTCAATAGATCAGTGAAGATGATAAACATAGTTTTTCATTTTCAAAAGCTCCAAGAATGTTATTAGTTTACTTTACCGTATCTATTGTGCTTTTTCCTCTTATAGATCCATATTGAAGAATAACAAATAAATTAAATTTTTCCTTGTATAGTTACTGAAGTGTACGAGGATTGCTTTTTCCATTACTTTTGATATCACAATATCAAAAGTAATAGTAAGATATGTATTTGTGTATAGTTTTAAGGCAATTATTCATCATGTTCTTAATGAGTGGTGTGAACTTTGGCCAGCTTGAGCACGGAAGGAAATATTCCATCAGAGAGACAATTATTGATGACGTGAGTCATAGGTTTAATAAGTGATAAGCACTCTTGAAGCAGTTTTTCTTTTTCACTGAAGGGCTGCATAAGAAAGGAATTTAGAAATGTATGTAGTAATATCATCAACGATGTCATCTGCATGGTTGGCAAAGAATTCATTGAAAATATCTATATCGAAGTCCTCCTTCAATATTTATAATTTTGCAAACTGTTTTATTTTTCTTGTCGGACAGTGAAATCTGATGATAGTGAAATATTGTTTTTGCTTATGTCAAAGCAATTTTCTGTCATACTGAAAATTTTATTGAAGACACTTGCGCAAGAAATAGAACATATGGGAACTAAACGGACATCCTATTATTTTTTTTTTAAATAATATTTTGGTGTGAAATTTTCTTACCGAATACCAATCTAGCTTCAATTAAAAACAGAATTTTTTTTCTCGAAAACAAATATTTTTTAGAAAATTTATTTAAAAATTATGCGTGTTCTCGGAGACATGGATGAAAACACCGACATGAATGACCGGCAAGGTTTTTCGGATGCCAACGATGACGACGCTTCTTGAATGTTATAGCTTTTTCAAGTCACGAAAAAAATCCACTGTCTAATAAAAGTTTCGAACGCATTTCGTTTCTGGTTGGCATTAAAAAAAAAATGTTATTCCATAGATTTCAGCTTCAGAAGTTGAATCGTTACTGTGAGGTCAGCGAATAATATTAAACAAAATGATGATAGTAAAATTATAAAAACACAATAATCCAACGCAATCCGCTTTCCCTTGATTCCATGAAATTCAAACAATTTTACAGCTGAAAAATCAGTGAGAAAAGTGTCTGCCAAATATTTTTTCGTATCCAGGGAGTCATAATGAATCGAATGGGCGCAATGAGAACCGTGTGCAAATGACTTGATAGAGCTTTTTTATATTTTTACCACTCCGTCCGGTGATATTGCAGAGTCCTGAATGTCTGCCTCTTCGATATTAGTCGTTTCCAGGATGATAGTGGCAATGAACCTCAGAGGTAGACATGTGCGAATCACCCCCCTTTTTAAGCAACTTCAATCTGCTGTAACGCGTAAATGCAGCGACATAGGACCCTCATTGACTGGACCAAATCAATTCGTATTGATATAAACTGCAATCCACCTCGATGTGAAACTCGTGCTAATCATATACAAAAATGCTCGCCACCTCCCTAACTAATAGAAAACGGATCTGAAGTAGATCCATGGAAATCCCCAGGCCTTTCATCTATATCAAAGAACGTTTTCTCTCACTCATTAATGTCTGATCTAGAGATATACCAGTAGGGATAATATTACATTATTATAACAAAATTGAATATTTTCCGTAGTTTTTTTTGTTTTCTATAAATGAGTGAATCAACTGCTTTTGGGTGATATGGCCCATCAACGAGATGTGAAATATTGCTCAATGGGCCATATTTCCGACAAACTAATGGATATGAGGTTGTGCGTCACGTGCCTAACATACTACCACGAAGAATGTGTTGGGCTAACAGCAAATGACGAAGAGGATTTTGAATGCCCAAGTTGTTCATGAAGAGTTTTTTGTTGTTTTTGCTATTTTCTGGACTAGGTGGGTGATATGGCAAAATACACATTGTCTCAAGTTTTCCTCGTTATTTTACTTGATTTCAACAGAAAAGTTATGTTTCCATTTCACAGTTGTTCCCATAACGGAGTTTTTATTTTATATTGAGGTAATTTGTTGGTAATATGGCCAAATGCAACAATTTAGATTTTTGAAAATATCTTTTTATGAAATATAAAAAAAATCAAACCAAACATGTAAATTTGTAGAACAAATATGATGTTGATAAACATATACTTTTGGTTTTAATTTCCATAAATAATATTTTGAGAAAATCCATGTTTTCTCTTAGGTGGGCCATATTTACCCCCGTTACCTTATGTTGGTGGCATTTCGACATGAAACATGCAGAATTAAAATTGAAAAATTGAATTGAATTTGTGGGCCATTCGAGATATGACTCCGGGCCACTCAGTTTCTTGTCGAGTTCACTAACCAACTGTGTGAGCTACCTTTCTCCGTTAACCAATTGCTCACACTCTATTTCAGAATTTCATGTTAGTAAGAGATGATGATTCATAATTCAAACTCAGTGAAAATTATAGAAAAGTTTTTTTTTTATCTAGTATTTGAATAATTTTGAAAAAAAATGCTGATTTTAATTTTATTTATATTGGAAAAATTGCATATTTTCCACCTTGTTTCTGAATAGTTGGAATTTGTTTTCCATTGTGTGTTTAAATTATGATCCAGGATTGGAATAGGCACACGATTACGTTGATTTCGTACTACTCATCCTGTATATTTGTCTTCCAGTAAGTATCGGAATACTTACAAATAATACATAATTCATAACGAGACATATCAGTCATGAATTAATGATATCTGATTCAATGGCAGTAATGCATGCACTTTATTGTCCAGGAAATAACTTATAAAATATTTGTATGATACAGTGTGATCCATAACATAAATGATCAGTAAAGCAAAAGATATCTGAATTTAATCCGCAGATAATAACCTTAACTTCTGTAATTTTTACAGTAGAATTCTGAATTTCGTAGAGTCGACACCAAAAATTCAAGAAATTACTAGTTAGGGTTCGTTTTAAGCGATATACATTGCACACCAGCATCAATGACATTTCCGGAAAATAATTGAAAACGTCTTCGAATTTGTAATTCACATTTTGATGAAAATAATCAAAGTTTTTCTCAATTCCCAAGAAAACTCCCCCGAAACTTTCGTAATTTTTGATGTATACTGAAGAATCTCATGAAACCGAGACCGTAGAACATTCATATCTCTACACGGAGAAAAATGTATGTATGGTGATACTTACAATAATTTCTGGTACATATGTGACAGCAATAATATATACCAACTTCAACCATAAAATATTTCAACAATTTTTTCAGTATATTACCACCTACAATCCAAGTCTTCAGTGTTACCGGAAAATATTGTTATTTTATCATAATTTCTTGAAGATACCAGTATGTTCTCTGGATTTTTTTCAGTGCACAGACGAAACGACTGAAAACATGTACTATTTTCCAAACGTTTAATTTCGGGGAGTATAAAAACTCGTTTTGGTCTGAAATTGTGGATAACTAACTCTAGTTCAAAGTTGCTGCTAACTTTCTGTGTCAGACCCTTACTTCAGCAGATACTTTGCATAAAAGCATAAAAGAGATTGGAATGCACATTACACACAGCATCGCAGTGAACCAAACATGCCAATCAACAAAATATCCAATATGGCCACCTGTGAAATACACACCACAGAACATTGGAAGACGTCAGTGCGCAGTCTCCAAATATAATAGCAATGGGGCACTCAGCCAGCAACGGATTGGTACACTCAAATGTATACATGGGAAATAAGTTTTGAAAGCGCTTGACAAGTATCTCACCACAAACTGCAAAAACTAA
Organism: Chrysolina oricalcia; assembly: GCA_944452925.2. Lineage (NCBI taxonomy): Eukaryota > Metazoa > Arthropoda > Insecta > Coleoptera > Chrysomelidae > Chrysolina > Chrysolina oricalcia. Next base: position 25,812,889 of record OX101812.2, on the reverse strand, counting down.
ATTGGATAGTGGTTTATAAAAGTCACTTCTGAAGCACTTCTTTCAAGTGCCGTAATTTCACATAGTCGGCCGTTACTTTTCAGGCAGATCGATGTAATGTGGGTATTAATGTTGAAATAAATGAAACCATTTTCTGTTTGAGATTATCTGAGTTCAATTTGGCTTGTTTTCAACGTTATCGATACACTTATAATATCACTTCTTTGTATAACGTATGGCCCGAAAGTTTTGGGAAAAAATTCAGATGGACAAAATGCATTTAATCAAGCAGGTCATGGAAATTAAATGTCACCCGTCTTGTCATCTAAATAAGCAATGCAAGAGTTGTTGGTTTACGCTTACCATAATGTCTTATGAAATTGATCTTCGTCGAGGTATTTATAATCTGGTTGGGCGAGAGATTATCGATATTTATCAAGATCAGAACATAAGTAAATCGACAATATATCGTATAATCAAAGATTGTGAAGAAGGGATACCATGTATAAACTTGCCAAAAAAACGGTCGGCTGCGGGTTTTGAACCAATTAAGAGAGGGGAGACTCAGATAAACACAGAATGTGATCTCACAGCGAAAACTTGCCAGAAGATTCCATATTGGAAAAACTACGGTGTTTAAGACCCTATCAAGACACAATGTTTTGTTCAGGAAGAGGAAAAAAGCTCCAAAACACACAGAAGCTCAGTTACAAAGAATTCTGAGATATTGGCGCGTCTTGAGGCTAGTGCATTTTGCCAACAAGTTGATCGTGATGGATGACGAAAAATATTTCACTTTGTCCAACTCTGAGATGAAGGGCAATGATGGTTTCTACACGGACGATTACACAAATGTTCCTGACGATGTGAGATTCAAGAACAAAAAGAAGTTTTAGGACAAAATTTTGGTATGGTGTGCCATTTCTGAGGCTGGTTTCATTTCACAGCCCTACATTGGCGTTGTTCGTGCTGAGGCCTTAAATGCAGAGCGATATATTAACAGATGTCTTTCTAAATTGCTTCAATTTTTGAATACAAATCAGGAAATTATGTTTTGGCCAGATCTTGCTTCATGCCATTATGAGACAATCACAAGGGATTAGTATGGGGCCAACAACATCAACTTTGTTCCGAAAGTGTACAGTCCCCCCAACCTACCTCAGGCACGCCCAATTGAAGACTTCTGAGCCGGAAAGTGTACAATAACGGATGAAAAGAACAAAATCAAGAACAACTCTGACGTCGTATATCGGGAAAAATTAGAGAAATCAACGCTGATGAGATCGTCCAAAGGATCCCATGTAGCACACTTATATTGGTAATATAGTGGTACAATATTATGAACATATTGGCGAAATATTTGAAATGCAATATTGACGAGAAAAAAATGTGAACATTCGGCGATATTGATCCAATATTACTTGAATAATATTGGCAAAATATTCTCGAAGCAATATTGGCCTCAAAAAATTCGGCGATATCGGTATAATATCGCTGGTACAGTTTTCTGACAATATTGGCAGAATATTCAAAAGTTATATTGTCAAGATACGAGAAGTAAAATGTGAATATTCTGCGATATTGGTCGTATATTGTTTAGACATTTCAAAAATTGTCTTGGTGAAATATTCTTGAAGCAATAATGTCCACAAAACATTTATCGATATTGGTACAATATCATTTGGATATATTGGTGAAAATGAATATACCTTGGTTGATTATTAAATTCCTTACAGTTGATTAAGGTGACATCAGAGTCTGCCTTTTGATCGCCATAACCACTGAGTAAGCTGTCTTGAAAACAAGTTATGGGAAGTATTCAATATATTTTCGTAGATTTCAGAAGATGTTCTACATGTAGAGCCACCTAGCGGATTTTTATCCAGGTTTGATCATGATATAATTTCAATGTTTCATTGAATATCCGGCCAATATTTAAAATTGATTTTAATCTGGATGTAGAAAACAATATGAAGAAAATATTGTTTTAGCGATATCAATAAATATTATTGAACCAATATCAATTATTAATAAGATTCGTTGAATATTGGCAAAATAATATTCAACCAATGTATAATCACACTTGGATATACAATATAGTTTTTATTCCTAGAATCGATATGATAGGAATATTGGGATTACAATATTTATTCTAGATGTAGAAAACAATATGAAGACAATATTGTTTTAGCGATATCAATAAATATTATTGAACGAATATATTCCCAATATCAATTATTAATAAGATTCGTTAAATATTGGCAAAATAATATTCAACCAACGTATAATCACACTTGGATATACAATATAGTTTTTATTCCTAGAATCGTTATGATGGGATTACAATATTTATTCTAGATGTTGAAAACAATATGAAGACAATATTGTTGTATCGATATTCGTTAATATCATTGAACCATTGGGTCGTGGTGGTCGGCTGGTAAAAGCGTACGCCTAGCAAGCTTGGGGTCGTGGGTTCGATCTACCGATTCATCCCATGCACGAGACCGGTGCATGGCATCACACGTTAAAAGGTAAGGGCTGCGCCTTCCCTAGCTCACACAAGTCTCTCGAAGATTTCCAAGGGTTGCGCGTAGGGTGCAATCGGTTGACGGAAATAACAATTTTTGCAATATTTTTAACCAATATTAACCCAATATGGGTTATTACAATTCGTAGAATAAAGGTGAAATGATATTCAACCAATGCGCTATCAAACTTGGAAATTCAATATAGTTTTTTATCCCTAGAATCGATATGACTGGAATATTTGGATTGCAATATTTATTCTAGATGTGGAAAACAATATATAGACAATAATGTATCATCAATAATGGTAGAAATTATTCAACCAATATTGACCCAATATTACATATGACAATCTACATTCAGAACAGGTTCAGCCAATATTCCACCAATATTATTAATATTCATAATATTGGTTTTTGAATATTCTCCCATATTGGACCAATATTAGTTTTTCTTTTACAATATTTCTATATTGGCCCGATGTGAAATCAAGATTCTGCCGATATGATGTGCTACCTGGGATGATGCATCGCGTCAGGGAAAAACTTAGGTAGATCGTAGATAACGTTCCCTTGTCGATTATTTGAACGTTACGTAGTGATAAGAGATATAAGATTATTTGTTAAGATTATAAAAATATATCTATAGGAGTTGTCAGCATCTGTTTTTTTCCCAAAACTTTCGGACCATACTTTACTAGGATTAGTTTACGCAATTTTAAATTGTGGAAAATTGAAAATGGGTTCATCTCTAAACGTACAATACTTAAAGTGTAATGCTCTTCTTTCAATTTGCCCCACAAGATGCAATTCTGAATTTTTCACCATCAACATTACTCAACTCATTTATTACAGTATGTGAATGAATTGTTGACACTGCATTTGGCAGTTTTCTAAGATGAAACATCAAATTTGACTTTGTATCATACTTTTTGGTTCTGATTTCTATGTGTTCCTTCAATACTTTTTCAGTAGTCCTGTGATTCTGTTTATGCAAATCAAGGTGCATCAACGATTAGAACGTCTTCCGCGTGGAAATACCTGAAAGACGCACTCTCGGTTGGTCATGATCCGAAAAATGTGTATTAAAGAATATGTGGGTATAACAACTATTAGACCAGTGCATTTTTTAGATAAATAAATCATCAAGAGCATGAGACCCACTGAAAGAGGAGTAAAATATTCTTCGATTGATGGAGAAAATGAATTGGAGTCGAAAAAATGGGTGAAACGGGGTGAACTGAATTTCACGGTTTTCCCGGGAAAATCGTAAAAACCAGTTTTCCAGTTTTTAATCTTTTTCTCGCGCAATTAGCTATTTACATACCAAGGGAGGAATCGGAGGGCATTAATATCCGCGGGAGATAAAGCATTTTCCTCCTGAGGTATGTATATAGTTTTTTCTACTACCTTTAAGGTCGTCATTTTTATAACGACCTAAAAATTATAATGCGTGCATACTTATAAGCACAACTGCAGAAAGTTGTGGAACTATATAATGCGGCTATATGACAAAATATTAAGTAAGCGATGCGTCGTCGTCATCGTGTTGACAACGATTTGTTGCCATGGCGTTGTTTGGTAATACAAACATAACAGTTGTCATAAGCTGTAACGTTGTTTACCCTTTTAAGTTGCTTCTAAGTTTTGAAAATGAGTTCTAGCGAAGACGACCTGCCAAAAGATCTCGCTGAAGAGGCAAAATTGATTTCAGTGCATCTTCTTCCTGATAAATCGAGAGGAAAAGTACTATTTTCCTCTCGGCGGAAAGAAAAGTACCATTTTCCTCCCTTCTTTAGTGGTCGAAATTAAGTTTTCTAGTGAGGTAGTAGAAAAAATAATTTTTTTTCAAGAAATTTGGTGGAAATATAACTTGTATGTGTTTCAAGTGAGCTCTAATTTTTTTGTAGCGAAACAGATTTTCTCTTTATTGACAAATTCCGAATAAACGACCTCATCTTCAGCTGAAAAGTCTCACCGGTAAAGTTCGCCTTTTCAAGCTTGCCAGCCGCCATTTTTTCCGTTGAAGCGTTATAGATTTTGTAAGAAGAGAGCAGCACTACTGTGGAATTTTTTTTCCAGAAAACGCGGAAAAATGAAAAAACAGAAAAACAGAACGATCAATAAACCACCAAGTTACATAGACCATTTGGAAGTAGACATTTCAATAATTGAAATTATCACTTATATACCTTCGTAATCCAAAAAAACAGCAAGACAATTGTTCGTGGAAGATAAGGTCACTTTTTTCGTAAAATGTACGTAACTCGAAAACTAGTCATCTTCTGAATTGCGAAAAAATCATTCTCATTCGACACCAAGAAAGACATGTTTCAAAGAATTTTCATGTAAATTATATCATTTATACGCGAGGAAAATAACTGAAAAATCGATTTTTCTCCATTTTGACGGTCAGTTTGAGGTTATGTCGAAAAGTGTTGATCAAAAAAGTTTTCGATTTGATCATTATCTATAACTTTTCCGCCATACAATTTCCGCTAAGATGTCATCTTTCGTCGAAAATCGCAAAAATCCGTTTCAACCCTCAAACTGCATCTCCATTTCACCATTGGAGTGTTTTCGTGTTTAAATATTTTTTTCCCCAAAGTTGGAACCTCTACAACATACTGCACCTGGTCCTTGCCTGTTACTTGTTTTCTTATTTTACTCGTTCAAAATTCGTTTTGGCACCAGCCTAACTAGGAGCTGCCCCATCTCCGAGTACTTCGAAGAGGTTTGAGAAAATCAAATATTTCGCTGAAAAAAAAATGCAGAACATAACAAAACATAAAAAGGTTTATTTTCACTAGATTTGGCGACAAACACAATTTTAACACAAACAAAAATTAAAACCAAATTAAAATTATTTTTCCTATTTTTCCACCTCCTTTCGCCCTTCTATCATAATCAAATCCCCATTTATGCCCTTGTTTATTCTTTGTACCTCTTGAGGTAACATGAAATCGATATATTCGAAAGGTGTCAATTGTTGACACCTTTCGAGAATGTTGTAGAGGTTCCAACTTTGAGAAAACAAAATATTTGAACACGAAAACACTCAAAATGTTGAAATGGGGATGCAGTTTATGGGTTGAAAACGGTTTTCTTGTGATTTGCGGTGAAAGGTGACCTCTTAGCGGAGATTTATCGATTGAAAAGTTGTAGATAAAGAAAAAATCGTTTACTTTTGTAGTCACTTTTCGACATAACCTCAAATTGACCGTTAAAATGGCAAAAAACCGATTTTTCAGTATTTAATTTTTTTCTTACGTGTAAATGATTCAATTTACTTTTCAACTGAAAATGAGGTCGTTTATTCGGAATTTGTCTATAAAAGAAGGAGAGATATGTGTTCAGCTACAAAAAAATTACAGCTCACTTTTAACATAAGTTATATTTCCACCAAATTTCGTGAAAAAAATTTTGGCGCGAGTAAAAGGTTAAAAATTGAAAAATTGGTTTTTCCGATTTTCCCGGAAGATTTGAGGTGATGTGGAAAAATGTTTAATACAGAAGTTGTAGATCTTTTCATTTTCAACAACTTCCTTTCATTTTTTTTTTCAATAAGAGGTCAACTTTCGTTGTCAATCGCGGAAAACCGTGAAATATCACTTTCAACCCCTAAAACTTCACCCAGTTCCACCCATTTTTTCCATGTCACTTTTTCCCCCAATCGAAGAATATTTTGATCTTTCTCCAGCAGGTCTCATGCTGTTAATATTTCTTTTTATCTCAGAAATGCATCAGCACTGGTCTAATAGTTGTTATCCCCACATATTTTTTAATGCATTTCTCGGAACATGACCAACTGAGAGCGCGTCTTTAATGTATTTCCACGTGGAAGACGTTCTGAAAGTTGATGCACGTTGATTTGCATAAACAGCATCACAGGGCTACTGAAAAATTATTGAAGGAACACACAGAAATTAGAGCCAGAAAGTATGATACAAAGTCAGATTCACTGTTTCATCTTGAAAAACTGGAAAATGCAGTGTCAACAATTCTGTAACATACTGTAAATGAGTTGTGTAATGCTGATGGTGACAATTTCAGTTTCAATTGCATCTTGTCGGGCAAATTGAAATTAGACCATTGCGCTGTATTGAACGTTTAGAAATAAACCCATCTTCAATTCCCCACGAATTGAAATTGAGTAAACTAATCCCAGTATACAAATACATGTATCGATAACGTTGAAAAATTTAACTCAGATATTCTCAAATACAAAATGATTCCATTTTCAACATCAATACGTTCAGAGAGGTTATTTTAAACGATGAAAAATATCGACTAAAGATAGTCTTTCGGTCGCAGAAGATTCCACACCTGATTTCATGAATGTCCTTTTCATATTTTTTGAAAAATCAAAACAGATTACCTACTAGAATATTGGAATTTCGAGGACATCACGTAATGCTATTCAAACTTCGTATAGGCCATTCAAGTAACACCCACGAACACATCCACAAAGACATCATTAAGTGTGAGATATTATATTAGTTAGAATTCAAAGTATGATAATCGGCAAGAAATTAATATCAGAATCAATCATAAACTTTCTATAGAATAGGCGTCAGTAAGTTGAGGTTAGTGAATTTACGACAGAGCCGTTGAAAATTTGAGTCATTAGCAACTGAACTCAAATGGCTGTTTTGAATGAGCTCTACAGACGAAGAAATGCATAGAATACTGTGAAAAAACAGAAAGTTATGATATAATGGTAGTATGATTTGTTTCAAGGAGAGTGAGAACGCCGTTTGGAATAAATTGTGATTTTGCATGTATATAACCATTAGTGGAAAAAATTGAATTATTCATCTGCTCATTATTGTTGACTAGACGATTTTAATTGTACACCACTCAGCTCTGTGTCATTGCAATGATTGAAACGAACCCGATCCTTTCTGATGGAAATTTGCTTTCGGAGATATGGACTAAAATTAAAATATGCTTTGAGTATATTGACGTCAGAATCGAATTAGAAATAATTTGAAAACGAGATGGCGTGGATTACTAGTTGCCTATTCGCTTTCAGACGTAATCTAGGATACCTGATAAGGTTTATGCCACACAATTATCATCGAGTCTGAACCAGTCTGTTTTGTCTTGTAGTAATGGACCCAATAAACTTCAAAACAGCAGCCGGCTAGAGTTTGATATTCATCTACTTTGATTCGTAGTAGGAGTTAACATATCTGTGGAAGTTATTTCCACTAGAGGTGTACTCCAAAGATCTGATTTTAGACCATACCCGTGTATAGTCTTCAGCAATGACACCGTGCAAGATCTCACAGTTGATCGATTATTATATGTAACTGAACTGAAAAAAAAATGTCAGGTATTTTATACTCTTCAATCAAAACAAAAATGGTCCACTCATTATTTCTATTTATTATAATTCATAATAATGTATTTTTGTGTTTTATTGTACGAGTCGGAATATATCTGTGTATGTACGTATGCGCAAATCATTCAATTCGTTATTTAAATAGTTTTTTTTATATTTTGATAGTTTTATATTTGTACATTTTTAGATTTTCAAAATTTCTTCCTCGCCACATTGTAACATTTTATATTCTCACAATTATACATTTTTGTATTTTTATAATTTAAAATTTTACATATTATATTTTCATATTGATATCTGTGCAACTTTCTTTCAAGAAAGCAAATTGTAAGAAATTGCAAGAGCTTATTGTAAATGAACAAAAGATTATCCTTAATTCGGCTGGGGTGACCACCTGCAAACATATTTCGAGGTTCTTGCATCACATCAGTGCAAGAGTATAGGTCCGACAACGTTGAGTTGTCTTGTCCCTGCCAAATAAATTACAATCTATTGTTTTTCTATTGATTCCCTACGGATGAAGCAGCGACTTACAGTAAAGTCAGTCGCAGCGCCACCCGCCAGGAAAATTAATAAGCACTCCTCGGGAAAGCAATTACTCCAAGAAGAGAAAAAGTTCGAAGGATTTGCCGGAGAGTAATAATAAATGATATGAATAAAATAGACAAAGTCGAAGTACCCTTCTCTCCAAATATTTCCACAAAGTGGAAAAAATCTGACACAAAACAACTACTTCCCTGGCTAATTCCAGGATATTGAACTACATCTGACTGATATTTGTGCAACGTTCTTTCAAGAAGACTCAATTACTAGTGCTTATTGTTAATAAACAAAATATTATCCTTCATTCGGCTTTAGCCAGGATTGTTTTCTGTCAGATTTTCTCTTAATTTTTTCCACTTTGTGGAAATATATGAAGAGAAGGGTACTTTGACTCAGTCGATTTTATTCATATCATCCATAACTAATGTTGGAATGAAATACATGCAAAATGCGCAGGGCAATGTTTTGGAATATTTGTACCACAACACGAGTACGAATGCCAATTAATTCTCTTACATCACATTTGATTTAGGACTTGATGAAGGACCCCGCACTTTTTATGATAACCGTCATTGGTCATCACCCTGCATATATTGGTATATTAATTTTGATCTCCACAGTCTCACGTTTCACTATTTGTGAAAAATCTTGGCCACTAGTAGAATGTACGCGTGAACAAGTTCCTTCAACTCGTCATGCAAATGGTAATAAGTTTCTCAAATAATAACTATGAAACTAGTTATAGTAGGAAACTGAATTTTTGGGACAGTGATGAGGAGAGAATGATGAATATATTCAATAATAAAAAAGGAATTTCACCGAGTTAATCGGTGATTTCTGAAACGATTTCTGAAACGTTGATATTTTGTCATTTTTATCATCGAAATTTTTTATGTTCACCCTATATATCCAAACGAAATCATGTTTATACGGTATCAGCTATCTTCGGAGGATAATAATTCACTTGAATATACAGGATATGTACCAAAGAACCGGCCATATATTTCACCAATTTTTCAAATCACCCTGTACAAAAAGTATGAATTGTTATTAATGATGGAATAAGAATAGTATATTACATGCCAAAATAATTTTATCAATATTTCATTATTATATCGACTTTTCAGACATTACTAAAATGTTTTTATTTTTCACTCTGTACATAGTGATATAATCTGCACCATCTGAATGATATTTGATAATATGAAGGTACGTTGATGATAAGAATGAAAAAAAAAATGCAGTTGGCACTTTCAAATCCCGATAAAAATAAATAAATTAAAATTACTGATTTTTATCTTGAACGCCCGTATTTCAAAATCTATCCATCAACGAACATTTTGATTCTGTACGTTCAATCAGTACATGAAATACTAGAATATACTAAAAATTCAGACAATTTCACCAAGAATCATTTTACCTATAAAAAGTGCGGTTCCTTTCACAACGGTCGTGAAAGAATTCTGTTCATACATTACCGTTTATTTGAGGACCATCTGAAAACGCACAAATGTACAACTAAAGAAATAATAAATCAATAGGCGTGAATGAATTGTTTGTTCAATGGGTCGAATGAATGATATAAAATTTGTTGAGAGTAATAAATATGTGTTTCATCAACATTTGAAACGATAGCATTTGATTGAAACAAAGAATCAGTGAATAGTTTTCCAATTCAATTACATCCTATCAATTCCAGCCACTAGCCTGAAAAAAACTCTTGATTGGTGAGTTATTGATTAAAACATACAAAATGTTTCATTTGCTATTTCGTGTGATGATTTATTTCCAAAGCTGGAAATGCCAATGAGAGAAATGTATACCTGTCAATCAATATCCGGTGAACTGAATACTTATAAGCTGTTGAATTCTCCCACAGTGGAGAGTACTTATGCTGAAAGTATGGAAAGGAAAAAAATGAGTTTGTCATTTGGAGGTCCAACAGAATACACAAAGACAATTTCTGATATCATTATGATATCAATTAAGAATTATGCAAACATATTCGAAAGATGCAAAGCTGCAGGAAGAAATTCTGCTTTCAACTCATATCCTTCTCTGACCAAAGAAGATGTTTACTGCAAATTTCAACCCGGATTCATTGGAAAAACAATCTCAGAGTATCACTTCAATTGACAATCATATGCCTGAGATTAACTTTCACCAACGAATTATCAGAGGCATCTGCTGAGTCTTAAAAAATCTATAGTGGATTCAATGGAATTTCTCGAAAAATCTACTTCCGAACTAACTCTAGTTGTTTGCGAGTTATTTGATCTCTGTCAAGATTTAGGGTTATTTCGTTCCAACAGAAAAATTGCATGAGTACAACCAGTCCCAAAAATAAAAAGAGAAAACCTTACCCAGCAACTATAGACCTATTCCACTGCTTACTGTTATCCAGAAGGTCGTGGAAAAAGCCATCGACATCAAGAAGAACGCTCAGGAATAGTGAATGAAAGTCTATATGACTTCTGTCATCCCAAATCGATTTATGACCTGCTCACTAATGTCTCACAAATATGGCAGAATTTTTTTTTGTGATGAAACTCTGGCCGATCATCTCTTTGCCAAGGCTGATTCTCCCGAGGATCAGCAAAGTTCGGGAACTCACTGCCTCGGTAGGCAATAACAGTACTATTAGGTTATCCGAAGGCTTTCCATCATACTATAATAGAATAATCGAATTAATTGAAGCAGGTGAGTGCCCTGTAGGAATCTTTGTGATCTTAGCAGGGCATTCGATTCCGTCAATGATTTCGTGTACTAGAAAAGTTGGATGAATATGGTATCAGAAAATTACCTATGTATTGGACATGGGATTATTCAAGGAATAGAAAACGAAATGTGACTTTGAACAATAAAAATTATGAAAGGAAGTCTATTGATCTTGGTGTGACGCAGAGCTCAGTGTTTTATCCCTTTCATCAATGATTTGAGTTCATTGCCAGTTTCGGCATCATTAACTTCATATTCAGATGATACACCCGTGATTATATCAGATAAAACCGATCAAGCCTTGACAGGTAAATGCAGCGCAGTCTTTTACAAATTGCACGAATAGTATTGTGCAAATCAGCTGTTTATGAATGTTGCAGAAACACAATCGATTAGTTCATTTTATTAAAAATATGGACAGGATGTTCATAAAATCAGAAGTGGAATCATCTGCGACTGAAAGAAAAACTTTACTTTAGTCGCTATTTCCCATTGTTCAAGATAACCTCTCTTGGAAGAGATTTATGTTGAAAAAAAACACTCTCAATTGAAAATTGAACCAGATGACTCATCTGGAAAAAAAAATTGTTTGGCCGAATTTCCAATTAGGAATATTTTCCTTTTCAACACAATCAATAAGGTCAACCGTCAAATATTGTGTTAAGATATCACATTCGGCTCAGATGGCGCTTCAACGCCTTTTGTATCCAGTAATAGTTACGGGATCATAATTTTTCAAATTGATTCCGTATGGACTGGAAAAATCATTTTCGACCACTGATATCAAAAATGAATTTATTATCATATCAATTAAGAATCACTAGAAAGGTATTGGAAATAAATCAGCTACTTGTATTGTATTATGCACAAACTGACAGTAGATTGCGATATGGTATATGTAAATGGGGTTTATCTGTATCCTCCAATGACATATTTCGGTAATATGTCATTGGTATCCTCAAACAATGTCTTCATTTCCCAAAAGCGGGGTTTGCGTTCTCTCGTTGGTATATCAGGCAGTACGATACTATACAATTTTAACACTGCCTTCATCACTTATTTTTGAAGTTTCTGTTTACTCATTTGAAAATAGAGGTACTTCATCCAGCACTATTGAAGACAAACATCAATTGATACCCGAACCAAAAATGACATTTATGTACCTACCTTCTGATAAATTCAGTGTATCATTACCTCTCCTTCCTTTATGACGCCCAGGGTATTCAATAAACTGCCAAATTATGTAAGAGAAAGTAAATGAATGAATGGCGAGAATATTTTTTTGAAAAATAATTCTATAGTATTCAAGAGAACCGTATGGTCATGTTTGTAATTTTTTTATCCTGAAGTGTTATCATGTTGTATAATATTTTAAGACCAATCTTTATCGAGGCTGATACTTTCAATTTCAAACCTTCTGTTCCCGATTTTTGATTTCAAATCTCAAATTTCTAATGCAGAATTTTGAATTTTTTATGTTCATATATTTACCTAGATTTGAGTGAATTTTATTTGACTAGTCCAATACAATGCTGTGTTGTCTATTGGAAAATAAAGATTTTATCTTGTGTTAAATAGATAGGTAAGTAGGTACAAAGGACCACGCACACATCTTATGTGAAAATGGCTGGATTTTTGATATATTGTTGCTGGAGCCATTTCGAGTAAAATTCTCCATTGGCCCAACTCGGTCGTATGACTAGATTCAGCGCTAGAGGGCGCCAACTCATGAATTTTGTGATTTTTTGAGAAATTCAGCTGAATAAAAAAAATCAATATCTCATTTATATTCAATATGGTGTGCGAGTGAGCATTTCTAAAATTCTCTAGAAATATTTTTTCATAATACAGAATAAAAAAAAAGCCATTGTTTTTCTACAGGTTTGTCAACAATATACTCTTTTCTTCAGTGTATGAATTCTCGCCTACGGGGTTATAAGTTGATTAAGTTTATCATTGACGATCAGTCAGAATGGTTTGTTGATCGACCAAAACTTGATGAATACAGAGTGTTTGAAATGAGCAGGGGTGCATATTATATACCGGGTGGTCCATTAGTATGAGGAGGTACAGTATTTCGCCTATCATGAGGAGTGTGAAAAATGTTTTAGTTAAAAGTTATACGGTTCACTTTGTTGCGTATAATGAAAATATATCAAAATATACATATTTAAAGCAGGAAAACACAAAGCATCACTTTTTTAAAAGAGAGAGATATTTCTTTTTTTTTATTCTGCGGCGTTGTCTAGTTATTGCTGAAAAAATTCTCGTAGGATTCAGATAGCTAAACTCAGTTCATTCAGTTCAAATATATAGTAGACGAAAATACTCAATATCCTCAGAAAATCAGATATATTTCTTTGGGTCACTCACAAAATATATTCATATTTTATAGCTTGCTAAATCCTACAAAAACAAATTATTTATTTGGCGCCCTTTGTCGCCGAACCTTTAGGTGTTGAGGACGAAGTCTTGTTTGATCCCCGTTCGTGTGTCACTGAGCTGAAGTGGTTCGGAATCCACTTTTACTTAAACTGTGTAGGTCCCGGATCTCCCTTGCTCGCACAAGCTCTGCTTTTGAGGGGTTTTCTCCGAAAACCTGGGAGTTTCGTAAAAACAAAATTTAAATTTAAATTTAAATCCTCGAAATGAGTAATTACTTATTCAAATTGAATAGAGCCTTCCTTGTATTTTCACTATGTATTTTCATTCGCATTTTGTTTTGAGAGATCAAATTCCATTCTGATCGACCATCAATAATAATGAACTTAATCAACTCATAGTCTCGAAGGCGAATTATTTCACCAAGAAATTGATTATTTTGGAAACTACCCTGTAAAAAATTTTTTTTTTGTTTTATGGAAAAATCATCCACGATTTTATGAACGCCAATTTGAGCAACAGTTGAATATAGATAACTAATAATATGTAAATATTTTTCATTTGTCTGAATTCACTCAAAAATAATAAAATTCATGATTTGGAGTAATTATATGTATATACAGTGTGTCCAAGACAAGAATGAACAGCATGGGGATATCGGAAACGGTAACAGATACGGGGTCGATTGAATTAGAGGAAAGTAGCGTATTTACGTGCCCAACAATATGCCATTTAGAAAGTTTCAATATTCCGAGTAGTTACGGAGATATTCGAGAAAAACCGAAATTTGAGAATTTCGTTTTTATCTTCTCCTAGGTTTATTTTCAAAGGAAATGTAAAACAAATAGCACTTTGTCATGGCCACTTTTTAAGGACTACCTGATACCGTAAGCATAATTATTCTTTTAGAAAACATCATCAACTTTTTATTTTTATATGGGTCGAAACTAAAGTATACCCTGTATACGACTCCATTTTTCATTGTGAATACAGCAACGTATCACACAGTATGATTTCAGAACCATTTCTCGCGCAAAATTAAATTTAGTGATTACTTAACCCGTTTTTCTTCAATTTTAGATAGTAGGCGCTGGAAAAAATGTCATATTTTGATAGATGAAGTAAATTAATTAGTCTTATTTATAAGTATAAATTTTAACTTACCACTTGCCTGAATTTTAGCGTTGTTGAATACAAAGATAAGTCGCAATATCAAAATGTTAGTTTATAAATATAATTGTAATGTAATAACAAGGAGCTAATATGTATTACAGGAAAGTAAACAGAAACTTATAACAAGTGTTCAAATAACCCGCCGTTATTTTCTAAGCACAGGTACGCTCTTCTCACAGACGAATTTAAAACTTGAGTTAACATATTAGGAAAAATATTGTTAAAGGATGCAGTAACCGATCTTAGCATATCTTCTTTATTTTGAAAATAATGATTAGAGTACAATTGATTCTTGATATATCCCCAAAGGAAAAAGTCTAGAGGGGTTAGGTCGGGGGACCTTGCAGGCCAGGATGTAGCACTATGAGAACCAATCCACTTTCCTGGGATGCGACGGTTCAAATAATCACGAACAATCCTAAAGTTATGTGCAAGAGCACCATCTTGTTGAAACCAGCAGCTGTGAGTAACCGCTAATGGCAAATTATCTAGAGCGTCTTCCATATCATTTACTAACAAATTTATGAACTGCTCTGCTGTTAAATTGTTTTGGTAGATAAAAGGCCCGATTACATTCGTACCGAGAATTCCAACCCACATGTTAAAACCGAAACGATGTTGATGTCTGGACACTTTGTGTACAAGCGGATTTTGTTGTGACCAATAATGAACATTCCGACTATTAAAAATACCATTGTTGGTGATCATACTTTCATCAGACCAAATTATTTTGAAACGGAAAATTTCATCGTCTTGGCATTTTCTAGTGTACCATTCACAAAAGGTTCTTCGCCTTGCATCGACACCTGGTCTGAGTCCATGACAAATCATAAATTTATATGGATGATATTAATTTTTTCTTAAAATGAAGTGAGCGGTGGATTTGGCTACTACGGTATTATCTTCAATGGTGCGAGTTGATACCTCAGGATTTTCGACAACGGCCTGTAACACATTACGCTGACTTTCTTGATTAGATAGCTTTTGCCGGGAAACCACCGGTTTTTTAAATGATCCGTATTCTTTTAAATTAAAAACTAACCGTTTAAATATTGATTTACCAGGTTGTCGCCTCTCTGGATACTTATTAGAGTACGCACGTTCAGCATCAACACAATTCCTTTGGCACAAAATGTAACATGACAACATATCAAATTTTTCAGTATTCGAAAAACTGCTGTTTTCCATTTTTAACACTAATTAGGTAGGTAACGAGATGTAAAAGTAGGAACGGTAATATGTTAAAAATTCTACTAAACTATAGTATTATTATGACAACAGAACATTATGTGTAATTTTTTCCAGCGCCTACTACTCGTATCTAAAATTGAAGAAAAACAGGTTAAATAATCACTAAATTTCATTTTGCGCGAGAAATGGTTCTGAAATAGTATTGAGTGATACGTTGCTGTATTCACAATGAAAAATGGAGTCGTATACAGGGTATACTTTAGTTTCGGCCCATATAAAAATAAAAAGTTGATGATGTTTTCTAAGAGACGAAACGTCGCAGAAAAAATTCTGCTTACGTTATCAGGTAGTCCTTAAAAAGTGGCCATGACAAAGTGCTATTTGTTTTACATTTCCTTCGAAAATAAACCTAGGAGAGAATAAAAACGAAATTCTCAAATTTCGGTATTTCTCGGATATCTCCGTAACTACTCGGAATATTAAAACTTTCATATTTTTGGGCACTTAAATCCGCTACTTTTCTCTAATTTAATCGACCCCGTATCTCTTACTGTTTCCGATATCCCCATGCTGTTCATTCTTATCTTGGACACACTGTATATTATTATTCCAAACACTCTGTATTCATAGCTTCATTATTTTTGGTCTATCAACAAACCATTCTGATTGATCCTGAATGATAAACTCAATAAAATTATAACCTTGTAGGCGAATTCAATTACTGAAAAAATGGGTATATTATTGACAACCCTGTAGAAAAGCAATTGCGTTTTTTTATTCCGTATTATGGAAAAATATTTCTCGCGGACGTTAGGAATGCTCAGTCGCAAACAATATTGAATATAAATAAGAAATTCATATTTTTTTGATCAGCTGAATTTCTCAAAAAATCATAAAATTCATGATTTGGCACCCTCTAGCGACTAATCTAGTCATACGATCGAGTTGGGCCAATACAGACTTTTACTCAGAATGGCTTCAGCTACAATATACATATAAAAAATCCAGCCATTTTCAACGAAAGACTTTTTCCCATAAGATGTGTGCGTGGTCCTTTGTACCGACTTTTGACTCTCACCATGTTCTATAAATATTGCAGAATTTTTCTCTTCTGGAAACCAAACCATAAGTAAATTCAATTTTTCGAATAGTTTCACATTCAACGCGTAATTTATAGTGAAACATTTCCTTTTCCTTGCAAAATCGATTTAGAAAATCATTATTTGGAACTTTATGACATAATTATGGGCAAAAGATACCAGTTAAGTAACATAGCTGAATTCAAGAAATTAGGGACTACAGAAAAAATAGAATTGACGGAATGTCCTAATAAAAATGGAAGTACAGCAAATCGAAGAAAAAAAGTTTCCCATACACGTTTCCATATTCCTGAAAATAGAGGAGCTTGCGCAGAGAAAAGAGAACGGGGGTTATTTCGGCTTTCCCCCTTATACAGTGTGTCCCACTTACCATGCGCACCATGGGTATCTTTTTAATGGTGAGAGATACGAGGTCGGTTAAATAACACCAAATGTGGAGTTTATCAAGGCCAACTATAATGTTAAAAAATAATTTGATAAAATCTATACGTATTTGTTTTATACGCAAAAAACAGATTTTGATTATTTTCATGTCTCCTCCGTAACTTCTTTATTTATGAAAATATTCGAATTGAAATTTCACATTCTCATGGCAGTTTTTCAATGAGATTTCGAAAAAAATATGAAATTTATACCAACTCTTCTAGAATTTGAGATATCAGTACCAACTTTCATTTTTCAAATGTAGGTCATAGTTCACTATAACTTAGTTATGAATAACTTTTTTTCTCTTACAGATAATATGTCATAGTAATGTCTTTTTATTGATACCAACGGAGTTATCGTCATTTATACAAAAACAAGAACTATTTTGGAGTCGCCATCTTGAATTTATGAATTTTAACAAAAAAATCATGATCTTCGACCTCAAAAACCCCCACATACCAATTTTGAATGGAATCGACCATAATCACAAATCTCGTTCGCCATATCGGAGGAGCCGCCATTTTTTATTTTTTATTTCAATAAAAATTTCATAGTGCATTGTCACCGGAATTATGAACATCTGCCAAATTTCAAGTTATTAGGACCTCCAGAAGTGGGTCAAAATTGACTTGCAAGAGACATGAAAATGATCAAAATTTGTTATTTGCGTATAAAACAAAAACGAATAAATTTTATCAAAATATTTTTTCACATTTTAGTGGGCCTTGATAAACTCCACATTTGGTGTCATTTAACCGACCTCGTATTTCTTACCATTAAAAAGATACCTATGGTGAGCATGGTAAGTGGGACACACTGTATATTGAAATCAGTTCTTGATATTTCAGATTTGGAAACAACATTTAGTGGGTCACTAAAATGGGTTACTTTCATTTAATTATATCAACTTTGTATCACCTACCGTTTTCGAGATGCCAATGGTGATAAAAAATACAGCCTGTATACCTAATATTTCGGTTGCGGTAGTGGACTGTAGATGAGATTTTTTCTGTTAGATGTTCGCCGCATTTACCATTTCCTAGTGTCGTTCAAAGGAGGTCTTCACTTCGACCCTGCTTCATACGTCAGTAACCAATGAAACAGAAACAATAACAAAACTAGTCTTGCCATTATGACCTGTTTTCAGGTTTTTGATCCAGTACTATCTTGTCTTTATCACATTGTTTGAGAGAAAAAAATATTAAAAAAGATGAAAAGATCTGCAGCAGGATAAAATTCCAAATGAAAACACGCACAAAGACTAATGGCCCCATTTGCATATTATTTCAATTCGTATTCTCATTATTGAACACCCTGCTTTAGCTGAAGATACAGCAGAATGAAAATGAATGGTAATTAACGACGGGTAGACGATTATTTCGTATTAATAACAACAATGAAAGTTTCATTTCAGTAAGGAATAAAACGAACTTTTTTGATTGGAAGTAAATAATTGTGATAACCAGTTAATTTATTTATTGAATAAAAAGAAAATGAATTGACTTCAGAGCGAATGAAAATGTATTAGCAAGTGAAAACAAGCTCAATTAACAATAACTCAACAATTTGTTTGTAGATTCGAATACGAAGATATTGAAAAATTATAGTGCATTCAACAATAGGTATACAGTGCGGTTATTTATGGTCACCCTGTGATTACTTTCGAACGGTTTGACGTACAAATATGGGCAAAAGTGAAAAAACTGAATACTTCCGATAATTTCACTCGCAATATCAGGACCCATAAGGGACGTATGTCTCGATAATACGCTGCTTCTTCCTCTTGAGCCGGTAAAACCACTTTGTCATGGCAACCGTCATGGCAACGTATAAAAACAACAACGTAGAATATAATATCATCTTGCTACTAATATGAATGTCAGTCTGATGTCTATCAGTTATTGAAGAATTCGCGACAATGGAACTTTTTTACTTTGTTTTTTCGTAAAATTATCTCAATAAATACCATGCGTGCTTACAATACTATCGATAATTATGTCAGAAATCTTAAACTCGATCAAATTGCTTCTAGGTAACACCACTCGTCCTAAAGGACTCGTGGTGTTACCGAGCAATTTGATCTCGTTGATTTCTAACAGAATTACTATCGATAGTATTGCGAGCACTCGTGTTATTACCCTTGATAGTACTTTGTATAATAAAAGACACTGTGATAGCTCGATAGATGGCCCGGGGGACACATCTGTCACGTTGGTCGTTTATAGACGTTTATAAATTTTATTCACACCTACAATCTGTACCTATGCTACCATGAGAACAGGTGCTTTGAGGAACGTTGCACAAGTATCTGTTAGATTTAATTAAATACTCGTCGTGGTCTTAGCCAGGGAAGTAGTTGTTTTCTGACAGGTACTTGCCATAATAAGCCTATGTAGTAGTTTTATATGGAAGTGAAGGGTTCATCATCGGTCGGTAACGACTGTAACTAACTCTGTTCTCTTCGATTTAATCTCTCAACCCGGAGATTCGGAGTGTTCTTCCTCTGCTCGCTAGGTGAAGCGGCCTAGAACCGCTTCACCTCGTGAACCAGAGTTGACCAAACCAGCGGAGTGTGTAATGATTTGGACGGGAAACAAATGGCTTCAGAGCTGTCTGTCTTGACCTACTGATGAGAGGCAACAACCTCGAAACTAGTCTGCAGGTGGTCGCCCTGTCCAAATCAAAACATAATTATGCTAGTTGGTCATAGAGAGCACTTGCAACTGCGTCCTCTGATGCTTTGGGAAACGTTTCACAAGAAGTATCTGTTAGATTTGATTCAATACCTGTCGTGGTTTTAGCCAGGAAAGTAGATGTTTTCTGACAGGTACTTGCCATAATATAAGCCTACGTGGTAGGTGTATATGGTAGTAAAGGGTTCATCATCGGTCGTAACGACTGTTCGTTATAAAACAGGTATTCACACATTTTATGTTTTGCTGGAAATCAGAAATGAAACAGTCTTCTAGTAAAAAAGGTATTATTCACAACATCCACTTAAAAATATCAAATAGCATGAGGGTAAAGTGTTACAAAGTCTTTCACTTCCAAAATGTATTATTGAGGGTAACACCACGAGTGCTCCCAATACTATCGCTAGTAATTCTATCAGAAATCAACGCGATCAAATTGCTTGTTAACACCACGAGTCCTTTAGGACTAGTGGTGTTACCTTAGAGCAATTTGATCAAGTTTAAGATCTCTGACAAAATTATAGATAGGATTGTGAGTACGAGTAGTATTTATAGAGATTATTTTCCACATTTTTTCTCAAACTTGTTTGCCATTTGGCAATAGCCACTCGAGCCCTTCGGGCTCTCGTGTCTATTGCCTGGCAACAAGTTTATCGAAAAATCTGTCGAATTATTTTCACTTTATTCTCACTCTCTTGTGGTGTTACAACTGATAATTTCACGAACCAACAAAGTAAAAAAAGTTCCATTGTCGTGAATTCTTCGATAGTTATTTACAGAAAATGTCTGATAGACATGATGTCTGTCAGACTGGCATTCATATTAGTAGCAAGACAATATTAAGTTCTCCGTTGTTGTTTGGTTACGTGGTTGCCATGACAAAGTGGTATTATCGGCTCGAAAGCTAGGAACTGCGTATTATCAAGGCATACGTACCTTATTGGTCTTATTATTGCAGGAAAGAAGGGATTTCATACGGCGAGTGAAATTATTGGGGGTAATACCACGAGTGCTCGCAATACTATCGATAGTAATTCTGTCAGAAATCAACGAGATCACATTGCTTGGTAACACTACGAGTCCTTTAGGACGAGTGGTGTTACCTCAAAGTAATTTGATCGAGTTTAAGATTTCTGACAGAATAATCGGAAGTATTGTGAGCACGAGTAGTATTTATTGAGATAATTTCACGAACCAACAAAGTAAAAAAGGTTCCATTGTCGTGAATTTTTCAGTAGTTATATCTAATGCCTGATAGACATGACGTCTGTCAGACTGACATTCATATTAGTAGCAAGCTGATATTGAGTTCTCCGTTGTTGTTTGAAAACGTGGTTGCCATGACAAAGTGGTATTAGTGGCTCGAAAGCTAGGAGCTGCGTATTATCGAGGCATACGTCCCTTATTGGTCCTAACATTGCAGGAAAGGATGGTTTCATCCGGCGAGTAAAATTATCAGTTGTAATACCACAAGAAAGTGAGAATAAAGTGGAAATAATTCGACAGATTTATGGAACTCTCGTGTGGTATTCGATAGATCATTTTTTGATGCCCCAATCATAGACACATTCTCTATATAACATTTTTATTCATAACGGTTATCTAAATTCATTTTTCAGTTTGCATGCAAACTGATGACAGACGTCAAATCGAAAGTATCAGTTGTTATCAAACAATAAAAACAAAATACCACGAATATTCCCGGGGCAATAATCTAAGTAGAAAATTCCCACTATTATAATGTTGTGATTGGTCTGAAAGTACATCATAGCTTTAAATAAAATTGATGGTTTTTATCGGTTGCAAGATATGTCGAAAAATATTCGGTGGTAATACCACAAGAGCGCAGATTTAGCCGGATATTTTTGTGGTTGTTTTCGAATACGTACTTTAATTGGCAATTTAACGAGAGTTGTTCTGACAGAATCACGAGAGCGTAGCTCGAGTGATTTTGTTGAACAGATCGAGTTGAATTACCTACATGAAAGTAATTATGACAAAACCACCTGAGAAAATATTCTGCTAGATCTGAGCTCACGTGATATTTTTTATTTTTTTTATTGAAAAAAATACATCTTCCAAACAAAACAAGTTCTGGTGTAAGGAAGATAATAATACATTATATATAATTACAAGTGTCAATAATTTTAAAATCAAATAAATATAACAATTATAACAACTTTGCATAATAGTTTGATGAACTTCAGTATGATAACAAAATTTGTTTGAGTTTTTTCGAAAAAATATATTTGCATTTCTGATTTATGGTCATGTAATTTTGATTTTTTTTTAATGAATATTACTTTTTTGTAAATTATTTGTTACTTTGTGAGCAAATTTTGCTCTTTCAAATTTTATTAGTTTATCTAATGTGAAATTTCTGGTTTCTTCATACAATTTTGAAGAAGGAGTTTCCCATGGTTTTTTAAAAATTACTTTTATTGCTTTATTCATCAAACGATAAATTATACCTTTTTGGTTTTTACTACAAGCTGACCATATTGTTATCAAATATCTAATATGTGAGACAATATGGGCATTATAAATGAGATTTTGAATTTGACTATTCAGATAGTAAATTCTTCTTATTGTTCCAATTAAAGGAATAATCGATTTTTTTATTTTATTCACATGACATTCAAAATTTAAATTCTCATCAATCATCAATCCTAGATATTTGTGTTCTTCAACTTCATTTAATATTTTGTTATTTATTTTTATTTTTAATTTTATTTTGGTAACATTTTTTTGTTTGAAAATTATATAAACAGTTTTTTCCAAATTGATGGTTAGATTCATTTCATCTATCCGTTTTTCTAACAGTTGAATATCTTTTTCAATATTATTTTTGGCCGAATAGTAAAGTACAGTATCATCTGCAAAAGAAAAATCTTTACCTATCAGTTTTATTTTCTTTATACTGTCTACATAGATCAAAAAAAATTGGAGCCAATACTGAATCTTGGGGAACTCCAATGGTAGATTGTTTTTCAATACTTTTATTTTCATCTATAACAACATACTGTATACGATTTTCAAAATAATTTTCGAAAAGTTTATAAGAGTGACCTCTTACTCCTAAATTATTTAAAAAGTCTAATAATATTGAATGATTTACTGTATCAAAAGCTTTTTTTATATCTAAGAAAATGGCAACGCCATATTTGCTTTCATCTAGAGTTTCGAAAATATCATTCATGAAATCAGTTACCGCTGATTGAGTATTTGAATTTGGCATGAAAGCGTATTGAAATTTATCAAAACCAGAATTATCATTAATGAAATTTATTAGTAGTTCTTTCAATACTTTCTCAAAAATTTTGGAAAAAACATTTAGAAGAGCTTTTGGGCGATAATTAGAAACATTATTTTTTTCTCCTCCTTTATAAATTGAATATGGTTCTTTTGAGGTAACTTGGAAAGACGCCTTCTTCAATACATTTATTAATAATCAGTGATAGGAGTAGGCTAATTAGATCAACTGTATCTTTCAAGTTTTTTGATCTTCACCAGGAGCAATGTTGGATTTGAGTGATATTATGATTTCATGAATTTCTTGTTCAGAAACTGGTTTCAAAAACATGGATTTACTACAAAGTGATGACATTGTTGGTTTGGTTTTGAATTTTTTTGATAAAGTTATTCCAATTTCTGAGAAAAAGTTGACGAATTCATTACATATGTCTTTGTCAGATGTTAGTAGTGTGCCAGATTTACTTTTGATTTGATTTATGGATTTGTTCTTTTTTTCTTTCCTAAATTGCTATTGATAACATCCCAAATTTTTTTGGGGTTTTTATCAGCTTTTTCAAATTGTTTATTAAGTTCTTGTTTTTTCAAATTCCTGCATAATGTATTGACCTGAGTTTTAATTTTTTTGTATAAATTTTTTAACTCGTCATGATTTGGATATTTTTTTAATTGTTTGTATAATTTATCTCGAATTTTCATTTTATCTATCACAGATTCATTTATCCAGTTATTGTTATCTCGAGTTGTGAACTTTTTAGTTTCACTGGATTTTTCTTTGCATTCTTTTATACAGTTTGCAAGTTCTTCAAATGTTAGAATATCACTGAAAGAGTTTAATTGTTTTGAAATACAATCACGAAATTTATTTTTGTCTAGAATTTTAATATTTTTTTTATCATCTTTGGTTTGTTTTTGTCGGGTATAATGATGCTCATCAATTACATTTAGTATTTTGTAACCATTAGTTTCATAAATACTTTTGTATTCATCCACTAAATGATTTTTTTCTAACAAGTTGAAATTCATGTCACCCAATAAAATTAGATTCTTGTATGTTCCAGTAATATTATTGATAATCTTGAAGAAATCCACGGTATTCGTATCTGGTGGTCGATAGATGACTCCAATCTTTGTTTTAGGATGTACCGATATTATTTCAAGAATAATATATTCACAATTTTCTAAGGTTCTCTTCTCAAGAAAATTGAACTCTAAATCTTCCTTCAAAAATATGGATACTCCTCCACCACGTTTGGTTTTTCTGCATTCATGGACTTCTGAGTAGTTTTGAATTTTAATAAATGTAATTTCATTTGGATATAACCGTGTTTTACTGAGTGCTAAAATGTCAATTTCTTCTTTCTTCATGTACAATTCTACATCCGTTAATTTGTTTCTTAAACTCCTTATGTTGAGATATGATAGCGATAATGTTTTATTATGAGTCAAAATCAATTTGGGATAGGTATTTTTTCTGATAAAAAATTTTTACTGGACAGTTTTCATTTGTTGCTGGATGGTTAATACAATGTTTTGATTTATAGGTATTATTTGAAAAGTCACAGTTTGCACACTTTATTATGGATTCTTCGCATTTTGTTTCTTTATGTTTTCCTCCACATCTGGCACAGACTAAAGCATTTTTACAATTTTTCGAAGAGTGATTGTATCGATGACATTTAAAACATTGGGTTATCTTATTATTTTCGTATACTTGTAAATTTTTCCAACTGACAAATAATTTTCCATTATTTTTTTCAAATATTTTCCTAAATAAATATCCATTCACTTCTGCAAAAATTGTATGTGTGTTTTTATGAGGAATAAATTTGATAAATAATATTTTTATAAAATCATTTTCACATATAAAGTGGTTCTTTTCTTTCAGTTTATTCTGTAAACTTTCATTGTCTGTGGGTTTTTTAAGTATGAGTCCAACAATTTTTATTTTTGGATTCAACTTCTCCTTGCTTTCTACTGTATAATTTAGGTTCAATTTGTTTTCTATTTCCTCTTTCAATTTGATACAATGATCCTTCTTCTCACAAAATACATGCAGGTCTCCATTTTTTGTTTGTTTCACATCAGTAATATTTACTTTGAGC
Source organism: Chrysolina oricalcia (assembly GCA_944452925.2). Taxonomy (NCBI): domain Eukaryota; kingdom Metazoa; phylum Arthropoda; class Insecta; order Coleoptera; family Chrysomelidae; genus Chrysolina; species Chrysolina oricalcia. The sequence goes on along the minus strand of OX101812.2, from coordinate 25,787,452 downwards.
TGACTAATGTCAATATTTTCATTGAGATCTCTCTTCATTTTTGAAATTTCTTGATTTGACTCGGATTTAATTATTATTGATTCAAAATGAGAGGGGTTTTTCTGTTCGTTGTGAATGGCTCAATATTTATGAATATAATGGTTTATTTTCAGGTAATTGTATTTTTTCAAATTCTTCAATTTTTTTCGTGATTTTACTCAAGCTTTCCATGATTGTTTCCTTCTCCACTAGATTCATAGTAATCAATTCATTATTATTAATTAATCTCTCATTTTCTTTCTGTAATTGGGTTATATATTTTTCTTTTTCCATAACTAAAATTTCTTTTTCTTCAATCATTTTTCACAAATGTTGATTTTCTTCTTTCAGTTTTCGAATGGTTTCTAATTCTTCTTGATTATTTATAGAGTTATTTACATAATCAAATTTAATGAATTGGGAGTCACATGATTCCTCACGAATTTTAGAAGAGCTATTTCGTTTTTTTCGTCGGGCATGTTTCCTCTTAAACTGTTTTCACCTTTCTTCCTGGGCTATTGAAATTCATGTGGGATGGTTTTCCAAATTGACATTTCCAACAAATGTCACTCCAATAATTTAGTTTCGTTTTTCTCGAAAGGCACTCAATAATTCCCAGAAATCTTCTGAAAATTCCTGTCTTCTGGATGTTGAATTGCATGTTTTTTCTAAATTGAGTTTTATATCAAAATTTGCAATTTTTTGAAAGTTCAGTGACATACAGATCTTACTATATTGGTAAGACAATCCCATGAATATCAATTCAATTAAACTTTATTTAATGAACTAACAGAACGACAAGTAGAAGAATAATGTTAAGACGAGACAGTACTTACTGGAATATTATTCGCTGCTTAATTCTAATTTGACATTTACAATTGTCAAACTGACGCGCAACGCTTGATAAACAAACAGTAAACGTAAGTTATCCGATATTTTTATCCACTTGCATTTCTCTTCCTTCCTATTTACCCGATAGCAAACTACGAATTTTTACATATTTAAAGAGTAAGCATTTCTTTCCAAGCAGGAAATCTTCAAATATCAAAAGAAAAAAAGTCTTTCAAAATTACAGATCTGTACGTTACGCATTTATCATGAGTTCATCATTCACAAAGAGGATAAATGATCATTTCGATTCTCTAAATCCAACTTGTTAGAATTGATTTAGAGTAGATGATTAATTGAATTTTCAAAGTTTTGTGACTTTTAATAATGACCCAGTATTATTCATCGGTCGTTTTTAGATTTCCACAATTATTTCTAACAAGCTCAGGCCAGTGAACTGTTTGGCAACAGATTAAAAACAAATACTATGTCGACTGCCAAACAATTACGGGGCAGAGTTATCACACCTCTCATCTGATTCATAGAGCTGCAGGAAAAAAATATGTAACAAACATAAAATTGAGGAGTTATTGGTAGCTCCTGAACCTGAAAAGTATTGAGAAAGACAATTTTTCGTTCGTTTTAGCGCGAACATTGTTCCACTACCATACTTGATTTTTGTTATGTATGTTGTTTTCCTATAAGTAAGTAATAGCTGAATTGAAAACTTAGGAAGTGGGGCACCGAAAACGAAACATATCGAATATCTTCAAAACGCATGTGTTGTGAATAAAATGCAAAAGCACGTCGATTTTTAATCCAAAGAGGACATCTTCCTATCATAACCTCAACTGTCATACTTCTCCCCCCGCCCATTGGGCACTATCACTCAAACAATTTGAATAAGGAAAGTGGTAAGTGTGACACATCAATAAAAAGGTAATTTCATAAGGAATTCAGTCATGTCAATTTTTGCCATCTTACTTTTTATTTTGGCGCCCTCTTGTGGGAAAAATAACTGTTCCGTATTCCAAATTTTAATACTGCATTTGCAAGCTATTTTGACATAAATTCGGTGACAATGCATTATGGAATTTTTCTAACAGAAAAAACAAAATGGCGGCTCTAAAATGGCGGACATGATTTGCAATTATGGTCCGATTCGATTCAAAATTGATATGTGGTCGGAAATTATGATTTGTTCGTCAATGCAGAAAAAAGATGGTGGCTCCAAGATGGCGGACGAAAGTGGAAATTCTGGTCCGATTCGCATCAAAATTAGTATGTGGGGATTTTCATGGTGAAAAATTATGATATTTTTGTCAATGCAAAAAACCAAGATGGTAGACGGAATTTGTAATTGTGGTTCGATTCGATTCAAAATTGGCATATATGTGCTTTACAAGTTTCCAGTATGACTAAAATGAATTAGTTAAATCGATAAAAAAAAGCTTGTTTTCAAATGCACTAAAAAGAAAATAGTTTTTTTTCTGGTGTGTGATGAAGGTTATTCTATGCGTAACACAAATCATACCTCACAAAGGTACATATTTTGTACTTTCGAATCTGTTACGCCCAGAATAACCTGCGTCTCACATATAAAAAAAACTACCATTTCCTTTTCAGTGCATTTGCATGAAAGCTTTATATTATCAATTAAATTAATTCATTTTAGTCACACTGAAAACTTGTAAAACCCATATAGGCCACGTTTGTATCGAATCGAACCACAATTACAAATTTCGTCCACCATTTTGGTTTTTGCATTGAAAAAATATCATAATTTTTCACCGTGAAAATCCCCACCCACTAATTTTGATTCGAATCGGACCAGAATTATAAATTTCGTCCGCCATCTTGGAGCTACCATCTTGTTTTTTTGAATTGACGAACAAATCATAATTTTCGACCTTCAAAACCATCACATATCAATTTTGAATCGAATCGGACCATCATTGCAAATCATGTCCGCCATTTTGGAGCCGCCATTTTGTTTTTTCTCTTAGAAAAATTCCATAATAATTGTCACCGAATTTATGTCAAAAAAGCTTGCCAATGCATTATTATAATTTGAAATACGGAACAGTTATTTTTCCCGCAAGAGGGCGCCAAAATAAAAAGTTAGATGGCAAAAATTGACATGGCTGAATTCCTTATGATATTACCTTTTTAATGATGTGTCACACTTACTACTTTCCCTATTCAAATTGTATGGGTGATAGCGCCCAAGGGGTGGGCGATAGGTATGACAGTTGTGGTTATGATTGGATTGGATTGGATTGGATTAAAAATCGACGTATTTTTGCATTTTATTCACAACACAAGCGTTTTGAAGATATTCGATCTGTTTCGTTTTCGGTGCCTCACCCTGTATAAAGTATATAAAGTACCTCTACATAATTTACGATTATTTCTTCACACAAAACATTGGCGACGAGAATTACAGTTCAGAACTCACATTTCAACACTCCGTTACACAAAAAGTAAAAGATAACTGCTCAAGTTTTGGTAGGGTGGAATCACTTACGAAAAAACTGTTGAAAGACAACCTTCACTATGACAACGAGAATACAAAAAGCCGATTACCATGGTGGTTGCCAAGTAGCTGAAATCAGTTACGAAAAAAAGATTGTCATAATAATGATATGGTGAAGAGCAAACAAAAACACTGTTCGTGTTTTGCGGAGATGCGTGGTTGCCAGGTTGACTCAGTTATAACATTGTTTAAATAGAACATAGTTAGTCAATGCCTGTGGAAAAGGTATTGGACACAAACGCGAGTGTCATCTAGCGTGATTAGTTACAAACATGAATATTTGACGTCATTTTAATGCAGGTTTCTTCAAAAAACCTTGATTTTAATGCTTTTCCATTGTTTTAATCAAGTTACGACATGACTTGGAGGCCAAATCACTGAAGTTACGACATGACTTGGATGCGAGCTCACTATCGCCATCTACATGTCGCATACATTTTGATCCAATTATAATCCCATAAGGTTGACTAACTATCTTCTATATAAACAATGGTTATAATCTAGCTGAAACGAAAACAATGTTGCCATAACCATTGCTATGATCACAAGTAAGCAAAGCTGCCAAATTTTCACTATGGCCAAGTTATGTAAATTGCGTTCAAATAGCATCAAATTAAATATTCACTAGTAATACCACTAGAGGTCAAAAAATTTCCGGATATTAATTTGACTTCGCGTGGTATTTGGTAAGAAAATTCCACAACGAATTGTGGTGGAAAATCAAATATTTTCAAAATTTATTTTTCGATTCTCAACAATTATATTATTTTCTTATTATTTTCTTCATCAAGTCACAAGCGAAACATAAAATGTGTGGTCGACTTGATTGTTGAGTTGCCATGGTAACTAAGTGAGACCCTAACCTCGAAATTATTATTTCATTTTTGAAGCTGTCAAGTGGCACGACGTAAAAAAATGTTTCGCTTCGGTCAAGAAAGTAAACAAAGTATTCGTCAGAAGATGGAGACCCAGAATACCAGGAAATTGAAGACAAGCGTATGGAGGCAGGTTACAAACTTTTGCGCAGAAAAATCGTTTAATTTCGATAGAGCGGATATACTCTTGAAGACTATGGATTCAACATGTGAAAATAGAACTCCGAAGAATACAAGGAAAATATTATCAAAGTTTTATGGAATTCCTCAGCCCAGCAGTTGCAGGAATATTTAAGTAAAATCGCAAATTTAATCCATTCTGACATATAATTTTTGAACGCAAGAGCTGCAAAAAATGCTAACCGCCGGAAGCTACAAATGGATTCATCCAAGAGGAAGGAAATTTCATCTGCACTATCAGCAGACGAGCTGAGAAAAATTTTTAAGCTTGGGACGAAAACACCCCGGAAGGAATAATTTTTTGAAAAGTAAAATCGCAAATTTAATCCATTCTGACATATAATTTTTGATCGCCAGAGCTGCAAAAAATGCTAACCGCCGGAAGCTACAAATGGATTCATCCAAGAGGAAGGAAATTTCATCTGCACTATCAGCAGACGAGCTGAGAAAAATTATTAAGCTTGGGACGAAAACACCCCGGAAGGACTGCAGAAAAAGTTTTTCCACGTGGCTGGTCATGAATTGGCCTAGAGAGAAAATGAAGGAGCGGCAGCACAACTCGAATATTTTGTGGAGAAAATTGACAATAGAGAGGAACCAACAGGCCGTATTGAGTATAACCCAGTTTTTTCCAAGACCACCCAAGGCGGTTTAAAGAAAATTGCTAGCAGTAAGTGGCTAGTACCGAATACACTCAACGAAGCAATATGCCCAGTGAGACTGTTAAAAAAACTAACAAGCAAGCGAGGCTCCATCAAAACGAAGCATTTATTTTTGACGCCAAATCCAAACTGAAAGAATCCCAGTTTCAAGGGTTGGTACAAGAACAGTCTAGTTGGACAGAATACAATATCTTCCTGGTTCAAATCCGCTGCATCATTGATTGGAATTGATATCTAAAAGATCAAAATAACAAATCATTCTGCAAGGGCCACTGCTGTTTCAACTTTAGCCAAAACGGGAACTGGAGAACAGCCATTGATTAAAATAACCGGTCATGGTAGCAGCTACTCAATAATACCATATCTGCAAATATACTCGGGCCATCATCAGGAAATAATTGACGCAATGAGGTCTGCTTCAACTTTGGCAAAAACGATTCGAGAATCTCTGAGTCAAGAACAAGCAACTACTTCCAATCGACCTGCCATAGTTTATAATAATTGCGTTATCCATACAAACAATAATTACAATGGTGAAAATAATATAACTGATAAGATTTATTATCACTTGTAACCATTTATATAAAATAAAAAACTAAAAACTCATCTATTTTTTTTATGTTATTTTTTCAACTGCTGGAAACGTAGCTAGGCAAATATAACAAATTTTCATTGCGTTGAAGTTTCGATACCATCCTCTAGGTATGGGTTACAAGTCTGCGATAATTCTGAAATTTTTACTAATTGTAGTTGCATGAAAATTGCAACCTAAAGCGTAACATAATATATTCTTATATTTTATATCAAGTTTGGATTACTGCAATTGGTAGAAAGTTATAATTTTATCAAATTTAATGTGTTTTGCAGTTTCGGTAATAGCCATGTAATGGCTTCTCAGTCTACCCTTTAAGATATTGTTTCCTACTCATTGTAGTTACACGGTAAAGCAGTTTTATATTGAAATATATTACATTTTTTGATTTTTTCATTCACTTCGGGCTACAACAAGCGGTATTGAATGAAAAAAATAGCTCAAAGTGCCATGTAGGTACAAAAAGTATAATATCCTTTCATTTTATAGTTTCCTGAGCTTATTACAAGTGGTGGGAAATTATAATTTCAGAGGTTTTTCGGTATGCTGCATGAACAGATTCATAGCGCGTCACAGCTTTACCAGCAATTATTTAGGCCTTCAAATTGGTAATTATATGTATATACCATTTCAAGATGGAAAATAGTATATTCTCCAATTTCACATAGGATTCGAGTAACTACAAGTGGTAGACATTTTTTTTTGCGTTTTCATTAACGTGCATTCTGCGCGCTTTAGTGCCAGTCTTTTCAGTTCCAGTTTAACTCCAGATAATTAACTAATAGTTTAGATCGTGAATGACATTCGGTAAATTACGCGTGAAGGATCACATAAGTTAATTTACCTATCTGGAGTTCAACTGGAAGTGAAAAGACTTGCCCTTGATGGTATGGAATTCATAACCATCGTCAGCAAGCATCAATCATAGGAGGCTGTGATCATTGTATTTTGACAGCCAGTAAAACCAATAAAATTCTTTGTTTTGAAAAATTAATCGATTTGAAAGTCATAATATATGCAAAATATGCGTGAATTTGTCTGATGTAATGATCAATCATCTTACCATGACTTATTTATTCGCATTAATAGAGGATTGTTACTTCAACTTGAAGAAAGAAAATTTGTTCCGAATTGTCCACAAATATTTGTATATAAACTACGCAAAACTGAAAGTACTTAATGAGAAAAAGGCAAACAAATTATTGTCTAAATACTATATATATTTTATTAGACATAGAAACTTAATTGAAAACATTCAAAGTCCTACATTTTCACCATTAAGCAGAGAGGAGGTGTCTGAAGAATAGAAAACATGTATGTGAACAATTGAAAACCAGTCTGTCAAAAATTGTCTGTTATTGTAAACGTCAAAAAATTTCCAGTATAATTCGCTGTTGGGTCTCCCACGAGAAAAAATTTCCACTAAAATACCTTTGTTGCCATGGTGATCTGTCAAAATAACGTTATTTTGATTGTTTCAAAAGTACAGGTGTGGAATTTTCATCGTAATCAGTTGGTATAATTTAACTTCTTCGAAAATTTGTTGAGACCCATTTGGTTGGTTGGAAATCACAGGAAATATGAAGCAGTATAGTTCAAAGAGATTGTCTCTATTTCCTTTCGTCAATCTTGCTTCTATCACAAATGAGTGAGGCAATCGCTTATCCCACAGGCCACATTATATTCAAGAATGTTTGTATAAATTTGAGAAAATGGACAAAGTAGTAACATCGACGCGAGCGAACTCATACTTCTACAAATTTCTGTAGTGAAAACCGTTACCGGTTTTTTCACTGAAGCATTTATAGAGGATACTGGTTACCTGCTAGTCGTGGAGCAGATTTCATTAAATCAAAATGTTTATTCTCAGATGAAGAATTTGTTCTACAAGAAAATGCGTTTTCACGAATTCAAAAAAAAGAAACAAGGAGTACATCCAGTGAACCAAGAGCGAGCGTTGTATGGGGAATATCACCCCTTCTCGACTTTGGAACAAAATCGTCGATGTTTTTTCCTAAAGCTTCCATTCAACTTGTTCTCTGTGCGTGTGTTTGTTAGATGGGTACAAATATTGCAAGCTGAATTAGAACCTTTTTCTCTTATCCTATGGAAATGAAATTTTCTATGATGGTTCATTTCCGATTAAAATACATTTGTGTAGAAGAAATTGTCCCCTCCTTACCCTTGAAAGCTAGACAGAGAACGGTTATAAAATTTTAAATGATATAAAACTTCGTCGCGAGAATAAATCTTGAGGTAATTTTAAACTTTATTTACAATAAGAAATACATGGATATTCCTCGCGACAAGCTTTTATATAATTTAAAATTCCATAATGTAATGATGGGTTCTCTGAGTGTATTCTCTTCTCTTCTTTTTAGTGCATTTAAATAAAAGCTCATCTCTAAAAAGTTTTTTTGATTTACTTATTTCAGTACATGAGGATAACCTCCAATTCATTAGATTATGTCTTTGAAAAAACTGAAGAGCGCCCTACAAAAATGTGGCACATCTTAAAAAGCACATATCAAATAGCGGAGAATAACATCTCAATGTCCATTTTGTTGATGACTTTTTCATAGTTGTTATTGTTATTTCTGTCAACCGGGCGCACCTCTACGTGCACCCCTCCAAAGACTTGTGGCAGAAAGGCAAGACGTACTTTTCAACGTGTGATGCCATGCAATCATTTTGGTAAAATCTTGGTATGGCTCTGACAACCAGCAACCAAAAATTGCAAATTCATTCTGGTAAATTCGTCGGTGTCGATTCACGCTGGCAACCAGTTCCGACAGTTTATCAATGTGTAAGGTTGTGTTGGAAGAGTAAGCATATTGACTAAAAAATTACAAAGAACTTCTATAGATAAAACATCTACGACATCCTCTTCATTGGTGAAACTTAGCAACAAATAAATCTTGATTCAATCTTCTAAATTACTTGCCATTTCCACTCGAAAAGGATTATTGTCCTATAAAAGTCTACCGTATAGAATTCACTGCACGCCATCTATTTTCCAGGACTCAGGCTTGAACCATCAAGCATAGGTTTGGGTACACTAATAAGTCATGTAACAACTCCTTCACTAATAGTATTCCTTGAATTACTGGACTATAATACCCCCAATCGAAACATGACTTTTCTTTACTTTTTCCCAGTATTAATTTAGAATAATTTTCAATCCTGCGTAATTCAGTTATAATAAGAGTTTATTCATGTTCTACTCACTTTCGATATTGGAGTCTACCCACCATAGAAATGTCAGCAGCACAGTTATTTTTTGGTAGTAATTTAAGTACTATTCATTTCTGACATCAACTGAGGAAGTGGTGAGAGAAAAAAAATTCTCATGGAAAAACCTTCAATGAGTAGAAAGTCTACCATTTTTTGTGAGGGTAAGAAGTTGTGAGATGAAGATTACCTAAAAAATGGTAAAAGGGTTAGATTTATCAAATACTTGGTGGAAGGATCTATATTGTGAAAGTAGATTTTGATGGTGAAACTCATCGAGATGATACTGCTCATGTTTTAAGGAAACAGAATCAATTAAGAAAATCAGAGGTAAACATTTCATCGGTAAAATATTGATATTGAAGAAGGAGGTGTTACCCTGTATAACACAACACCTTCTTCCTTCCTTCCTTCCTTCCTTCCTTCCTTCCTTCCTTCCTTCCTTCCTTCCTTCCTTCCTTCCTTCCTTCCTTCCTTCCAAGTTTAGGACAGGGAATATCTCGGAACTCGAAAGTAGTGGAGAATTGTAATTTTGGGGATTTGAATGAGAAAAATTGGTGCAGCTTTTTTGATATCATGTTACCCACTGAGCTCTTTGTTATCGGTCACGTGACATCAGATTCAAAATTATTAATGGGACACCCTGTACATTTTGGCATTTTTATGATCCTCCCGATGGACCAGTTTCAACGCACTACATACTTGTGGTCTATAACGATTAATTCAAGAAATACAGGTACTTCAATATCATTTGTCCCACGACGATTTTTAATAAAATATGGATGAATAATATTATAATTTTGCCTTGTTTCAATCATCACAAAATATATAGGACTGCCCAAATATACAGGGTGACCCTAAACCTAATTAATTTGGCAATTGCTCGTTTCAGACATCGTGGGACAAAGGATATTGAAGTACCTGTTTTTCTTGAATTAATCGTTTTAGACCACAAGTGTGATAGTTCTTTGAAATAGGGAGGAACATAAAAATTCCAATATATACAGGGTATCCCATTTATAATTTTGAATCTGATGTCACGTGACTGAAAACAAAAAGCTCATTGGGTAACATAATATAAATAAAGCTGCAACAATTGCTTCAATTCAGATCCCCAAAATTACAATTCTCCACCACTTTCGAGTTTCGAGATATTCCCTTTCCTAAGCTTCGTGGGACACCCTGTATATGTTGTCATTCCCTTTGTGTACAGGGTCCTGCAACAGTGGCTCGGTGTTCCATATTTCCAATTAGGAAACATGTATTTCAAATGGAATTCCCTGTATCTCATCGATCCATAAGAAGTGCCAACAAAGGCTCTACAAATTTCATTGAGTATTACATATAGTTAAGTTCGATTGTTTAAATAAAGCATTTTTTTGAAGAATTGCAATTGTTCCTATTTTTTAGCTATAACATCAATAAACTACTTTTTTTACCGTCAAATACACATTTGACGACTGTGATTGAAGATACGTTGTTTGTTACACATTTCTCCATGTGGAACAACTGCTAATTTTCTTCATACGTTTCACAGTTTTTGTCTAACCCATTCTCTAATGTATCGCCTCATGCCGGAAATTACCGTTCAAAATGAACAAGTTATGAATTCGACCACCAATCTTTCATCATTTTCATTCTCATCAAGATGTAAGGTATGAAATATTTACAGTAATTTCAATAATCTTCAAATTTGTGCCATAATTTTCCGATCGAAACAACCTTTCAAGGAAAAGCGAAAAAATAATTTTTTGTAAATCAAGTAGTCTGGCAAATTACAGATCAAAATATTTGCCTGACATAATAAATATTCAAATCTGTTATCATGGAGATGCATTTTCGTTATAATTTAAACAAAATGTTGATTTCAAAAGCTGGTTCAATTGACATGATTTTCATGTTAATTTCATTGGGCGGAAATTGTTTATTGTTTATTGGCATTCTCAACGGTATACGGAAAGAAGGCATCCGGATGAAAGATCTCGTCGAAAAATTTGTCTAAACAATTCTTCTTTCAATAACATTTTATGGTCGGATGAATCGACATTCCGTAGAATCGACAATCCGTATGAATTTATTTATGAATAGACATAATAACCATTATTACTCAACAGAAAATCCCCACTTATTGAGACAGGTGGATCATCAACATAGGTGTCTCTTAATGTCTGGGGATGTTGTTGAAAAAAATGTTATTGGCCCACTGGTTTTTGAGGACATCTGAATGAAGCAATGTATCACAAGTTGGTACGAAATGATTAATCAGGTTTGTTAGAAGATATTCCCTCGACTTTCGCAATAGAATGTGGTAACAACATGATGGCGCTACTAGTCACTATTCGGCAGAGATCAATTAAATGAAGTATTTCCCAATAAAAGGATAGAACGGAATATGGTCCTGTCAGATCACCTGATTTGACAAAATTATTTCTTAATGGAAAATTTGGGATTTTGATTAACTATAAATAGAACATTCTTCATCTTGTTAATATTTCTAGTTTGAATCTTCATGGCATTCATATTCGGTTGATTGGTGAAGTTTTCACTCAACTGGTATGTTTGTATAGATCCATAATATCATAGAGTTTCTCAAGTGGTTGGGTTTTCACCGACGCTTCGGTAAAAAAGGGAAAAAGAACTGATAAAAAAGTCTATTTAGGATTTAAGTAAACGGTCCGATGCTAAACTCATTTTCTAGTGTAATAACATTTTATCAGAGACAGGGACGGATTAGTTTGCTTGTGAGGCTGACATTTTTGGGAGAAAAGAGAGATTGCTTAGGGGAGATCATTGTCTTATCTGTAATGAAAAGGGTGATTTAATAGTTGACAGATCAAAGGTGGAAACAAAAATTACTCCCTTATCTCACTGTCATTTAGAATTTCGAAAATACTTTGAAAATTTTGTGCTGGTTCACTTCATACTACCATGGGCATTCACAAAGTTTTCGGAATGATCAGGAAATGGTGTATGAATGAGCTGTATTACGAAAATACTTTCTTAACTCACTTCCACTTCATTGGATCTTGTGTGATCAACTTCATGGTTCCGTGAGTATTTCAAGAAATTGTAGTAAAGCCCAATCCATATTTTTCGAATGGATTTATTTATTCATTCCTTATAAAGACAAGACAACAATCATTATTTGGGAAATTTATTTTATATATCCAAGTGCTAGTTCTGTTCATCAAAAATTGTTGTGCTCGATTAACTTTTACCGTTGATGCCATGCAAGAGATCGATCAACATGCGGAGATTTGACCCTTCGCTTGAGAGGCGAACGCTCTACCAGCACGGCCCATTACTTACTAAAAATAATACCCGCTTTGTACTGATATTGCTGACGCGATGGTTTGTTGGTTTCTGCACCATTTTGTGGGAACGAGGAAACGGACAGTGAGTAGTCGAAGTTGTTGAAGTAAATTATCTTGTACAATAGTCTTGCTGAATCAATTGTCAGATACTGCATAGTCGCATGGGGAGGCGCTTTCATTACCACACTACAGTTATTACAGACAGCACAAAATATATTAATTAAGATTATACTAAAAAAAGACAGACTATTTTCTACCCACCTACTCTATAAAGATACTGACCTGCTTAATATAAAAACACTATTTATTTACCAATCATTACAACGAATGCACAGTACGCAAAATAAATATACGGTGAAAAAAAACAGGATGACCAGATCGACTCTAAACAACAACATTCAAGTTCATTCATTCAAAAAATCTGTAACCCAAAGATCATTTATGTATTTTGGTCCAAAATTCTTCAATCTTATCCCAGCTGACCTTAGACATATAAAAAACCACAAGATCTTCAAAAAGTTAGTAAAAAAATTCATAATAGAAAACCATGAAAAATTTTGTTAGATTCAAAACCAGAGAAAGAAACAGTTAATCTATTGACTCCATGATGTATCTAAGACGCATAAACTGATTACCAAACCACTGTGGTTCCGTCGGTTCTTCCTCATTGCTACAATGAACCTTCATTTTATTTATTTTTAGTATCATACGCTCGCCCTTACTACACACGCAATGCAAATTCGAAAGCATATGTAAAGGGTTGGAAAAGCAATACAGGCATATTTGCCTAGGCAATTTCCGACCCTGAACCAGATGCTGCTATAATACCAGAAATCGAAATATCATGTATATTGTAAATTTTGTAACATGAATTTTTGTATAAATTGTAAAATTTGTAACTAGAATGGCAATAAATTGAATTGAATTTAGATTTAATCAAGATAAAATGTGGAAATAATTATTAATACTAAAGAATAGACTGCTTACTAGTATTAAATAGTATGTCAATAAAATTAACTTTTGATGTAATTAGGCCTAATAAATTATCGAAATGCATCTGCGTTATTGTCACCCACTATATATTTATTTTGTATATGATGTATTTCAGTTTGGAAAAGTTGATTATTGAAAGATATTTGTCACTACCAGTGTAAGTTCCTCTAGAATTTTACCATATCAAACACGACCACGACATCAATATGGTAGCAGAGCGTGGTTGCTGAGTTCGTCAAGTATAGATTGAACAAAGTTAGGTAGTGAATAAACTGTAATACGACACCAGAACCAATTTCATCGTTTAGTTTGGCTGTCTATAGTGTTCAGATATGGAATCAGCACGAGTGCAAATTGGTTTCTCAGAAAGGTAAAAGTAACTGGTTGACCTGGAGGTACAAGCTTTGTGTGCTGCTACGTGGGATATCCGGAGTCCTAGACATTTTAGAAGGCAGAATGGAAATGCCAAAAGCCTTCCAAGAATCTTCGACTACCGATTAGAAAAAAAAAATATCAAGGAGATTATGATTCTTCCTCCAGCGCTGATAGTAACACTGCTAATAATCACTACTAACATGACCGAGGGTACTCTTCAGAAGGTAATGCGTTTCACTAGTGCATACGAGGTGTGGCTAGAGCTTCATAGATTATATTATGATGGGTTTATCGAAAACAAAACCTATGATTTATGTTCAGAGTTCTTCAGCTATTCGAAAAATCGCAGCGGATATGTAGCCCCACATCGATACAACCTGTATGCATTGTGCAAACACAGCGGTACTACACTCTTGCAAAAAGTTGTTGAAATAACAAAAAATAAGGAACCCAGAAGATCCTCTAGTATTATTGGTTGAATTGACAAATCTCGATATAGACGATGTTCACATTGACAGGTTTGTGGCTTTCACACGAATGTTTGCTGTTCAACTAATTCAGCAATGTTAATGCCACAATTAGTCTGTTGACGATTTAACAAGAGCACTAGTGCATCAACAACACACAGTTGCTATTTTAACACGATTTTTTGTTGAACTGACTGAAGAATGTTTCTCCAGTGAAGTAATTCATTTGCTGTTTTCAATAGATCAAAATTATGGTATAGTGAAATAATTATTGCAGTAAAGTCGACTTCTCTACTAGTTTTCATCATTTATAAACTTACCAGAAATAATTTGAAAACCTGATGATGTTGATGATAGTTGTGGTTGAAATAAGATTTTGTTAAATCTTTTCACACTACAAAAAATGTTACATTGTTTGTTACTTCTTGTCAGAACAATAATATTATTGTTTTCATATGGTCTCAAATGACCCCGCAAACTCCTTATGGAATTTGGGTCCCGGTGGATTTTTTTGAATTTTTGGTATGATGTAGTCCACGTAATTCTCAACCAATGTTACCATTGCGCCAACCCAAAAAAATGAACAGTTTTGCTGCTAGGGGGCGTTGAAATCACCCCTTGCTCAGATAAGACTATTTATTTTTGAACCCGGTAACAATATATTCACTTGTTTCATTGTTGCACAATAATGTGCTGTTTTATAAAAAAATTCTTACCCCCTCCCCTTTTTCCCCCAACTCCTATTACGAAACGCAAAAAAAAATATTTCTCGAGTGCCTTCAAATGTATCGTCGAATGTTTAAATATGCCCAAATAAGGGAAATAACAGTTTTTTATGATTTTCCCCCCACCCCCCAAATGACAAAAAACGAAAAAATTTCGGTGGATTTTTCTGAATTTTTAATATGATGCAGTTCAAGTTATTTTGAATAGAAATAAATCGGGTGACAAACCCCAAAAATTAATAGTGTTGATGCTAGGGGGCGTCGAAATCATACCTTGCTCAGAATAGACTATTCATTATTATAGGCGGAAACAATATCTATACGTATTTTTGTTTTATTTTATGTCGAACAATTGAGTAAGTTTAAATTGAAAATCTAAAACCTATTTCTTACCCCCAACCCCTATTTCAAAACACGAAAAAAATTTATTCAGGCACCACCTCAAATTCAAATTGTGGATGTCTAATTTTTATTTATTTTCAAGATGTTCGCCCAATTAATTGATATTAGAAATTCATGAACTACGCCCTACTAAGAAGTCAGCGAACTCCACCAATATTTTTCTGAAGGGAGGGAAAGGTGAAATTAAACAACGGTACGATTTCCTCAAAGTGAGCTGATTAAAACATTTATTTTGATAAAGCATTTACAAGTAGTGGGGAATAAATTTTTTTCATGTTTTAAATTAGGGGTAGAGGGTAAGGGGGGGGGGGGTTTGGATTTTCAATTTATAAAAAATTACACAATTGATCAGCATATTCTAAACTAAAATACGTAGAGCTATTATTTCCGCCTATAATAATGAATAGTCTGATTTCAACGCCCCCTAGTATCAAAACTACTCATTTTTGGGGATTGTCACCCAATTTATTTCTATTCAAAATAACTTGAACTGCATCATATCAAAAATTTAGAAAAATCCACAGAATTTTTTTTTCCTTTTGTGTCATTTGGGGGGTGGGGGGATAATCATAAGAAATTGCTATTTCCCTCATTTAGGCAAATTCAAACATTCGACGATTCATTTAAAGGCACTCGAGAAATATTTTTTTTTTGCGTTTCGTAATAGGAGATGGGAGGAAAAGGGGAGTGGATAAGAATTTTTTTATAAAACTGGACAATATTGTGCAACATTAGCAATAATGAAACAAGTTAAAATATTGTTACCGGGTTCAAAAATGAAAAGTCTGATAATAATAAAGGGGTGATTTTAAAGCCCCTAGCAGCAAAACTGTTAATTTTTTTGGGTTGGCGCAATGGTAACATTGGTTGAGATTTACATGGACTACATCATCCCAAAAATTAAAAATAAATCCACCGGGACCCAAATGCCATAAGGAGTTTGCGGGGTCCTTTGTATGGATAGTTTTATGGGAAAATAAAGTTAAAGATTTTTGCTAATAAGAATTACAAAATCTCGACCATTGTTCCATTGTACAAAGGTTTTTTCAAGTGGAAGAAATATCCTAAATTACGTAGGACATTGAAAAAATCGATCACAGAAACACATGAGAAAATTTTCTGAACCTTCCTAATGATCTACTCGAATTGAATAATTCACCATTTGAATATGTTTTTTTGAAAAGGTTAGATGAAATCTAATGAGTGATGCCTTCGTACATTTTACTGGTAAAACTGCAAAATTTCAATTCAGTATATTTCTTCCACTTGGTTTTGTAAATCTCATTAGCGGAAATCACAAAAGTTTTATTAAAAATATTAATTCTTCATGAATTTCAATCAATCCATGCAATTTTGATGCCAAGCCAGAACTACTCACAGGGCAGAATAGTAGAATGCTGTTAAAGTTGAAGAACTTGCTGAATAGAAAACTCACAGTAACTTTTTCGTTTTATACAGATATATTCTGAAAAAAATATTTTTAGTTTTTATTTCAAAGTAAATCATGCCACTTTCAAAGATCCAAGAAATAACGTATCTTAGTTTTAGATTTAACGTTTCTACTTTACTTTAATGAATATAATATTGCATTTTTCAGGACATTGTTCGGTCAGTCGCATCAAACATTGGTATGTGCAGAAATGAAAGAGCTACAGTTTGGCAAACATAGCTGTAATTGTGAAAATATTCACGCCCATGATGCGCATTTGTCGTACATCAAACTATCCAGTGATATTCACGCGATTGTTCGCGCAAGAAGTGGGAATTTCACAATCTCACCAATGTTTGATGGGAGTCACACGATAATGGGAGTCAACACTTTGGTGTGAACTTACAACACTTTGATCAGATCCAAGGTCTTGATGTCTTGATATATTTCTGGAAAGAAAGATAACATATGGATCATTTAAAAATTATAGTTATAAAAAAATAGTATGCATTATTTGATAGGTAAGAAGATAAGTTTTCATATCATAGCAAATCGAGATGATACAAGTATATGAAGTTAAAATGGATATCTAACCAGATTTACTGATTAATTTTGGTAATCCAGACTTTTGTGTTTAGACATATATTAGTTGTTTTACAAACAAAATTGTCGATTTCACTCACTGTTCTTAACCAACTTTGGATATTAGAAGTAGCTGATAAATACACATCAATATTCTGCATCTGCAAGAGCATTTGTCATTCTGTTTCTGATCACAAAAATATTTGAAAAATATAATTGTCAGCAACTTTATTTTTGAAGATTTCGATGACAATGAGATAGCCGTACTGACGAAAATTGCGTGAAAATTGACAACCCAAGTAACAATTTAAATGTTATTTGGATTTATCTTAGTTTTATGAAAGTTTTATCAAGGTTAGGTAATGCCCAATTTGATTTATACAGGTCATATATTAGTCCTAATACGCTACCAGAGCAAACAGATTAATGAATCAGTTTCAAAACACTCCTGAAGTCTATAAGATAAAACCATTCAGCATTTAAGTATATTTGTTTCTATGGTGGTTCTACAATGGCTTATACACAAACACGATAAATCTTTTTGGTATTTAAATAATCCACATAGAAACTTAGTTTTGTGATGGTTTTATAGCACTCCTCACGTCCATGCAATGGTTCTGTAATAAAACTAACGATGAGGTTTTATTAAGGTTTTGAGATGTACTCTCGAGAACCGCTATAAAATCAAAGCATAAAACTATTTCTACTTAAATGCTAATAGCTTCCCCTAACCGGTAATAAATAAATCACATTGGGTAAAGATAACTGGAAAAAATAAATAGTAATTAAACGTTTCACAAGACTTAGACACCAAATACTTATCACGGGAGTATAGACACTGAGTATACTGACCTTGTCGATCACGAAAAGACGAATGTCAGGTGGGATTGACAATTGACAGATGAAATATTTTGGAAATTGGATTATATAATACCAAACGTACTTTTTTTAGGATAAAATGATTTTAATATGGTTTATTTTGAGGAGAAACGACTTTATGACGGCAATATGTGCAGCTAAATAGAATAAAGGTAGGGTAGCCATATTTTATTACAACCAGATGGAACAACTAATATCAATTCATGTTTCTTGCAATTTGGTGTGTATGACGGAAAGGAAATACACAATTATTGGTATTCATTTATATTTAGATATAGTACAAATCATTCCGGGAAAGATATGAGTCAAAATAATTTTTTAATTTTATGTGGTACTTTGTTTATTTTCTTAATTTCGCGTTGTTATTGGGGCGCGTTGCAGATTTACCACCTAACTGATGTCATTCTGTCAAAAAAATTTCATTCGCAGATGATATTCGACATTTCACGTTGTTGAATACCTATATATTTTTCATATATCACTGCCAGGACGCCATCTTTATATTTTTGCTTGTAAAATAGTCGCCTTATTTTTCGCAACTGAAGAATTAGATTAATTTAAGTCCGTTTTGGTAGTAGTTATTTATGAAATATTTTCTAACCCAATTTCATAAAAAAAAGATATTTTGATGCCAAATAGATTTTTTTAATGACAAACAGGTTTATAACAGCCCCATGATTTGGTTTTATTATGATCCTCAGGTGGTTATTAAGAATCCTGCGAATAAGGCAAGCAGGTTTTATGCTTGCATTTCAAAATAGCCCTGAGAACCTTCATAGGAGTGGGCCCTCGTAGATTTATAGCAGCTTTGAGGAGGTTTTTTGGATGTCGTTAAAGCAAAACAGTTTTATCGATGATGTGATTGTTATGGTCTTCAGAATCTTCTGAGGGCTATCACAAAACTGAAATTGTTACTTGGGAATAGACGAATACAACTACAGGGAGAGTAATTTGAATAGTGGATTCCTGATTAATTGTTGTTAATTCCAGAATTTTTTTTCAACAAAACTTCAGATATTGCTGAAATTAATAACTATTTTCTAACTGTGTACCGATTTTGGACACAACACGGCTTACTGTAGACACCCTTGCGCAGATACGTGGCATAAGTATAATAATTCTCGTGTGTCAGCATTTATATCGAAAATTATTTTGTGTAGAGAGTCATAATACGTTCTTTTTTATAAGTCCTACTCAAAGAATATCTTTATTTTGCAATTTATAATTTTTTGTTGAATTTATTCATTATCTATATTAATTTATTTATATCTGTACATATTGTTCATTATTTGAAAATGATCTAGCGAACAAAATCTCTATAGACAATTTGATGCAAATCCGATCCTGTACTCCGAGACGCGAGAAAACGTACTAAAGGGCACTGCAGTCGTGTAGTCGACCTCTGCTGACACTTGCTCGGGGTGCAGCGATTCCTTCACGACCCTTAACTCTTAGTCTCGTTCTGCTATCAAATAAAGCTCACGCCAAGATGTCAACATCCCAGATACTTCTCGAAGCATCGTTGATTCTCACTGAGAGCGGCAACAGGATAAACATGTACCGATTGCAATATTTACTGAACGTGGGGAATCTTCGTAGCGCGACATATGGATATTTTCACAATGGAAAGTTCAATGGTTCCGGGTTATTGGAAATGGAATTTTCGTCGAAAATATCTTATTCGGGAAAAATGGAAAATGTGTCATATTGAAAGTGAAGATGTATGAGACGCCGTTTGGGTAGTGAGTGTTTTTGCAAATATATAAAATTTTGTGTAAATAAATTTATTAGTTGTAGCAATATTTTTTATTTTGCTGTTCGATATATTTATTTTTTACCAAACACAACACATTTACGTTGAAAATATATCAAAATGTGAATGCCCGTATATTTATAAATTCGATCTATTTTATGTCGTCAAGAGATGGCGCAGCCGACGCAATTTATTACACGCTTTAATTTTCACAGTTCAAAGGTGATTGACTTGAAAAATCCAATTATTATTTAAAAAATCAATGAAAAATATTCTGAGAATATATTCTGGCAGCTGCGATTCGGCCACTGTATTCTCGAGAGTGTATTGAATCGCGTAGTTAGCGCCATCTCTTGACAACATAAAATAGATCGGATTTATAAATATATGGGAATTCACGTTTTTATATATTTGTAACGCTTGAAACGTAAATATATTGTGTTCGATCAAGAATAAATATATCGGAAAGCAAAATAAAAAATATTGCTACAACTAATAAATATATTGACACAAAAATTCGTATATTTGCAAAATCACTTTTTACCCAAACGGCGCATCATGAAGATGTATGGGTCTGATGTATTTATTCTTTCAAAGAAATATTTATTCGTAGAGAGCAAAGTCCTATTTGATGAAAAAATTATGGAAGTTATCAATCTCCTAGAAGAGAAATAATTATTTGTATTACAAGGCAAGAAACTGTATTTTTGCAATTAAGAATAATGTTTGAAGGCAGAGGCCGAAGCATTCAATTAAGAGCATTTGTAAAGAGCGTGTAACATACACAATTTTTCAGAATGACAGAAATATACCGGGTGTCTGCGGAAAGTGTCTCGCCCCTGAACTTTCTTGGTTTTGAAGATAATGCGGTGTCACCAGAAGTGACATAAACTTTCGATTTTTGAATGGGACACCTAGTATATTTTCAGTTCTTTTGTCTCCACATGACATTCTGAATACAACCATATGTAACTTCTCACATTTCTTAATCCAAAATTTATTTATTTTTTCAATTTTATATCCAAATACAGAGGGTTATGGATAGGTTCAAATCAGTAATTTTAGTCCCTAACATTTTGGGGATGATACAACTTTACTGTGTTCGGTCAAAATGTATCTGCATTGTTCATTGTATCAAACTCATACTTCTTGCCTCGTCGTGCACGTTATCACACGTCAAGAAGTAATCACATCGTCTTCTTTAGCGCGCAAGTCTCTCCAAGAGTGGGTTGTCTTATGGGTGCAGCCGATTGACGGAAAAAACAAAATTTCAAGAGGACACTATTAAAATTGCTCCTCAAAATGATTATGGCCTCAAAGCTGTCTGTATCGACTTACGTGTCGCATATCAACACTTTACCAATGATTGACGACGTCTGATAATAGAAATGAAGGATTGTATTCGATATAAAATTGCGATAAATTCAAACTCATTGAAAAACAATACTTCAAAGAAATCAACGAATTACCAAAATCAGGATCCGAGGAGTTGCGATGTTATATGATTGAACTGATGAGAGTCCTCGTGAGAGTCAAAACCCCGAGTCTAGTCTGCATGTGGTATGCGGTCCCGGAATGTGGAAAGACTTAAATGTATTCGAATGATTTTCTAGAAAAACATCAACCACATCCAAGTTTTTTCAGGTATTTAGATAAAAATAAGGCAGCACACGGGCCTGTGCCAATGAAGTGGCAATAACCCCGGACACTATAACATAAAGGATGTCACAAAAATCGACACATCTGAAATGCCGTCGTACAAAATGACCACAACTCACTCTTTTGATAGAACATACCCCACCATCATACAAGATGGGGAAGTCACATCAAAGGCAATACAAATGCTGCCATGAGGTCAAACCTGGTACACGGCTCCAAGACAACAGTGGGTCAGGGGCTGGAATATGCGGGGAGAGACCGAGGCAAGACATTAATCTCAGTAATCAAGCAAAAGTAATAACTATTTCCGTTTGCACGAAAGATATTCCGAAAAAGAGCCATAGAAACCAACCCATAGGCATTACCTTCGATAGTGGGTCGGCAATAAAGGCCCTGCAGTCCTGTAGGTTTTCTAATAAAGTAGTTTGGGGGACTCACAAAAACCTAAGCACCCCTGGCACAGAACAAGGTGAAACTTGTCTGGGTACCAAGTCACAGGGGCATCCAGAAGAAGTATAGTGCGGGTGCACTAGCAAGAAAGGGGTAGTATCAACTCTCATCGGACCGGAACCAGTATGCGGAATCTCGTTTGAAGACATTGAGTAAAACACGAAGAAATTGATTAAGAATAATTATAATACTTCCTGGGAAATTGCCTTTGGCAGTACTCACGGAAAGATGATGATGATGATGTTAGGGCTAACCGACCGGCTCTCAAGACACATTTTCGATCTGAGCTGGAACTCTCCCAGGAAGGTGGTGGGACTCCTAACAGGACACTGCCACCTGAGAAAACACCTGTTAATGTTGGAGATACACCAAGACTTCACACTACGCAAGATTATGTGATGACGAAGAAGAAACAGCCTTCCACATAGTGTTTGAACGCGAAGCCCTGGCTCACACGAAGATTCATTCTCGTCTTTGAACACTGCAGTGCAGAAGATATCATTCCGCAGGAAAATCTCTCAAGAAATCTCGAGAAGTTCATAAGAAGTTCCAGAGTACTCACGAGATGGACCTGACAGCGGAGAGCAAAAAGTTTTAACACATAACTACCTATACTTCATCTGATAGCCAGCTCTACGAGCAATCATAACACGGGCACTTCCGTTGAAATCTGCCATAGGAAGTCCATACAAACTGAAGGAAACGTCCAAAATGAGGTGCGCAATCTCAATAAATTCAGACAGCAAAAAATGATCCTCTTTAATGTTCTTGGCAAATTCAAGAAGAATTGGATGAACTCCAGACTAATTACCTGAAATGAAGGGGTAGGATGATTTTTATTATTTGCTATGGTGTTCCAGGAAGACCAACTGATTTTCAGGATTGCATCCACTTCACACCTCCAGAAACACTTGGAAAAAACTACTTGCTCACGTGATTTCAACATAAAATGAGATAAAAGCTGTTGAAAAAAATTGTTTTCTCAGCCAACTGCTGCCCAAAAAGCCAACACCGCATACCTAGCGCTCGTTCATCATAATGATTTGAATCATAAATTTCTCCGAAATGCGCAGTCTTCTCCCTTGTTTAGATCCGGTCTAACACAAACAAACAGCAGTACGTATAAACAATGATTGTTTTTTTCTGTTCAATTTCCCTTGGGCGATATCTTTTATCATGGCTCTATCGAGTAATGAAATTGATTTCTGGTTTTGGAGGGACTCGTAAATGTTGATTTAGGTCACAGGCAATTTCGAATTGGAGAGTCTATCCTGTCAATCGAACTGATTATGATCCCACAGGAAGGGTTATCTCTTCTGTTCCATTTCACCTTATATTTCGATTCAACAGGGACACATGAACTAATGATTATAATGCAAATGATTTTCATAACTAAAAAACGTTATTTTCCCATGTAGTTAAGAATAAACAGTATCAGCAGAACGACCATTGTACGTACAATGAATAGTTGAAAGTGCACCATTGTCACGGGATACATTGTGTATTGAAGAATTTCAATCTGAACTGAGCCGCGTTAGTAAAGTTGGTGTGTATAAATTAAAAAAAAGGGATAATATACCATTTTCAATGATCTTTATGATAATTTATCCTTTCAAGAATATGGGGTTAATATGATAAAAAAACTTTCCTGGCTAATAACATGACGGAGATTGAACTACACTTATTCCATAATTTTGCAATCATTCTCAAAAAGTGCTTCTCTAACCACATATAAAAATATCCCGTAACCAAAGAATCTTCAAAAATCTACAATGAAAAAAAGTAGTGTACCAAATATAAATTTGTAAGTTAGAAACTTTGCTTTCATTCAGTGATTCCACGAGTGGATCGAAATAAAAATACATTTCAGAGTGATAAATGAAGATGTATTGACGGCATATTTCTTTGCTTCTATTGAAAAATTTGCTTCTTCATCACTGTGGACAAAATATTGAAATATTGAAAACAAATCTGGAACTGCACAGGAATCAAAATATTGATAATTATGATAAGCTTAATGATTTTTCGAAAAGTCAATATCGAACCCAAGCAAATAACTCAAGATCTCACAACTATCAAACGCCATAGTGGATGCAAGTCATCATCTGTGGCAGAATGTTACATTGTCCATTCACTGTTAAAATAAATACACTTGAAACAGCAGAAAGGTGAGGCTAACAAACCGTTTGGTTGAGCCAATATTGCAGGACCTTCAGTTGCAGCTGCGTTTGATAGTGATCTCCTGTCAATTTCAAATGACAAGAAAAATATATCTATTGTGGACCAAGCTATAGAGGTTTTTACCCACAAAATAAAAGACGCAAATGGCCTATACTAATTATTTTTATAAGATGGTTCGTTAATGAAAACCCCAGTTTTCGCCCCAGCTAAAATCGCTTTGTGGAATTTTTTAAACAGGCAATAGTGGAGAAAACAACTTTTTTGTTTTTTTGGAAATATCTCAAAAATTTTTCAAGAAATCGTTTTACAGTCGATAACACTTTTGTAGAAATTTATAAAACCTACAAAACGGATTTTCATACGACCAGATCGGTGCATGTTCCACTGAGAAAATCCGGGAAATCCTCGAAAAATAGACAATTTTTTAAAAATTCCTAATTTTTATAAATCTGAAGCTGGACAAACAATAGTGCGGAAACTTATAGATAATATATTAGGTAATTATAATACATCAGAATGGTAAAAGGTCAAATAGAAATTGTCTATGAATTAAAATTATCGAACCAATAAAATTCAGTAAAGATATAATAGACAACCGAACTAGATGAGAAATAATTATATAGAAATGGACAATAATCGGATACAGAAATTGGAAAACCAGTACATTACAATAACCAATTTTTGTCATAAACCAATTGTCCAAAAATCCGGAATCATCATATATGACTTATGAAAAACAGAAATTTGTAGAACTGAACATTACAAGAAGATAAATCTGTAATTCCAACAAAGGAGAATAAAAGAAAATGAGAAGTCAGTTTTTCGATCAAACCAGCAAATTACAGAATAATATTTTGTGAAAATGAAAAAATATCGCAAGTCTGCAAAGCGTCATATTCGAAAGATGTAAGAAAAAATCGTCGATTCCATACATCACAAAACCTAAAATTAACATATTAAAAGTCATCAGACTTATAAATGGTAGAATCGAAATGTTCAGAACCGAAAAGTATCAGAAATTGGAGAGGGGATAGCGGCTGGCTCTATTCTCTCAGAGCTAACGGCTTGCTCTATTGTCTAAGAGATGGCGCAGCATGCGATGAATTGTCATGTCGGAATAGACGAGGAAAGTGTGTCGTCACAATTGTCATACTTGTCAAATACTGATTCCAAACAAAGAATTTTGGGTGACTTTCTCTGTTGATGTTTGCTTATTAGTTTGTGTTTGGTTGTTTGGATTTTGTTTTCTCTGGCAAAAGAAGATGAAAAACCTTAATGGAAACAATATCGGAGTTATCGGACAAGTGATTTAAATTCTACGGAGGTTTGTTTAGAATCAGTTTTTGACAAGGATGACATTTGTGACGTCAGCACTTTGCTCGTCTATTACTTCCTTTTGTAATTCTACTCCAGTTCTGTCAAATTGAAGTTTATCATGTAACTATTGCAAAATCAGATAATAATGAATACATACCAGTACATCTGAACATCTATGAAGTTTACATTCGCTGTTTCATCCAATGTTCTTACAATTCACCTGTCACCACCTAGCAACCAAATTTGCAAATGAATAGGGAAAGTCAGCGGCATCTAGGAGATAATAGGGCAAGTTTTATAACGAGTTATCGTTTTCTACAAGTGTTGTCCTTCATTATTTGCTTATCATTTCCAAAAATTCTGCTAGATTTCGATTCTGATCATTTTATATCTTACACATTACGATCCTACCGATTGATTTTCGGATAATTTGTTTGTATTACGGTTTTGGGTAATATTAAACGATGTTATTATAAAATTCAATGTCGTTCTCTTTTAAGTGTGAGGGTTTCATGATACGCATATATTAGGTTATTGAGATATGCTATTACCATTGTTTATATAGAAGATAGTCAACCTTATGGGATTATAATTGGATCAAAATGGATGCGACATGTAGATGGCGATAGTGAGCTTGCATCCAAGTCATGTCGTAACTTCCAATTGACATTTTCAACACATTTCCTACCTCTCAGATTAAAATCCAAAATATACAAATTGTAGATATTACTTCCAAATGCCGTTTACGGAATTTGAATAAGTTGATTTCCCTTCAATCGGCGATTTTAGAAAGATTTGGCATTGAATTGTTTACAAAAACTACACATCGGACAGAAACCATCTTATGCAAAGTAAAAGCTCATGTTATTATTCATCAGTTTCCGCAATATTGTTTGTCCAGCGTCAGATTTATAAAAATTATGGATTTTTAAGAAATGGTTTCTTTTTAGAGATTTTCCTGGATTTTCTCGGTGAAAAATGCTCTGATCTGTAGGTTTTTTAATTCTCTACAAAAGTTCTATTGACTGTAAAACGATTCCTCCAATACTTTTTGAGATGTTCAAACAAAAAAGTTATATGTGCTTATCTCAGCAATAGTTGACTGAAATGTTTCACTTGTTGACGATAATGTGAATGTATTTGTTCTATTTAATTTCTTGGAAATATTCAACTGATATTTGTTTTATGTTCTATTGATAGGAAATTTCATACCATTGCCGACTAATCCAATCTATTGTTTTATAGTGAAAAGGATTCAATAAATGTGAATTTAAATTAGAACAGCGCAGCGCAATGGACGAACCGCCACTGTTAAAACACTAATGAGACGCTTTCGTTTGCATGTGAAACAAACCGAATGTATCTGCCAATCGGTTACCTTATTTGCGTAGGAAAATATTCGATTACTTAGCCATTTCGGTTTGTTTACTTCTCGTTGTATATAACATTTGCCGATGAGGTTATGGCATAAAAAAGAAGTAACTTGGATGAAACCAACAGACGTCATTCAATTGATTGTCGAAAGCCTGTCAGATCAATAAAAATCATAAGACACTAGTGCTTCATTGACTCCATAAAACGTTTGATACATTTGTTAGTATAAACAAAAGCACTATGACTTTATAATATGTCAGCTAAAATGGATAAATACCAATTATAGATAATGAAATCTGTTCCACGTACGTCTACTGAAACTTCTAAAAAAATAGAATGGCGGAGATAACAGTCTCACAGCTTCATCACATAGTAATCCACAAAGCTAACAACAAAGTCATGTACATCGAAAGGATCGCTTGTTGCCAAAACGACCGTATAGTGCCATTATAGCGTCATTATATCCAGAAGTGAAATCGTTTCAAGAGATTTCGTGTCATTACTTGCATTAACGAAACATGACAAACCCACAATGTCGGAGTCACAAAGGAAGAGATACTTTGAGTAATCCTATTATTTTCTATCTCGTTTGGAGGAATATACTAAGGGACATGGCGTTCTCATAGACGAATCGTATAGGAAAAATTCCTTGGTGAATACTAAAAGGATTTCTTGATATTTTTGGACTTTTCAAATCGTTTGATGTCTTTATTGTATCAAACTCAGTACTGTCTTGGCTTTTGCAGAATAAGTTTGGGCCGCTTCCACCCATCATACATTCTTTCAAATAATGAAGGAACTCCTTTCAACAACTTCAAAATATTTAAAGTTTAATATTGTTTTTTGAATATTTACCCATATTGGACCAATATTATATTTTCATTTACAATATATCTATATTGGCCCAATATGGAACCAAGATTCAGCCATATGATGTGCTACCGGAGACAAAATGAATAATGAGTGAACTGTTTGTCATAGTTCCATTCCAGATTTTCGTTTTTCATTCATCAGGTACTCCGGTGTAAAAAAAGAATATAACGATTAAAATTAGCTATGAAAAAACTATTTCTAAATACTTACGAAAAGTGAGGTTGAAAAACATCAAACATATCCTTAAAAAATTTAACATCCTAAAATATTTTGGGAGAGGGCAAGAACCTCATGGGATTTAAATACAGGGCAATTCAAATTCGACCCCCACCATTGAGATCTCCTAAACTACAGGAGATACTTCGAAGCTTGAATTGGGGCAAAGTTGCGTATTCTAATGCTTAACAAAATACTGTTTTGAAACTTGTAAAATTCCGAGTATTTCCGGAAATAAAGGGAAAAAACTGAAAATCGGAATTTTCGTTTTTATTTTTTTCTATCGTTATTTGACAACATAGCTCAAAACGAAAAGTACATTTTCATTGATACTTTTTTTCAGCTACTCGTTTTCATGTTCAGATTTACTATCCAACGTTTCGTCTTCTGGCATTCATCATCAACTTTTTTTTCTGTTGTGGGCGCCATATTGTTTTTTTATACAGAAAATTAGTGATTCTCATTCTGATTTCATTGATTCATAATTTGTTATGATCTGCACTTCTGAAACCACAGATATTAAAAAAAAACAACTTCATCTGAGATGGTCATGACTCCATCGAAAAATTTTGTTTAATAAACACTAGTTGTCAGAACTCATTAAACATCATAAGTTTGCACAAATACTTCAGTCAAAATGTCCACATTCTCAAATGAAAAAAAAACGAGATATGTTGAAACTTTTTTATAAATTTGATAGGAATAGTACGAAAACAGCACAAATTATTTTGAATTATATCCGGAAAGACAACAGCCGGATAGAACATCATTCGAAATTTTGGGCAAACACTTGGATGAGTACGGTGCGTTTCAAAAAACAAGAATGAAATCATGAGCTTGTGAAAAATGCACAAAAAGTATTACAACAAGTGATGGCCTTCCTCTTGAATACATAACCGAGCTCGTCGTCTCAAATTAAGAACAGCCCTAATAATATCCCTTCTTCTGATAGACCAGAATTGCGTGATGATATTGTCTCTAAGTTCATCTACTGTGTCATATTCTTGCTCTCCATAGATTATGTTCTTTAAAGTGCCCCACAAGAAAGTATCCAAAACTGTAAGGTCAGGTGACCTTGCCGGCCACCTCACTGGTCCAGAATTTCCTAACCACCTATTAGGAAATCTTTGGTGTAAATATTCGCAAACCGCTCTTTTATTGTGTGGAGGAGCCCCGTCATGCTGAAACCAGCAGCTGTTATATTTAACAAGGGGAAACGTATCCATATATTCTTCGAATTCGTTTCTTAAGAACCGAAGATAGGTTTCTCCGTTCAAAGTATTAGAGAAGAAATGAGGTCCAAGTATTCGGTCGTCATTTATTCCAGCCCACACATTCAAACGAAACCGAACTTGTGGTCTGACTTCTCTGAAGTGTCGTGGATTATTTTCACTCCATATGTGCTCATTATTTCTATTAAAAACACCACAGTTCGAAAAAGTACTTTTGTCGGTCAAAATAATGTTTTTCAAGAAGTTTGTAGGGTCTACCCTATTCGAGAGCCAGCTACAAAATTCCGTCCTTCTCTCAGGATCATCTGGATGTAATTTTTGTGAAATATGTATCTTATAACATTTCAAACCACTTTTTTTGAATTCCCTCCAAACGCTCGTCTGTGGCACATCCATTTCAGCGAGACTTGATGTGTTGATTTGGAAGGATCTGCATTTATCTAAAAAATTACTAAAAATGATTATATTTCTTCGAATATGGAATGAACAATTATTTTACCTCGGCTAATAAGTTACGTCTAATATTTTGTTCCATTCAGCTACCATATTTCATTCTTGGTTTTTGAAACGCACTGTACTCAGCCAAGTGTTTGTCCAAAATTCCGAATAATGTTCTATCCGGCTGTTGTCTTTCCGGATATAATTCAAAATAAATTTGTGCTGTTTTCGTACTATTCCGGCCGTGGTGGCCGTGTGGGTGTATGGGTTGAGCGTTCGCCTTTGGAGCGAAGGGTCGAGGGTTCAAAGCCTCGCATGTTCATCGGTCTCGTGCATGGCATCACACGTTAAAAGGTGAGGGCTGCGTCTTCTCTAGCTCACACAAGTCTCTCGAAGACTTTCGAGGGTTGCGCGTAGGGGTGCAATCTGTTGACGGAAATAACAACAAAATAACAACAAATTCCTATCAAATTTATAATAAAGTTTCAACATATCTTGTTTTTCTTCATTTGAGAATGAGGACATTTCGACTGAAGTATTTGTGCAAACTTATGAAGTTTAATGAGTTCTGACAACTAGTGTTTATTAAACAAAATTTTTCGATGGATTCATGACCATCTCAGATGAAGTTGTTTTTTTTTAATATCTGTGGTTTCAGACGTGCAAATCATAACAAATTATACATCAATGAAATCAGAATGCGAATCACTATTTTTATGTATAAAAAACAAAATGGCGCCCATAACTGAAAAAAAATGTTGATGATGAATACCAGAAGACGTAACGTCGGATAGTAAATCTGAACATGAAAAAATGTAGCTGAAAAAAAGTATCAATGAAAATGTACTTTTGGTTTTGAGCTATGTTGTCAAAAAACGGTAGAAAAAAATAAAAACGAAAATTCCGATTTTCAGTTTTTTTCCGATATTTCCGGAAATACTCGGTATTTTCCAAGTTTCAAAACAGTGTTTTGTTGAGCACAAGAATGCGCAACTTTGCCCCATTTTAAGTTTCGACGTATCTCCTGTAGTTTAGGAGATCCCAATGGTGGGGGTCAAATTTGAATTGCTATGTATAATTGAGTCATTGTATAAAATTAAATATTGTGAAATTTCCCTACAATGAGGACTGATGTTCACATGACTATCACCAAATGAATGAGTAATATGACGACTGATATTTTTGACATGAGTCTACCTACTCGTTGAAGAAAATTTGTGTTGCCAACTGCAACAGTGAAACCTACCAAGTGAGTTAATAAAAAAACACAAAAGGAATTTCTGGAAATGGGGATTTATATTATTTTAATGAATGCTGTTTTGAAGAAATACATTTTTTATTCAATTCAAAGGTAACATAATATAATAATTTCCTCGAAATAATTTTTATTAAAATAAAACAAATACCAGAAGGGTCCTTATGTCCTAATGTTTTTAACCTCCATTGGTATAAAAAAAATTCTTCAAAACAGTCCCCATTCAGAATTAATTCCTTCAGATAATATGAATGTCACATTCTCAGAGAAGATCATTTTTCGACAATCCAGCAAAAAGCGAATATTTTGGTTTTAAATGTAGAAAAGATAAATATGTTATCGAAAGACACAATATAAAGTATATAAGGGTGTTATTACCAAATTCTATGGAAATCCGAAAATCCATAATGCACCTCTTCAACTCCACCCAATAATTTCAAGTGTAAATAGCTCCAACAGGGGTGTGGCAATAGTCACTGATATTCTCACCAAATCATATAATAAAGATAACAAATATGTCAAAGTCTACTCGGAGGAAAGAAAAATATGTTATCGAAAGAAGAAACCAAACAATATAAAGTATATAAAGGTGACATTAACAAATTCTATGGACTTTCGAAAATTCATAAAGCTCCTCTTCAACTCCACCAAATAATTTCAGGTGTAAATAGCCCTAAACAGGGGTGTGGCACAATCTGTCAATGATTTGAAGAGAAACATTCTCAATTGAAAATTGAATCAATACATGACTCCTCTGGAAATGGAGGAGTCATGTATTGATTCAATTTTCAATTGAGAATGTTCCTCTTTAAAACATGAATCCCTTTCAAGAGAGGTTATCTTGTACGATGGAAAATAGCGACTAAATCCAGCTTTCAGTCGCAGATGATTTTACAACGGACTTAATGAACATCCTGTTCATATTTTCAATGCAATCAATCTGTCAATGATATTCTCACCAAACTTGTGCCAAAAGGTAAGCAAACTTGAGCCAAAAGGTAAGAGTTGGTTTTAAAGACAATTTTGTGAATATATTGATGGATTTCAATTGAGGTTTTATCGTAATTATCCTTGATGTAAATGCATTTTTCAACTACATTTCTCTCAATATAGCAAAAAATAGTGTACAGAAACATCGGAATAATATTTCATCACAATGTGAACTCAATTTCAGCAACTTTCTCGAACTTTTAGAATTTCTCTTCGACAATACAGTTTTCTTGATTTCAGATAATTATTAAGGACGAATATAAGGAATGCCAATGTGATGGACGATTCAGTAGTCTTGGGTATGTTAAAATAACAAATCCTTTCAAATTAATTTTCTCAAAA
The DNA here is from genome assembly GCA_944452925.2 of Chrysolina oricalcia. Taxonomy (NCBI): domain Eukaryota; kingdom Metazoa; phylum Arthropoda; class Insecta; order Coleoptera; family Chrysomelidae; genus Chrysolina; species Chrysolina oricalcia. Next base: position 25,755,284 of record OX101812.2, on the reverse strand, counting down.
AAATATGTCGATGATATAATTCTCAGTATTCGGCAAGATGGTATGAAATGTCGGGGCGTGGCGCAGTGGTTAAAGCGTCCGACTCTGAGTCGAAAGGTCCGGAGTTCGAACCCTGGTTGGGCTGGGATTTTTTAATTTAATTTAACCGATTAAATTATTAAAATCTCGTGGCTAGACTAGGGTGAGTCCTGCACGATTCGCTGTTGCGTTCCAATTAACAGTGCTGCTCCTAAGGTGGCGTATGGAGTTAGTAACAAGGCCTATAAAGAACACATGGCTAATGATCATAGCAGTCGATGCCAAAACACCAAAGAAAAAAAAAAAAAAAAAAAAAAAAAAAAAAGATGGTATGAAAGAAACACTTCCAGCCGTATGCATAGTCAATCGCCAACGACTCGCCAGAGTTTCGCCGTTCGCTACACAAGGATTATGATGCACAGTCGAGCTCCAAAAAAGTGACAACTACGCGATTAGTCAGATTTTGGCGAAACGCTGGCGATGTACCACTTCTTTGGAGCTCGACTGTGCATTATAGTTCTTGTGTAGCGAGCGGCAAAACTCTGGCGAGTCGCTGGAATTGACTATGCATAAGGCTGTTCGAATCCTCAGCAGTTATCATGACCAAATTTTACAATTCACCACGGAAAAAGAGGAAAGCAACCACAGTGTAGCCTTCTTAGACAAAACCAGAAGAGAGGACAATATGCTTAATACTTCCTGGTACACGAAACCTGGCTCCTCCCCAAAAACTAAATTGGTTTTAGCTATGAGAGACAAAATGATCAAAACTCCACTTTGCGAATACAATACTTAAAGAAGTTTTCACAATTGATTATCAATATTAGTTATCCAAAAAAGCTTATCCATACTCACATTTTCTTTGGCGCCTATATTACTTTCGATTTTTTTTGCCATCATTTTCATAATATTGTACCCATATTATCCCACAATATTTTGGGGACCACATTGTGTCAAGAATATTGCGCCATTACTATGTTGGACAAATTACTATGTTGGACATTGGACAAATGTCGTGAAATGTTCACACATTTTTTTCTCGCCAATATTATAATGGAAAATTTTGCCAGTATTTCCATAATGTTGTACCATATTACTCCAATATCCAATATCGCTGACTGTTTTGAGCACAATATTGTTTCGAGAATATTGCACCAATATTATGTTAGTAACATTGGATCAATTTCTCGAAATATTCACTATTTTTCACTCGCTGATACGTAAATTTATCTAAATTTTTTCATTATGTCATCCTATTTTGAGTCTTCTACTTGTAAACCGACCTGACACTTACTTTTCTCGGTATTTCCCTCTAGTGCAATACTGAAACTCTGATAGTTTAGGCCTACCACTTTTGGGTATATCCCTTACATGACCGATTTGCCTCTAACTTTTCCTCTATTTTGACTCCTCTCTCCATCACAATAATCGACTATCGTCAGTACTTCAATTCTCTGAGTTTCTGTCAATCGCATAATCGTAAATATATCTGGACAAATCTATTTCTATATTCAACTCGAAATGAATTCTGATAATAAGGTGGAGAAATCATTGTTTCCTAAAGAACCTTGATACAAATTTAAGAAATTATAGTTTTTCGGAGACTACGTAATTTTTCCTAGCATGAAAAAACGAGATATTGGATTTACTTACTTATACCATGTGACATATGTATATGTGTGGCTTTAGTAAAGTGACCGAACTAGAAGAGCTCCAATAGAAATTCAATCCTGGTATGTAAATGACCATACTAAAAATTATGAAACCTAGTGAATTATAAAGATTAGGATGTTCTAAACAACTCATGAGAAAAATACAATACTAATTACTACTAGAATTGCGAATAAATCAAATAGTTTACCGAAGCAATTAGAGTTACCCAGGAAAACCTGTCAACAAATGCCGTTATTAGTTAAAGATAAGCATTTGGCTAAAGGTGTCCACGTACGTTGAATATAGAAATCCAATTAACTGAAATGGAAGAACTTCGTCAAGAAGTTATAAGGAATAGAACAGAAATAAGGAGTGCAATAGAAGCTAGTGAAGCAAGAGTATTATTGAGACTCGAGGAATTGAATAGCAAAGTGAAGAAACTAGAAAAGGAAAATCAAGATTTGAAGAAGAAAGTCGAACTGCTGGAAAGGACAGCCAAAAAAAACAATATCTTAATATTTGGCTTGGAACACGCAACAGATATTACGACTGTCAATGTCTGCGCTGAACTAGAAAATCATTTAGGAGTCAATATCACGGAAAACCATATAAATAATATTTATCCCCTGACAAATATTAGGCAAAAACCGCTGAAAGTGGAGCTGGTATCTTATGTGAAAAAACAAGAGATACTAAGAAATTGCAAAAAGCTGAAGGGAACAAACATTTCAATACTACAAGACTTGACATTTGAACAAAGGGCAGAAAGTAGAATATTACGTGAAAATTTGAACAGGGCCAGGCAAAATAAAAATATTATAAGTTATATAAAAGGAAACAAGCTTTACATAAATAATAAAGCATACACGGCGGAACAACTTGAGAACGCTGAAGAAGATCCCCTCCACGAAAAATTCAATAGCGCTCCCCCGATACCAAACATTAAAAATAAAGAATTCTTTACTGAAACAGAAGCCAATCAATCAGAAGTTTTTAACGATACGATCAGCCAATACTCAGCTACACAAGAAACAGCATCCCACCAAAAAAATAAGGCTCCTGAAGAAAAAACTGTTGCTACCAACTCCGGTGCAATAAAGAAGAAACCAGTGGTATCAGTCGCAAATGGTAAAAACAGACTGCGATCCGGAAATAGATAAATGAACTGCTCCACCTACAAGGGCAAGTTGTGAAATTATTAAAATTACCCTAGACATATTTTAGTATTAGCTTTCGCTACTCCTTTTACTTCATCTCCTCATATATACATATTTTAATGTTTCCTTTTTATATTATTGTACACAGTTTCATTACTTTTCTGTTATCTTTAAAAACATTCTAATATGGAGCAATATATTCGAGATTTTGAGCTAGAAACAGTGCAAAGCTTCTCTTTACAAAACCACATCGAATTAAATGACGTTTTAAGTGTAAATCAAAACGTTGAAAATTTTACCATTATTCATAACAATATTCGGAGCATCAACAAAAATCTCGATGAATTCAAAATTTTCTTAGCCAGCATAAATTCTGGTATCGATTGCGTTGTGTTAACGGAAACGTGGATTATACAAAACCCCGAGTTGTACAACATTAAAGGATATGACTTGATCTATAACCACGGCAAATTAAATCAGAATGATGGGGTTGTGCTATACATAAAATCGAACTACAACTACTCTTATAAAACAATTCAAATAAACGATTCTAAAACCATTCAGCTCAGAATCAACATAGGAAACAATACCAAACTTGTCATAAATGCTGCTTACCGATCACCTTCCACAGACCCCAACGAATTTAATCTGTCTCTGGATAGCTATTTGAGAATGAATGACCAAACCGATGCCACTTACTCCATCATCATTGGCGATATGAATATTGACATTCTGAAAAACGACGAACATTGCTATGAGTACCTGAATATCTTGAGTGAATATGGGTATATATCAACAGTTAATAATGCAACTAGAGTCCAGAACAATAACGGAACATGCATTGACCACATCTTCATCAAATCTAAACTGAATATAAGAGATCAAATTATGCCTCTCATTGTACAGACTAACATCACTGACCATTACACAATCGCACTTCAAATTATACTAACAAAAAACGAGCACAGAACACCAAAAACACACCAGAAAAAATATACTGATATAAAAAAATTAGGAAGTGTACTAAGACATGAATCTTGGATTTCCGTTTTCTCTTCCACCAACCCCAATAAAAGTACATGCGAATTCATTGACATTATTAGTCGAGCCATAAATTACTGTACATCAGTCAAAATCTCCAAAAGAAAAGACAACAAAATCGCACCTTGGATAACAAGATCTCTTGTCAAATCTTCCGATACAAAAAATCGATTATTCAAAAATTCAAGGAACAACCCAGCAAACTTAGAACTGAAAACGAAATATACAAACTACAGGAACATGTTTACAAAACTAATTAAAAAGGCTAAACTAGATTATTACCAAAATCAAATAAATAACAATGCATCGGAAAATAAAACACTGTGGAAAATAGTTCAGGATATAAGCAACCCAAAAAAAGGTAAAAAAATAATAACAACAATAAAAAATGACTACGGGGAATTAATAACTGATAAAAAACAAATAGCTAATGAATTCAATAAAGTCTATACACAAATCGGGAAAAAAATGGCCAACAATATTAAAAAAAACCCAAATTACTTCCCTCCAAGAAACATCTCAACGAATTCATTCGTACTCCTACCAACTGATGCGGAAGAAATTGCGAGACTCATCAGCGAACTGAAAAACAAAAAGAGTGCAGGCATTGATGACATAAGCGCTGAAACTCTCAAGTCCATCAATATACATATTAGGGAACCCCTTTCATATTTGATTAATTTATGCATGGAAAAGGGTACTTGGCCAAATGCTTTTAAAGAAGCTATAGTAGTGCCAATCTTCAAAAAGGGGGAGGAGTCAGAGATAACCAATTACCGGCCCATATCGCTGATAACGCATTTAACCAAAATCTTTGAAAAAGCACTCAAAAAACAATTGACCTCTTACATTGCCAAGTACAAATTGATATCTGACAAACAGTATGGTTTCAGAGAAAATCTTTCCACTCAAGATGCTCTACTGGCTCTTACTACAAAAATATCGTCAGCTCTAGATGAAAAAAAACCGTGCCTCTGCGTCTTTATGGATTTGTCTAAAGCATTCGACACTGTGAGTCATAGTCTGCTCTTGCAAACACTGGAAGATATTGGTATAAGGAACCAGTGTCTCAAACTTTTTGGAAGTTACCTCACCAATAGATTTCAGTGCGTCAGAGTGGATGATACGATCAGTGAACGAAGGGCAATAGAATATGGAGTACCGCAGGGGACCGTACTTGGCCCTCTTCTCTTCAACATTTATATCAATGGGATGTTCTCTGTTGAAAGCAATGGGAAAATACTGGGATTTGCCGATGATACTGCAATATTTTATAAAGCAGACGATTGGGAACAACTGAAAAACATTGTACAGAGCGACCTACCCTCGATCAAAAATTGGCTGGAATACTACTTACTCACCGTGAACCTTGACAAAACGTTTTATATACCATTTAGCTCCTACCGATCCAACTCTCCATCGTTTAATTGCCTCACATTCACTACAAACGAACAACAAAATACAATTTTACCCCAACAAAAAGTTAAATACCTAGGTGTATATATAGACACTCACCTCAGATGGGACTCTCATATCAACTTTGTTTGCAACAAACTACGTTCGATAATCTACATATTTAAATATCTGAAAGATATACTTACATTTCATCAGCTGAAAATTATGTATCATGCTTTGTTTGAAAGTCACCTACGATATGGTATAGTAGGCTGGGGAGGCGCACTGAAGACTCATATGCGCCCTCTAGAAATATTGCAGAAAAGACTACTGAAACTGATTCTCTCTAAAGAATATAAATATCCCTCAGATAGACTCTACAATGAGGCTAATGTTTTCGATCTCCGACAGCTTTATTATTATAATACAATCCTAACATACCACAAAAATAAAAACACATTCATCTTGCCATCTCATTCTTATCCCACTCGAAAAAAGCATCTCCACAAAGTTCCCCAAACACAAAAATTGGTTGGGCAACGGTCTTATCGATACTTAGCTCCCAAAATGTATAACACCATCCCTCCATATATACACAGAATTGGTAGCCTAATGCTGCTGAAAAAAGAACTGAAGTCGTTTATTCGTAGTGAAACACGACAAAAAATTGCAGATTATGTGGACAACAGATAAATTGTTATTGTCGCTAATGCGCTAATCACTCAAACCCTGTTTGTATGATTTATTATTCGAGATTATGTTAAAAAAATTCCCCCTTTCTCCATTCCAGTAAACTCACAATGACCTTTTTATGTTCGAATATATTATCAAGAATCTATTGGCCCATAAACAATATTATAACATCTGCATTCGATATTACACAGAAAGAAAATGTTCTTGGAATTAGTTCTTGATAACTGATATATTACTGATGTCTAAATAATACTCGTAACAGTGTCCGCTCCCTCTCGGAAATACTTATAATAATAATATGTGTCAACCCTAATAACTCACGGGTATTTATTTGTTTATATATGAATATATAGGTGTGTATTGTCTTTTATATGTATGTATTCGAATATTTGTATGTACATGTCTTTAAACTTTGACTTGTTTAGGGACATTTTTAATTATATTATATATTGAATTTTATCGATATCGTATTTTATCACATTTAACAATCTATAGTTTTAGTTCATAGTTTTACATATTTTACAATATCATTTTTTTATGTCTATAAATTTTGGGAAACAAGTGCTTTGCACTTATCCCTAAATGCTTTATTCACTGCATATTTTAAATTTAGTTCGAATTATTGTATTATTTATCTGAATAAAGTTATATTATTATTATTATTATTATACCAGCAAATGAAATAGTTTTTGTACCACTTCTTTGCAGCAAACTTTCATTACATTTATTATCGTTGAATGTGTAACGATATTCCCAAACTAAACATGAAAAAATATACCGGTTGTTCCTATTCGAAAAACTGTCAAAACTATTTTTACTCGAACGAGAACCACCGATATATTCGTGATAGGATTCATAAAATGTTGTTTTGATAATGGAAATTGACATGTTTCTGCATTTGTTCCATATTTTTTCTACATATTAAAGAATGTAGAACCATAGAGGCAGTTGCGGAGGAAATCAATTAAGGACAGACAGATGAGTGATTCAATTTCAATTAAATATTTATATTCACCAACTAATTTAATCTTCGGTCTCCACTGACATTACCAATACAGGTTCCTGCAACAGTGCGTTAGGCTTTCATAGCACTCATACCATGCAATTTACGGATTTTGTTCGAGTGTAAACTCAAATTGTTGACAAATGCACATTATGAGAAAATATTTTCAGATTTACAAAGTGTTTCAAAAGTGTGTGGCAAATTGAAGTTGAATTTTTTCAAATGGAATACCTTGTGGCATAAGATGTCCGAAGGACTGCTCATTGCTAATATCCTATACAATAGGAAAAGTTGGGTCAAAAATACATCAGAAAACAACTACTTTCCTGGCTAATGTCACGACGAACATTGAATTACTTCTGATGAAATTTCCGTGCAGAGTTCCTACAAGGTTATCTCTGCAATTGCTTGTTGCATGGGAATGTTCATCGAAACATTCGGAACACCTATATATCGATTTTGGGGTGTTGCCCCTCATCAGTATAGGGTAGGTCTAGCAGTCAATAACTAATGACTGCAACGAATGAATCGACAACCAAACCCATTAATTTAAATACCGAAACTGAGATCGCGCCCGCACAGTGGATAACTCCAAACTGCGAGCGCCATCCCAGCGCCGGACACCCAACTAAGCAATACCCATGAACCACGATCGTCAAGACCGTAATAAAACGAAGAAGAAAACTGTAATTCACAATGAGCTTATGAGATGAGGCATAAGATGTCCAGAGGACTGCTCATTGCTAATATCCTATACAATAGGAAAAGTTGGGTCGAAAATCCATCAGAAAACAACTACTTTCCTGGCTAATGCCACGACGAACATTGAATTACATCTGATGAAATTTCCGTGCAGAGTTCCAACAAGGTTATCTCTGCAATTGCTTGTTGCATGAGAATGTTAATCGAAACATTCGGACCACCTATATATCGATTTCAGGGTGTTGCCCCTCATCAGTATAGGGTAGGTCTAGCAGTCAATAACTAATGACTGCAACGAATGAATCGACAACTAAACCCATTTAAAGAATAAGCTCATCTTTTTCAAAATTCATTTTGGTAATTTCAAATTGAAACGAAACCGTACACTGTCAACTTGTCAAATCCAGTGAACAGAAGAATCCTTGAATTATGTGAATAGCATTGACGCTCTAGATGCGTTTGACAATTATGAGAATTGAAATCCGAAAAGTCACAAACAACGAGAGGTCGTTCCATAGTACAATAAAGGTACAATTAATTTATGTTGATATGTGAAATGGCATATTTCGAATATTGATTTTCCGTTTATAATTCTTTATATTTCGATCTTTTCGATTTATTTCAAATAAATACTGATTTTGCGACACCCGAGTTTTAGTTTTCATGAATATCTTAAAAACGGTTATCATAATAAAAAATGTTTGTATTTCAATAATTCTACATCGATCCGTCGAAAAAAGTACAGAGTGTTCCATTTGCAAAATCTGAGAAAATTTTATTCTAAATTCTCGAAGTTCAAACATTTATTCTGAAGACCCTGTAAGATGCCGACCTTCGAAAAGTATACGGTAGCATCCTATAACCATCCCAAATGAAAATATCAGTTAATTCATAGTGAAGTGGTTAATTCCCACAACATATGAATTTTTGAATTGGGAGGTGTGAAGTACTTACAATTAAAAAGAAAAGTATGTCAGAACCTGCCAAAGACTTGTGCTAATATTGTGGTCTTGAGTTATGGTCATTAGGGTATTTTGAATATGGAAAAAATATAGGGTACTTAATTTGAAAAAAATCAAATTTAATGTGCCACACACTTATGGAACACTTTGTATATCTGAGATCATTTTCTTGTAATGCGCCTTTGTCAACACTTAGAGTACACATTTTTGATCAAAATTGATAACTTCTATGGTACGAGTGCTATGAAAGCATGACGCACTGTTGCAGGACCCTCTATAAATGAATCATCGAAGTGTGTGCTGTATGAATTTAACGGAAGTTGACCACGCTTCCAAAAACTTCATTACTCTAAACTGGTATGGTACGGTATGGATGTTAGTTATGAAGAGTTCATTCAGATGGCCCAACTGAGGGTATCATGAATATTCATTAGGCTAACTCAAGAAGTTTTTTTGGAACAAAACTAAATTATATTACGTGGCTTGCAACAATTCCGCATTTGCCTAGCCTTTCTGGTAGACAGATAACCGCCTCTCCCTATTTTCCATGCATAAAAGTTGAGTTTGTCACGACTTTCAGAAGATATAAACGTATTAAATTACCGAAAGTTTCAAAACACGGCAAACTTGTTCGGAATTATAATAATATAAACTCAGAAAAGTACTCCATTTGAAAGGAATTTCCTCAAAATTAATTTCAAGGTATGCCTCAGCCTAATAACTCCTACACCTACAGGTGCTCGTAAATTTACGAATTCACAACAAAGCCGTTATCATAAATTATGAGACAAAGTTATAATAATATACCGTTACCTCACGTTTTGTAGTAATTATATTTTCCATTTCAAAATGTACCTCAACTGTTTCAGTGGTGTTCAAAGTAAAGATTATGTATTTCAGAAATAGACGCCGGGAAGATATCAGAATCTTGCTAACGCTCATGACGCAGCATGGCATTTTAATTAACGAATAAAATGGTAGTCGATATACAGGGATTTATTATAATTTGCCTACTGCTATAGTGAGATAAATTCTGAATTAAGTATAGACTAAGCTATAGAGGTTTTTTCCCCACAAATCAAAGACGCAAATGTCCTATACTAATTTTTATAAGACGGTTCGTTAATGAAAACCCCAGTTTTCGCCCCAGCAAAATCGCTTTGTGGAATTTTTCAGACAAGCAATAGTGAAAAAAATTACAACTTTTTATATCTCAAAAAGAATTTGAGGAATTGTTTTACAGTCAATGGAACTTTTGAAGAGATTCATGAAACCTACAAAATGGATTTTCATACGACCGGATCGGTACATTTTCAGCTGAGAAAATCCGGGAAAACCTCGAAAAAGAGACCATTATTCTAAAATTTATAATTTTCATAAATCTTAAGCTGGACAAACAATATTGCGGAAACTGATAGATAATAATATGTGCTTCAACTGTGCACAAGATGTATTCTGCCCGATTTGCAGTTTTTGCACAATCGCATTATAAACAATTTAAGGTCACATCTTGCAAGATGCGCAAATTTGAGGAAAATCATCGTATTCTGATTCTGTAAACGGCATCTGGAACTACAGATCAATATCTACAATTTGTGTATTTTGGATTGTCACCCGAGAGGTGGAGAATGTCACTGAAAGTTGATCAATACGTTTCGAAATGCGTCGGTAGTCGCACCGAAGTCGCACTGAAGTTCGGGCGTCCTCGGGTGTACTTGAAAGCATTTAGAGTAATTTCCAGTGACATTTTCAAAACATTTTCCACCTCTCAGGTGAAAATAAAAAATATACAAATTCTAGATATCGACCTATTCTTCCCAATGCCGTTTACAGAATTTGAATAAGATGATTTTCCTCAAATCGGCGCATTTAGAAAGATTTGCCCTAAAATTGTTCATAACGTGATGGGGCAAAAACTACACATCGGAAAGAAAACATCTTGCGCACAGTTGAACAGTGCCGTGTCTAAGGGGGGCAGCGCCCCCCCCCCCAAAGCAGCTCGTGTAGCTCGAAAAAAAAACGAAAATATCCGTCCATCCAGTCTGAATTGAAACTGAATGGAATCTACTGATTACTATTTCCAGTCTGTGCTTCCGCTTGACCCATCTGAGATTACCCTTTTGCTTTCCCCGTGAAACAGTGTGTATTTGTCCAGTCTTTCTGCCCCTGAGGCAATGCATGTGACATCAAGACGATACCTGTCACATTTCTTGATCTTAGCCGGCTAGTGTCATGCCTTTTCAGTACGCTTTGGTTGTGTTCTGCTGTCAGTGAAATAAACTGGTGAATTCGGACTGAAAAATTGTTAGAATAACGATCCAAGGTAAGAAATATGTGTAATCTATTTATATTAGGTATAGCATGAATTACTCAAAGCAAGTGTATTAGAATAGCTATTTAGAATAGCTGTCAGAGTGATGGCAGAAGATGTCAATCGAAGAATGAATAAACGAGCGGACGCAACGGCTCGATGTTCTAGCTGACGGCTTGATGGAGAAACCGACGGCTTGATAAAGGAGCCGTCGGGTTGATGGAGGAGCCGAAGGCTCGATGGAAGAGCCGACGGCTCGGAGATGAAATCTTAATGTCTCCTTGTGGCACGACCATGTCTGCCATCAAAATGGAACGCTGCAATAGCTTCCATACCTAGAGGTGTAATTTGCTGATAAGTGATATTCTTTTCAGATGACATCACACAAGTAATAAAGTTGGGAGAACTCATACAAGAAGAAGAGAATTCTACTGTAGGGAGAATTATGAACTGACTATCTGACTATCTACCACATGGTTGGAAAGAGTGGCAAATGTTGTCAACGTATGTTACGGAGGAATTCAAATTGGAGCCTCAGGTCATGAACAAATTAAGATTTGACTTACCAACAGTGGTTATAGCTAAAGCTTTCAATCCAGAGGCAAACTCGTTATCCGAAAAGGCTTTTCGGGCTCACAAAGAAGAAATGTTGCGATGGCCCTTCTGCAGGGCCTAATTTTCAGTCCTCCGGACCTATCGAGAAAAAAAGAGGTTCTATACTGCAATATTAACTAGTTCTACAAGCGATACTCCCTTTGAAACCTTTAATGATCGAATCGAGAAAAGAAGCATCTTTGCAGTTGGCTAGGGAAACTTCAGAAGATGAAATGGAAGAAGTGGATGAAGATAATGAAGATCATCATATTGAAAGAGAAACCATAAAATCTCACAAAAGGAGATATGATTCGAACACTCTAGCGGAACCTTCATCATCGAAAAAATCAAGAATGTACGAGTTAGAGATGCGGCAATCAAGAATAGAGTCATTGTTGGAAAGGATTATAGAAGAGAAAGAAACAAGTAGATATGGAAGAATTGAAAATGTTTCAGAAGGAGAGAGTTGTGCTTCATCTGAAATGAGCTCTCCGAATTCACCAGAATGGAATGCTCCTCAGTTTGCATGGGACCAAGAAAATATTTTGTCTTTTGAACCACAAACGAAAGAGCAAGAGCCATATATTCCTGACCCGTTGCCAGATATTAGGGAACAGGGAATAAAAAGATTAGGCGAATCATCGTGGAACAAAATCAGGTATTTAGAGGTTCAAAAGAGGTTACATGCGGTTGGTGTCTTCGGCCAATTGCAAGTGAACCACCAATTTTCTCACACAAAAAGTCATTTGATTCGATTAACAGCTATAAATTTCGTATGAATACATGCTCAGGTAAGCATCAAAATCAAGCCAGGAAGACAAAAGCTTCTTTCAAACCAAGATTTAGGGATGATAAGAACAAAGACTATAAAAGAGAGAGAAAGGCTAAAAAAATAAGGACAAGCAGTTAAAAAATCGTCGTTTTTGACAATCAACAAATGCGAATATTTCATGGGGGTCAATTAATAAACTATGTAGATTAGTGGATACAACTAGGTGCTCCACGAACTCTGGTGAAAGTTTTGGAAGGGTATTCAATACCATTCAAACAAAAGCCTCCCCTTGTCCCGTTCGATCAAAATATCATATCCCAATTCAATTAAAAAATATCGCTTCAATTGGACAAAGAATTAGACAAAATGATGAAACAAAATATTATAAATGAGACGGAGGTGAGGTCAGGATTTCTCTCAACAATGTTCCCAATACCAAAACCAGACGGAACTTGTCAAGTAATATTAAATCTAAAAATATTGAACGAGTTCTTGGCTATAAAGTAGTTCCACTTGGTGAGTCATTACAAGGTTCCAAATTTCTTGCAGAAAAACGATTACCTGATAAAACTCGATCTATCACAGGCATATTTCCATGTGCCGATAAAATGATCTCATCAGAGGTTTCTGGCATTCGCTTACAAAGGAAAGGTGTACAATATGACATGCCTCCCTTTCGGATTGGCAACTGCTCCTCGATTGTTTGCGAGTCTTACAAACTGGGTTGCCAGTTACCTAAGAAGCCGAAAAATAAGAATATTGGTATATCTAGACGATTTTCTCCTTGCAAATCAAAACCCACAGTTACTACAGAACCAAGGAGAGGAGACAGTGAGATTCCTACAATATCTAGGATGGAAAATAAACTTCGAAAAATCTCAACTCATTCAAAAAGATCAGCTGGAATTCCTAGGAGTGATATGGAATCCAGTCAAAAATGTGAAATTCATTTCAGAAAGAAAGATAGAGAAATTGCAAAGTTCAATATAGAACATTTTGACAAAAGCAACATGGAACTGGGACAGTGCGAAATCCTTATTGGGGGAGCTGAATTTTGTAGCCTTCGTAGTCCCTATGGGACGTTTACATTGTCGGAGAATACAGAGGGAGAGTCATCTACCACCAGAAGTATTACCTCAAAAGTTATACAAAGTGAGAGAACGAATCATCCAAAATCTCAAATGGTGGTAACTTTCGATTCATTACAGGACCCCAATATTCCGTCAGAATCCTTACATGTTCATAACAACAGACGCCTCGGATATTGGATGGGGAAGTCATCTGAACAATATTCATCAGAAAGGCCAGTGGAAAACATGTCAGAAAAAATGGCATATAAACAGAAAAGAAATGTTTGCGGTCCAGATGACAATACAGAAAAATAACAGCATATTAGAGAACAAATATGTAATAGTTTAATCAGACAACAAGACCGTAGTATCATACATCAACAAAGAAGGAGGGACGAAATCGTTAGTTTTACTGCAGCAAACCGAAGAATTGTTGATGACGGTCCATCAGAACAATATGAGTCTGGAAGCCAGATATATTCCAGAAATTTACAATTCATTGGCAGACAGTCTTTTTCGAGACGATGCCCCCTTTCGGAGGAAGTCACGAAACAGATTTCCAGCCAGTCAGCAGTTGTTCCGGTGTTTGTAGCCCAATCGACCCTAGAAGAAAAGGCATTATCTGTGGATGCTTTCAGTCAAGAATGGAATTACAGCCTGGCGTGGGTTTTTCCACCACCACCACTGATACCCCGAGTATTACAACATCTGAACAGGGCCAGAGGAGTATACATAGTCATAGCTCCCAGATGGCTGCAAGTTTTTTTGAGACCAGACCTCAAATTACGATCGATCAATACCCCATATCGCATTCGCAATTTACGAATGAACCTGATAGACTTGCGTTCCGGCAGACCACCACCACAAGTGAATCAGCTTTGTTTGGAAGCTTGGAGAATTCGTGGTGGATTAATCTGATAGGTGACTGGGGTATAGAAGACAGACAGTTATTACAATCTGCTTGGCGAGAATCTACTTTGAAATTTTACAGAGCACCATGGAAAAGATGGATTAATTGGGCATGATCCAAATCCCCAAGATGTTGCAGTGTATTTGAGTTATTCACATAGATGTGAGTCTCTGTCATATAATACAATACTTGTTCACAAATCTGTAATAGCAACTTTTGCTAATCCACTGAAAAGTCAAAATTTGAGCTCTCATCCAGTTGTAAAACAAATTTTGAAAGCCATTAGTCTCCAAAGACCTATAAGAAAGAAATCTATTTGGGATATAGACATAGTAGTAGAGTGGTTATCAAATCATTCTCCTAGTATGAAGAGTTTTTTTCAGGTATCTGGGCATGTTGCCACTTTGTTATTATTATATTCGGGAAGAAGAGTTCGTGACTTGACATTGTTAGATCTGAGTGAAGATAATTTTCTTTGTGAAAATGATTATTTTATCTTCTGGCCACTTTTTGGCTCTAAAACTGATAGAGATAATTACCAACAATCTGGATGGAAAATCACTAGACACAATAATAGGAATTTAGATGTAATCTTTTGGATGAACAAATTAATTGAACTAGCCAAAATTAGGAAAGGTTCTATAAATATCACTTCTCTATTCATCACAACTAGAGGCAAGGTGAAATCCGCTTCTAGGTCTGTGATAGCAGGGTGGATTAAGTTTATTCTCAAAGATGCCGGTATTGAAGCCCCAGCAGGTAGCTGTAGATCAGCGATAGCATCCTCACGATTTTCTAGGGATACACCAGTAGACCTTATACTGAAACAGGCAAACTGGAAAAATTTTTCAGACATTATTATAAGAAAATAGATAAAAGTAATTCCAAGGTTAGAAACACGAATTATAATCGTTGTGATTATTTCGAGTCAATTGACAGATGAACAGTTTTGTGTACTTCTATTGTTGACAAATATATTTCTGTCCCTATATGTTGAAAAGGGAAAATTACTTGATATATTTTTGGTGACTGTAGTTGATGTCATGTGGTTTTGTATGTTGATACGAGTTATTATTTGTTATTCACTTGAATAAATCATGGATTATGTAATTTGGGTTGCTTAATGAGTTACTGTTATAATAATTATTATTAATTCTATCATTACCTAATATATAAATATATATTACATCTTCACAGTACGCTTTTATATTAGCCGGCAGAAATCAAACACTTCTCAGATGGGTCAAGCGGAAGCACAGACTGGAAATAGAAAAGTTTTTCCCCTGAAGGGATGAAAACTATTATTTCGAGTCTTGCTGAAGCTTGACCCATAGAATGAAGACCTTGCCGACTTTATTTCCAAAGGTACTGAAAAGGCATGGCACTAGCCGGCTAAGATCAAGAAATATGACAGGTATCTCCTTGATGTCACATGCATTGCGTCAGGGGCAGAAAGACTGGACAAATACACACTGTTTCACGAAAGAAGCAAAAGGGTAATCTCAGATGGGTCAAGCCTCAGCAAGACTCGGGGGAAAACTTTTCTATTATATAATTATGATCATTGTTTTTTCCTACATGGTGTGAATATTTTATTTAATGAGACGAAAAACCAGTCGAAAAGCATATTATTAGTCGTCTTTTCATCTCAACAGCGACGGGATTATGAACGCTCAATCTGAGCGAGTTTGACGTAACTCGTACCAAAATCACTTTGAGCCATAGGGAAACCACAGCGATTTTCACGTTCTAGCCTAAGGAGACTAATATTTAACAAGGAGTGTTTGATTCCCATAAGACAATGGGGACACTAGTAGAAAGAGATGAAAGAACATTTGTGACGAAATGTGACGTAGTAGGATGTGTCATGGCCGCCGTTCTCTATAGACAGTGACGGACTAGCTCTTGGTATATGAGAGTTACTGCTGACAGTTTTGTTGCTTGGTTCGAGTTCGACTCTGTACTCTTATCCAAGTACGTCACTATGACGCGTTGATGCTACAAGTTTCTGATTGGCTAGAGCTTATTAAACCTTCCTTGTTAAATTTTAGTCTCCTTGGTTCTAGCCTACGTATTGTGACAGTTTTCGTATCGAGTGTTCTTAATCCCACCGCAGGCAGGTTCGTTTGTAATCGGTAATTGGTAATCGGTGATAATGTCACGTGGCTGCCGATGAACCACGAATCGTGTTCGTGTTTAAGTTAGTGTTCAGATTGATCAGTTTAATCAGTTTGCAGCGTACTCAAAGAGTTGCTGATTTTTTTGTAATTTGCATGAATAAACTTGAATCGTGATGAAAAAAGCAAGTGATATAAGAAGTTTTTTCGTACGGAAAATTGCAAAAACTGATCAAGAACACGATAAACCATCTACATAGTGGAAAATACCCCGATTGATAAAAATTATGTGACCGAAAATGAGAGCGAAATTCGTAACCAACTAGAATTCGATATTGGCTATGCAGTTTCGAAACATTTAACTGCCAGAGAAAGATATAAATATCTGAAACAATCATGAACACCGCCAGAAAATTGTAAATTTTCTTCTAAAATTGAAAACAATCATACTCGACAGTTTCAACGTGGTTGGCTTGATACATACAAATTGTTAACTTATAGTGAGTCTAAACAGGGAGCTTTTTGTAAATTCTGTTGTTTATTTGCTCCCGCTGGAGCTGGAGTTAATTTCCTGGTGAGTTGTATCACTTATTATAAGTTGTACATTTATTTTATCCAAGTATCTATCGATTGAAATTTTTATGTTTCGTCATCTGTTACTTTTTTACAGCCTATTGAAACGTTAGTAACAGAACCTATGAATAAATATAAAAATGCTACAAAAGATTTGCAAGACCACTCTTGTAACCAATATCACATTAAAAGTGTTGGGCGTGCAGGAGAATTCCTGAATACATTTGAATCTGGAGAGAGCGTTTCTGTACTGATTAACAATGAACAAAAGGAAGTTATAGAGCAAAATTATAAAAACAATCATATTTTGTGGACTTAATAATTTGGCTCTGAGGGGTCATAGAGAGAAAGGTACATTAGACAATGAAGAAACTCGGCAGGAAGCTCTTTCTGGTACTCAGGGAGTTTTTCGAGCACTTCTAGCGTTCCGAATAGAATCTGGGGATAAGAATTTATTAGAACATTTCGAAACGATATAATACATGCAATTGGAGATGAATTAAACAGTCAATAACTTTAGATAGAATAAGAATAAGTATCTGAATTCTTCAGCATATGGGTAGATGAAACTACAGACTCTTCACGAAAGGAACAAATGACATTTTTATTCGTTATGTAGATATCGGCAGTGTAGACAATAATTTTTTGATCCGAGAAGACTTCGTGAGTTTTGCAAAGATTAAATCCATGACTGGAGTTGCCCTAAGAGATACTTTAACAAATCAATTAACAAAAATGAATTTGGATCTTTCTTACTGCAGAGGTCAAGATTACGACAGGGGTTCAAATATGACAGGCAAAGATAATGGTAAACAATTGACATATTTGTAATTTGTTATAAAACTTCATTTTCTCAAATTGTAGGTTTACAGGCACTTATAGTGCTTGAACTACTGTCCGTTCGTCTAGCAGCGATGAATGCGATCCAAGTTAGATCTGTCAAACTCAAAAGTCAAAACAAAGAGTTTCTTGTCTGTGGTTTCACTTTCAAACAGAAACGTCAGAAACCGAATTAAAAGTTTAAATTTGATATTTGATGAAGTGTCGATTATCGTGCATTTATCACATTCACCTGATTTACCGTACAATGGAAGAAAAAATCGTCAATTCATTCACCATCATTCATCGGTCTCATGCCAAAACCACGAATGTGCTATTTGTCATTTCGAATGAGAAAGTTTTAAGAATATTCGTGCTTCTTGATTTGAAAACTTAGGTAAGTTTTCACATTCGCCAATTCACTCTCGTTCACAGTAGACAACCTGATAGCACTTTCGTGAGTTTGGCATTGAAAATTTTGGTATAAAATTACTATTTCACATATCAGAACCCTGGAATTCGCATATTCGCGGTTATGGCGAGGGACAGACGATATTCTCCTCATAACTATTACTTGTATCAGAATCTGAGCTACTTTCATTTCCACAAAGCTCGCTTACTCTTGCCTTTAACGCTTTCGTTCCACCCACATTAATTTATTTATTAGATTAACAGATTTATTTTTGTTACATAAGGATTTGGTTAACAGATAAAGTGATTCAACCTACCAACGTCGATGTTAGTTGAAACGGAACGCTTGATTATGTCTGCAATAGTGATGCGATGAATGCATGAACGGAACACGCTTACTGATGGCGATATTTCAGTACCTTCCACTCCTCCTGAACTCAAAAGCGTTGTTAATTCGGCGCTTTCCGTTTTAATACCCGAAAAATCTAAGCGGCAGTACGAAAAATACGGCGAGTTTAAAGATTGGTGTGACAAACAGAATGTTAAGGCTATGTCTGAAAACATTTTATTGGCTTATTTGATACAGAAATCAAATGTTGTGAAAAGTTCAACTTTATGGAGCATTTATTCCATGCTGAAGTGTATGTTGAACATTTGAGAAAAAATCGACATCAAGCAGTTTTCAAAATTATCGAGCAAAAACTAAAGTTTTTATTGTTGAAGATAAGTGTTAAGAGATGTCATTTACTATTGTTTTATTTATTGTACTGATTTTTGTAGGTAGTTTTGATAATGGGAATATATGATGCCTTGCAACGAGATGAGAGTAAAAATGGCCATTGAAGATATTCAGGAAGAGAATGCTGTATTAATAGTAACCGTTCCTGATATCAAGACGAATAAGAAGCGTGTTTTTACTGTTACTAATATTGATTTCATAAAAATTTATCGTAAATATGCAGCTCTTTGACCAAAACATATTGTTAATAATCTTGAGATACATAAACGGAAAGTACACCGCACAAGTTGTTGGAGTGCATACCATTGGGAAAATGCCTAGTGTGATTGCTAAGTATTTCAGATTACCAAATCCTGAAACATACACTGGTCACTGTTTTTGGAGACGTTCTGCCACGCTGCTTGCCAATACTGGGACTGATATGTCAATTCTTTAACGTCACGGTGGATAGAAGTCCACAACAGTAGCGGAAGGATATGTAAAAGACTATCGAAAAGAAGAAGCAAATTTCCAACTCAATTTCTGGCGATATGGTATCTGATTTGAATGTAGACAGTAACCATTATTCAGAAACACTAGATGTAGTTGTTTCAACTCCTGGAGTAAATATAAGTAATAATGCAAACTGTACAAATGATGTAAATATTCATCCTCAATAATATAACTTATGTATTTGTTGGCATTCAATAAAAAATAATCCTTGTATTTGTAGTATTTTCAAAATGTCAAATTTGAAAGTGATGTTCAAATTTGGAAGTGACGTTTGGTTTTGCGGCCGTTGCTATGGATAACGGCCGCGAAATTAAATTTCGCGGACCGTTCTGAGAACGCGAAATACTGACTTCACGTGCGATTGCACGAAAAAGTATGTTAGGGTCAAAATTTAGGAAAGGAGAGCAGTGAATGTGCAATGATGTTTCACGCCACTAACATACCCAGGAGCTCAATAGGCTTGAGTTCGACAATAAAAATTGATTTCGAATTTTCCGGAGCGCCACGGATTTATAGCCAGTGGAAAATCCAAAACCACCCTGATGGAATGGGACAACCCACTGCACTAATATTACTGAAATATTAAACAATAGATACCTATAATGGCATGAAAATAATATATAACTATGTATAGGTTTTGTCTTTCCTTGGACCAGAATAAAAGAAATAGTCATGTCCCTTACTAATAAAATATATTGATTGATGTTACACACACTGTATGTGCACAATTCGGCACACGATACAAAATGAAGTGAATGTAAATATGGCACTACCAAGATGAATGAAAGTTTACGCTATCATTGAGAGTATCTTTAAAGTATACATCATTATTGAACCCCCAAGTGAGGGCTATGCCTGTGACGTCACGATGAAAGCCAACAATGCCTTGGGGGCTACAACTTTAATCTAAACTTATCTGATAGTAAGTAGATTCTCAAAATAGTGCCATTTCACCGGTTGTAGTTCATGAATCCAGTGCCTTGGTGATACCGGTGTGCACAGTGGGGGCGACACAATCAAACGAAGTACATGTACAGCTGGGATGAATACCATCAACGGGGAATATCAGTAATAGGGGACAAAAATCAGAAATACTAAACCACAGAGAAACAGTGAAACTCCACCGGTACAGTAGAAAGACAGCAGTGGAGCACCAATAAACGGTAGCAGAAAAGTCACAGTAGTGGAACAACGGAACAGTAGCGGAGCACCACTAAAAGGTAGCAGGAACCGTAGCGAAGCAGTAACACCCCATAATTAACAATACCAGTCTGATTACACTTATATGGGGCCATAAGTAGAGCCCAAATGCAAATACAAACCTCTATTAGGTGGGAGGGTTCTGATAACAGCTTCGATGGTCTGTTTGCCATTTGATAGCTAGTTTCTTGTTCCAGCGTTTTTACTGAAGAAGAAATGACTACATGCCCTTCTAACCTCAAAATCCGGACACTGAAAACGGATATCTTCGAAGACATACAGTGTCAAATATCGCAATCTATATGAGGAAATCTCCAGGCATGAATTTTCCCAAGATCCACCAGAGATGATCAAAATTTGATTGGAAATCTTCAAAATAGGTTAGTTAGACCGTCACACATCAAATATCGAACCGGAATAACGTCACTTGAAATGACTCAGACGTCAAAGTCAAAAACTGTCACTATCTGATGAAGCACTTCCTTGTTTGTTCGTGGTCTGTGAGATCAGTCCAGGAACTACCTCGAGCTACTCGAAGCTGCTCCCTAGAAAAATTGGAAGACTCAGGTGAACAGAACACCTAGACATTCAGTGTTGCCAACTGAACTAAGACGAACCAAACACAAACAAGGTCAAGTATTCGAAAGTAAAGTACCTCAGTGGCACATATAATAGAGATAGGAATGTAACGGTTTTGTGTTCTAAACACAAAACAATTGACTAACTCAAGGTAGATTTCCAATGTAACGCTGTCATACCTCAAAATAGAACAACTGATAACTGTCATTGGCTAAAGGCCAGTTCATGTCCGCTCGAACTAGTATGGCAAAGGTAAGTACTAAAATACGAAAAGAGCTGTACATGACTACAATAAAGTTATCATTTTAAAACAGTGGCGTACAGAGTGAAAAGTTTATATCAATGACAGAGAATTTCTGTTGTTATTGTATTAAAACAGAAAGGGTTTTTTATTGCAAAATAAGCCCGTAACAAGTAGTATAGGGCGTTTGCGTCTTATATTTTGTGTGAAAAGAGCCTCTCATCTTTATCTACAGCTTGGCTTGGCAGTATGTTGAGTTTTTATTAAGACACTGAGTTTGAAAACGATTACTATCAGGGGTAATACCACAAGTGCTCGCAATACTATCGATAGTAATCCTGCCAGAAATCAACGAGATCAAATTGCTTGGTAACACCACGAGTCCTTTAGGAGGTGTTACCTCAAAGCAATTCGATCGAGTTCAAGATTTATGAAAAAATTATGTAGAGTATTGTGAGCACGATAATTTCATGAACCAGCAAAGTTAAAAAATCTATTGTCGTGAATTCTTCAACAGTTATAGATAATGCCTGATAGACATGAAGTCTGTCAGACTGACACTCATATTAGTAGCAATATGATATTGAATTCTCCGTTGTTGTTTGGATACGTGGTTGCCATGCCAAAGTGGTATTACTTGCTCGAAAGCTAGGAACTGCGTATCATCGAGGCATACGTCTCTTATTGGTCCCAATATTGCAGGAAAGGAGAGTTTCATACGGCGAGTGAAATTATCACCTGTTAACGGTGGACATGAGTTGTTTCTTCCCAACTTTGAAAACCTCTTGGTTGAATGCATCACGAATTGTATGAGAATTATCATTTGTGGAGACTTCAATATTTATATCAAATCAAAATGACCAGAACTTACTCAATTCGTGGTCTTGATGAAGGACCCCTCAAACTCCTTATGGAATTTTGGTCCAGGTGGATTTTCTTGAATTTTTGGTATGATGTAATCCATGTACGAGGATATATTGAAAAAATTCTCAGCCTACTATAGAACCAAACAATATTTCAATGTCAAAATATTTTATTACTAAACATATGCTCCTCCTAATTGGATACATTCATTACAGCAAACCTGCAACGTCTCTAGACCTTTCGAAAAAAAATGTTTCTTTTTGCTGTGCAAACCAGACCTCCACAGCTTTTATTAAATCCTCGTTGGAAGAAAATTTACGAACTTTTAAATTTGTTTTCAGTTGAGGAAAGAGATGATAGTCGGACGGAGCCAAATCTGGTGAATAAGGGGGGTGTTCTAGTAATTAAAACCCTAAATCACGAATTTTTTGCATGGCAACATGAGATTTGTGTGCAGGGGCGTTGTCCTGCAAAAACAAAACACCTTTGGTTAGCTTTCCGCGTCTTTTCTCTTTAATTTTTTCCCGTGGAGTGGTCGGTAATGTCGAATAGTGATCTCCAGATGTTGTTCTACCCTTATCCAAAAAATCAATCATGATTACTCCATGGTAATCCCAAAAAACTGAAGCAAGAACTTTTCCAGCAGATTTTTGGACACGAAATACGAGTATCTTAGGTCTTGGAGAAACGGAGTGTCGCCATTCCATCGATTGTTGCTTTGTTTCTGGATCGTAGAAATGCACCCAAGTCTCATCCATAGTAACCATTCGGTTTAAATCGAGCACTGATCGAACGCGATGCTACTACCCTTGCACGCTTTTGGTCAACATTAAAAAATTTGGGGATCCATTTTGCAGCAATTTTTCTCCTGTCCAAATTGATGTGAACTTTATGATGAACGCGTTCGTATGAAATATTCAGTGCTTCAGATATCCGTTTTATATATATATATATATATATATATATATATATATATATATATATATATATATATATCATTAAGCATATATTCGTGAATCTGCTTACCTCTTAACCCTTTTAAGTACAGGTACTTGATGATGGCTCGATACTCCAATTTTTAGATTTTCACAATTTCGGTGGACATATTTTATCTTTCAATTTATTGCGTAACTCTGGTTTACTTTTTTGACTTCAAAATTTACACTGACACTTGTTATAAGTTATTGTTCGTTGCTATGATAACGCAATATTTTGTTTATGCAGGGAACTGGTCTAGGCTAACTAGATATCAATGCATCCTCGTAATTCCCAATTTCTTTTTACAGTTTTGCTGCTGGGGGCGATGAAATCACCCCTGATTAAGGCAGATGGCAGAGCAGGTCATTCGGTTTGAGTATTTTCAATTCTCAACGTTCTCCCAACCCAGAAACACACAAAATTTGTATTGTGCCAGAATTTTTATTTGCACACTGATACTCCAACACTGATCGAAATGGAAAATGCTATTTTCTTTTCGATTTGTTTCGGTGATCCATTATTCTTTGTTCATAGTTTTGTGATATTTTGTTCGTTTTTATGTTTGAGAGTTTCATATTTATTTTATATTGTCTTGTTTTATTTTACCCACTTATTGTTGAATATGTTTACTTACAATTTTAGCAAACTATATTATACTCTGTATATGACTGAGAATGATATGAGTAACTGTCATTGTCAAATGTAACAGTTCGTTCAGTTGTAGACTTCATAAAATACAAGTTCCTTTTCGTACTGTTGATTACTTTTATTCACTGAATATTTCATCAGGTTATGGGCCCAGAATTTGGCTGTTGAGTACAATAGTAGGTATTCAATAACTCTTTTGCATTCTGCATAACAATTGGATAAAAGTCTAAGTAATTTGAAAGACATGGCTTCCTCACTTGGGTATGCATTACCGCAACTGACTGGAAACAATTTCTCATCATGGAAATTTCGTCTCGAGTTCATTTTGGCAAAGGAAGGAGTGAAAGAATGCCTATCCAAGGAAGAAAAGGACGTGAAGGTAGAAGAACGGGAGACATTTAAAGCTAAGGATATCAAGGCATCATGTATAATAGTTCAATGCATTTCTGATAAATACATTGAGTATGTCCGAGAGGCAGAAACGGCAAAATCCATGATGCAAAATCTTGATAAAGTGTTCAACCGAAAGAGTCCGCTCATAAGATTATTCATTCTGAGGAATATACTGCAGCTGAAGTGCACTGGGGAACTTCAGGATCATTTTATGCAGGTTGATGGATTACTCAGGGACCTTGAAGAAGCTGGCATGAAGCTCGACGAAACGGACAAGATATGTTTTCTACTCCTGACAATGCCCGAGAAGTTTGAAGTTGTTATTACAGCAATTGAGACAGTAACAACAAAAATTAGTATGGAGTTTGTGAAAAGTCGATTACTCGATGCCGAATTGAAATCGAAAGGAGCTGCTACGGACACTACAGACAGTAATTTTAGTTTTGGTGCATCCAATTCGGAGTTCCGTAGAGAAAGGTGCTTTCGGTGTCATCAATGGGGCCATATCAAACGAAATTGTCCAAAATTTCGGAATACGAGAGAAAATGATAACAGTAATTTTCATTCTCGGAACTATGCTGTAAACTCGAGTGAAAATGATAGTAATTTTCAGTGTCGGAACTATTCTGGAAACTCGCGAGGTAGTTTCCGTGGTCGTGGAAATGGACAACACGCAAGAAGGGGTGCACATTTCACATCAGGTGAAGTGGAACAAATAGGACACGATCAGGAAGAAATCACCTTCGTAAGTGAAGTTTTGATGTCAGATATTATTGAAAAACAATCTGATTCGGAAGGTGGGGTTACATTCATCCTCGATAGTGGAGCTACTGATCATTTAGTCAAAGAAGATGTTGCAAAATTCATGACAGACATTCATAATTTGGATCGGGATGTCAAAATTCGGATCGCAAATGGCGGAGAATTAATCGCAAGGCAAAACGGGATTTTAAAACTGAAAGTGAATGACAGAACTGTAAACGTGAATGCATTGATTGTTCCTTCGCTGACGCAAAATCTACTGTCAGTTCGAAAGATTATGAATTCCGGAATGAAGGTTACATTCGAGAACAATAATGCGACTATTTCAAATGATAAAAACTTCAGTTTTGAAATGAAATGTGAACGGAACTTATTTGCTGCCGAATTTCCCTTATATTCATCTGAAAATGCTCTAGTTTCGGACAAAGTGTGGCATCAGAGACTTGGTCATCCGTGTGATAAGAATATTAAACTGTTGAACTTTAATAAACCAAATGAAAAATGTGGTCCTTGTATGATCGGAAAAGCAACAAAATTGCCTTTCAAGACTGTGATACATCCGCGATCGGAACGTATCGGCGAACTGATACACAGTGACATTTGTGGTCCAATAAAAACACCTACGTTGTCTGGACACAAGTTCTTCCAAGTGATTGTCGAAGATAAGACCCATTTCACGAGTGTGTATTTATTGAAGGAGAAAGCCGAAGCTCAGCACAATATTATGAATTATGTTCGACGTTTGAAATCTGATGGAGTGAAGTGCAGTCGCATCAGATGTGATAACGGTGGAGAATTTACATCGCATGCTTTGAAAAATTTCTGTAACCAGAAAGGAATAGACATTGAATATACACGACCTTACAATAGTCAACAAAACGGGGTTAGTGAACGTACAAATCGGACACTGATGGAGAAAACAAGAACTTTATTTGCAGAAACTAGTTTACCTGAGTATTTGTGGGGAGAAGCAATCAGCTGTGCAGCTTATCAGCTCAATCGTACACCCACAAGTGCCTTGTTGGGTAAAGTTCCAGCAGAACAATATTATGGGTTTGTTGACTATTCTAGACTTCGAGTATTTGGATGTAGAGCATGGTACTATATACAACCTACTTCTAAGAATAAACTGGATCCAAGGGCAAAGGAAGTTCGTTTTGTAGGGTATTCCAATAATGGATACCGCCTATGGGATCCACAAACAAACAGTATTGTTGTTTCTCGTCATGTTAAGTTTGATGAATCGGACTACCTATACCATAGGAAAACTTATATACCTGAGATGAAAGAAGATGTTGAAACAATCATACCTAATGAGAATGAAGACTCCGTTGAAGTTCCAGACGATCAACCCAACACAAGTGGTGAACAAAACCAAGGAACATCTAAGAGACCCAGCAGGAATATCACCTTACCCAAGAAATTGAGAGATTTTGAAATGTATTCAGCCTTCTGTTTGCTCACGGATATTCCTGAATCATTTGAAGAGGCTGCTAACAGTGAGGGATGGAGAGATGCGATTGATAAAGAAATTCATGCACATGAAAAACATTGTACATGGGAACCAGCATATCTACCCTCGGGAAAATACGCCATCGATACAAGATGGGTTTTTACTATTAAACAAGACGGCACCAAAAAGGCACGTTTGGTTGCCAAGGGCTTTCAGACCGAACCCTCCTATGAAGTTTACTCGCCAGTAGTAAGACACGCTACTATCAAAATGTTGATTGCACATGCAATACAGGAAAACTGGGAAATAAGACAACTCGATATTCCGACGGCATTCCTGAACGGTGATCTTGATCTGGACATTTATATCAAAATTCCAGACGGAATCAAATGTACCAATGGAACCGTTCTCAAATTACGTAAAGCTCTCTATGGCTTGAGAGAAGCACCCAGAAAATGGAACGAGAAATTCAACATTTTTGCTGAGTGGTATGGATTGGAACGGTCACTTTATGACTTTTGTTTTTACGTGGGACCAGATGTTTTCCTAATTATTTGGATCGACGATATCATCGTTTGTGGACCAGGAAGCGATAAGCTAATCAACGCACTGCACGAAAAATTCAATGCTAAAGACTTAGTAATTTTAAGCCATTTTCTTGGCACAGACTTCAAAATTGAGAAGGATATTTGCAAAATCTCCCAAGAGAAGCTGATAAACAAAGTGCTTGTCAAATTCCACATGCAGGACTGTAAAGGTGTGGCTACTCCAATGGAGCACAATTTTCAGGCGACGGACAAGACTGCAATTGAAGCACCTTATAGACAACTTATTGGTAGTCTGATGTATATTGCTGTCATAAGCCGTCCTGATATAATGTTTTCAGTATCATTCTTAAGCAGATTTCTCGACAAACCCACTCAACAACTGTGGATTGCAGCTAAAAGAGTTTTGAGGTATTTATGTGAAACCAGCAATCTGAGTCTGACATATCGTCGACAGTCAAGTGAGATCGGAATAATTGCACACTCTGACGCCGACTATGCTAGCGATGTAACGAACCGAAAGAGTGTCAGTGGTTCTGCTATTTTCTACAAAGGAAACTTAGTGTTTTGGCAGTCGAAGAAACAAGATTGTGTTGCTAAATCTACTTATGAATCGGAGTATCTAGCAGCATCACTCACAGCTTCAGAAGTTGTTAATTTGGTCGGCATTGCGAATCAATTGAACCGATGTAGTAACCCGGCTACGATTTTCATCGATAATCAAGGAGCAATTGAAGGAATACACAGCTACGAGAACAGCAAGAGATGCAAACACATTGACGTCAAGGCTCATTTCATCAAAGATCTTGTAGAGAAGGATGTCATCAAAGTCGAATATGTTCCTACGAATGAAAATACAGCCGATATTTTAACTAAAGCATTGCCCAAACAAAAATTTGAATATTTTCGTGAAAAGTTTAATGTTGTTTGAAGTATTTTGAATTATGAGAATTTAAAATTGAGAGGGGGTGTTGAATATGTTTACTTACAATTTTAGCAAACTATATTATACTCTGTATATGACTGAGAATGATATGAGTAACTGTCATTGTCAAATGTAACAGTTCGTTCAGTTGTAGACTTCATAAAATACAAGTTCCTTTTCGTACTGTTGATTACTTTTATTCACTGAATATTTCATCACTTATATGTTGATTGAACTTGTAATTTCATCAAAAGTCATCGCAGAAATCACCTATAACTCTTTTTCTTGCAATAAATAAAAAACTCCTGCCATGTTGCATTATGTTATAATTTGGTCACTCAATGTGGTACACTTGACAAATCTTTGGGAACATAATTGCATGTCAGTATCCCTCAGTCTCCAATAAATGTCCTTACTCCAATTTGTTGTATGAAGAAAAGCAAAAATAAAAATTATATTTAAATTCAAAGTTGAATTAACATCTACAGGATTAGGAAAAACACACGTCTTATTTACAATCAACACGTTGGTCAACAATTACGAAAATCAAAAATATAAAACAGTTAACAATTTAGCAAAACTTTTTCTGACATAAAATTACAAAAAAGCACATATAACAAATAAATGACAACAGGTGTCTTTTATTTCGACAGGAATAAAATTTGAAACATGTTTGTACCAATTACGAAAAGCATCTTTGCTCCTAAATAATTCAATTTGTGTCTTGTTTCGTAACAATGGGCCGTGGTGGTCGGCTGGTAAAGCGTTCGCCTCGCAAGCATGGGGTCGCGGGTTCGATCTACCGATTCACCGGTCTCGTGCATGGCATCACACGTTGAATGGTGAGGGCTACGTCTTTCCTAGCTCACACAAGTCCCTCGAAGACTTCCGAGGGTTGCACGTAGGGGTGCAATCGGTTGACGGTAATAACAACAATTACATTAACAATGTTCTGGTCTCCACAGATAAAATATGATTTTGATTTCAAAGCAAGTTGAGTTGAACAAATGATGTTGAACGATTGTCAAGGATCCCAGATCAAGAGTATATCAAATCAGATGTGTATCAAGACGGTTTGTTAAGTTGAAATTTCAGAAAAATTCTTTGAAAAATATCTAAATTCTTAATATGTTCAGTTCCTCACCCTGTTATCCCATATATCATTCAACCATTGCGGGATAGATTTTTCTTCAAAAAATTTGTTTATATATTTGACTCCGTATTAGTTGAAAACGATCGAAATAAGTCTTATTTCAAATTATTGCTGATTTTGAGGTAGGAGACTAAGGGATTGGTGTTTTCATAAAATGAAAAAAAAAACATATACATTTTTCTGTTTAGGCACTTTACAATCGAACCAGTTTTTGATGGTTTTTAAATTGTTCCAGTTTCCATCTTCAAAGAATATGGCGGTATCATCTGCAGTTGTCAGATATCTGACATAACACTGTAAGGTGGAATTTGATGAGTGTTGATACTAATGAAGTCAGCGTGCGTGTCTGACCATACCAGTATTTTTATAGTTATCTAGTTCCTCGAATAATTTCAAAATATTTTCATTTACTTGGAAACTGCGAGGAAACCACCAACTCACGAAAAAACAAACCATCCAAACTTGCGACTATATACCAATCATAGCTTTGCTGTCTGTTAGTTCGGAAAGCATAGAAAAGGCCGTCAAATTATAGCTTCTGAAGCACGGACGAAAAAGTATGGTTATCAGCTATAATATCCCAAGGACATTGATAACTAACGAAATTATTTTATCACAGTTTTCGAAAGCACGTTATTTGGTAACATCCCGACGCCGAAGGCGGAGGGATGTTACCTTAATAACGTGATTGAGGAAGTTGTGATAAAATTATGAGTTATTTATCAATGTTCGAGGGATATTCGGTGAGAAATTTTTTCGCAATTCGAACAAAATTATTTATTGAACACACAGTTATTGAAAGAACAATTCGTATAATGATATTCCGTTCATCTTGCTGTATTCGCCTCGGTTACTGCATAGGTGTTTCCACGCATACTATTGATTATTTGGTTATGATGTTCCTTATCAATATTCAAATAAGGTTTTATGGAATTTCCATTATTGTGCCCAGTAATTTTCAACAATTGTTGTTCTTGAACTCCACTTTTTGCTAGTTGACTGACTGCAGTTGCTCTATTAGAGTGATTGGTTATTTTCCTCTGTATCGTATCCAAGCCAATTGCTTCAGCAGAAGATTTTGTCCATCTGTTGATTATATTTCCACCCAGAGGCATATTGTCGTACCAGTTATCGCTTTCTGTCGTCCAGTGACGATTTGGCAATAAAAATAGTCTATTTGTCTTGATATTTGTGCCTCGTTTGGATAATAATTTAATGAATAATCTGACAGGACAAGCATTGTTATCACTATTTTGAACTAACCATTTGCTAGAGGCGCAGTTCTTTGAACCCCCTTGGCAGGTTTTACTAAAAATTGGATTATATTCTATCCTATTAGTTGGAGATCCATTGTTGTCCTTTTCGATATGAAAATAATCAACTAAGCAAGCAGCACCTTCACCACCTCTCCAAGCCAATTCCTCCGCTGCTATGTGATAAAATTTGCGTAGGAGTCCTATAGGGGTATTTTCATCCCAAAAGTTTATAATTTTTCTCATTTCCGTTGAAGTTAATAGTACTGAGCTTGTTTTGCGTTTAGTGGGATCTGTTGGTAAATTTCTTCGTGCTGCGTCGCGTGCATTCCGCGCTTGTTTGAATGCAACACTTTTAAAGGGGTCTAGCATGATATTATACTCCTTGTAATACTTTTCTTGTAATAACTTGCTTGTTATATTCCATACAGTTTTAACAGTAGCTTCCTTAAACTCTGTGCTGTCCTTTTTTCTCATATTAATCGCCCAATCCTTGAGTATTAATGCAAATTCTTCGAGAGTACGATTTCCATCCACTTCATATTTTCTGGCGTCACAAAACTCCATAAATATTTTCCAAGTGTATTTTTTACTATTGACAGTATTTTTTACTATTGACAGTATTTTTTGGTGTATTTTCTTCGATGATGTTGTCAATTGCCGCATCATTTTGAACACCAAAGCAAGGAAGCGACATTTTCGAAATGAATTGAATTACTGAAATGTCAAACAACTTTATTGTGTTGGTTGCTTAGCAATGTCATGACATAAGTGATAACTACCCGTGAAAACTATCCATGGGTATTTATCAGTGTAATGATGGTTTCATTGGTTATTTCGACACACATAACTAGAAATAGACAAATTTGATAGGATAATTTTTTGAGCAAAAAATTTTCTTTAAAATGCTTTCTGATACTATATTTGACTGCTATAATTATTGAATTGATATTTCCATCAACCAGCCGCACCGTTATGCGCAACCCTCAGAAGTATTCGAGCTACTTGTGCAAGCTGAGGAAGATGTAGCCCTCACTTTTTAACGTGTGATGTCGTGTACGAGACCAGTGAATTGGGTTGGGAAGCGAACACTTCAACCACGCGAAATCACGGCACGTGGGTGATTTATATCAACGTAAAAATTATTTTGATTATTCATCATTATTTTACCACTTACGATCCAAGTTTTCAGTGTTACCAAAATATATTGTTATTTTCATCAAAAATTCTTGAATACACTGATATGTTATAAGAGTATAAATAGCCAAGTGAGAGATGTAATCTCTATAAACAATGACCTGGTGGTTTTGAATCTGGAGATGCAATAACTCAGTAGATTCCAATGCAAACAAAACCCGAGCAAGTCTTTTCTATGTGAGAGCTGATTTTAAAGTGCCCAGTGTCATTTCTCAGAATTAATCATATCTATCAAATCATCCATTTCCAAAACCTTTTCTGTGCCAATAGCTACTTCACATCCTGTCAGATGGAGCTTTTACATTTCTTTCGAAAAAGGCCCATTAGATTCGACTTTGATATTTTGCTAACAAATACCCCAGTTCCTTGAAACAGCGAAGAAAATTGACGGTCTGTCTGTATTTCATACATATTTCCGTTGCCCCAGGGTTACGAAATATCACCGAGAGAGAGAGAGAAAGAAATCGTATTATCGACATCTGTGTAGATGTCGAAGGCCATCTGTTTCGCTTTCTCTCAATATAACTATATGATTTTTTTATATGTTTTTTACTTTTCCAAATCTCAGACAAGTTTCAAAAATCAACAAATTTTTTGTCATTCGTAACCAAGATCATAAATTATTTATACAGGATGTAAAATCAACAAATATAAAATATAAAAACTCCAACGATCTCTTCTCCGTGAAGAACTATTCTTCTCTTCTTCTGCTACACGGATTCTTCCACATTTGCCTGGAGAAACTGCTACAACTCTTCCCATTTTCCAGGTGTTTCTGGGTGAGTTATCGTCAACAATAACAACAATGTCATCAATTTTTAATGATTTTTGATCATCAACCCACTTTGTTCTGCGAGTAAGTGATGGTAAATATTCCTTTACCCACCTTTTCCAGAAACTGTTTGTCAACATTTGTGATTTTCGCCATTTCTGTCGGAAACTATGGTTCTCAAAATTTCCAGGAAGGCCTTCAGCGTGTACGTATCCGATTAAAAAAATGATAAGGGGTTAGAGTCTCTGTATCAGACGGATCCAAGGATACGTGAGTGAGGGGGTGATCATTTATAATGTTCTTGGCTTCGGCAAACAGTGTCAGAAGTGTTTCGTCTCTTAGGGACTATCCATGTATTGCTTGGCCTCATGCCGCAAGGTAAAAAGGCCAATCGTCCTCGGTCGATAAATGCGTGTTTCTATGTCCATGTACTGCTATTTCTAGTGCTTTCTTGACGGATCCGATTAGTCTTTCCTAAACTCTCCCCATATGAAGAGATGCTGGGGGAATGAACCGAAAATTGATACTTTTGGAAGTGCATTCATCTGCGATCTCGTTTTCGCTAAGATCTTTGTAAGCCTTGCGTATTTATTCAGCGGCTTCTATCAGGTTGGTTCCATCATCGCTGAAGATGCTTTCAGGGTATCCTCGTCTTGGAATGAATCTCCTTATACTCATGATTGCAGAGTTGGTTATCAAGTGATGATCTACTTCATGGTGAACTGCTCGGATGGCAAGACATGTGAATAGAACTCCCATCTTTTCTTTTTTCTCCGACCCACAGTAACGTAAAGTGGTGCAAAGTAGTCCATTCCAGTATTCACAAACGGTCGCAGGGTTGGAGTTACTCTCACCTATGGCAATTGTCCCATCAAAGTAGGTCGAGGTTTGACTGAATAATTTCTTCATTTCAGAAATCTTCTAGCAGCAGACTTGACTGCAGCATGTCCATTCAAAATCCAATATTTTTCTAGAATTTCATTTAGTACTGTTTCTATACCTTGATGCTTGAATTTCTCGTGATATTACTGCAGAAGTAGCTGTGTATAGTGGTTTTTGGGACAGAGTATGTAGGGTCTCTTCGTCTGTGGTGATAAGCAGTTCGCCAAGTCTGTTCTTCCTGCCGGTACGAGTGTGCCATCTTAGTTTAATGCAGGGCAAAATTTTCTCAACAGGCTTTTGTTTTCCACAGTCTTCCCTTTCTTCAATTGTTCCATCTCTTCGGGAAAACTTCCAGCTTGTGATATCTCCGAGCAGTAGTACTTTTCGGCTTCTTTCAATTCCTCTGCCATCAGATCTTTTGTTTAATCTTTTATATGAATCTTAGAAACCATGCGGTTGTTCTGATTAGATGTATACATTTTGAAAATTTCTTGTGGTTCGTTGAAAATGATCCTGAGACGACATCTATTTTTCCAATGAATACCGACTTCATTTCCTTCATCACTACTTTGCATATTTTGAAATAATTGTTTTCTGTTTTTCTGATTTATTCAGGCCAATCCTCATTTTTCCTTAAGAATTCAGGTCCATGAATCCATTTTTTCGTAAAAACAGCATTCGTTTCTTCCAAATTATTTCAAGTGGCCTCATCTGCGATATTCAGTCCTGATGGAATCCAGTGCCAGTTTTCTATATCAGTCCTTCCTAAAATTTCTTCCATTCTGTGTCCAACAAATTGCTTATATTTTCTGGAATCTCCTTTTTTCCAGTTCAACACATATGTTGAATCCGACCATAGCCATAACCTATGGATCTGAATTTCCAATTCATTTCTCAACAAATTACTCAAACGACTTCCTAATACCGCGGCCTGCAATTCTAGCCGGGGAATAGACAGAGCCTTCATAGTTGCCACTCTGGATTTTGAAGTTACAAGGGAAACTTCGTATTTTTCATAATTCGTAACTCTAAGATAAGCTACTGAGACGAAAGCTTTCTCGCTCGCACCACAGAAAATGTGAAGCTCAGTTTGTTCGGACTTCGGTATTAATAGTAAATAGCATCTTGGGTTACCTATTTCTGGAATCCTCTTCAAGTAATCTGTCCATTTTCTCTAGGAGACGAGTTTTATTTTCCCTGGTTTATTGGGATCAATGGATTGAGACTTCGCTTCATGAAAGGACTGACCTCCCCGTACAAGCGATTTTGGAACTACTGCAGTACTGCCTACACAACTCATACTTTCAAGAAAAGAGCCGTTTCTTCTCCCAAGTTAATGGACTGCCGATGGGATCTTCTCTCTCTCCAGTAATCGCCAACATATACATGGAGTGGTTCGAGGAATTGGCTATCAGAGAGGCAAAATACAAACCAAAACCATGGCTAAGATACGTAGACGACACCTTCATCATTTGGAACCATGGAGATGAACACCTTGGGGAATTCTTCGCCAGAATGAATAACATGAGAGATTCAATCAAATTCACAATGGAAAAGAAAACTAATAGTACCCTATCGTTTCTCGATGTGAAAGCTGAAATAACAGACACTGGAATCCTCACCTCTGTTTACAGAAAGAAGACACACACAGGACAGTACCTCAACTACGGCTCTAATCACCCAAACTCCACAAAGAGGGGAATCGTAAAAACGTTGGTGTAGAGAGCAATGTCTATTTGCAACAACCAGGAGTCATTGGAGGCGAAAATTAACCACATCAAAAAGGACCTAAGCGCAGACGGATACTCCGAGAAACTCATAGGTGAAGTTTGGAAACAACTCGAAAAGACCAAGACAACCGAAGAAAGACCACAAATCCGCGTTCTCATTCTTCCCTATATCAGGGGCATCACCGAGAAGATCAGAAGGATCGGAAATAAATATAACTTCAAGAGTTGCTTTCAATCCGTTAGTACCTTACGAAGCTTCCTCACCAAGACGAATCCAGAGAACACAACAGAATCCAGCAAAAACTATATTTACAAAGTCCCATGTGAATGTGGAGATTCCTATATCGGAGAGACCAAGAGGCCATTATCAGTAAGAATAGCCGAACACAAAAAATGGACTCAACGGGGAAACATCAAAATCGGGAATTGCTGACTACGCCTGGACAAAACACCACCGAATTCTTTGGGACGAAGCTAGTGTTCTTCATAGAGAGGAACATTGGTTCAAACGAAAATTTATGGAAACCACCTATATAGAAGCCAATAGTGCCTTTAGTCAACCAAGCGTGGAAATTAAAAACGTATGGAAACCGCTCCTGGACCGTTTTGGAGGGAGAAAAAGCGCGAAACCACGCGCGCCACAAGACCGAGCGTAATGACACCGTAATTACACTTTAATTATAGACCTATAAAAGGTCGCGTAGCATCTGATTTTTTCATTATTCACCGAAATACGATTGCGGATTCAAGCAATTGAAACGTTGTGAAAAGTTTGAAAGAGATAGAAATCTTTCAAGCATCAAGATGATGGACGTCCGAAATAAAAGTAATCAAATTCGGAAATAGTTTG
Organism: Chrysolina oricalcia; assembly: GCA_944452925.2. NCBI lineage: Eukaryota > Metazoa > Arthropoda > Insecta > Coleoptera > Chrysomelidae > Chrysolina > Chrysolina oricalcia. The sequence continues at coordinate 25,719,427 of OX101812.2, read as the reverse complement.
ACACAATAACTTTATATCAGGATTGGTATTATCAGAAAGTGGGTTTTCAGTGGGTTTATTATTACCAAATTTATAATTAATTGATGACATTGCCAACATCATCAACGATAAACTCACCTTTATTTCCAGCATCTGGCTCGAATCCCATCTGACGCTGACGCGGTTGTCTATTATCATTCACCCATTAACGTGTGGCTTTCCTGAAATTCAGAATATCCTCTTTACTGGCGTGGGCTCCTTCTCCCTCGTGATGGTGGAACTCTTCTTGCGCTTCTATCTCTGCTTCCTGTAGTTCCTTTCGATTTCAAGTAGACGCATCCGGTTTTCTAGCTCTTTTCCTTTCATTTCAAGTTCTTGCTTGGTTTTCTCTGTCTCTAGTGCGAGCCGCTTCTTCCTTAGATTAACACTGACCTGGGATCGTCGACTCTTATACGATGTTGTGGGCTGGGTATCCCGGTGAAGATCCATCTTCTGGACGGACTGACTCCTCTTCTTATTCGTGGGTATTTCAGCTCTGTCCGTATCTCCATACCAGAGAAAATCCGCTGACAAATTTCTGTTGATTCCTTTGCCTTCTCTCGCGCTACTCCTTCGTTCATCCACTTCTTGATTGTGGTGGCCGTGGCGGTAGAGCGTTCGCCTTTGGAGCGAAGGGTCGAGGGTTCAAAGCCTCGCATAGTCATCGGTCTCGTGCATGGCATCACACGTTGAAAGGTAAGGGCTGCCTCTTCCCTAGCTTACACAAGTCTCTCGAAGACTTCCGAGGGTTGCGCGTAGGGGTGCAATCGGTTGAAGGAAATAACAATTTTAAAACAATTTTGTCTTTTAATTTTATCGGTTAGGACCAAAAATGTTTCGCTTTATCTCAATAAAACTATATGCTTTTTTGATATATTTTTTACTTTTCCAAATCTTTGACAAAAATCAACAAGAACTTTTTTTTTGTCATTCGTAACCATGATCATAAATCATTTATACAGGATGTAAGATCAACAAATATAAAATATAAAAACACCATTGACCAAGGTCCTTCAGCCACAGAGTGTGTTCTTGGTGATAGCTTTGTTACTAAACTCCATACGCCACCTTAGGAGCAGCATGGTTATTCATGGACCCGTCAACCATGAAACGGGGAAGAGTTATTTTTTGTAGGGCATCTTGTTTCATCACTGGAGGAAAATTGAGGTGACTATCCTGAGAAGGGTGGCGCCAAATTTGAATTTCACTAAAATATCCCATCTTGTTGGATTGAATTCGAAACCAATCGGTGGGAGTGAATTGAAAAACGTGCGAGTGATTAATACATATTTGTTATTGATATATTTTCTAGTTTGCACAAGTATCTCGAAGACTTCTGAGAGTTTCTGAGAAAATAACAAATTTTTAACATTTTTTCATAGGTCCTGAATGTTGGTCGTAACTCCTAATTGATAATAGGTAATTATTATATTGAATGAACTGATGAGAAAGTGAATTATACGCAAAGGAATGAGGAATGAGCCGTTTCAAAAAAAAAACAGAAAAGGTGAAAGAATGACATAATTTGAGATTTGAAATGTTTAGAATGGAAATATATTTCAAAGACTAATCTCAATATATCTGTTGTAACACTAGTTGAAAAAATTGCACCCTTCAAAGAGAAATTCTTTTCAAACAATAGTCTAATGAAAGAAATTATTGCAGAACCTCAGGTGCCAGAAGAAACTATGATTTGTAACATGCTTGATTTCTATTTTATTTTAAAATTTGTGAATGTGAAATGGGGTAAATGAATGAAATTATAAATAAATATTTATTCGTCCTTGAAGTTCATGTACATATAAAGTTCAAATACTAGTTACTATCATTCACTCTGTCTTGTTCACTAAACTTACTCACATATCATCTACAAAAGTTATATACTTACAGAAATAATTCATCATCAAAGCAGTAAAATAATCTTTTATAGAATTAAATGTATTTTGACGTAGGTAAGTAGTCGAATACTGTTATTAGTCAATGTTTTATTTTATACATTTCGGAATCATTTATACATTGTTTCCTATATGGTAATTTACAATTTTTTTTAGTATAAAAAAATTAAACAATTTTATATATCCATCTAAAATTCTAAAAATGGTGAGTTATGAAATTGTGCATATCTAATATTTCAAATAAAAATGAACATCATTAGTTTTTGCAACGTTCCATATTAATTCCATCATGAATTCAAAATTCTTGAGTTCAAAGCAATCTTGCCACGATAAGTGTGGAGAGTTCTGATAGTTGGTAATGGAAACTTTTGTTTCTATTGAAATTAGTAAGCTTTCTTACTGATTATACCTCAAAGTTATAGCTTTTGATGAATCTAAACTGAACTAAAACTAAAAAGGAACACCAACATTATATCTTGATGTCATAGCAAAAATATTGGCTTTCAACAGTTTCTATCCAAAATCAAATTGAGTTCTCACTGTTCTTCCTTGGCCTTTGTCTTGACTTCTCATGCATGTAGGAGAGATTCTTGAAGATTGGTTTCGAAATCACTTTCATTAAAATGGTCTGAACAGATCCTGGAAAAATAATTAGATACCTCTTCTTTGGAATCACTGCAGAAATTGGTCCATTCCTACTTTACTGTATTATTCTTGGAAATTCTGGGAAATATATGGAATGTCAGTGTATCATCATGGTATGATGTGGGAGTATTGTTACAATATTGAGCAAGTAATTAACAACTATCAATACAAAATACAAGAACTAGGCAAATGATTTTATTATGATCAAGCTTTAGTTACTTTAGTTATTCGCAAATTGACGTTAATATACCAAAGTTACCAATTTCAGGATAACAACCTTAATTTTCCTCCAATTACGTATTCTCTTCCTTTCTTCAGTCTTTCCCTTGTCTAAATGCTCATTTATTTCACAACCTCTTCCTATTATAAGAACCTTGCGTTGCCCATACTTTTCTGAAATATCAACATGTCTTTTTTAGAACTCGTTCTTTCTAAATCTTTGGATATCATGACTAAAAAGGGTTTTTCCAAAGCTCTTAACCTCCAAAATAAAATTACACCATTTTTAGTTTTGTTTCTCATGATGGATAACCTTGAAAAACACCTGATTTTTTTTATATGAACCTGGAGTTTTCGGGGATAATACCACGAGTGGTCGCAATACTATTTATAGTTATTCCGTTATGATTCAAAGACATCAAATTGTTAATACCTCAAAGCAATTTGATCTAGTTCAATATGTCTGACAGAATTTTCGATAGTATTGTAAACACAGTTGTATTCGGGAGTAATTACACAAGTGCTTCAAAATTACCGATAATTTTCCATGAAAGCATATTGTCTAAAAACTGCATGAGTTTATTTCCATATTTTGTCAAAATATGGAAATAACCGAATGCAGTTTTTTTACTGACAACATGCTTGAATGGAAAATTATCAGGTTTATTTTGATGCACGAGTGTAATTCGGTAGAATATTTCCGGAGTTTAAAATTTAGTATTTATGCCTGTCAAGATGACAAATGTACATTTTAACAATCGTTACTATAGATACACAGACCGAGCGGGTAATTTTCGATACCTACCGGGTAATTTTCAGCCTGAAAATGTCCCGCCGGGAATTTTTCGCTGTAATTGATAGAAAATGTCCCGCTTCATATGGGATTTTTAGCATACGATGGAAATATTCATTGAGATAATATCACTAACCAACAAATTCAAGAAAGTTTCATTGTCGTGAATTCTGCAGACGTTATAGATGAGCCGTGGTGGTCGGCTGGTAAAGCGTTCGCCTTGCAGGCGTGGGGTCGTGGGTTCGTGGGTTCGATCCACCGATTCACCGGTCTCGTGCATGGCATCACTCGTTAAAAGGTAAGGGCTGCGTCTTCCCTAGCTCACACAAGTCTCTCGAATACTTCAGAGGGTTGCGCGTAGGGGTGCAATCGGTTGACGGAAATAACAATTTTAACAATTTTTTTAACTAATATACATGAAGTCTGTCAGACTGACATTTTATGACTGACAGATCAGAGATTCATTCAACTATGGAAATTGTCGGTTATAATTGCTTGAAAATCACCGATAATTTTGCAAGAAAGCGCCGTGTTATCTAAAACTTGCGCTAGTTAATTTTCATATTTTGTGTTTTGTTTGGAGAAAGATTCCGAAGGACAAGAACTATTTCACAAAATATGAAAATAACAGAGTAAAATTTTTATTAGATAACATGCTTGGATGTGTAATTCATTGGAATATTTCACGAATAAAGAAATAATGAAATTTTTTCTGATAAATATTATAGTAAGGTCAAAGACTATAAATGAAATTGTGCTAGACCGCTACATTTTTTCGCTTTTTGAAGTTTTATCAGACATTTTTCAATATTGCGACAGAATGTTTTTGCAGTGCAATTATCGCCCACAGAGTAATTTTCGTATGTTATATCACAAGACCTATAAAGGACCCCGCACTTTTTATAGGAAATTGTCTGAATTTTCATTATATTGTAGTATTCGATGTACTGATTGAACGTGCAGAATCGCAAAGTTCGTTGATGGATAGATTTTGAAATACAGGACGTTCAAGTAAAAAATCAGTAATGTTTATTTGATTATTGTCTCGGGATTTGAAAGTGCCAACTGCATTTTTTTTTTCGGTCTTATCATCAACGTATCTTCATATTACTAAATATCATTTTCCCGCTGCCGACACTGTAAATAGTCCATACATGCTTAGCAACAAAACAGGTAAATGGCCTATATCATTCGTTTACTAATTCATCTTGACTACGGAACTTAATAGTGTCATTTACATGCCTAGGGTAATAATGACTTTGACTTTGACAAGTAATACCTTCAGCTTAATTCATATCAATTTTTAGGTTATGAGACCTTTTGAATATTATTGTTGTCTGCTTATTCGGTAACTTAGTTACACGCACAAGCAACTTAGAATGAAATAGCGAACGAATAATCATGAAGGAAGGGTAAGAAAACAAACTTCGATTCAGGCAAATTTTGAGAAATGTCAACAAGCAGCGGGAAAAACGTAATAAGTAACACGGAATGTATCGACTGTTATCATCCTCGGCAAGCGACAAGCCTCGGCTTTGCCTCGGCTCGTACTCGCTCACCTCGAATGTTAACACGTCTTCACATTCCTTGTTACTTAAATAACTATTAGATGGTGCAGATTATATCATTATGCACAGAGTGAAAAATAAAAACATTTTAGTAATGTCTGAAAATTAGATGTAATAATGAAATATTGATGAAATTATTTTGGCATGCAATATACTATTCTTATTACATCATTAATCATAATTCATACATTTCGTAAAGGGTGATTTGAAAAATTGGTGAAATATTGGGCCGGTTCTTTCGTAGACATTCTGTATATTCAAGTGAATTATCTTTCTCCGAAGATGGTAGTATAAAAATTATTTCGTTGAGAGATATAGGGTGATTATGAACATTTTTTATGATAAAAATTGCAAAATATCAACGTTTTAGTAATCACCCTGTAATTCACGATTAACTTGGTGAAATTCCTTTATTATAATTCAATATATTCATTATTCTCTCCTCAACACCATCCCAAAAATTTATTTTCCTACTATGACTAGTTTCATAGTTATTAATTAAGAAACTTACTACCATTTGCATGACTAGCTGAAGGAACTTGTTCACGAGTACATTCTACTAGTGGCCAAGATTTATCACAAATAGTGAAACGTGAGAATGTGGAGATCAATATGAATGTAGTATTATATGCAGGGTGATGACCAATGATGGTCCATCCAATTCTATCGACCATTTAGGAACTGACTGAATATACGACACATCAGTTACAACTTACAACTCAGGCATGAGCCAGATAAAATTCTCAATGCTTGGATAGTTTTACTCGCCCAATCGCGGATGAGGCCCTGGTACGGGACATCGCACTAATCACTGAAGGTGACAAGGAACAGCCTTAACCGAATCAACCTCCTCCGTAGCAGCGCTACGGTCCTCATACAACAAGAAAACCCTATCGTCTACATTTCGAATCTGTCGTAGACGAACCCAGGTAGCACATCATATCGGCTGAATCTTGATTCCATATTGGGTCAATATAGATATATTGTAAATGAAAAGTCAATATTGGTCCAATATGGGTGAATATTCAAAAAACAATATTGTATTAATAATATTGGTAGAATATTGGGTCATTATTGGTTGAATAATTTCTACCAATATCGATAATACAATATTGGTTATATATTGTTTTCCACATCTAGAATAAATATTGCAATCCAAATATTCCAGTCATATCGATTATAGGGGAAAAAAACTATATTGTATTTCCAAGTTTATTAGAATATTGGTTGAATGTCATTTCCACTTTATTTGACAAATTGTAATTACTCATATTGAGTCAATATTGGTCGAATGATATTTACCAATATCGATAAAACAATGTTTCCTTCACATCGTTTTTAACATCTAGAATAAATATCGCAATCCCAAGATTCCCCTAATATCGATTCTAGGCATAAAAACTATATTGTATCTCCAAGTGTGATTACACATTGGTTGAATATCATATCGCCAATATTCAACAAATCTTATTAATTAATATTGGGTCGATGTTGGTTCAATAATATTTATCTATATCGTTAAAACAATATTGTCTTCATATTGTTTCCCACATCTAGATTGAGATGAAATTTGAATATTGGCCGAATATTCAAAGAAACATATTGAAATTATATCATGATCAAACCTGGATAAAAATCCGCTACGTGGCTCTACATATAGAACGTCTTCTAAAACCTGCGGAAGTATATTAAATACTTCCCGTAACTTGTTTTCAAGATAGCTCACCCAGTGGTTATGGCGATCAAAAGGCAGACTGTGGTGTCATCTTCATCTACTGAAAGACCTTTAGTAATTTGCCAAGGTATATTGACATCCACCAATAAATCCAAATGATATTGTACCAATATCGATAAATTTGTACCAATATCGAGAAATATTTTGAGGCCATTATTGCTTCAAGAATATTTCATCAAAACTATTTCTAAAATATTCAAACAATATTCGACCAATATCGCAAAATGTTCACATTTTACTTCTCGAAAATATAACTTTTGAATATTGTGCCAATATTGTCAGAATATTGTATTAGCGATATTGTAACAATATCACCAAACATTTTGAAGCCAATATTACTTCAAGAATATTTCGCCAATATTATTCAAGTAATATTGGACCAATATCGCTGAATGTTCACATTTTTTTTTCTCGCCAATATTGCATTTCAAATATTTCACCAATATGTTCACAATATTATACCAATATTTTACCAAGATAGGTGTGCTACTTGGTAAGAGTAGATGAAAAAGAAAAATCAAGACAATTTACAGGTTCAATGACGTTTGCAAGGCGTTCTTTGGGCTTCGGGTGTTGCTTTGGAAATGAGAAATCTTGGAGATGTGTAAGTATCACATTAAATAGCTACTATTTCTGTTATTATGAATGGGGTGGGAGGTTGAGATTATTTCGGGCGGTGAATTAATCTCTATTTCCGTTTGTGGTGTTTGATTAATAATTTCTGGCCCCTGACTAGCAAGTACAATAATATCCAGTTATTGAAGACTCTATGAAGTCTTCGATATTGTATACTACTCACAGCATATATTTGGTAGTATTCCTGAATCTTGAAAACCGTAAACGTACAAGATTAGGCTCAGCAATGAATTTGTCCACTTCCAGTATATTTGTTTCTTCTCTTTGAAAACACCCAGTATAATATGATTATTTCTATTCATGCCTTCCTCAGTACTTATATTTAGTTTCATTAGTTCCATCAGTGATAATTATTATTACCTTTACGAATTGAATTACCTATATTGATGAAATAATAGATGTCTATATGTTTTTATTGATAGCCAGCAAATATAAAAATCATGAAAACTTCGATCAGAGTGGAACACGAATTAGAAAAAAACCGTCGCTGCCAGATTGAAATTCTCCTATTAGAAATAAAAGCGTTCCATCAATCATTTTCACTTTTCCCATATAGTTCGTTTTTTATTCCAACAAAATTCACTTAACTATCTGTACCTTACATTTAGGCCAGGCTGTAGATAAAAATAAGAGGCTCTTTTCACACAAAATAAAAGACGCAAACGGCCTATTCTACTTTTTATAGGATAGTTCGTTAACGAAAACCCCGGTTTTCGCGCCAGCAAAATCGCTTTGTGGAATTTTTTAAACAAGAAATAGTGAAAAAAATTACAACATTTTTGTTTTTTTGCGAATATCTCAAAAAGTATTGGAGGAATCGTTTTACAGTCAATAGCACTTTTGTAGAGAATTATAAAACTTACAAAATATTTTTTTATAAGACCGGATCGGTGCCTTTTTCAGTGAGAAAAACCTCGAAAAAGAGACCATTTTTCAAAAATTCATAATCTTTATAAATCTGAAGCTGGACAAAAAATATTGCAGAAACTGATAGATAATAACATGTAGTTCAGCTATGCGGAAGATGGTTTCTGTCCGATATTTAGTTTCTGCACAATCGCCTTATAAACAATTTAAGGGCAAATCTTTATAAATGCGCCGATTTAAGAGAAATCATCTTATTCAAATTCTGTGAACGGCATAAGGAATAAGAGATCAATATCTACAATTTGTATATTTTGAATTTGCACCTGAGAGGAGGGAAATGTGTTGAAAATATCACAGAATGTTAATCAAAACGCTTCAAAGTCATCCGAGGTTCCCGAAGTCGAAATAAAGTTAATGAGAGCGACTTCGGGAGCACTTTGAAGCATTTAGAGTAACATTCAGTGACATTTTCAACACACTTCCAACCCCTAAGGTGAAAATCCAAAATATACAAATTGTAGATATTGATCTCTACTTCTATATGCCGTTTACAGAATTTGAATAAGATGATTTCCCTTAAATCGGCGCATTTAGAAAGATTAGCCCTTAAATTGTTTATAACGCGATTGTGCAAAAACTACACATCGGACAGAAAACATCTTGCGCACTGTTGAACCACATATTATCATCTATCAGTTTCCGTAACATTGTTTGTCCAGCTTCAGATTTATAAAAATTATAAATTTTTGGAAAATGGTATCTTTTTCGAGGTTTTCCCGGATTTTCTCATTAGAAAATGCACCTCGTATGAAAATTCATTTTGTAGCTTTTATAAGTCTCTACAAAAGTTCCATTGACTTTAAAACGATTCCTTGAATAATCTTTGAGATATTTCTAAAAAACCAAAAAGGTTTTAATTTTTTTCACTATTTCTTGTTTAAAAAATTCCACAAAGCGATTTTGCTGGTGCGAAAACTGGGGTTTTCATTAACGAACTATCTTATAAAAATTATTATAGGCAATTTGCGTGTTTTATTTTGTGTGGGAAAAAACCTCTATAGCTTGGTCTAATTATGTAATTCATATATCTGATGTGATTGTTATCTCTAATATTCACCCTCTTTTACATTTATTTTGATCTCCACATTCTCACGTTTCACTATTTGTGAAGAATCTTGGCCACTAGTAGAATGTACGCGTGAATAAGTTCCTTCAACTCGTCTTGCAAATTGTAATAAGTTTATCAATTAATAACTATGAAACTAGTCATAGTAGGAAACTGAATTTTTGGGAAAGTATTGAGGAGTGAATGATGAATATGTTGAATAAAGGAATTTCACCAAGTTAATCGTAAATTACAGGGTGATTTCTGAAACGTTGTTATTTTGTAATTTTTATCATCGACAATTTTCATGATCACCCTATACAGGGCAATTCAAATTCGACCCCCACCATTGGGATCTCCTCAACTACAGGAGATACGCCGAAGCTTAAATTGGGGCGAAGTTGCGTATTCTGGTGCTTAACAAAATACTGTTTTGAAACTTGGAAAATTTCGAGTATTTCCGGAAATATCGGGAAAAAACTGAAAATCGGAATTTTCGTTTTCATTTTTTTGTATCGTTATTTGACAACATAGCTTAAAACCAAAAGTACATTTTCATTGATACTTTTTTTCAGCTACACGTTTTCATGTTCAGATTTACTATCCGACGTTTCATTCATCATCAACTTTTTTTTTCTGTTATGGGCGCGATATTGTTTTTTTTATACAGAAAATGGTGATTCTCATTCTGATTTCATTGATGTATAATTTTTTATGATTTGCACTTCTGAAACTACAGATATTAAAAAAAACAACTTCATCTGAGATGGTCAAGACTCCATCGAAAAATTTTGTTTTATAAACACTAGTTGTCAGAACTCATTAAACATCATAAGTTTGCACATACTTCAGTCGAAATTTCCTCATTCTCAAATGAAGGAAAACGAGATATGTTGAAACTTCATTTTAAATTTGATAGGAATAGTACGAAAATAACACAAATTTATTTTGAATTAAATCCGGAAAGACAACAGCCGAATGGAACATTATTCGGAATTTTGGGCAACCACTTGGCTGAGTACGGTGCGATTCAAAAAACAAGAACGAAATCATGAGCTTGTAAAAAATGCACAAAAAGTATTACAACAAGTGTCCATGGCCTTCCTCTTGAATACCTAACCGAGCTCGTCGTATCAAATTAAGAACATCCCTAACAATATCCCTTCTTCTGATAGACCTGAATTGCGTGATGATATTGTCTCTGTGTTCATCTATTGTGTCATATTCTTGCTCTCCATAGATTCTGTTCTTTAAACTGCCCCACAAGAAAGTATCCAAAACTGTAAGGTCAGGTGACTGGTCCAGAATTTCCTAACCACCTATTAGGAAATCTTTTGTGTAAATATTCGCAAACTGCTCTTTTATTGTGTGGATGAGCCCCGTCATGCTGAAACCAGCAGCTGTAATAATTAACAAGGGGAAACGTATCCATATATTCTTCGAATTCGTTTCTTAAGAACCGAAGATAGGTTTTCCCGTTCAAAGTATTAGAGAAGAAATGAGGTCCAAGTATTCAGTCGTCATTAATTCTAGCCCACACATTCAAACGAAACCGAACTTGTGGTCTGACTTCTCTGAAGTGTCGTGGATTATTTTCACTCCAAATGTGCTCATTATTTTTATTAAAAACACAACAGTTCGAAAAAGTACTTTTGTCGGTCCAAATAATGTTTTTGAAGAAGTTTATAGGGTCTACCCTATTCGAGAGCTACAAAATTCCATCCTTCTCTCAGGATCACCTGGATGTAATTTTTGTGAAATATGTATCTCATAACATTTCAAATATTTTTTTTAAATTTCCTCCCAACGCTCGTCTGTGTCAAATTTATAATAAAGTTTCAACAAATCTCATTTTTCTTCATTTGAGAATGAGGACATTTCGACTGAAGTATTTGTGCAAACTTATGATATTTAATGAGTCCTGACAACTAGTGCTTATTAAACAAAATTTTTCGATGGAGTCATGACCATCCCAGATGAAGTTGTTTTTTTTTTAATATCTTTGGTTTCAGAAGTGCAAATCATAACAAATTAAACATCAATGAAATCAGAATGAGAATTACTATTTTTGTATAAAAAAACAATATGGCGCTCATAACAGAAAAAAAAGTTGATGAATGCCAGAAAGCGAAACGTCGGATAGTAAATCTGAACATGAAAACGTGTAGCTGAAAAAAAGTATCAATGGAAATGTACTTTTGGTTTTGAGCTATGTTGTCAAAAAACGATAGAAAAAATTAAAAACGAAAATTCCGATTTTCAGTTTTTTCCCGATATTTCCGGAAATACTCGGAATTTTCCAAGTTTCAAAACAGTATTTTGTTAAGCACCAGAATACGCAACTTTGCCCCAATTTAAGCTTCGACGTATCTCCTGTAGTTTAGGAGATCCCAATGGTGTGGTTCGAATTTGAATTGCCCTCTATATCCAAACGAAATCTTGTTTATACGGTATCAGCTATCTTCGGAGGATGATAATTCACTTGGATATACAGGATGAGTACGAAAGAACCGGCCTTAAGTTTCATCAATTTTTCAAATCACCCTGTACGAAATGTTTCAGAATCAAACGCTTCGTTGATGATGTTTGTTTATAATATATTACTTTGGTTACGCATCCCAACAATGCATTGAAGAAGCATTTGCTGTGGATTGTGATTAATGATGGAATGAGAATAGTATATTGTATGTCAAAATAATTTTATCAATATTTCATTATTACATCGAATTTTCAGACATTACTGAAATGTTTTTTTTTTCACTCTGTACATAATGATATAATCTGCACCATCTGAATGATGATTAGTAATATGAAGGAACGTTGATGATAAGAGCAAAAAAATGCAGTTGGCACTTTCAAATCCCGAGACAATAATTAAATGAAAACTACTGATTTTTAACTTGAACGCCCTGTATTTCAAAATCTATCCATCAACGAACTTTGAGAATCTGCACATTCAATCAGTAGATAGAATATACTAAAAATTCAGACAATTCACCAAAAACCATTTTATCCATCAAAAGGGTGGGATTCTTTAATCGATTAAACTATCAATATATTTTGAGCATGATTTTGCTTGGAAAATAGTTGAATGCACAATAATTTAATAGAATCCTGAGACCGCGAAGTGGTCGAGGATATTTATTTTGAAATTATTGAGCATATAATTATTTATCAAAAAGCACAATCATGCAAAAAATATTTTGATAGTTTAATCCATTAAAATTTATAGGTCGTGAGCTATACGACAAGATTATTTCTTGAATGAAGTAGATTAAATTAAACAACAAAGAATTTTATTGATAATGCACACCGACATTTTGTAATAATTTCTTTATTAAAAAATATGTTTGCTTAAGCTTTAAATACGAGATGTTTCAGAATCAAACGCTTCGTTGATGATGTTTGTTTATATTTTACTTTGGTTAGGCACCCGAACAATGCATTGAAGAAGCCTTTGCTGCGAATTTTGCATGTAAACATTTCAAATTCTGACGTATTTTTGTTACCTTATGTCAAAATATTTGTCTAGAAATCCTTTAGAAAATGCAGTTTTCGCTGATGAAAAGCAATATTAGGTCATTCAGACGATTAGGAATTTATTATGTTTTTATAAACAGTTTCTAAGAATTGTAAGAAAATTTAATCGCAATTAAACAGCTCTTGTGAAATAATCACTTACCTACTTAAGGTTCATATAAAGTCAAATATTTCGCGTTTCTGAACTGCAGGATGGCACTGACAAGATATGTTTTTCATACCATAGTTACAGCGATCTTTTATATTTCCATATAAATTACAGTTTTCTGCAACGGTCAACCCTACTGCTAATGCAATATTGCGAAATCTCAACATTATTTGGAGTACTAAATAGCACACAGGTTTTTTTTTCTTGGTGTTTTGGCATCGACTGCTACGGTCATTAGCCAAGTGTTCTGGATAAGCCTTGTTACCAACTCCATACGCCACTTTAGGAGCAGCACTGTTAATTTTTAATGCAACAGTGAATCGTTGTAATAGGTGTACTACACCACAATTTTCAGAAACAGTGATGTATTTTCCTTGTCTGCAAATTTCCGTTTATTTGCAGAACATCCTGGCTTACCATGGTTAGAGACCTCCATTTGTTTTAAAAAGGGTTATCTTTTGAGTCGGTTTCAGTGTTTCCAAAGGTGGGGACCATTTTCTCTGAAGTTGGTTCATTCTTTTTCTTAGATTTTGGTTTATTGATGATGCCTGTGCAGTCGGTTTTCCTGTGGGAGGAGATCTTGGGGATCTTTGGTATTTCCGCTTTTTTCCGGTGCACTTGTTTATTATTTATTTTATTTATTTCGTTTGTTTTTATGATATTCGGTGTTGCAGTGCCCATGGGTTTGTTATAGATATAGTCAGTCCGTCCTTGATCTTGCTTAGATTAGATTTATTTTTAGCACAAACCACAATATTGTTGGTAAAATTCAAAAAGAGCAGCTAATTTGAACCACTCACTATAATTTATTTTTATCATTATTTTTTATCTTTGTTAGCTGAACTCCGCCTATTATTTCGATAATTTTAATGTATATAAAATAATGTTACACAAAAACAGCTGGAATGGACAATAAAGACGCTATTACGATTATTATTATTATTTTTCAATTCTGTTTTGCCTCCTGTTTCATTTCCAGAACTGATATTGTAAATCCCAAACATAAAATTCCTTACTTACATAATTCTTCAATTGTGTCCAAGGACTCCAAGGCTTTAGGCGGGCCAATCCAACATCCAACTGATGAACTGATAAACCCCTATCGACGTAATTTTCATTTTCGAAAAGTGAAACAAAGTACATCGGTTACCGCTGTATAGAACTATTGGCAACGCTGTACAGTAAATATGACAGTGACAATAATTCTGTGCAATACCTTGTGGACAGTGGCAAAACTATTTTTGTATTTCCGTTCATGTACTACAGAGGAATCACTTACTGTAGCGATTTACCGTATTTGTCGGAGATTTTAAAAATTACTATTAAAAATATAAATCGTTTGATTTTATGTCTGAAAAATAGTATGAATAGTTCCTCAATGTTCAGTCTTCTAAATTTCATATAAATATCACTTGCAAAAGTGATTCTTAACTGTCTTTGATTTTATAACAATATTTTCAGAATTTTTTTTTAATTGTGAGAGAACGTTATGGTTAAAGATTCTGAAAAAAAACGTGATTATCTTCTACCTTGACATTGATATGTAATGATATTTGAAATGGAATCTGATGAATGGTTTTTGGGAAAACTTAAAGAAAACCTCTAAAAATTAGGTTTTAATTTTTTTTCTCGAAAACTGTTCATCAGATTTTCTTCTACATCTCTCTAATTATTCAATTTTAATGCCGGAATAACTCGAATTTTTTTTCAGAATTTTTAAACTTGCCGTTAATTTTTTCATGGGTTTACATGAACCTTAAACGAAATATATTCGAAAAATGATGGCTGATTGGTCTATTTCATCATGAATGAAATAATCCTCTGTAATTTTTGGATCATTGCATTCCTCTTACGAGAAATTTCATATATTCACTAACAAAATACTCTCCATTTCAAACCCTTCCTGCGAAACTTCATGTAACTTTGTGTATTTATTTTACAGGTAAATGGTGAACCATCTCGTCGTGATAAAGGACAAAGCTTTGTTTGGTATGTACAAACTCTCACTTCTAATTGGAATTCGGTATTAATTTCATTGCAGTGCATAGTAGTCCTTCGAGATTTTGAAGGTAACGGTATGGCGGTTATGCCTAGGGATTCGTAAGAAAATGTTATCACAAGAGATTTTCATTATGCTTAATAATTAAAAGACAAGTTTGGCTTAATTAAGTTAATGTTGTGAATCATGAAGAACAATGAAATTATATCTTGAGAAGTTTTTTATGTATTTTAAGCTTCCGCAGTCTGGAAGTTAAAATAAGAAAATATAATTCACTGAGATCTAGCGGGTGTCTGCGGAAAGTGGCTCGAGCCATTAACTATTTTGCTTTTGAACATAATGGGATGCAAATTGGAGGATCTGTATACGACGTAAAACTGCATTTTTTGACAGACGACTCAATTTCATGCATAAACTTTCGCTTTTCAAATGGGACACCCAAAATATTTTCATTTCATAACATTTCCAATACAACCATGTATTACTTGTCTTCTTTTGTATGCATTTTTTTTTGTCTAGGGTGTGTTTATATCACTGGTTTCAGCCCTAATATTTTTGGAAAAATATAACTTCACTGTTCTTGGTCAAAATGTGAGTGCTATGTGAAATGTAGTTATAAAATTGAAATTACTTGCTCCCTTTTTTTTCGAAAAAAGTTGAAAAACTGGCGAAATTGAAATCGGAAAAATCCGTAAGAATAGTGAAAACTATGTGAGTGCCGAATATTATGGTTCAAAAAAATTTCACCCCCTCCTCAAAAGTTAGGTAGAGCACGCAAAGGAATTTGGAAAATGTTTCAACAGTTTCGGACTATCACTTTCTCTTATCCTATGGAATAGAAATTTTACATTTTTGTTTAGTTTCGATGTTGCGAAATTGTCTCTCCATGCCCCCCGAAAGAAAGATACAGAACGCGTAGGGTTTCGGAAGTTTTCTTGACAGATTCGAATGTCAAAAATTACAGCAAAAAAAATTAGGCTGGGGAAGGCTCGTCGCCCCTCTTCTGTCAAAATATGTCGGAGAACTTGCTAAATTGAATTCGGAAAAATCCGTAAAAATAGTGACAAATATCTGATCGTCGAATACCATTGATTAAAAAAGTTTGATTTTCCCTATCCCCATCTCAAATGCTGGATGGAGAACGTAAAGGAGTTCGGAAATTGTTTCGACAGTTTAGGTCATTAAAAATAATGATAAGAAAAACAATCGATCGGGGAGCTCGCCCCCTTTTTCTGTCTCGAGAAAAATTAGAAAAACTCGAGAAATAGAAATCGAAAAAATCCGTTAAAATACCGAAAATTATCTGACCATTGAATAATACGTTTTCAAAAAAATTACCTCTCTCCTCCTCGAAAGCTAGATGAAGAAAGCGTAGAAATTCAGAAAAATGTCCAACGGTTTCATACATGGAAAATTACGACAAAAAAATGTCTTCCGGTGGGATCGGTCCCTCCCCTTTTTTCAAAAAAAAAATTGAATGAAGTGAACAAGAAACATACCGAAAGAAAACCAAAACAGAAATAAAAAAAATTAAAAAAAAGTTTTAGAGAAAAGCTTTTATTCAAATGCACTCACTGAAACGAACAAAATAAATTTTGAAGTGAAATAACCCCATAATTTTTCAACATCATAAAATTTTGTCTGATATAAAAGCTTGTCATGAGAATTTTTCTTGAGGTAATTTTGAATTCAATATACAATGAAAAATACATAGGTGCCTACTTCTCGCGACAAGCTTTTGTATCATTTAATATTTTATAATGTAACAAATTGATTTGTTTAATTTACTTATAACTATAATTTCTTCGTTTCAGTGCATTTGAATAAAAGTTTTTCTCTAAAAAGCTTTTTTGAGTTTATGTATTCTGTCTTGAAATGATAAATTTATAGATCACTTTACGGAAACACCGTAGATGGATGGTCTTAATGGTGAGAGCTTCGAAAAATGTAGTGAGGGTCGTACGAGTAAGAGATGAGGCAAAAATAAGATTTGATCTTGGTCCATTTCAGGAAACAATCTTTCAACAATCTGAATGTATA
The DNA here is from genome assembly GCA_944452925.2 of Chrysolina oricalcia. Taxonomy (NCBI): domain Eukaryota; kingdom Metazoa; phylum Arthropoda; class Insecta; order Coleoptera; family Chrysomelidae; genus Chrysolina; species Chrysolina oricalcia. The sequence continues at coordinate 25,702,219 of OX101812.2, read as the reverse complement.
GTGTTTACAGAAACTGACATGTTCCAAATAGACCGTCAGATAGTGACAGATTTAGGTGCCCCATTTTCCAATGAAGGGAAATTTACGGGTGGCTTCTGGGAAGAACATGGAAAATTCGATTTTTCATGGAAAAATTGATTTTCCATATTTTACGCGAGCCGTTTTCACCTAATCATCAATTAATAGAACCGGTTAAAATGAGGGCGTATATAACCTTGCAAGAAAAAATCGAGATTTTAACAGATTTTCCCACACAAGCCAATCGAAACTATGAAAACCTACATCGTCACTGGACCAAAAAACATAATGGCTTGAGTGGCGCGAATGGATAAGTGGATTTAGTCGTCGGAAAATTCAATGGAATCTTTTTGATTTTTCCATATGTTCTCCCCATGAGCCACTAGTAAATTTTCCTAAATTTTACTCAACATCGATGTACGTTTCAACCCTACTCGAAGCTTGTATGCGAGAATAGGGCACCTAAATCTGTCACTATCTGACGGTCTAAAAGTGCATTATGTACCAGACTATTAAATGAGTCAATTCAATTTTAAAGGTATATCTGATAATATAGCGTGTACATTTTGCATTTTCTATGAAGTTACTCATTCATTAACTCATTGATTACAAAGTTTACTTGATAATTCTGCTGAGAAAATTATCATGCTTCATTGCTGTTTTAATTGCTGTTTACCTTACTATTCGAATTTAACAGCACAATTTCGTGTAAAGGAATAGTAAGTAAAGAAACTATTGGATTCGTGCAGCTCATAATTAAATTGATTCAGGAAGAAATTGCAGGGAATTATGGGAAATATCCCCATATAGAGCAACTGCGTTGTACTTCAAACTATAAATGGAATAATGGAAATGTGTTTTCTTGCAGTTGTAAAAAGAAAGTGTTCTGTTCGATAACTAAAATGTCAAAAATAGTTACTTGCATGCTAAAGCCGCAAAATGAATTTATATCGTACCGAGCTCAAAAAGTTTTGCGGCTATGGCAGGTAACGTTATCTCTGTTCCACTATTGACTGTTTCCCAAATTTGAATCATATCTGTACAATGATTCGGTTATTATGTGCCTATTGCACATAATATTTTTTCATTTACAAACAGTTGCAATGCCTAAGTTAAATGAGACCATGTTTTTGTACTAAAGAGTTGCTTCTTCGAAAGTGTCTCAATTGGCAATATGTTTCCACTATTTCTCAACTAAAAACACATATTTTACCTATCTACCTACTGCACTGTTATTTTACTGAGATATCATATATGAGCATTCTTATACTAATATCATATAAATCCATTTTGCACCTACCATCATCATGTTTTTGTCATATTTCTACTTTTTACTCTCCATTTTTCGAGTTAATCCAAAGGTTTAGTAGTACTGTCATATTGAATCAGCTAAAACCTATTTTTAAAAATTTTGGTTCCCAAAATCGATCATCGCAAAATTCGACGACTCCTGTATGCCTAATTTGTGGTCCTTCACTTTGTAATGGTAAAATCTGAGGAAAGGCTTTTTCAGTAAGTAACGGCCTCAGGCTTACCAAATAAACAAATGGAAAAACTCGTGGGAGCGGCTAAGTTGAAAATTTGAAAAGTGCACTTGGGTTCAATCCTGATCTTCCAAATTTTGTATGAAGCTTCTTTATGGGCCAGAAAACCTAATTTCCAAATAAAATACTCTTTGGCCAACTTTTCACCCCTTCCCACCCATTTGAATTTCCACTATTTTCTTTGTTCATTTCTGTTAATCTTTTAAGTTTGATAATTTTTCTAATCGATAATCTAGTATATAAAAACCAATAAACTTACCTCAACTAGTAGTTGATGGAAACAGGAATATATTTCAACCCCTATGTAATAGCTGTTCGCAGAGGCCGGTTCAAATAATCTATTTGAGCAAGGAAGAGCCCATAAATGAATTAGGGAGATGAATGAATACCACCTACCCAAGTAGCAATTCAACGTTACGGCGACGTGTTCAAAAGAGTTGCGCAACCAAACGTAAGATGCGTTGCCGGCCTCAACACAACGTTATCACAACCCTGTTTTGCACCAATTTGGTAAATCATTTTTGGGGTTTCAAAACGTTTCAGCTCCAACTTTAGGTAGCTGGATGTTGTTTTCTAAACGTTGCTGAGTTTACTTAAAAACAACTACACACCAGTGCCCTCTCGCGCAGCGTTGACAGTTTACTTTTCATGGTGTTTAAAACATAGTTAATATATCAACCAAATAATTACTGATGGCCAAAATGGACACTTGAAGAAAACTTTCTAGTTACTCCTACCGTTACAATCAAAATGTAAAAATTTTACGCTCAAGATACCCGATAAATACGGATTTCGAAACAGAAATTGGCAACACATTTCATTTTACTGTCAAATATACTATTGTTTCATGCCAGAAAACACGTGGGCTTCAATTCTGTTGTGAATTTTTCGAAACTCAAGAATAAAAAAAATCTTTTCGATAAACAATATTTAATTCAGATATTGATTAAATCTCGATTTAAATGGAATACACTTGAATTATTTCTAGAAAACTGAAATAAGGCTTCCTAATCCTTTGTTTATGCTGTTTACGTTTGAAATTTGATTTACCGGCATGTTTTCAAATAGAATTACACTTCCAACATGGTGTAGGAGTATGAAAGTCAACGCGACTATGGATATCAGATAACTGAAAATATACTAACTTTCAACTTCAGTTTGCCAGGCAACTAACTTTATACCCGGAGCGCGACTGAAGTTGCTTATCTGACCATAAACTGAACCAAGTACAACTAACGAAAAATTCAAACTCAGCTTTAAACTTATCTCTCCAAACTGTCTGTCTTTATGAGGGCTTGTGTTTGTGAAGTTTCACCACGCAATCTTTTTTTTTGCCTGTAATAGCAAGGCAGTGCGTTAAAAAGCTCTTTTTTTCCGATCCAACAGTTAGGTTAGGATCATTCTAGTTCCTCATCTTTTACTATATACTTTTTTATCAAGCAATATAGCCAGTAGTATGTCCTTATGACTGGAATAAAAAAAATAATTAATTGAGTAAATTATTATTATCTAAATATTGCCGGCATGTCCTCTGTAGTAAATATTTGGAAAAATGTTAGTTGCAAAGATGACTCCACGAAAACGTTTTCAACTTTACTAAAAAATTGCCCACCGCTTAGTTGAATCTTACAAGGTCGTCCCTCCGTCGGGAAAACGTTTAACATAACTGAACTTGCGGCTTGACCGTTTTCAAAACGTTATTCTCATTCACAAAATATTTACTAGTTGTAGTCAGTTGGGTAAACGTTCTGATAATGTCGTAGCTTCACTGATGTCATGCTCAACGTTAAGACAACGTTGTCTGGTGGTTTAAAGGGCATCGTTTCATAAATGACTCATTTCTACATCAAGTACATCGTTAATATTGGTATATTTTGTGGTTATAGTCGCCAAATTGCTACTTGGGTAATGAATTATTTGGCGTTAAGGTCGACAACGGTTCATGAAAAAATAAATTTATGAACAATTCTAACCAATAAATGAATAAATAATGTTATAAACAATGTTTATCAACAAGTTATCGAAAATTATTTTAGTGTCAAAGTTTATTTCGGTACAATTCATCCTCTCCCATTTGATTAATTGCAACACGTTGGTAACAATTTACTGATTGATTATAACAAGTGAAAATATTTCCTGTATTTTTTTTCTTGTTGATATAGCTCACAAATTATTTCACTTGCTCAAGAGAGTTATAACAGGCATAGAAAAATATTATATTTATTGACACAACAATTGATGTATAACAAGTACATCTGAAAGGAAAAGATTGAGATTTTTCTAACGTTATTCATCATCTTTCTTCCCTGTCATACCAGTTATTTTCAGACGAGAAGTTTGGCTCTAGAAATATTTGTTTCCGAAAATCTTCATCTCCTTCTCCAAAAAAAATGAAATATTTCAAAATGTAGTCTACTTACCCGTGTAGTCTACTTAGTCGCATGTTTATCTATTCTTTTAAGCAGATGACACACCAAAATTAAAAGAATCAATTGATACAAAAAAGCCTTACTCATAAACTTCCTTCTCCTCTGATTCGCCATAAAAGCTGTTATCAGACCCTAATGTCTGCTCCTGAAGCATGAATTCAGAGAAATATTTAACTTCCTCTGCAAAATATTGAAAATATCTCAGAATGGAGCCTTCTTACTAGAGTTTCATATATTTTTCAAAGCGCTTCTAAATCCTGGATTAGAATGCTCTACATTAGCTTCATCAATCGAAAATTCACTTATCTCTTGAGGAGCTTGATCGCATTTAAAACAATGGAAGTTGTACACTTTTTGACATAATCTCAAATTAGGCGTCAAAATGACTCTCGCTTATAAATGATTTAATTCAGATGACAATTCGTAGAAATATGCCTTTCTTGGTCTCAAATAAGCATGATTTTTCAGCAATTCAGAAGAAAACCTGTTTTCGAGTTACGTACACTTTTCGAAAAAAATACCCTCATCTTCCACGAACAATTATTTTGGTGTTTTTTTTTTGTATTTTTCAAGTTTATAAGTAATTATTTCAATGGTTGGAATGTCTACTTCGAAATGGTCTATGTAACTTGGTGGTTTATTGATCGTTGAACAGCTGTGTCATGATTTCCTCAATATTTTCTATAGTTGTAAAAAAGAATAAAAACTATATTGATAAATTAGTTTTGTCATAAAATTCTGTATTCAAATATTTTATCGTATACAATTTAATATAAACTACTTTTTGTTATGAAAATAATGAAGAAATTCGAAAATCATTGAATATATTGAGAAAATCATGAGATGAGATGTCAATGAACCATCAAGTTAAATGTACCATTTGAAAGAAGACATCTCAACAATTAAAATGATTGCCTACGGACCTTCAAAATAGAAAAAACACCTCGACAATTGTTCGTGGAAGATAAGGATATTTTTTTCGAAAAATGTACATAACTCGAAAACTAGTACTGTTCTGAATTGCGGAAGAATTATGCTCATTCGACACTAAAAAAGACGTATTCACATAAGTTTTCATGCAAAGTGAATTATTTATACGCCAGAAAAAAATTAAATATTGAAAAATCAGTTTTTTGCCATTTTAACGGTTGATTTGAGGTTATGTCGAAAAGTGATTGATACAGAAGTTTTTGATTTTTTATTATCTCCAACTTTCATATGGAACATTTTCCGCGATGAGGTCACGATTCGCCGAAATTCGCAAAAAACCGTTTTTAACCCCTAAACTGCAACTTCATTTCACTATATTGAGTGATTTCGTGTTTAAATATTCCTTTTCCTCAAAGTTAGACCCTCTACAACATTCTCTACCTGGTCTTTGCCTGTTACTTTACATCTTATTTTAGGCGTTTAAAATTCGTTTTGGCACCAGCCCAGCGTGGTGACGAGAAATATTTACATTATCTACATCTTGACCATATAGCTGACAAGCTAATTTTTTAAAACTCCACTTACTTGCTACATTTAGCTGTTCTATATTTCCCAGATCTATGAAAGCTTTTTAAAATTCAGGAGAGGCTATATATGAGCATATTTAGATGCACCATTTTCCCGTTTTGTCCAGACAATGCATTTCCGTAATACTTTTGTTTTGATTCGAACTCCAGTCCCCATAGTCATGATAATCTGGACATTTTTTGCTGTAACGTTATGCATTATTATCAGTATATCTGTATCAGTTGCTTTGATAAAACTCTTCTTGGTAGTTTCAGGCATGTTAGATATTTGAGATAATTAATACTGTTGCTGAATAAACAGTGCGGACCTCCGAGCAATAAAAGATATAGAGAGGGCTTCTCCGTCTCTTTTTCGAAAGCAACATACCCAACGTTGTTTACAAACATCTCAACCCGAATCATGTTAAAAATGGGCATTGTCGGATACGTCCGTTTGCACTAGGTGACCAGGTTGAAATATTCACTCTTAACTTGGCGATCATGTTTGTTTACGTCCCTTTACGACTTATTTATCGTCTTGTCAAATCAAACCATGGGCGTCGCAACATGGTAATCATGGCATAATCCCAATTTTGAGACAAAAATACACTATTTATTGAAATAGCTGTAAAAAACATTGTTACTATTCAAGTCGACCTTAAAAACGATTACATATCAATAATTAGGAAAAAACTTGTTGCGGTGTAGGTACACTAAAAAGTAAATAAGCAAACTCAACTCTTCTGTCTTGTTGGAATGTCTTTCGAGTACTTAAAACTTAGCGTAGTTGATACTTGTATACGAGCTATGTCACGAAACATTTATTTCACAGAGGAGACTGTAAAATGATATTAGGAACTACATAAAAATTTCTACACGCGATTATTTTATACTTTAAATTCCAAAACAATGACCGGTAGAAATTCTTTTGTAGTGGTTATTTTTTTTCTTAGGTGTTTTGGCATCGACTGCTATGGTCTTTAGTAGTTATTACCTACAGTCTTCTGTAAAATGAATGTTTCTGGACATAGCTCGTATTGCAGTAGTGATATTTGTTTACCTTGAATTTGTTGGACATGGAATTTACTTCACTGTTCTGCAACTATAACATTATAATAACTTGGCAGTTATGTGTGTGTGTGTTTGAAATGTATGCTATTTTAGAAGAATTTGTGATTGTGAAACCGATTATATGGACACAGATGATACCAGAAGAAAGTGTTTAAAAGTAGCAACGAGAACTATAATCCGTCAGATACAAAAATTTAGACTACTTCAGCAAAAGAATAGAAGAATGCGATCCAAAGTTTTATTTTGTTTCAAGCTGGACAGTCGATTAACAATAAGCAAGTCATCGCTCCACCCTGTGAGCAAATCAAGACTACATCAAAATAGAGCTGTTGTTTGATATATCTGCAGAGATGTCTTCAGAGATACATGTTTGTAGGCCCCTATTCAACTCATAAACTTCAATAACACTTACCTGTTCGATGTTTAAGAAACAGAAGTGAAATAATAACTACATGAGAAATTCTCGTTTTTCTACCATCGATCGCTCCCTGAGCCTAACTCTACATAAGTAGGGATATTAAGTTGACAACTCTAAAACACTTTTTGATTATCTGCTTCAGGATATTCATAATCTAAAAAACATAAGAAACTGAGTTGAAGAGCTATTGAGGCTTTCACCACACTTTGGATGAGTATTTTAATGATACACTTTCAACGTAAACATGTGTTTATAGTTAATATGTAAATTCTTATGTGTATTATAGTTTATGTGTATTATAATGCATGTATAGCATATATATAGTGTATAGTTTACTGATGTGATTCAACGATTTGACTTTTTACTTCAGCACTTTCATTTATTTTTTCTGTCAGCAAGAATCTAATTTTTGGCATAATAAAGTATTTTTGATTGACATCTTGACAACACACGCGCTTTCCAACCAGGCATGTTGTCGTCTAGAGACAATAACATAACATGAAAAAAATTTATCAGCACGCCGCCACTGGGTCTAATCTTACATCCGAATATCATAACAATAACAAATCTTCCCCTCCGAACTCTGAGGTTACCCCTCGCCCACAACTATCACAAAGGATAGTGATATGCAGCTTTCATAACAATGTGTGTTGTTTATACAGAAATGGCACCTCTATATCTTTTATTGCTCGGAGGTGCGGACGTGAAGGTTTGAACAAATTCGTTAAAAGCTTGATATGACCATTGGGCAAAAAAAGCTCAGACAAATCGATTTTTTTTTCTGTTGTGCATTTTTTCGTCCACTTATATTTCTGATTGCGTCATAACTGTTCGAGTTATGACGTCATTATAATTTTTTTTGGAATGGCATTACTCTATTGAGATAATACCTTCAAAAAGAAAGTATTTTTTGTGTATACTCTTGCTGAAAGTGAGCAAAAGACCACCTGGGATGGTACTGTAGGTTTTCCCGGTTTTTTCCGCACCTGAAATAATAATAATAATAGCCGTCCTCTTAGCGCCTTGGGTATACTCTTCGAGTATTTATGAGAGAGTATTATTATCATTATTATTACGAAAAATGATAAATAAAACTTTCTATGATTTTATACCACTTCTATTTGTAACCAACGTTACTGCAGTTTCGTCTTATATGGACATTATCAAACAATACAATAATCTGAAATAATAAATAACACTCCTTAAATACCCTTAATACTACCCGAGTCCTGTCTTGATGACTAACGGTCATTAATGACTTTTACCTGCACCTTGTTTATTTGCGACAATGTGACTGCGCTGCCTTAAAAACCGGTGAATAGACCAAATCCAGTTGATCATTCAGTAGGTTACATCCACAATATTTGTGTTTGTGAATTTCTAGGGATACTAAATAATTCAGTTTCCAACCCTTGCTTGCATAGTGCAAAATTTCCGTATCGTTCAGACTCGGAAACTTGTGGTTGCATTCCAAGGAATGGTTTGAAAACGTCGAATCATATTTTCCTAGTCTGAAGGACCTTTCATGTTCAGCGTACCTTTTTGAAAAATTACGTCCACATTGTCCCACATAAACACCGTTACACTCTGGACACTTAAGCTTATAAACTCCAGATTTTTCCATTTTTGCTATTCTATCTTTGGCATTGAAAAGAAAATTAGACAACCTAGCATGCGGCCTATATGCCACTTCTATATTATTCTTTCTAAAGAATCCCGCAATAGCCACTGTTCTTCTCCCGAAGTACGTTAAGGTTACAAATTTTTTAGTTTCTGATTGTTTGACCTGGAGGTATATTAATTTGTGCGAAAATTTAAGTCGATGTTTTCTGACTAACTTTTGAATTGTGGCCGCTTGGAAACCATTGTATTGTCCTATCTGAACAGATAGGACAAAATAATGGTTTCCAGATATTCAATCAAGATTCAAAAAAGGATATAGTTGTGATTGATGATGATTCATCTTTGCAGTATGGAGTCCCACAGGGATCGATTTTAGGCCCTGTGCTTTCTGCTCTGTACTCAAGTATCCTGCTGGAAGTCTTCAACAATGTAAGATACATCTGCATGCTGATGAAACGCAAATTTATTTCAATTTTCAATTTCAATGAAGAAGATGACAAATTCGTAAAAAACGCAACAGATCACTGTCCACTTATGAATCCAACAAAATCTGAAATCATCCTTTTTGGGCCTACTAGTCAACGAAATGCCATTCGAAACTTGATTGATATTAGAATAAACGATGAAACTATTGAATTATTTGATGAAGTCAAAAGTCTTGGATAGTAACCTCAGATTCGAGAAACACGTCAATAAATTGTTGCAAAGGGCTTACTCATCATTACGAGTACTATACGGTATGCGGCACTATCTATCAACAGAATTAAGAAAAAATCTGTGTGAAACGTTAGTATTGTCGAATTTGAACTATGCGGATTGATGTGTTTATGGACCTAATCTAACCACCCTATATAAGCATAGAATTCAAAAAGTCCAAAATTCTTGTTTACGTCTGATCTAGGTAATAAGAAGGCGCGAAAGAATTACTTACAAACTACGCGAAGCTGGATGGCTAAATATGGAAAATAGAAGAATCCACCATGCTGGTAACCTTGTCCATAAAATTATAGTAACTCTCATACCTTCTTATTTGCACAGAAAAATTACGTTTCGCACGGATGTTCACAAATGTTAATATGCGAAGTCGAGGAGTACTATCTCCCCCCTCTTTCAGAACCGAGTATTTCAGGTTTCAGGTATCATATAGCTACCAAATTTGCAAGATATACAATATGATTCCATCAGATTCCAAAGTTGGGAGATATAAATTCAAAGTCAAATTGAAAAATTTTTTATTGAACTTTCATCAATAAGCAGAAAAGTAATTAATGAGATTGTTGAACTGATTAATCTGTGTTTTCACCAATTTGGATTGTTGAGGCTTCATTCACTATTGTTCACAGGGATGTTTAAGGGCTAAGTGGTAGAAAAGCAAAGTAGCAATTTGTGCTATCGAGTTGAATTTCGCCATTCATTTTCATGTTTATTAGCATTTTTTTATGTAAATTTAGTTGAATATAAAATCAGTGAATGAAAATAATATAGACGATATTATATAACGCAAAATTTTATTCTCTACAACTTTTATTCTATGGGTTTCTTCAATAGGAGTATTTGTTTTCAAGATATGTTATCTTGGAAAGCCGCAAAATGTAATTTTGCACCAAACTACGAAATTTTCTTCGCATTTAACATTCAATTTCGGCTATACCACTGAACCAAATTTGATGTTTTCAGATGTCATTCAACGCAGAATTTATACCTTCATATTATTGAATGGAATTATATTTCCCTTCGACGCACTGTTTTGCAGCTACAAGTAACAAACTAAAAAATATGCAAAAATTTGGCATCTCAGATTACACGCATTTAGGACCAAATAGAGGTATTAAAATGATATCCAGCTTGCTGGAAATTGATTCCTCAAAATATATTAATTTCATTGGCCTAAGAATACTTAACCTAATAAATAATAATATTATGTTCGAATTCTATTGTCTGTCAGAGATGTTTCCTCATATCATAATGATAGAAGAATTATTCATTGTACCAAATTTAGGTATAGGAACCCATGTTCCACGCATTTGTTTATGTTTTCCATAGACAGACATTGTGAACACAAATATTGTGACAACAATACCAAATTTAGGAATTTAGTAGTAGTAATCGGACCGTCGCCAACTTTTTTAAGGAGTGATATACCGAGTGGAGTTATGTCGACAAACGAATGTAAAATCCAAGGCTTCCGCCAATGATGGGCCGAAAAAATATTTTAATATTAACATAATTATACAGGGTCATTCACGATGTTAGTTCGTTAGGAGACCGTCAGATAGTGACAGATTTAGGTGCCCCATTTTCGCATACAATCCTCGAATAGGGTTGAAAAGTACATCAATGTTGAGTGAAATGGAGGGAAATTTACGAGTAGCTCCTGTGGAGAACACAGAAAAATCAAAAACAAAATTCCATTAAATTTTCCGACGATAAAATCTACCTATCGATTGACGATGTAGGTTTTCATAGTTTCGATGGGCTTGTGTGGAAAAATCTGTTGAAATCTAGATTTTTCCTTACAAGATTACGCACTCATTTTAACCATGCTGCCACCTGCAACACTCAACCCTTCAGTATTCCGAAGCCAGGTTCTATTATTTAATGATTAGGTGAACACGACTCGCGTTAAAATATGGAAAATAAAATTTTCCATGGAAAATCGAATTTTCCATATGTTCTCCCCAGAAGCCACTCATAAATTTCCCTCCATTTTACTCAACATTGATGTACTTTTCAACCCTATTCGAGGCTTGTATGTGAAAATGGGGCACCTAAATCTGTCACTATCTAACGGTGTATATGGAGAACCATTCAAAATTCGAACTTCCGTCTCTTTCTGTTATACTGGAGGTAGAGGGCGCAACTTACTCATTCCGAATGGAACACCTTGTATTTCATTACATTTTCAAATTTTCCATCAGGCATTAGGCCCACTTTGTGTGACGATGCCTATACTCAAATTTATCAGATTTTGGAGTAATAATTTTTTGCTGAAATATTTTACAGTAACGACTCTTCTCCAAAAAAATCATAACCCATAGGCAGTAACGGCTGAAACCAAATGGAAATTTCAATCTATTGATTTTCATTTTGAGTTACCTTTTGCTAACGACAGTAGAATTGCCAGAGTTAATATCAGTTCATTTGTTTTCAAAGCTTTCTTGGTATTATTTCGAATGATTGACATTCAAATCTCAATATTTCAGAAAATCGGATATATCTTGTCAGGGGTGTATTTTAGATATAGTGTGTTCTTCATGAATTCAAAATCTTTTTTCCATAGTATCCAAAAATCATTTATTTAAAAAAATCGGATTTCACCTTCTTTCTCGATGTCATGTTTTAGGTGGAGATTTTGACCATCATGTGAATTTCGATAATTCCATTAATCTGTTGATGACATGATGCTTCAGGTGTGAATATATGGAATTTCACATTTCACACTGTTACTGTCTATGAGTCATGATTTCTTCCGAGTTCTGCTGTAACTGTCAAAAGCAGCAGCCTTATGGAAAAATTGTCACCGGTTAATTTTCCTGAATTTTTGGTATGTTATAGAATATGACCTACGGGGTGAGTCAATAAGTCACAGTTTTTTGATGACATCTGGTATGTTTTTATTTTATATCTTGAGCTTTAGGAGTACTTGAATACAAAGCGTTCAGCATACTGCCTGTTCGAAATTGGTATACAGTGTGACACAAACACTAGGTGCTGACAAAACTTGCGAAAAGGCCTTTATTTCATAATTCACCCTATAATTAAAAATTTCGTTCTTGAAATTTTCCAATTTTTTGTCATAACTCTCAGTTTGAGTACACTATTATAATGTCGAACAGTCTTGGCTTTGCTATGACCAGTTTTTGAGATACACATGGTAATATATTTAGAGGGGCGACCGGCTGTACATCCGCTATTACAAAAGGTGTCAAAAAAGTTTCGTACTATGATTATGCCATAAAGAGTAACGACACATTGGCATTTACTTGTTGTTAATTCGTCATAGTACAATGACAGACATTGTACCTAATACTAAAAAAAAGTAAAGAAAACTCTTCATTAATTGATATTAATATATTTTATTTGCGGTATAATCAATTGTTGCTATTTTTTTTTGTATTAACATCCTATATACAGATTCATCTGATCAACAGTTTTCGTGACGACCCATATAAATAATAAAATGTATATCAGCATTCGTTTTCTCAATGCTATTGAGGTAGAATTCAGGGTGCGTTTCTTTTCCACATTTCACGGTTCACAAAACATTAAAACGAATAACAATAAATAAACCAATAATAAACAAGAACAATAGTAGGAAGTCGATAATATTACATCTGTCTATTATTTCTGGAGTATAATTAATATTTACCGGTAGGAGTCTTTCAGCATCATCGGTGATTTCATTCCGAATTGTGCATATGCTAAAAACCACAACATATGCACCATGGTACGTACCCAAAATTTGAGCCTCAGACATAATACACATGGAACAATATGCATATATGGGTATATGAAATGTGCACACGTGCAAATGTTTTTTATTAGTGTAATCTTTATATTTTCCTTCCGAAGGACTACTTCCATACACTATCGAGCCTCCCAGGATAACGTTAACCACCATGGTTCAAAATAATACATTTTTGGATATAGGTTTGAAGTACCTCATAAACATATTAATTCTACACTCCACGCTTGGAGGCCTCGTTCAAAAAATACAATTACCAGCCAGAAATTATTACAGACCCTGTAAAATTCAGAACATTGGAAAGTATAGAAAAAAAACTTTAGTACAATAGATGTCCGGTGTACAATGGATGGGGTCTATTGAGGAAACCATTTAAAAAAGAAGACTCCTTGATATTACCCTGTGTACCTCAAAAACTGGTCATAGTAAAGCCAATACTGTTCGACAAAAAATTTCAAGGACAAAATTTTTAATTACAGGGTGAATTATGAACTAAACGCCTTTTTGCAAGTTTTGTCATCACATAGTGTTTGTGTCACGCTGTATATCAATTTCGGACGAGCAGTATGCCGAATGGTTTGTAGTCAAGTATTCCTAAAGCACAAAATATAAAATAAAGAATATACCAGATGTCACCAAAAAACTGTGACTTTTTGACTCATCCAGTATAAAATTTGATTTTGTTGATTTCAACATATTCAAACGATAGGCATTTCAGTATGTGATACTTGGTTTGATCACAGTTTCATTTAATACGGTCGAATGAGAATTCAATTCTAAATAATGCTTGACTCACCCCGTATGTAAGAATATTTTTTATTAAAAACCATTCTAAAATGATTGCCTCATAGGTAAGCAATATCTGTCGCGCCAAACTCTTTCATTCAAGATGTTTTCCTACGAGCAATGTTACTTTAAAGAAATGGCCATTTTATAACTTCGACACCATGTATTTCGAAAACTAGTCATAAAACATACCCAAAATTCAGAAAAATTAATCAGTGACAATTTTTCCATAAGACTGCTGCCTGGTCCTTTATCAGAAAAAATTAAATTCTTTAAAACTGGATTTGATCTTTGTATCTTTCGAAATATTTGGAAATTATTGAAATTCCACAGCTCAATTTTTTAGAAATCACTAAAATACTTGCTAGATTTGGACCTACCCTGTATATCGTGGGTATGTGCAGGAATTAGTTCATTCTATATTGGATTGGTATGGGCCACATAAATGAAGGAGGCATAGTTGATTTGGTTTATACAGGGCTATTCAAATTCGTTTCTGTACATGGGGATCACGTAAACGATAAGAGATAGAATGTCGGTTGAATTGTGGCAAAGTTGCGTATTTCAGAGACCCATTCAAAAACCAAAAAATTCCAAATAATTGTTTTGCCTGTATCTTCTTTATTCGCAGACATATTGAAAATCCGTCCACATTTTGCTATTGGCACTTGATGAGGGCTATCAGAATATGTCCATGTATCTTATATACAGGGTGTCATCTGACTTAGGCCACCCCCATCTTTGAATTATTAAATACGGACCTGTATTATTTGTTGTAGTTTTTAGATCATCGACGTTCACTTCATACTGAGAAATTAAATTAAATTTTATGTTTCGGAATATTTCGGTGATATTTTATCATAATTGGGTGAATTATTCCCTTTCAAATTACGGCCCTGGAAATTGGTTGACTGAGTTAAATAAAAACACAATAGCAACTTTCACGTCTCCCTATGAACCATAGTGTTTTTCGAGATTATTTTTCTCATTTTTAGGTACCAATTCATATTTCTTAACATTTTCATTGCTATTTGAGCGTTTTCTACAATGAAATTCGATTAGCAAAACCTTTTATGATTACCTGAAACATATCTTCAACAAAAATAGATTATATGTATTTTGATAAGCTGAAAAAGAAATGATAGCAATAATTACATCCGAAACGAACACTATAATTGTAATTAAAATTGAGATGAAGTATTTATATACACAAAAAAATTAATGGTGCAATATTTTTGAACTCGCTTTTTCATATTATTTATTGCCCTTAATACGCTTCTTTGCTGCATTGTTGCGAAAGCATTCAAAATCCTCAATCTCAAGTCTTCCACATTTTCTTGCACCATAAGTGATTCTTGGAGATAGAAAGATCATAAAACCACATTTTTGCTAGTTACTATAATACTTACCTATAAGTTGCTAATGTCTTTTGTTACCATTTTTAATACCGATGAAATCTCAGTAGAATTGTTATCATTATTGTTGTAATTATTCAATCATTTCTTTTTCAGGTTATCAAAATACATATAATCTATTTTTGTTGAAGACATCTTTCAGATAATCATAAAAGATTTTGCTATTCGAAGTTCATTGTAGAAAACGTCCAAAGAGCATTGAAAATGTGAAGAAATCTGAATTGGTAGCTGAAAATGAAAGAAAATACTCTCGAAAAACACTATGGTACATGGGGAGACGTGAAAGTTGCTATTATGTTTTTATTTAACTTAGTCAACCAATTTCCAGGGCCGTAATTTGAAAGGGAATAATTCACCCAATTATAATAAAATATTACCAAAACATCCAGAAATATGAAATGAGATTTAATTTCTCAGTATGAAGTGAACGTCGACGATCCAAAAACTGCAACAACAAAAAAACTGGTCCGAATTTAAAAATTCAAAGATGGGGGTGGCCCAAGTCAGATGACACCATGTATAAAAGATTTCTGGATATTTTCTGATAGCCCATATCAAGTGTCAATAGCAAAATGTGGACTGATTTTCAATATGTTTGCGAATACAGAAGATACAGGCAAAAAAATTTATGGGATTTTTTTGTTTTTCTTGTATATCTCCAGAACCAAAAGCGATAAATCCGATTTTTTCACATCATTGAATAGGTCTCTAAAATACACAACTTTGCCACAATTTAACCGACACTCTATCTCTTATCGTTTACGAGATCCCCATGTACAGAAACGAATTTGAATAGCCCTGTATATTCGAAAAAATGTCATCATAATAGCCATTTGAAATGTTGGAAAAGTTAACTTCAGCACCCTGTATAATCTCGTTGAATTTAGAGCTGTAGCACAAGAAAGACATTTAATCAGCATCACGAGTTCTACAATATATGAAAAATTCGATCAAATTTACCAAAAGCCAGTCTCCCATTGAAACGAAGCGAGTTCCTTTTTTCTACGCCTCAAACTTTAATACAAATGAGGTAAATCTCAGACAATACATATTTTGTTGATATCTGTTGCAACTAAAATAGTAATCCGATGAAACATCGAAATCAGAATCTCATGAATGCGTAACATCGGGAAGGCGTTATTAATACAGCTGTTTCACGCGTTTTTTATCCGCTCCATTACAAACGAGGATATTTCTGTAGAATTTTGGCTCGTCTATCACAATATTTTATGTAACTAACTACCGAGCGCTCAAGCCTTGACAGTAATATATTTTTGTTTGACTTTTCATAAGGCCATTTGTTACACGAAATCCAATTATTGTCCGTTAAATATTTTACACTCTCATTTTCAGATTTCTAGTAGTAGACAAAAATAACTCACCTAGTTGATCTGTTTGCTTACGAAATGCGAAGTGGTCTGTCAGACGGGATGAGATCAAAGAAGCTGCGACTATTCAATAATGATGCTGTTGATAACAAGAATTATCGGAAAGTTTACACGAAAATGACAAACGTTGTATCACACGCTGACGGCTATTGCTAATCTGTTATTTGAGCTAAAAGGACCATGATGTATTATCGGTTGCCCCATTTGTCATGGGAATAGCAACATACCTGATGGGAATTTATCGAATGCATCTCAATTTAGTTGCAATGCACTGTTCGGAACTTTGGTGTAGTAATTTGTCCAGAAGTGATATATCTTAATAGATTTGAAATATTTCTACTGGAGTCAGTGTCGGTTTGTGCCAATTTTGGGTCCTAGGCGCAGAAGATTTACGGCAGACTCTGGCAGATCCAAGGGAGAAATGCTCTTGGTGAATTTTCAATGGACTTCATTTTAACCCTTTGTTTCGTCGTTTATTAACCCTGCGTTACATACGTGGGGTGTGATGGACCCCAGCCGCCGAATATCGCTTTGAAAATTTGCCAAACGTAAACTTATGCGTACGCCCCTCCTAATAGCTTCCAAAATATGTCCGCATCATCGAATTCAGGCATTTCCGCAGTATCTTGTAGACACTGAGTCAAGTTATAGGGAACTTAAGTGCTCTGGGGTGTGATTACTTGCCACAATTGCATGGCTCAGACAGCGATTAAATTTTTTCCTTTCTGTTTTTCAATCTGCAATTATTTTCTTTGTATTTAATCATAATCAAATTTTAGTTTCCGAATGTTCATTCCGGGGTGAGGTGTTCATTTATCTCACATGATTTTTTTTTGTCGCGGAGTGTTTTTTGGTACATGAAAAACTAGCCTTTTTCAGTTAATATCAAATTTCTTGAAATAAAGCCTATTGATTATTCCTTGCGTGTTTTTATTGTTCCGAAATGATCCCCTGATACTATGGAACAACGTAATATCAGAAAAAGAACAAGATAAAAAAAATGCGATTTTTCAGGAAATGGGGTTTGTCACACCCCACGAATGTACTGATGCAACAATTATTCACGTATGTAACGCAGGGTTAAATCGACTACATCAATTCTTCAAAGTACTCATGATGTTACAAAATACTTGTATCTGTTTGGCTCACATTGTAATCAGTAAACTACATCGTAAAATTATTACTTAACACCGCAGTCATCTAACAATAAAGGACCACGCACGTTTCTTATGGAAAATGGCTTTTCCTGAATTTGTCCGAATTTTTGGTATGGTGTAGATCTTGATGCACTGATCAAAAGCGTCCATTGCCAAAAACTCCAAAAATGGACAGTTTTCGAGATATGGCTGTATCAATGTAATTTTTTTTTGTATTTTTTGGATTTTGACACATAATCAGTTCACTCTCATACTTAGGAAAAACCGAATTTCAATGATTTCACTGCAGGAATCGATTAAAAAATAATTCTTTTTTTGTTTCAGATACTGCCATTTGAAGAAATTTTTATACACTGCTCCTCACTGACGATGTAACTGGACTATTATTTTCAATTTCTATAGTTCAGTTTTTGTGGAAACAAAAACTTCTGAAGGTATCACTAGAAAAATAATATTCGATACACACTATAGGAACTGAATCTGAGATACTTTTTTTTAAATAGTTTCCTAGTCGTCAAAGAAATAGTGGTAAATGCAAAATGTGCATATAGAAAATCGGTCATAATGGTAGGCTGACGACATAAATACTCGTATCGAATGCAGTTTGTTTATACCGAGTGTTAAATATGAATAGAAACAACGGAATACGTACCCAATAATCATTTCTAATCGCTAATCGAACCGTTAAGGCAAACGAATCCGTGAAAAAATTTGACATGATGTGGATTTCGATGCACTGATCAAGTGTCTATTGCTACAGACTACAAAAATGGACAGTTTTCAAGATATGGCCGTATCAATATCTGATTTTTTTCGTTTTCTAGATTGTGACCCATAATCGCTTAGCTCTTATACCCAACAAAAACAGAATTCTATCGACTTTTGCGCAGGAATTGACTGGAAAACAGTTGTATTTCATTTTAGATACATTCATTTGGAGAAATTAGCATACACTGCTCGTCACTGACGATGTAGCTGGGCTATTATTTTCAACTTTAGTATCTCCGTGTTCGTAGAAACAAAAACTCTTGAATTGTTCTAGTTCTAACAAACATACTTATATTCAACACAATTCAATTGTGGCATTTAAAAAAATAATATACGATATACACTATAAATATGATTTTTTATAAATATTCTCTTGGCCACGAGGAAAATAGTGGAAAATGCAAAATGAGAAACTAGAAAATCGTATTTATAATGCACGCTGACGAGATGAATGCAGTTTGTTTATACCGAGTGTTAAATATTAATAGCACCAAGGAAATACATACCCAAAAATAATTACTACTGTTGTGGTTAATTGAACCGTTAAGGCAAACGGATTCGTAAAAATGTCTGAATTTTTTATTCGGTATAGGCAATAGCTTTTTCAGTTGAACAATTTATGAGTGGAAGGTCAACAATTGTTGACATTTCATAAGAAAAATATTCAATTTGTTAATGGACAGATTGAACCACAGTTACTTAACCGTGTTCACTTCATCAAATTATCTATCAATATAATTTTTGTGAAGAATCAATATGTTTGATGAAGTGAACACGGTTAAGTAAATGTGTTCAATCTGTCCATTAACAAATTGAATAGTTTTCTTATGAAATGTCAACTATTGTTGACCTCCCACTCATAAATTGCTCAACTGAAAGAGCTATTGCATATACCGAATAAAAAATTCAGATATTTTTATGAATCCGTATGCCTTCGTGGTTCAAATAACAATAACAGTAGTAATGATTTTTGAGTATGTATTTCCTTGGTGCTATTGATATTTAACACTCGGTATAAACAAACTGCATTCATCTCGTCAGCGTACATTATAAATAAGATTTTCTAGTTTCTCATTTTGCATTTTCCACTATTTTCCTGATGGCCAGGAGAATATTTCAAAATAAAATTCAAATCATATTTGGAGTGTGTATCGCATATTATTTTTTCAAATGCCACAATTAAATTGTGTTGGATATACGAGGCTTGTTTGGTAAGTCCGTGACTTTTTAAATTTCCCGCGCAGTAACTTTAAATGCAACACTGCTGCTGTCAACCACCATCTTTCAATAGACTACTGTCAAATTTTGAGCAAGCTGCGACATTTGGTTTGTGTTTGACAGCAATTAGAAGCAGACAACCTCGTGAATTTTAACAAAAATGGAAAAAAGTGAATTTCGAGTGTTGATTAAGCATTATTTTTTGCGTAAAAAAACCATAACTGAAACCAAGGAAAGACTTGATAAATACTATGGGAACTCTGCACCATCAATTTCAATGGTTAAGAAGTGGTTTACTGAGTTCCGTTGTGGTCGTACCAGCACAAGTGACGCCGTACGTTCAGGTCGCCCAAAAGAGGTCATCACGCCAGAAATCGTCGATAAAATCCATGGAATGATATTGGACGATCGGAGAATAAAAGTACGTGAGGTAGCTGAGGCTGTAGGCATCTCAACTGAGCGAGTACATCACATTTTACATGAATATTTGGACATGAAGAAGCTATCCGCGAGATGGGTGCCGCGATTGCTCACACTCGACCACAAGCGCAACCGTGTGACCACTTCAAAGGAGTGTTTGGCAAAGTTCAATCGCAATCCGGGCGAGTTTTTACGCCGTTATATAACCGTAGACGAAACATGGATCCATCACAATACCCCAGAGACCAAGGAACAATCAAAACAGTGGGTGTCAACTGGTGAACGTGCACCAAAGAAGGCTAAGGTGCGTCTGTCAGCCAACAAGGTTATGGCCACAGTTTTTTGGGATGCACGCGGTGTCATTCATATAGATTACTTAGAGAAGGGTAGAACGATCAACGGCGAATATTATTCAGAGCTTTTAGACAGATTCGATATTGATTTGAGGCAAAAACGACCACATTTAGCGAAAAAAAAAGTGCTGCTTCATCAAGACAATGCACGAGTGCACACGTGTGTAGTCACTATGGCAAAAATTCATAAATTGGGCTACGAACTACTACCCCATCCAGCATATTCTCTAGATTTAGCCCCTTGCGACTATTTTCTTTTCCCAAACCTGAAGAAATGGCTGGGTGGTAAGAGATTTGGGTCGAATGAAGAGGTTATAACCGAAACAAACGCCTATTTTGAGGGCCTTGAGAAAACCTATTATTTGGAAGGAATAAAAAAACTGGAAAAACGCTGGACTAAATGTATTGATCTAAAAGGAGATTATGTTGAAAAATAAAACGCTTATTTGCCAATTTTTTTTTTCTTTATTCAAATAGTCACGGAGTTACCAAACAGCCCTCGTAAGTATGTTTGTTAGAACTAGAACAATTCAAGAGTTTTTGTTTCTACGAACACGGAAATACAAAAGTTGAAAATAATAGCCCAGCTACATCGCCAGTGACGAGCAGTGTATGCTAATTTCTCCAAATGAATGTATCTGAAATGAAAAACAACTGTTTTCAGTCAATTCCTGCGCAGAAATCGATAGAATTCCGTTTTTGTTGGGTATAAGAGCTAAAAGCGATTATGGGCCACAACCTAGAAAACGAATAAAATCAGATATTGATACGGCCATATCTTGAAAACAGTACATTTTTGTAGTCTGTAGCAATAGAAACTTGATCATTGCATCAAAATCGACATCATTTCAAATATTTAGACATTTTCACGGATCCGTTTGCCTTAACGGTTCGATTAGCGATCAGAAATGATTATTGGGTATGTATTCCGTTGTTTCTATTGATATTTAACACTCGGTATAAACAAACTGCACTCGATACGAGTTTTTATGTCGTCAGCATACATTATGAACGATTTTCCATATGCTCATTTTGCATTTACCACTATTTCTTTGACGACTAGGAAACTAGGTATTTAAAAAAAAAAGTATCTCAGCTTCAGTTCCTATAGTGTGTATCGAATATTATTCTTTTAGTGCCCCTATCGAAAGGTATTGAATATAGGTGACTCTGTGGTACCTTGAGCAATTTAGTAGTTTTTGTTTCTACAAAAACTTGACTATAGAAATTGAAAATAATAGTCCAGTTACATCGTCAGTGACTAGCAGTGTATAATAATTTCTTCGAATGGCAGTATCTGAAACGAAGGAAGAATTATTTTTCAATCGATTCCTGCAGTGAAATCATTAAAACTCGGTTTTTTCTAAGTATGAGAGTGAACTGATTATGTGTCAAAATCCAAAAAAATGCAAAAAAATTACATTGATAGAGCCATATCTCCAAAACTGTCCATTTTTGGAGTTTTTGGCAATGGACACTTTTGATCAGTGCATCAAGATCTACACCATATCAAAAATTCGGACAAATTCACGGAAAGCCATTTTCCATAAGAAACGTGAGTGGTCCTTTCTGGACAAACGAAACAAAAACGTTTGCATGTTGCAGGTGCCCGTGGCCCAACATTTCTCACCCTAATACTACTCTCGTAAGTACTCGTCAGAGGTCGCGATTATCATCTCAATTTTCAGTTAGGTTTGAACGTCAGGCCCTCCACTGCGGCCAATGGCCTATTGTGGCTCACTTTATGGTTATATTTCTCTCAGTATATTCAATCTCTAAACGAAATTTAGGAATTTATTGGGAAAACAATTTACCAGGTTTTCTGGCATTACTGTCGTATCGCCAAATATTGAGAATCTGGTTCTGGCCGCTGTAGGGCATGTACACAGAATGTGTTTAGCCGTTCCATCTGCCTCCAAGTATAGCAGGTACTCTGAATCTCAAGCAAGTGGCCAGTAAGCAAACCTACTATAGTTCTGAGATGCGCTCTACTGAGTACTAAAAGTTTACAAGGAATCTTGTTTTTTCCTTGTACGAGCAATAAATGTTTTGTAATGGACTAGGCTCGGTAGACTACTCCAGTACTCGATTCTTTTATTGTCTTCCCAAGCTGTTATGACAATCTTGGCAGTGCTATATGCTAAACCGATCAACGGTTCTGGTCCAGTGAACGTTGTTTTGCCCTCCCCCCTTTTGATAGTGCCCCGGCTATTTTATTTCCATCTAGGCCTGTGTGACCTAGTATCCAGACTAGGGTAACGTTGTTGCATTGTGCTAGTCGGTTTAAGGTGTCTCTGCAGTTCCATACTGCTACAGATTTAAAGCAGTTGGATTCAAGCGCTTTCATTGCTGACGATCTGAAAACAATCTTATTGTTTTTCATGTGTGGTGTCGATTTTCCAGCTCCCTTGCACACATTTCAATGGCATATATCTCTGCCTGAAATATCGAAGCTAGTTTACCCATACTGAATGAACGTTTCACTTCTGGTTTTATTCCATCTCAGCTCCGATGTCTTCCAGAGTTTTGGAACCATCGGTAAACCAACGTTCATTTGCCCTTCATAAGTCGATTTCATTTCGGTCCCAATCTTCTCTTTCGGGAAAGACCACAGTGTAGGACGTGTGAAGGTTGATAGTTTTAGGCATGATGTCTGAGGGCATTCTTAGAATTTTGTGAGCTAGGTAGCCGAGTGGTTGAAGCGACTGTGTTTCAATCACTGTGGCTGCCAGTCGGCGATGGTTCAAACCACGGCGATTGTACCTAGATAATTTTTCTGATTGCCCGAGAAAGTACTAGGAATCGAACGTAAAAAGGTAAGACCTCGTTAATCCTTAGCTCGCACAAGTTTCGACTTCTGAGGGCAGTAGTTCGTAAGTGGACGACAGCTGGTTAACGAAAATAGCTATTTGTGTATTTAGAGCGCACAGTGATTGATTGCCGCTCGACAAAGAGAGTTACCGCGCGACGCGAAGCGAAGCGCGGTAATGTTTAGAGAGCAGCAATGACACTTTGTGCTCGAAATACATACATGATTTTTCCTACAAATGCAGCTCTTAGACATAAAAACGATAGACACTACATTCATCATAGGCACATGAAATTACCTCTGAGAAAATTTACATTCAATATACAAATGTACAAGATATCCAAATTTCCAATAATTCACATCTCTTACAAAAGGAAAAAAGGGAAAAAACTTGCCTAAAATAAAAAAAAATACCGAAGCCCGAGATCGAACTCACGCTATGAGGGGAAAACCCAGTTTAGTAGGAAGCATCTCTACCGCACCACCACAGTTCCTTAGAGTGCTTTGAATTTCTTGTGTTCACTTTCCATCATGCAATAATAGGTTCGTTTTCAACAAAAGCTATGAAGATCGAGCGTTTTTTCAATATTCACGCGCTAGATCGTAAAAGCTGTCACAAAATGACATTCCTCGGAAAACGTCAACTTTGCGTTGAGATCTGAAATCGTCAAAGGCTACTTTGGTAAGCGGTAGTAGAAAAAAACAATGTTAGCAGTTATGCCCTCCAGCATGCTGCTGTCTCTCATGACACATGCCTGCGGGAGACTAATAGCCGCTTGGTAGGGTCTGTATGTTGCCCATCTTGCCTCTCTCTACAGAACTATATGGAGAGGAAGTAATCTAAGGAGGGCCTAATTTTCAGTTACATAGTTTCAAGAGATTCAGTAGATAGATAGATATATAGAACAATAACAACAATAGTAAATGTTTGACTAGAGAAAGTTGTCTTATTTATAGTGATGTGTAAAATATATTTGATAAAAAATATCCGTAGTCATTTGCCTACTTTGAATTATTGAGGTATGTCTTCTTTATCAGGTTATTTCACAGTTTGTTTATACAATAATTTGACAATACCCCAAAAAAAGGTTTGGATCTGCTGCATGTTTCGAAAGCCCTCATACTCAGCAACAAAACGCAGAACAAAAAACGGGGCTGCCTAACTACAAATGCTGAAAATCACGAAAGACAAAAGAATCACGACCTGAAGTGCGTCATAATGGCTTGAACCATTGGCCTGTACATACAATGAAGAGTTTTTCTTCCCTGTAAAATAGATGTAAGCAAATTCTTAGAAACCTAACTGACCAAACCATCTGACCAACTGATTACAACCAATTTTACCGCTTGATTACAATGTAGTCGATTGACAACATCCTGCAACCCTTAATTATAAGGGGTACGTACAAATTTGCAAATATTTTTAAAAATTCTTTTAAAAAATCAATTAATCACTGTGCAAAAAATCAGAATTTTAAATTTAGTGAAAATAATTCGTGACCGAAAAATACATGAGAATAAAAAATGAAACAGTATTCTTGAAAAACATTTTTTTTTCAACATAACAACAGAGCGTTCGCCCGGCGCACTGTAAATTAGGTATCAGTAAATAAATTTTAAATTAAGTCAGAATATTCTTATAAGTTGTTTTCACTCTCTGGACGACCTTCAATTTTTCCTGAATCGTGAATAAATCTTGAAAATGAATTACCTATTTCGTTGTTTTTTAAATTTTCTTTGGTTCCGTCAATATCGTTCCTACATTTTTCAAATGAAAAGTCTATTGATATTTTGATTTTCTTTTTATCTAAGAATAAAAAACATTTGAACAGTGATGTTAATTCTTTCTAACATATGATTATTTTCTGAAGGTATTTGGTAATATTGTCGCAGTAATAAATCTTTATTGAAAATAGGAAACCCTAATATACAAACATAAATATTATATAGAAAATTACAAAATTATAAAGAAAATTACATATTGCATTGCATCTCTGTTTGGCTATTAGAATGATTTCGTTTTCAGCTATTTCTCTCTCCTATTTCGAATTCATCTTCATAGTTTATATGTGTGGTATCCTCGGAAAAAAATCTATTGTTTTTTACTTAATTTTGTCAAACGTTTCTCAGATGTCAACAACAAAAGTCAAGGGAGACATCATCATTTCTACTCGAAATGATACGTTCGGGCCCACAGTTTCTAGAGTTTTGCTAGTTGCAAAACTCCTTCCAAAATCCTTGCCCAAACCGATGTTAATATTTGAAAATCGGATATCCATACACCTGTGCAAAGCGCTCTACATGAATAATTCCTGATCGAAAAGCTCCAGCACTATGGCATCAAGAAGTACTTTTGAACCATTTTGAATCGTATTAACAAAATAGAAAGCAGTGTGTTAGCTCGAATGGAAGCATTTCTAAATTTGAACCTAGAGTTCCTCAAGGCTCCGATATAGGCCCCCCTTCATATATTATTTATATCAATTATCACACATGCAATCAATTACATGTATATTATTTTCTGATGATTTAACTTTTATTCACTCAACTCCTTCAAATGTGTGCTCTTATATTACTATTGCATTAGAGAGGATGAAAGAATTCTGGTTATCTGCAAATAGCTTGAAACTGAACGTGGCGCAAACAAACCGTCTGAACTTCTCAACAAATATTCACACGTCATGCTTCTGGGTGTTCCTCTCGAGGATTTCCTAAATCGTTCAAAACAATTTGAATTACTTTGTGTTGAAAATATTAACATTTACATAATTTGTTTTCTGTTTAATCAATACCCTGTACTATTATAAACAAAAAGTTTGTAGAGCTGTATATTTTGTTTAATAAACAGTTGTCAATTTTCTCGTCCAAAAATCCATTTTATTGTATTGAAAGTGTACCAAAATAAAATACTTGAACAGAGTAGCAACGTGGAAGACCTCCGGAGCCAAATAATAAAAGTATTGATAAAGCAGACTCCAGAAGAGATGTGCATATGACTCTAATGGCGTTATCAAGTACTTTGTTAACTATTGAACGTGATGAAGAAGGCTGGTTTGTAGACATTGGAACTACCAATCATATCACCAATCGTAGCGAATTTTTTTATACCTATGAAATGTTTCGAGAATCTCACACTGTGACTACGGCCAGCGGTGATTGTAAAAGCACAGTTAACCCATTAGCGCCGATAAAAGAAAATTCGCTATGTTTGCAATAATTTTATTGAAAACTGTGCTAAAACAACTTATTTTTATTAAATTGAAGCAAAAATAAAGAAAAATTTTTTTTTTTGGAAAAAAAATGGTGGTCCCATATGGGACCACTAGGCGTTCCCCAAGATCAAATATGGAAAAAATTTATTAATTTGTCCCATTTGTATGAAATAGTTTAAAACATGAAATACAAAGCCCAACGTTGCATTTTTCGCACATTGTACGCCCTTTTGAACTGCAAGCTGGCATGGCGCAATCAGACACTCGAAAATCACTTCCCGCTGCTCTACCTACTTTTCCAGTTCTTTTAGCGGGGACTTTATATGTCGTTAAGTAGGTCTGAAAATTGAATGGATTGTAAACATTTTGTAAACAGTTTGTATAGATATACTCTCACCTGACAAATACTTCTTCTAAACTCTAAGTGGCTGATATTCTTCCCTGATTTCCGACATATCGTCCAAGCATTTTGGAGAGCTGCGTCGATGAGGTAAGTAAATATTGGCCAGTACCATTTTTTGGAACGTATGCCGACTCGATAACTGCAAAAAAATTACCCATATATTTTCGTTTATAGAAATATTGCTCTTTACATCTTACCAAGATATATTACTGTCCATGAGATCTGTTCCTCCCATGCTGTTATTATACTGCGAAAGAAGATATGGCCTAGGTACTTGTATAGTCTTGATGTCTTTTTTGACCGGCTGAACACCAAAACATGTGCTTGCGACTGTTACTACCTTGTTGTCCCTCCAACGAACGTATTGAATACCAGTCTCCTTATTCAATGTCGAACAATATTCTCCCCGGGCCCTCTGTTCCATCGTCTTTTTAGAAACAAGTGGGCAATTTCTAGGAATTCTATTATCCCTCACAGTACCCGTAACCTCGTACCCATTAGTTTTTAGAGTACTTAACAAGTTTGTACTGGTAAATAAATTATCAACGAAAAACTTGTATCTGAGAGATCCTTTGTCACCCAATTCTTCGATCATCTGTACCATGGGAGCTGTAGCTTTTCCGAAATTTTTTTGGTATTCCTCATTAGATCTAGGGTTTTTTCCCTGATATACTTCAAAATTTATCAAATATCCACTAGGTGTATTCATACACAACACCTTATAGCCAAATCTTACAGGCTTTCCTCTGATGAACTGTTTGCATCCATGATGCCCAAAGTAGCGTATCATGGATTCATCGTAAGCAATATTTTCTTCTGGGACAAAATGCTCTAAGAACGATTTTTTGAGCATATCTGTAAGTGGTCTGAGTTTGTACATTTTGTCATTTCTTTCTATATTGTTATTGTCTGCAAAATGAATAAAACGGCAAATTTGTAGAAACCTGTCCCGTCTCATGGCATCAGACACCAGAATATTTTGCATATCAGGGCTTCTTTCCCAGTAGCTTCTTTTAGATGGTAGCTTATTGTAGCCGCTTACCAAGAGAATTGCAATAAATACTTTCAATTCAGAAAGAGTCATGTCAGGGTTCGGTTGATTTATAAGTTGAGCATATTTTCCTGTTTCAGAAACTATCATTTCTAGCAACTCATCAGTAAAAAACAATTCAAACAGTTGCACACAACTCATCTCTGAATATTTGATGTAATCCCCTTTTGGAAAGTTGCGCGGCGTATAATGAAGGTCTCCGTCAATAAAAGTTGTAGATTCTGGCAGAGAAATTGCCAGGCGGCGATTTGCATCACTTTTTATTTGGCTATTTACGTTTTGCAACTCGTTGTCATCATAACTTGCTTCTAGGACTGACTGTACAACTCCTAGACGTCCAGAGTCTGCAAATACAACTTCCGCACCAGAACGAAGTTGACGAGCATTCATGTTATCCGGGTTACCACCTTCGTCTTCGTCTTCGTCACCTGAGTCCTCTTCCGTAAGGAAATTTGATTCAGGCGGCTCAAAAAAAATGTCTGTTACATCATCTTCGTCATATGCCAAATCTATAGCTTCCTTTAGTGTCAGTCCACTGAAATTATAAAAATATAAATTTTTACTACATAACCGCCTAGTGGGTCCATATGGGTACAGCAATATTTACACTAATTTTTAACTGTTACTTGTAATCTTGATACAAAAATATATACATTAAGTGATATTTGAAGAACTTTTAAAATATGTAAAATTGATTTGATCCTAATATTCCGAAAAAAATGTACTGAAAATATACTTACACCAATCGGATGTCCATTATCAAACACTTTTTACCACAATACGAATTTCTAACTTCCGTCGCTTGAGAAATCTAATGAACAACTGATGAGTATTCATCAATGCGGGTCCAGACAAGTCTAAATTAAGTGTTCATGCGGTAAACGTAATGTTGGTTGCCTATTTTATTATACGTTTATTGTGTTAAACGATACCTTAACAGCTGGGTCCATATGGTGACTGTAGGCGCTAATGGGTTAATGTAAAAGTAGTTGTAAATGGACATCAGCAAAAACTCACACTTGCAGATGTGCGGTATGTTCCTGCCATAAAGAAAAATTTGTTTTCTGTTTTATCTGCACAAGACAAATACCCAGAAAGTGAGTTTATTTCACGAGCAAACGAATGTAGCTTCATCTGATCAAACACGATAAAACACAATTCATTAAGCAAAAAAAGGTAATTCAGACAATATTTTTAGCAAATACGGATTGTGAAGAAATGTCAGAGATAATACAAAACTTGAAAAATAAAAAAAAAATCAGGATTAGACAAAATAACGTCAGAAATAATCAAAGAAGTAACACAAGAAATATCACCAGTATTAACTTTCCTCATAAATAAGTCCGTTAACGAAGGCAAATTTCCAGAACCATTGAAACACTCAGTAATAACACCAATTTTAAAAAAAGGTGATAAACTGGAAGTTAGTCACTATCGTCCGATTTCTATAATCTCCACTATCAGTAAGATTTTCGAAAAAGTTATGCAGAAAAGAATTATATCGTTTCTTGATAAGATTTGATTTATCAAACCGACAATATGGCTTCCGAGAAGGAAACTGTACTTCAGATGCTATTTCGAGGTTGATGGGGATGATAAACGCTTCAATAGATCAAAAACAACCATCAATATGTATCTTCGTCGACCTAGCAAAAGCATTTGACACAGTAGATCACAAACAGCTCTTACACTAGAAAATATAGGAATCAGAGGAGTCGCTTACAACCTTTTAAAAAGTAACCTGCTTGACCGAAAACAGTGTGTAAGCATCAATAATATATTAAGCGAATGGAAATCTATAACGTACGGTATCCCTCAAGGGACAATATTAGGCCCAACTTTATTTAATATATACCTTAACGACCTGTTTGAACAAGAATTGAAGGGAGAAGTTATAAGCTTTGCACAGCTGTTTTCTATCAAGACAGTAACTGGACATTACTGAAAAATACTGTAGAGATTGATTTCAAGAAAATAACTGACTTTTTCGACTACAAATGTTTAACCATCAATTACGATAAAACAGTTTACATGCCTTTCACATCTTACAACAATAACTTACCATTATTTAAAGAAATTACCATCAATCACGATGAAAACGAACCAATGACTATAAAATCAGTAAATAATATCAAATATTTAGGAATATATATCGACAGCCATTTAAAATGGGAGGAGCAAATAAATTATGTCATAAAAAAGTTGAGATACATAGCATATAAATTCAAAATTTTATTCAATCTTCTCAATATAAACTATCTCAAGATGTTGTATTATGCATTGATGGATTCACACCTCGCTTATGGACTTATAGCACGGGGAGCAGCTGGTAAAATCCTGATGGAAAAACTTCAAAAAATTCAAAAATTCATAATCAAGAAAATGTATAACAAGTCCAGGACGTATCCATCAGAACAATTATATCGAGAATCGCAAATATTCAACATGTGTCAGTTATATTCCAAAATACTACTTCTAAAACAATACAAAGATAAAACAGATCTCAAGTCAATCAGACACCAGTACAATACTAGATCCAGAGCAAATACCGTCGCCGTACCTCGAGCTGAAAAAGCTATAGTTCAAAAATGTTTCAGTTATCTAGGTCCAAAACTATTCAATGAATTACCACTATTCCTCAAAAATTTAAACTCATATAATCTGTTCAAGAAAAAAATAAAAAATTGGATATCTGAAATTCCATTTACTAAACTTCATGAATTCATGTTCAGTAATGATACTTGTTATAGTCTAAACAGTACATAGCTCAAATTTTATATATTTAAAATGAAAATTTTAGGTGTACGTTTATATTTAAACTGTTCTGCTGTGAATATGCATTCAAAAGAATTATATATTTCTATAATTTTAACTAAATTGTAACTCCAAAACAAAAAT
Organism: Chrysolina oricalcia; assembly: GCA_944452925.2. Classification (NCBI taxonomy): domain Eukaryota; kingdom Metazoa; phylum Arthropoda; class Insecta; order Coleoptera; family Chrysomelidae; genus Chrysolina; species Chrysolina oricalcia. The sequence continues at coordinate 25,671,277 of OX101812.2, read as the reverse complement.
TTCAGGTGTAAGTGTACATTTAAATTGTTCTACTGTGAATATTCATTCAAAAGAATTTTATATTACTATATTTTTAACTATATTTTAACTTTTATACTGAAAATTATTTTATACGTGAATATTTAGTGGTTACTAAATGAATGAATACCATTCCCACGCTCAGGATATTATCCTTTTGTGGGTGTATGCCATTTATTTACTGCCATTTAACTCAATTTACAAACATAGTGTACTATCTTCTTGTATCGCACTGCAGTGAATAAAGTTATTATTATTATCTTCAATGGAGAAACCATACTCGTTGGATCAAGGTATCGGAATGGAGGAATGTTCAAGTTAGCTCTAAGGAATATCACTCCCGAAGGAGTAAATGAAGTGAACAACGTAACGAATAGTAACTTGTTGCAGCTATACCACGAGAGACTTGGTCACCAAAACAAAAACATGTTAAAGAAGTTTCGGCACGTGATCTAGGAGTAGCTGTCAACTTGGATTCTGAACTTTGTGAAGGATGCATATATGGTAAAGCCCACAGACTAAGGTTTGGGACAAGGAAAAGAGCTTCTACACCATCCATTCAGATGTTTGTTGACTTTTCGAAAAATATCAAACTGGATATCGTTATTTCGTTTCGTTCAAAGACGACTACAGTCGATTTCGCTATGTATTTTTTCTGAAGGAAAAATCCGAGGTGCCTGATATGCTCAAAGTATTTGTAGCCGAAGCTTAAACTGAGGGACACGTGGTCAAAGAGCTTTTGAGTGACAGCAAAAAGTTTATAGGTATTTTGCAGCAATATGGAGTGAGACAGAGATTAACAATGCCTTACACTCCAGAACAAAACGGTTGTTCAGAACGTGATAATCTAACCATTGTGGAGACTGCCCCAAAGCCTATGGGCTGAAATGATCAACACTGCAGCTTACATTTTGAATCGATCTGGTGTATCCAGTGTTCCAGATAAGTCACCTTTTGAAGTTTGGTTGAGGAAGAAGCCAAATTTAAAGCATTTGAGGATAATAGGTAGTTTTTGCTATGCACATATCCCTAAGCCATGTCGCAAGAATATGGATAAAAAGGCGATGATAGGTATACTGATCGGTTACGATAATGATGAAGGTTATCGTATGTGGTGTAAGAAAACCATTAAATTGATCAGATCACGTGACGATATCTTTGATGAAAAACCTCTTAACAGCTCCAGACCATTTATTTCATCAAAATCACCACATTGTTGAGTGGAAAAAGCTGCAGGGCGTCTAGAAAACGAGAATGAAATTGCAGAGAGTCCAGAAGGTTCGAAAGGAGTGAAAGACTAAGAAGATATTTGCAGAGGATGATAAGATGATGCAGAAGGCAGTATTCCAAATGAATGCAGGACGGAGAGAAATTGAAAACATCGAGGCGAAATTAGGAAACCTACCAAGTTCTAAGACTTTGTTATGTCTGCAGTAACTGATGTACATCAAATGTAGTCATAGTATAGAGTGGTTATTAGCGATGGAGACAGAAATGAATTCACTGATGGAAAATGAAACTTGGACATTGGAGAAGTTACCAAGTGGCAAGAAAGCCATTTCATCCAAGTGGATTCATAAAATAAAGACAAATCCTGATAGTTCTATTTGAAAGTACAAAGCAAGGCTGGTCATACAAGAGTACTAACAGAAGAAAGGCAGAAATTATGATCAGACATTCAGTCCAGTTGCAAAATCTGATACAATAATGGTGGTACTGAGCTTAGCTGCCTCCGAGAAGATGTTACTTTCCCAGTTTGATGTATGCACTGCCTTCCTTTATGGTAACCTCGATGAAGAAGTATTCATGACGCAGCTCGAAGGATATCATGATGGCAGACAGAGTATGTCATCTCCGAAGGAGCCTTTATAGTTTGAAACAGGCACCTAGTTGTTGGAACAGAAGATTCGAAGACTTCGTCATATCACTTGGATTCGAAAAAAGTCATGCTGATGCCTGTTTATTTTGTAACAAAGAGGGGGCAAATATACTTTTGTTTGCTCTGTACGTGGACAACAGTCCCATAGTTTCGAATAATGAGGAAATGAAAGCAGACTTCATCAGTAGTTTGAAATCAGAGTTCAAAATAACTGTTAAACCTGCTTCATATTTCCTTGGCTTGGAGATCATGCAAAATTACCACGGCTCAGTTCTAGTGAACCAGTCTGCTTATACGAAAAAGCTTTTAGAGCGCTTTGGCATTGCACAATGTAAACCAATATCAACCCCGATGACTAAAGAAAATATATAGTCAGGGAAGGTAGATGAACATGCTTCACATACTTCTTTTTCTAATAGAAAGGCAGTTGGAGCATTATTGTACTTGAGGACTGGTACTAGACCCGATATCGCATACGCTGTTGGAGTCGTATCAAGAAATCTTGAGAGTCCAGGTCCCGAGGATTATCTTCGTGTGAAACGCATACTTAGATACTTGTAAGTGACACTGGACTATGGGATTACCTACACAAACCACAAAAATGCATGAACGAATATACAGGTCGTTCAACCTCAGGCATGCTTTGTAGATATGCAGGAGGTGCTGTATCTTGGGCTAGCAGAAGACAGTCGTCTGTAGCCATTCCAACGACAGAAGCGGAAATAGTTGCAGCCAGTGAAGCCGCCAGAGAGCTCATTTGGCTTAAACAGCTTAACAAAGAACTAATTGATTTTGATATCCCTATATTAATGGTAGACAATGAAGCAGGTATCAAATTAGCCCAAAATCCAGAATTTCAAAGTTGAACAAAACACATTCGGACGAGGCATTTTTTGTTAGGGAGTTAGTAATGGAAAAAGAAATTGCAGTAAGAAACATTTCTTCCGAGTATCAAGTAGCAGATTCAATGACGAGAAACCCTTATTCAAGCCTAGACTTCAATTTCTTTGTTAAGAAATGGTTTAAAAAATTACTTTATGAGGGGAGATATTGAAAATATTAACATCTACATAATTTGTTTTCTGTTTAATCAATATCCTGTACTATTGAATACAAAAAGTTCATAGAGCTGTACATTTTGTTTGAAAAGCAGTTGTCAATTTTTTTGTCCAAAAATCCATTTTATTGTATTAAAAGTGTACCAAAATAAAAGACTTCAATACTTTGCTCTACATTTTCTAGTGCGATCTTCATTATAAGCCATCTGAGCAAAGTGCGGATGTTCTGCTGAATACGTACTTTGCATTCACGTCAGCTGCCTATATAAACCTGAATACAAAATATTCGATTCAAAATCATTTCAGGTTCAATGAATCTCATATTGTAAACTCTCCATTTTATTAAAATAATGAAAACAATCGTCAGCTATTCTATCGATAGCAGCAGATGGATTTTAGTTGCTGAGTGTGTATTTGATCTTAGTTTAGCGCAACCCAATGTATAATCTAACTGATGATCCTTCCTCCGTTTTTTGAATAGCTGACGTAATTTTTTACTCAATATGGTGTTCAAATAATGAACTCTGGAAATTTCAAGTGAACTGAAATAAATTTAAATCGAAATTCATGGGTTTAAATAAATTTTCATAATACACATAATCTTTTTTTGATTCGTAGGCTGACTGATGATCTTTCTGTAGTATTAGTATCAATCGCCCAGTACTATCTGGGAAATGATACAATGTCATGTTGAAAGTTGACGGATATTCATTAAAGATCATTAAGACTTTTATGCATCAGTTATTATCAAATACATATATTTTACACTTTCCCCCTCTATGCTCACTTGAGATTTTGTTCAAATAATCAATCCTGAAACTTTTCATCGATTTGAAATCAATTCAAACTAAAATATGTGGTAGAATTATAAAACAATTATAAAGAGTTAGTCAAATGCATGGAACCGCCCATTTTTCTCAGTTAATATAAGAGTTACCAGAAAAAAGTTTTTGTGAAAGTTGAATATTATTTCACTCTGCACCTTTCTATGAATTCATATATTCTTTAGATTTGCAATTGTTGTAGGAGTGACGTCATCAGAATTTTCTTTAAATGGAATCATAATATGTCATGTATGATATCGCTAGATAGCTTGTTTTTTTCTCATTCCAGTAGTACTAATATTATTTCAACTCTCTCGATAGGTACAGTGTGTTTCGTATTTTTGTATCCACCTCTGTAATTCACTTACCCATTGCCTAATTTGGTCAAAATTTTTCTCAATCAGAGAATGTATCCAGGTGGAAATTTTAAGCGATATGGCAATTCGATTCAGACAGTGGCGTGCGTGAGTTTTTATGAAAAAATATTTTTCAAGTGCCACATTAACAGTTGTTTTATTGAAAAAATTCACTTACGATGTTTACAATTACGATTCGCTTCATAAAATAAGTAATGGTTATAGAATATTTTCAAAATTCACCTCAATTGGTCAGCCATTCGAGACGATACTTTTTTTATCTCAGATCAAGTGTTCAAATAAAAAATTGGTTCTCAGGACTAATAAATGAGTAAATGAAATAGCCGCTCGACATTTGTGTCCGGGAACCTTCTTTCCATTAAAAAGTAGTAATGTGTTGAACTATTGTAACAAATAACTATTTCTGTTTTTTTCTCCTACCTTCTATTTAGGAAAAAATCAGGTTTAGGGAAATTCAATTATTTTTGTAACAAAAACTACAATTGTTATTCGAAAAATGGGAGAGACTTATACATACGTTCGCCACTGTCTGAATCAGATGGCCATATCGCTTGAAATATCCAACTAGCTATATTCCCCAATTCATAAAAATTTTGAACCAGGTAAGCAATAGGTAAGTGAATTACAGAGGTGGACACAAAAATACGAAATACACTGTACCTATCGAAAGAGTTAGAATAATATTAGTACTACTGAAATAACAAAGAAACAAGCTATGTATCGATACCAAACATGACAACTGGTTCCATTTGAAAAAAATGCCGATGGCGTCACATCTCCATCGATGGCACATCTAAAAAATATTTGAATTCACAGAAAGCTGCAACTTTCATCCGAACTTTTTTCGATAACCCTCATATTAACTGTGAAAAATGGGCGGGTCCACACATTTGACTAACTCCGTGTATGCGAAGTGGTTTTTCTGTCAGTTTGAAATTGAAAATGCCAATAGGTTAAACTTTCAGTCGTGACGTTTAGTCAAACAAGTTGTTATCTTTTTGACGTTTGTGGATAAATTATTATCAGTTTATTTTGACAGGTCTTTAATTTCTTTCACCTTTTATGTATAAATATATTCCAATGAATTAGACTAAAAATGTTTGGAATTTAATTTTTATTACTTGTGGAATAGATAAATGCCATTTATTGAGGCTTATAAATCCACTGTTTCATAACCTTCGGCAACAGTAATATTTCCTTTTGACAACAAAGGTAAATATCTCTCTATTTCAACTGCAGCAAAAAGTCCCGTCTGGCACCTGACCCTTTCAAAATGACTTTGTTCTGGTCGGTGTTTACTGTTTACATTCAAATTGGATCAATTTGGATTCGGCCTTCAAAGTGACTAATTCAATAAACAGACTAGCGATGCGAACGTGCCAATGCATTCACTTTGATAGTAGTTGAGCAGGAAATACTAATGATATAAACGATAGCTTGGTCATCTTGTCAATTAGTGGTACGGACCCCACGACGCATTTTCCCTTTGTAGCTGTTGATTTGGAAATGAATAAATAGGGAAGTCCCCGCTGCAGATGCAGAACGAGAAAAAGGAGATTTCCTAGTGCCCTGTGGACACGGATAACGGGACTATTTATTTTGGATGTATATCGAGACACTGTATGATTGACAGTTAAAAACATATAAATCAAGATATCTGGCCTCCAGGTTTCAGTCATTTCTATAAAATGAGCCAAAAATATTTCTTTTTTATATGGTGTTATCACTTTTCATCGTTGCACCATTCCATGAAACGCGTGTATTGCTTCATTCATCTTTCTTAAGACTTCTTTGGCAATAACTCTGATTGCATCAGAGGCTGCTTGTACAATTTCTTGTGGAACCTCTTCATCAATAATCCATTGTAGCAACTTCACTGCTATGTAACTTGCTATGTTACTTGTCGGTTTATTGATTCTCAAACCAATAACATATTACCGTTAGACACCGTTATTTACATTTCTAGCTGCGGTCAAGACAGAATCACATTCTAAGAATATTTTTTACTGCCGCTTGTTTCGCGGCAATTATTTGCTTATAGACATTGTATATAAGCAGATAATTCAGCAGAAACTCAGCTTTCCCTACTTTTGGGTTACTGGCAACTATTTTCCGCGAAACATGCGGCAATGAAAATTGTGCTTAGAATGTGACCGCAGCTCGAAATGTAAATAACGGAGTCTAGCCGTATTATGTCATTGCGTTAAACCGCTTAAAATTGAGGAAAACCGACAAGTCTCTGTGAATCATGATTTTGTCAATATTTTCAATGATTTTCAATAGTTGTAGAAAAGGAGTAAAAGGCAAGAACTAGTTGGAGAATGTTGTTGAGGTTCCAACTTTGAGGAAAAAAAATTAAACACGATAACAGTTGACATGGTTAAATCGGGATGCAGTTTAGGGGTTGAAAACGTTTTTTTGCGATTTGCGACGAAACGTAACCTCCTATAGCAGAATATGTTCAGTCAAAAGTTGTAGATAATGAAAAAATCGAAAACTTCTTCGTTCAACACTTTTTGACATAACCTCAAATAACCGTCAAATTGAAAAAAAATATATTTTTCATTATTTATTTTTTTCTCGCGTATACATGATTTAGTTCATATAAAAATAAGTTTTTCGCAACTAGTTTTCGAATTATTTACATTTTTTGATAAAAATATCCTTATTTACCACGAACAAACGTCTTGATATTTTTTTGTACTTCGAAGGTGTTATAAGTGATTATTTTAATTGTTGAAATGTCTACTTTGAAATGGTCTATGTAACTAGGTGGTTTATATATCTTTAACCGCTTAAAATTTTGAAAAAAAGTCTCTCTGAATCAATATTTTCTAGATACTCTGAATGATTTTCATTATTTTTATAACAAAAAGCAGTTCATATTAAATTATTCATAATAAAATATTGGAATACATAATTATACTTCAAAAGTAATTTAATAATATAGTTTTTATTCTTTTTTAAGAACTATTCATTGAAAATATTGAGAAAATCATGATTCAGAGAGACTTGTTGTCGAAATTTTAAGCGGTTGTTGGTTTATTGATCGTTAATAAACCAACAAGTTACATAAACCTTTTGAAAGTAGACATTTCAACAATTGAATACAAAAAAACACCAGAGCAAATGTTCGTGGAAGAAAAAGGTATTTTTTTCGAAAATTTTACCTATCTTGAAAACTAGTCGTCTTCTGAATTGCGAAAGAATCATGCTTATTAGACACCAAAAAAGACATATTTCTACTAATTTTCATCCAAATTGAATCATTAACTCATTGAATACTGAAAAATCGGTTTTTCGCCATTTTGACAGTTATTTTGAGGTTACGTCGAAATGTGTTGAATACAATAATTTTCGATTACTTCATTATCTACAACTTTTCCATAGAACATTTATCGCAAACAGGTCACATTTCGCCGTAAATCGCAAAAAACCGTTTTCAACCACTAAACTTCACCCCCATTAGTCCATTTTTAGTCAATACTTATGTGAATCTTCAGACCAAAGAGGACAGGTTGATACGGTGTACACTGATTTCTCCAAGGCCTTTGACAAAATAAACCATGAAATACTCCTGAAGAAAATTACTTGTTTGGGATTCAATAATATTTTTCTAAACATTTTGAAATCGTACTTGAATAATAGAACACAGTATGTCTCTTACAACGGATTTTGTTCATAAAACTATATTCCATCCAGTGGAGTCCCCCAAGGTTTCAACTTGGGGCCATTGTTATTCTTGATATTTATCAATGACCTTTGCGAGACACTAGAATGCAATAAATTAATGTTTGCAGATGATTTAAAATTATATGTTTCTCTTTCCAATTTGAATGATTGTATTATACTACAGAAACAAATCAACTCTTTACGTGACTGGTGTTTGAAAAATCAACTTTCCTTCACTGGAATTCTTGGTGTCAGATGAAACTAAGCTCTTTATATACTATGTGAATTTGTTTTGGATTTGACTAGCGGGAAACCACTAAAAACTACTCATGAAAAACGCACGGTGAATTTTTGCTCTCAAGATTTGTGCTATAGCATTACTAATGGTAAATGGAAATTGTCCGAGCATTATAGATCAGGAATAAACATAAAACACCTTACACGAACTTCAGATGTTGTAACTTTGATAAATAGATTTGGTCATTGTGTGCCATACTCGCACATATTAAAGTTAAAGACAGCTATGTGCAAAAAAATCAAGTGCAATGACCAAGTTTTCCCTTGAAATATATCGAGACATTGAATACACTACTGAATAAGTTCATAAAAAAATATGGTTATTAACGTAACCTTTTTTAGTTTAAAATTAAGCAAAACAAAAAATTTATTGTAAAGGGAAACATTCTCAATTGAAAATTGAACCAGTACATGACAACTCTGGAAATGGAAGAAACTACGATAGAATGAAGTTACTTTTTTCTAATATCTTACAGAAAACAACTTCTTCCCCGGCTAAAGCCACGCTGGACATTGAACTACATCTGATAGATATTGTGAAAGACCCTATACCGGGTAATTCAAATTCGAGGGCTACCATTGGGATTTCGGAAACTATAAGAGATATGAAGATGGTTTATTAGGGGCAAATTCGCGCATCTATGTGACCAATAATATGCCGTTAAGAAAGTTTTAAAATTCCGAGTATATCCGGAGATATACGAAAAAAACCGAAATTTTGAAAACACATTTTTAATTTTTTCTGGCCTTATTTGATGAAAGATATCAAAATAAACAGTACATTCACATTGCCATTTTGTCCCCACTATACAACGGTATTTTCAGATTTACCTACCGACGTTTCGTCTGTTGGCCACCATAATCAATTTTTTTTCTTATGGGCGTCATATTGAATTGTAACAAATTTAAATAAGGTTTTTCATTTTGATTCAAACGAAGTATAATATGTGATACATTGTTATGTCACAACCTTTTATATTTCACAAAAACTATAATTTTCAAGTATGCCCTGACTCCGTCAAAAACACTTGTTAAATAAGTTGATTCGTTGTTACACTATCATCTGTCACGTAGTCACGTCTGCTGTCACAAATTCAAAGTGATAATAAACGTAAAATGGTGTTTTCAAACCAAGAAAAACGGGATATGATGAAACTGTTTTTTATATCAGACAGTCATACTGAGAGAACTGCAAAAATGTATTTTCAACTATACCCAGAAAGAATACAACCCGCAAGAACGTTATTCAAAAAATTAGATAGAAACCTGACCGAGTATGGTAGTTTCAAAAAACCGAGGAATAAATATGGAAATCTATTACATGAAAATACAATGAAAATATAATATTCAAAATGTGGTAATAAACTTAAATTTTTTTTACTTGTCTGTTTTTTAGATAAATATGAATCCGTCAGTTTCAACACACGAAGTTGCTCTGAATACAGGTGCGCCACAAACAAGTGTTTGGAAGGAGCTCAGAAGAAATGGTCTAAAATGCTACAGAATTCAGATTTGCCAAAATATATACCAAGCTGATCCTGAACGGAGATTGGCTTACTGTAATTGACTAATAAATTGAAATGATTTTCCCCAATTTCTCTCAAAGGTCATTTGGACGGATGAGAGCACTTTCACTAATTGTGGTATGTTCGATAGAAATAATGAGCACATCTGGAGTCAGAACAATCCCAGAGAGTTTAGAGCAGTTAGGCCACAGGAACGGTTCAGTTTAAACGTATGGGCTGGAATTTGTGGAGATCAAATCCTTATTTTTTTAATAGAACACCCAATAGAAAAACCTATATGGAGTTTCTCCGAGGCGCTTTTGAGGATTATCTAGACATGTTACTTCTCGTAAATTTAAATCAATATTGGTTTCAACATGACGGTGCCCCTCCACATAATACCAGAGCAGTATGTGAATACCTAAAAGAAAGATTCCCAGATATGTGGATTGGAAATAATGGTCATGTGAAATGGCCAGCAAGGTCGCCTGACCTTACAGTACTTGACACTTCTTTGTGGGGCACATTGAAAACCGGGTTCATGGCCAACAAGAATTCAATAATGTTGGGGATCTTAGGAGAAGCATAATTGAACAGTGTCGGTCAATAAGAAGAAGGGATATAACAAGGGCTGTAGAAAACTTAGGACGGCCATCACGCCTACGTATTCAGGAAGAAGGCAGAAACTTTGAGTAGTTGCTTTGATGTTTCAGATTTTTCTTCGTCAGTGTTATGTTATTTCGTTCGTTAATTTGTAGTTAGAAACAATAAAGTTCATTAAAAACTAGTTTAATCAGATTATATCTCGTTTATTGTTAAAAAAAAAACACATTCTGCGTAATTATTACTTTGAGAATAACAGCAGACGTGACAAATAATGGGGTAACAACAAATCGATTAGTTTGACAAGTGTTATTTGATGGAATCGAAGCCAACTAATACTTTTTTTTTTAATGTTATGCGAAGTTGTGACATAACAAAGTATCACATATTATACATCGTTTTAATCAGAATGAAAAACTCTATTTTGAAGTTGATGATGGTGGCCAACAGACGAAACGTCGGATGGTAAATCTGAAAATACCGTCGTATAGAGGGAACAAAATGGCAATGTAAATGTACTGTTTATTTTGATATCCTTCATCAAATAACGCCAGAAAAAAATAAAAATGGTTTTTCGAAATTTCGGTTTTTTCCGTATATCACCGGATATACTCGGAATTTTGAAACTTTCTTAACGGCATATTGTTGGTTACATAAATGCGCAAATTTGCCCCAAGTTAACCATCTTTGTATCTCTTATAGTTTCCGAAATCCCAATGGAGGCCCTCAAAATTTAATTAACCGGTATAACTTGAGAGAAAAAATCTGAGAGTGAAAATTTGCATTTTTATCCAGATAGTTGATTATTTCTAAAATGTCCAGTTTCCATTGGAGATTCTTATCTATAAATGAGACAAGAGAGAATGTTTTTCAGAAGTGTCATTCACAGAAAATCGCTCATTTCATTGATGCGTGAATTGCATCTCTTTCGCTAAGCCTCCAATACATTTTGGCAGACAAAAATCTATTTTACTCTTCTAAGATCATCAGGGAGGTCGGAAGAATTGGAAATCATACTCGTCAGAAGCAATTTCAAACTGTTATGATGAAATATTTGGGACTATTTCTTGTGCACTGACACTTTGAAAATATTTTTCTGACATAAAACCTGTCATGGGTATGGAATGTTGATTCTATTGAAAATATAAACAGGATATTCATAAAGTCAGTTGTGGAATCATCTGCGACTGAAAGATGAACTTTAATCGCTATTTTCCATCGTTCAAGATAACCTCTCTTGGAAGATGGAAAATAGCGATTAAAGTTCATCTTTCAGTCGCAGATGATTCCACAACTGACTTTATGAACATTTTGTTCATATTTTCAATAAAATCAAAAAATTTATTGTTTTTTTAATTTTTCAGTATTTTTTATTTTCCGGAATATGCTGTAATTTAAAAAAGGCAAACAAATGAATTCTCAATCTGGTATGTAATACCAACAAAGAGAAGTATATAAGTCATAAATTCCCACTAGGGGGGCGGGTTTCATATTGGTGGCTCGTGGTCTATAAATGAATTCGTCGTGAAGAATTTAAGATATGCCAGTCTAAAAGATGATGTTATTTGAAAACTTTGTCATATTCAACAATTAGTGGTATTAGAAAAGTTTAAATATACAGGGTGTTCCATTTGGAATTCCCAAGTTATGGTCGATTCCGGTGAAACCGGAATTGATAGGTGATTTTTAAATCAAATACCCTTGTCAAGTTTGAATTGCATTGCTTTGGAACTCTGGACACTATGACTCGTGTAAGGAAATCGTTGACAATAAGGTATAAATAAAATGAAATACACTTTATTTTCCTTTCGATAGTTACAGGTACTATATAGGAATGGTCAAGTGAACAAGTATATAATAAAACAATTAACATAGACTTAGAACCTAACTGTGTACTTAAGCTAAATATTCCCTAAGCGAGTAATGACATGAGGATGCCAAGAATTCATTGAGTTTGCATTTAAAAGAATTTGGCTGTTTGATGCTTTTCAAATTATCAGGAAGCTTGTTGAAAAGCTTCATCGCTGAACAATTGGGCGTATAATTATTTATTCATATCATCATGACTCCAACCTGGAAAAACATCATTATCTTGGCATGCTCTACCATTTATTAAACAAAAATAAAATGAATGTACTAGAAACTAAATAATTCCAAAACCGAGAGCTCGAAACCTACTGGGTCACTTGATTTGAGTTGTTCCAAGAATCCAATTCGCGAGAGTATGTGTGTTCATTCTTTTCGGTATTTACCAACCAGGTCATGCTTGCAGATAACATTGCAGGAAATGCAGAATTCTGAATACCTCATATACTGAACCTACGTGAGTTCGGTGACAAAGTCACATTTATTAATGTATGCAGATTAGATGTTGCTTGTGGAAGAGTAGAATATCCGAGGGTATTCATATTTAAATTTTTGATAAAAGCTGATTTTATCCTACAAATTGTGTACCTCCAAATTTGTTCGCAGCAAAGGATGAATTGTTGAGTCAGTCCATTGTAGAATTGAATCAGCGGAAGCTTCTGTGACTCAAACTCATTGTGTAATGGAGTATTTGTGTCGAATGTCGGAAAAAGTAAGACATAACTTTTCTAATTTTTACCTAAAATGAATGAAAGCTACAGTCATGTTATATTCGAAACTTCTTGAATTTTTGAAACTGAGTTTAGTTTATGAGTTTTTGATTTCGTATCTTCGATGTATCCAAGTTAATATTGAGTATTTGCGCATAGCAGTTTTGTTTCAGGTATAACTCAGGTAGATATTGTGAATTTGAAAATAATATTGATCAGAACTAACTCTTTCTTCATTCAAACTGGAAAACAATTATGTTTGAATATAAATATGTGGAAGGGAGAGTAAAATGAAATAAAAATAAATATCACTCCAAAGATTAAACATGGTGCTTTTCAGCTTGTACAAGGGAACATGTGCCTCTCCACTGACAACGGAATGAGATGATAATGGTTTCACTAGAAAATCATTGTAAGAGATTTGACAGCGTAAAGATGTCTGCAATGAGACGTGTAGTTACCTCTTTGACAGGACCCGCTGTGATTGGATAATGCATATAGTCAGAAGTTACTTACAATGGACTACGTTGTCGAAAGCATAGTAGCTCATATCCAAACTTCCCAAAGAGAAAGTCAACGGTGACGTCTAACTTCATTCAGAATCTTCTTGTCGGAGAAAATCGTTTCAAATGAATTACTGAAATTTTTGGTTGTTTATAGATTGAAAGGGATTTTGTGCACTTTCTTCTGACTGCACAGTGAACAGATTGGTTTAACGTCACAATCTAAAATTTTCTCCATAATGAAAAAATCTAAACATTGTGGCAGACTTAGTTGACCTCTTTTTGGAGGTATTGATGAAAAAAAAACCATCAACGTGGATCAAAGGTGACTGAACAATAACTACAATATGTTCACTGCGAGGTAGATTTCAGTTGATCAACGGAGATATATATGACTATGTCCTTATGTCCACAATTAGGAATCTTGAACACGACTCTTGAGCCCTTTCACTACCACTCAAATCACCATCAATCTTTGCCAATGATGGATAATCTTTTTCCGTAATTCTGTTGACTTCATAATTTATACCTCCCAGTTAATAACCTAGGAATTCCTAAGCATCTTGTTTGGAAATACCGATAAAACTAGGTTCAAATCTTTGAATCTGACGAATCTTCCGACCATAGATAATTGATCAAGTCCAAGTATATGTACGGAGCTGTGTACTGAAGGCAAACTGAGATGCGTTTTCAGCTACTATTGGCTTGCAAATAGACATTGAAGCTGTGGATATATCTGTTACTATAACGGTGTGATGAGGACTTCGAGTTTAGATTGTAGGATATTGAGTTTGATGGAATAATTGTGGCATTGTTGGGCATTGGATGAGTCGATGTAAGTTTAAGATTGATATCATCATTGAAATCAACGAACAGTCGTTGCCGACCTATGATGAACCCTTTGAAACTGTTACGAATAGCATTCTTCTCAATCGAGTTAATGATCTCTTAACTTCTCGAAATGTGATGTGATCATCCTCAACTCATGTGTATCGTTTCAAACCTTTACCAGGCGTTTTCACTTCTATTCAGAAATATATAAAATCTCATCTGAGTGGTGAGAAAAAGGAATTGTGCTTAATAACTATACTAATCCTTTGGAGCAAGAAAGAAGTTGATCTATTTCCTTGAGTTGATGGGTATAGGTTTCTTTCTTCATCTCATGTTTCAGCAGCAACTGGCTGGAGCATATAATTACTTCCGAGATTATGTTATTTTCGTATTTTCGAAATGTCACTTCAAATTGCAGCGTAACCCTCAGACTTTGTGGTAGTTGGCACATGGGATAGTGATGAAGAATCTGCAAAAATGAAGTCCAGGACACTTTTGATAAGACCGTTTACCAGAGAATGTCTACGTGAACGACCCGCTATTTTTTGGCAGCTCAAACCATGAGAAACTTTAATGTCCACGACACTTCCACAAATTCATGTATCAGGAGAGCAAAGAGATAAACCCAATCACAATCCTATAGCAGTTCTGAAGCTTCCGTTATCCAAGAGATTATCAAGTGCTGCTATGCATTACCTGTGGCAGCTCTTCATTCAACCATGTACCTGAATGTTTCACCATAACTGTTTTGAGTCGAACCTTTTTGGATAAACTTAGAGCTGATTTGATGTATCAAAAGTTATTTCCCAAGGCATTTTGTTTTATTTTATAATCGCTCGATAAATCAATACCTGATTGTAAATGCCTCATATACAAATTGAATTTTGGAAAACTTGCTTGAGTTCAAATGTCTTTGAATGTTTCCCTCTTTTGTATAAATTTATCACGACGAACGCCTTATCTGTGGATCCGAAATAAGAGCTGGAATTGTTCTTCATCTTTCTTGTTATCTTTTATTGAAATGAAAACCTTATTTTCTTCAACAGTCAATTTTATTATTATCTTCGGGTGGGGGGGAGGGAGGGGGGATTTAATCAGTTAGTTAAGTTTAAGGGATTCGCTATCACCTGGAAAAATTAACAGTGGTTCGTGGATCCTAAAGTTTGAGAAACCCTGCTCTATTGGAAGACAAAATATTGCAGGGCCCAAAAGATCGCCTTGTTGAAGGAAAACTTGAACGACTCTGAATTTCGAGTTATATATTTACGAGTCAAGTGAGTAACTACCTCACAGCCTCCGGAAGTACCGAATTCTTACTGAATCTTCTCGAATTTTGACACAGTAAATTTTGGCAACAAAGCGACAGTTAAATTTACCTATGGCCATTGGACGAGTTCCTCCATCTTTTTTTCTGAGCGCACATAGTGCAGCTCCATAATGTAAAGTGCAAATTATTGGACCTACTCTTCTAGAATAAAATCACACAATTTAGTGAGGAAACTCAATAGTTCATCTCTGAAAGCTCCTGAACTCTGATTAAGAAGGTCCTGTATATGGCAGGACCGAAAAGAGTCTAAACCATCATCTGAGCCAGTTCAGAAAGATTTCAAAGCGAAAAGTACATCGTCTACAGAAATTTGTAAAATTTGGCATAGAGAAATATCAGTAATTGAGTCTTCAAAGCTGATGAAAGATCATCATCAGCAATTTGGCTGAACACTTCTTTTGCACTATCGGATTCATTTTCCAGTGCATTTGGCTTGCAAGGTTGAAATATACTCTCTGACTTAGTATCTATAGCTGTCTGATATTATTTTTAATAACTCAAGTTAGAGACATCTAGCTTCTTTTTCCGGAACTTGGTATGGAAAAGACGTGATATGAAAATTACCGGTTATTTTTCCAGTAAGATATTGAATTAGTTTTGAGGCTTTCATCTATCACATCACAAAAAGCAGATGCCACACCTATTCTAGCCAAGTTGGAAATTCTTTTAGTGATGTTCTTGGAGATTCTGAGAGTATCAATGGAATGATTGATCATTTTTGAGCTCAATCGACGTACCAAAATCTAATATTCTTGGAATTATCGATGACTTGAGTTGGAATAATTTGTGAACCTTTCCGACAAGGATTCTCAAACCATTTGCTGACTTGAAATATTCATCAAAAATACTGCAAGTTGTCTCATCGATATTTTCACATTTATTTCATTCAAAAAAGGTGTCAATGAATATTATTCAAAATCAAAACTGTCAGTTGAGATATCATTGACATAAATAACGCCAAATTTCAGTGTTCTTCAGTGGAAATGAACAAACTGCAACTTCTGAGGTGGGTTTGGCTATCAAATGGTCACTTCGTAGCGTTTTCAAATATAAGACGATGCTGATGTACTAGTGATAATTGATGCAATTTTGAAAAACTTGCTCGTGTCATTCTGACATACATCAATGTGGATGAATATTAGAATACCAATATTAAATTGAAAACATTCGTAAGAATTTTAATCAATATATTTTAATATGATTAGTTGAATATTGTTGGAATGATATTCAACCAATGTGCTTTCAAACTTAGGAATACAATATTGTTTTTACCCCTCTAATCGATATGAAATTAATATTTTGATTTCAATATTTACCCAGATGTTGGAAACAATGTCCATTTAGTGCGTGATTCTTCGATATCTCGGAAGCCATAACCTATAGAGAAAAACTTTAAATGAAAAACTTTTTCAATTACTAAAGTTACTTAGTTTCAGAATATTTTTAACATTACTAGGTGATTTATAGAAGCAGGACGGCTCAGAGACGAGTTTTTTTTTAAATATAAAACCCTGTATTTTTTATTCGGAATTTATTTCGTGTACCTCTATATTGCTGTAAAACAAATGGAATCGGTTGCGGCATTGCCAAGTTATAATTGATAAACCTAGTTTCATAACTATTGAAGGGTCATGTTGAATTAGGCATGGTATATTCATTTATTCAAATTTTTTATTAATTTTTGGCGAACAGTAGTAGCAAGGTCTCACGTTCACCAATCCAGTAATTTTGCGACATGTTCTTTAACAAAGTGCTCAAATTTGCATTTAGAATTTTGTAAGATTCAGACGACGTTCGTTGGAATTTTTCATATGGAACACCCTATATTTTTCTTCATCAAACTCATTTCGACATCTTTCGCCTTTTTATCGCTGAAAAAAAATCAAAATTGGTTGCGGCGTTGTCAAGTTAGGACTAATTTCGGTGTAATTTGTACGTCATAGTTCTTTCAATTATTCGTATTGTGGAAATATATAGGAACATTTTCAGGATCTCCAAGTTTGAATTTGAAACAAATATAGTGGGTTTTGACAAATTGATCCAAAATACTACTTTCTCAGAGATTTTTTGCAGACTATGAATTAATTTTTCGAAATACATTTCCATTAATTGTGTAGTGGCCTGTCAAACATCCCAACAATAAAATATACCTTGAATTTACTTAAAATTTTGCTGAATTCCCACCCGAAACCCGCGTAGTAAAGGAATATTGTTTGTATTATTATGTAGATTTTGCCTTCTTCAAGTTAAATGGAGATTTGGATTGCGGAAATGAGGACAATGAAAGTTGTCCAAATTTTAAAAAATTGTCCTTATTCTTGCATTCCAAATCTCCATTGTTTGTATTGTGGAAGTTGCCAAATAATACATATTTTATGTCGAGATGTTTTTACTCGAAGTATTCCAAATAATAATGTTTGAGGTTGAGATAAAAGAAATACAAGTAATGGAGGAATTAAAGCAAATGAAAAACTTATCACAAAAGTTCTTCGAAATGTCTTCCATCTTGATTGATACAAGCCTCAAGTCGCATTTTAAAATTTTCTCTTACGTTGATCGGTGTTATACTTCAAAAGGCATCCCGAATTCTTTCTCTCGTGTCATCAATGGTGGAAGCAGGTATGGGATGAACCATAAATTTCACGTGACCCCATGAAAAAATTTCCATACTGGTCAAGTCGGGAGATCTCGCTGGCCATTGGATTGGTCCTCCCGGACCTATCCATTTTTGAGGAACATGTTGTTCCGGACTTCTCTATAATAGTGTGCAGATGCACCATCCAATTGGAAATACATGTTCTGTTGAATCACCAGTGGAATATGCTGAAGTAAGTTGGGCAGTTGTAAAATCGTAAAAATCTCTTCCCGGTTGAATGCTGCTCGAAGAAAAACGTCCCCACAATACGTGATCATGGAATATACCTCTCCAAACATTGAGCGACTACTTATGTTGGAAGTTGGAAATAAGAACTGCATGCGATTTTTCAGTAGGATGATAGTGGAAATTGTGACGATTAACGGAACCATTTCTGTAAAATGTTGTTTCATCAGCACATTTTTGAAAAATCATGGGTTTTGTCTTATTTTGTTCTGGTCCCATTGACAAAATGTTACTCGTCTTCCAAAATCATTTTCTGTGAGTTCTTGGTGGAGTTGAAGATGGTGTGGATGAAACTTATGCTTTTTGAGGGACTACGATACTACTTATTTCTCTAACACTTAATGTCGGAACCATATTTACTGATAAAGCGATAACAAATTCATTTTCTTCTGTCAAAACAGTTTTTTTCGTTATAGATTTTTCATAATTTACAATTCCTGTGCGCTCAAATCTATCTTTCAATCTTCTGAAGCATATTTCTTGAGGGTGTCGTCTCTGAGGAAAGTTTTGGGCATGTTTCTAGAGGCTAACAGACCATTAACATGGCTTTCCCCCAAAGTGTACACCATGCTTATCAATTCTTCCTGAGAATAATTCATTTCGAACACTTCAAATTTTCGAAAATGAATTAAACGAAAGTGTCAAGAAAACGATCAATTTTTTTTTCCTGGCTAACTGAGAAGGTAGGGCGCGCAGAGATACTTTTAGGGAACAAATTTGGAGTTTTCTGTGCCACAACGAATAATGGTTCCAGTTGACCAGATAATATCAAATTTATGATTCATGTGTGTGTGAATGTTTCAGGTATTTCTCAGTGCATAATTGTGCTCCAGTGGGGATTTTGGGAGACTAGATGATAAATAATGGGTTGACGCTCTGAACTAAAGGATGTAATTGAAATAGAAACACTTTGAATAAGATTCAACTGTTTGAGCAGGCCAGTGGATGAACTGCCTCAGACCACTATTCTGACGGCCTTCAGACCACTTTTTTAAAGGCAGACGTTGCTTCAGACATGTTCGTTTGTTTCACATGGGTACATATGATTTAAATCGTAAGTAACAAGATTACGGCATATTTCTAATTTGGTCAATTTTCATATCGCAAAAATACCTGAATGATCTATGTAGAACCTCGATTGTCATGTGGCAGGCAATATTTCCACAATCAAATCAAGTAAAGGAACCATGCCTTTTAAGTAGCCCTGCGATAGTGATAAACATAAGGAAATCACTCATAACTTGACAACGCAGCAACCGATTTTAATTTTTTTTCAGCGATAAAAAGGCGAAAGATGTCGAAATAAATTTGTGAAGAAAAATGCAGGGTATTCCATCTGGAAAATTCTAATGAACGTCGCGTCATCTGAATCTTACAATATTCAAGATGCAAATTTCCGCACATTTTTTTTTCTTTTTTGAAAAATTAATTCATCAATAACCCCAGCGGTCTGGAGGTTTTATAGTTCTTCCAAATCTAGTAATAATTTCTCTTTCTCCATTTCCGGATTTCATTATTTGACTAGAAGATATTTTTCAATCAGGAGAATGTGAAGTCGATGGTTAACTTTCTTCATACTCAGTATTCGAATGCTTGGTATCTACAATATCTGACAAATTTGGAATATATGGAGGATATCTCAAAGGATCGTTTTTATATTTTTGCAAATGTATTCTGTTTCTGCGGTGTGTTAAACTATTATCTGACTCTATAACATATGACCTTGGATACTCTTCAGCGTTCAACAATTCTTTAACAATCGCAGGACTCCACGTACTATTTAGATTCAACTTGAACAATACTCTTTCTCCAACAGATAAATTTGGTAATTATTTAGAAGTTTTATCATGATCAAATTTCATGGTTTCTTGATGTTTTCTTACATTTTCTATGTGTTCTTTAAAATTTACTTCCTTTGGTCTTAAATGTGATGCAATCACAGCAAGCCTTGATGTAATTTGTCTGGACATTAGTAACTGAGAAGGGAAAAATAAATCACCTTTGGATGTATTCCTTAATTGAAGTAATGCGATATATGGATCTGTGTTGGAGTCATGGCATTTTTACAATAGTAATTTACGTAACAAGTCCGGAAAATACTGGTTTTTTGGACGAGTAGACCAAATTTTAGGACGAGCGTTAGCGAGTCCTGGAAGACTGCGAGTCCAACAAAACTGTTTTCGGACGTGTTGCGTACATTATTTTTTCGGCAACCATGTAGAATAACAAATCAATGAGATGCATTCAGTCTAAGAGACGAAGAGAGGTGGACTTTCACCCATCTGTTAACCGGATGAAACGATTCCAAATTTGAATATTTCGAACATTTCAGTTCTTATTTGTATTATATATTGAAATTCGAACAGAAGATAGGTACCAACAGAAACATTCTAATTCTTATTTATATTAATATTTGTAATAAAATTTGAGCACTTCCCTGCCTGGTCCGGGCTAGGCCGGGAAGTGCTACTTTCCCAAAGAAAAAGTGTCAGGGAAGTGAACACTTCCCGGATGGTTCCTGAAAAAAGATTTTTTATTATCTTAACAGAACTTTCAGCAGGACCATCAAATTTTGGGTAAAGAGGACTGGATGTGATATGTTTGATATCCCATTTGAATACAAAATCTTTAAAATACGCTGAGCTAAATGGTGGCCCATTATCTGATACCATATCTATTGGTATTCCATGCCTAGCAAAAATTGATTTAATTTGTTGAACAACTACTTGTGCTGTTGTAGTAGAAAGCATAGCAATTTCAGTATACTTCGAAAAATAATCTACTACCAAGAGATATTTTGAAAATCGAAAAAATCAATGGCTACTTTTTCCCATGGAAGGGTGACTATTATGCGGCTTGGTATCAATGGCTCACTGCTCTGAGAAGGTTTATATTTCAAGCAGATATCACAATTAGAAACAACAATGTTTATGTCTTCTGTCATATATGGTCAAAAAATGATACTTTTCACCTGATTCTTTGATCTCTCAATTCCAAAATGTCCTTCATGAATCAGACACAACATTTTTTCTCTGAGACTCAAAGGAACTATTATGCTTGTGCCTTTGAAAATGACTCCATTTACAATATGAATTTCATCCTTTATATTGAAGTAATATTTAAGAGAAGGAAGAATTCGATTTTTACTATTAGGCCAACCATTCGAACAATATGTGCGAAGTATTTGAAGACTTTCGTCTTTTAAAGTTTTTTGTACGATAGTTTCTTTCATTTCAGATGAAACTGCTAGGCTATCAAATAAAAGATTGACATGAACTTTGATCTCATCATCTAGATCTGGTTCTATATCAGGTAAAGCTGCACGAGATAATGTATCAGCTATGAACATCAAATGACGTGGTTTATAAACCACCCTGAGATGATAAGCTTGAAGTTTCAAAAGCATTCTTTTCAATCGTACAGGAACATCTGCTAAAGATTTTTTGAATAATGTAACTAGAGGTTTATGATCGGTTTCTATCGTAACAATTTGTCCATAAATATATTGGTGGAATCTCTGACATTCAAAAACAATTGCATATAATTCTTTTTCAATAGGAGCCTAATTCATTTGCGATTGGTTTAAAAATTTGGAAGCAAATACAATTGGTTTATGATTTTGTAGAATAACTCCACCAAGAGCTGATTTACTGGAATCATCTGATAGAACAATTGGAGTATCAACATCGAAATGTGCAAGAACAGGAAGATTAGTAATAGTCCTTTTCAAATCATTGAATACTTTGTCATGACAACTGTTCCATTGCCAAGGAATATCTTTTTTGAGTAATCCTCTCAAAATATCTGTTTCAATTGCTAAATTTTCTATGCATGAATCAATATAATTAACCATTCCTAAAAATATCTGCAATTCTTTAACATTACTAGGAACAGGCAATTCTTGAATAGCTTTTATTTTTTCATAATCTAGAGGAATCATCCAGAAACCACTATTTGCATCTATAGTCGAAAAGTAAGTTGCAACAATTGATTTGAATCGTATTTGTTCAATTGTTGGAATAGGATAATGTTCTCTAAAAATAGCTGTATTTAAATTTCTAGGATCTAGACATACACGCAAACTTCCATTTTTCTTCTCAACAACTACAATTGAGCTAACCCACTCTGTAGGTTTTGTAATTTTTGAAATAAACTTCAAATTTTCCACCCTTTTCTAATTTGAAAAGTGTTTTCCTAGGAGGATCTATGATAGGACGAATTTTGCTATCTATTGTAAGATGACACTTGTTAGCTAAACAGCCTAAGCCTTCGAAACTGTCCTTGAAATTTTCAAGAAAATCGGGAAAATTATTGTTTATAGTGCAAACTTTTTTTATAAGTCCAAGTTCTTGGCATGTTTTTAGACCAATAATCGTTTGACAATCTATTTTTGCTATTATGAATTTTATAGAAGCATTATCATTATTATTATAGTGACATTGTAAAGTACAACATGCTGTAATAGGAATTACATGACCAGTAAAATCATTCAGTTTAAAACAGCATTTTTCTATTCGAATGTTATAAATTTTTAGTGATCTTAGTAATATCAATTTGACACCATGTATCTAGCATTGCGTTGACACTGACATTATTATTGTTCAAGTCTATATAACAAAAATCTTTTGCTTCATTTAAATGCGAAATTTGACCTACAAAAAATTCTTCATTAGAAGTTGAATTATTTTGCCTATAAGTGTCTAAATCAACATTGGAAACTGAACGAGAGCTACAAACCTTATCGAAATGATTTTTCTTGTGACATCTTCTGCATATCAACCCTTGTGCAGGACACCGTGTTCTGTGTATTTCTTCACATCGTCCACATCTTGATATTTCAGAATGCCTCGAATCGTGACGTATTCTTGAAAATGATGGATTGTGACTTCTGTCAGTGAATTGACGTTCTCGAATAGAACTCCTTCCTCTATCATGGATTTGCTTTCTGGAATTTACTGCACCAATAAAACCATCAGCTCTGGGACGTAGTTGTTCTGCTCTTCTTTGGGTTAGTTGTAGTGTTTTACATAAATTCAATGCTTTTTGTAAGGTAAGACTTTTTTCACGGAGTAGATATCCCTTGATGTAGTGATTCTAGACCTATTAGTATATCTTTCACAAAATCTTCACGAAGAGCACCAAATTTGCAGGAGCAAGTTTCATTTGTTGAATCAGTTACGAAATCATCAATTGATTCATCTTGTTGTATTCGGCCGAAGAAAATATGTATTTCCATGGTAATATTTTTCTTTGGAACAAAATAGTCATTGAATTTCTGAATCAGCTCAGAGAATGTTATTGTATCAATGTTAACATCGAATGAGTTGAAGATATTGATACCAGGATCTCCGATGAAATGTAAAGGCATAGCTACTTTCCGTTCATTGACTTCCTTATCGTATCCAGATGCACGAAGGTATATTTTGAACGATTGAAGCCAATTTTTCCAGTAATCTGCCAAGTTTCCATCTCCAGCAAGGCCTGATTTTGGAGAAGTCCTATGGTTTTCATTGAAGAGTGTTAATTCGGCTTCATCTTCTGACACCTTGTTGTGTTTATATCAGTATGATATAAAAGAAAGAATGAAATAATCAATTTTACAATTTGTTGATTGATTGAAATATCTTTGACAATCTTGAATTGTTTATCTATATCATGTTCCATCTCCTATGTTACCATAACTTGAACTAGCTAGATTATTACTTCATTACATTACCAGATACAGGATGATCTATTTTATATATCATAACAGACCTGTGGGTGTGAAATGAATGGTCATTATGAATCGATCTACAAAAAATCATAACGTATCTGTTATTGTCACTTCAATTGGAGAATTAAAGTTATACCCTAAATCGGTCACTTTGAAATTTTGAAATCCGGTACAGTTTCCAGATTTTGAATTAGACTGTTGGCAAGTGCATGACATCGGAATGAAGTGTTTGCATACATACATTGTGGATCATAGTTGCAAGTTATCACACATGAATCGCTTTGCCAGAGACCAGGTGCAGATGAGAACTATATATCAAATTTATGTGTTTGTTGTTAGTTCAGGAACAAGGTCCAAGGCCCTACGAAAATACTTTATGACAACAAAAGTTGAATTTATGAAACACCTGTGGGTTGTAGGAGTAAAGCACGCCTTGAATTAAAATTGTGACACGTTTATCTAATTTTACAATTCGCTCCCGACTTTTGAAATACTTTGATGAAGCGACGTTAATGGCCCACAATATATGAATCTTGGTAATGTGTTCCCATAATTCCTTCAGTGTCATTTTGAAATTATTTCGTTTTCGTAAAAACATGAATGAGATATATATCCACGTTGGCTGTCTAGGAATAGAACTGAATTCCGCAAATATTGTCCTTCATATAGATTTACGTTTGAATATACACGTGATGTTCTATAGAAAAAACTGCAAGATTAACTTCCACAACATTTTCTGTCAACAGAAATATCAATGATGTCAATTGAAGTCATAGCATTATTGATCTTAAGAACGTGTATTATCTCTTATGAAATATAAACAATGTATACTTACTATACCTGAATTGTTCTACAGACCATCAATAAACACAAACAATAAAAGAGAAATGGAATCAGTCCTGAAAATTAGCCTCCTCATAAGTCCAGTTAAATGTACACATTTTCATAATATCCTTCTTGTATTTTATTTTACTTCAAGTCTCTACAAATTAATTCAATTTGTTAATATTACCGCAAATAAGTAAAAAAAATTGTAAAATTTGTTTTTTACGAAACTCCCAGGTTTTCGGAGAAAACCCCTCAAAGGCAGAGCTTGTGCGAGCAAGGGAGATCCGGGACCTACAGTTTAAATAAAAGTGGAATCCGAAGTTGTAGTCTACTTTAGCGGCTGTCTTCATTGTTTATTTTATGATATTGTTCCAAAATGTATACATATTACTATATTGATTGATTGATATTAGTAATAATACCTTGAGTGCCATGCGGTCATTATGACCGCTACGATACTTTCCTGTGATGCCATAGCGGTCATAATGCTCGCCGATTTTCCACCTCTACTACGGCTGCTTTAAACACTTTTTCTACAAAGGGGTCATGGTAATCTATTTGAATACATTTAATCTTAGATTGGTACTTATTAAAACTCTGTCATTGTACTGTAATTTTTTTGGTGAGTGATGAATCAGGATAAATGAACACATGAATCGTTTGTGAATATGGTTGAAAAGAGAGATCTCTTATATGCTCCGAATGGAACATCATCGACTTAGTAAGCTTGAATTGGAAGTTGGTTACGTTGCAAGCAAATTTGGCCACTTTTATAATTTCAAGTTATTGTGAAAATATGTTCACATTTCAACTCCATTTTGTTTCAATTCTCTATATTTCTGGTTTGAATATTACAAAGGGGGGTTCTGTCGAACACTGTATAAATGATTGTGAACTTCACATCACAATTATTAGTAGAGATGGAGGGGTAATGGTATTGATTTACCTCAAAACATGCAAGAATATCTTACCACAGTCTGTTACTATAGAAAATGTTCAAAATAAAATAGATTTTTCAGAAAAATATATAAGTAGGTACATTTTGCTACTGAAAACTTGGGTTACAATGGGTTTTGACTCTCACGGCATTTCCTTCTGTTAGAGCAGACGATGGACTTTATTCAAAGATCTTTTGTTACTGATTGAGGTGTATCTTTTTCTTGGGTCACACGTAGGAGTTGTGATGGGTTCTTTCATTTTAGAACTAATCTATTGTGGTGAATTACCTTTATATCAAAAATTAGTTCTTGTGCTTATTTTTTTTACAAATTCAATGATTTTCTAAGTAGCTGATTATAGCCAGATACATCAGAAACATCTACTGAAGTTTTTTTTGTTATGCTGTATAATTTTGCTTCTGGATCATCGATTGCACATCTGAATGTGTTAATATATTTGATTTCCATATCGCTTTCATTAAGTTGGGAATTTCGGACTCATCGACACCGTGTTTGGCGGTATTTGGTACTGAGACCGAATAAATCCTATTTAACCTCCCACTTGATGACACGAATTACGAGATCGTTTTGTATTGAACAAATATCATCTTTTCGCAAACTTTTGTTTTTGATTTCGTCAGTTATAAGTACTTTTTGTAGCGCCTGAAAAATTATGATATAGTGAGTTCTTTTACCAACAAGTTTGGTAGCCAGCGATACACTACTATCAAAATTATCAGCATGGGTCTTCTGGAATATGAAAGTTCACCAGACAAAAACAACACATTGTTTGATAAATTGTGAAAGGCTTTCGCGGCCATCGTCACTTACATGGTGGTTCTTCGGGTTGTAAGGCCGACGTATAATTCGAGAAGATCTCGACGTTTCGCCAACACCAGTGGTTAGCATTTTCAAGAGATATTTTCAAGTTTCTGATTTCTTAATTCGCTGTCAAATGCTTGGCAATTGTTATACGTTGTCTCAAAAAATACCTGTGATTTGACGTTCTTACATCTGATTGCTCCATAGCGTTAGCTGACATCATAGAATCGTTCGTACCGTTATTATGTGGGTAGGGAGCTAATTGAGAATTTTTGAGAACTGGAAGCCAAACCTTGTTCAATTGTAGTCCTTCTTCGGTTCTGTTGAAGTTCTTGTGGTGTTTCTGAATTTCAATTGCCTTCCGAAAGAGTCTTGGGTAATAGGAAGATGTTGAAGAGATGACTTGGGTTTCTTCAAATTTCACTCTATCGTTATCGTTGTTGAGAGTATGTTCTGCGACAGCGGATTTCTGTGTGTGCCCTAACCGACAACAAGACTTGTGCTCTTTGATTCTTGTTTTAACGGAGCGTTCCGTGGTTCCGATATAAACGCTGCAACAGGAACATGGAATGCGATAAACCCCAGAAGAGCATAGTACGTCTCGTATGTCCTTCGCTGATCTAAAGTGGTCTTTCAGTTTTTTTGAAGGTTTATTAACGGTTTTAATCTCATATTTTCGTAGAATACGGACAATACGATCTGTAACTCTGGGAACATATGGTAAGAATGCTTTTCTTTTTTGGTGTTGGTTTGACCACTATAATCGATAGTAGACCGAATGACTGTCCATCCAGTGAACCAAGTAGTAGTCAAACCAACACCGAAAAAAGAAAAGCATTCTTAACATATGTTCCCAGAGTTACTGATCGTATTGGCCGTATTCTACGAAAATATGAGATTATATCCGTTTATAAACCTTCAAAAAACTGAGAGACCGCTTTAGATCAGCCAAGGACAAACGAGACGTTCTATGCTCCCTGGGGTTTATCGCATTCCATGTTCCTGTGGCAGCGTTTATATCTGAACCACGAAACGCTCCGTTAAAACATGAATCAAAGAGCACAAGGCTGGCTGTCGCTTAGGGCACACACAGAAATCCGTTGTCGCAGAACATACTCTCAACAACGATAATCATAGAGTGAAATTTGAAGAAACCCAAGTCATCTCTTCAACATCTGCCTATTACCCAAGAATCTTCCGGGAAGCAATTGAAACTCAGAAACACCACAACAACTTCAACAGAACCGAAAAAGAACTACAATTGAATAAGGTTTGGTTTCCAGTTCTCAAAAATTCTCAATTAGCTCCCTACCCACAAAATAACGGTACGAACGGTGAAGAACCACCATGTAAAACATATTGTTTGTTGCGACTGATGTATCAGAAACACGTTCTTTTACAAAATATATTTTCAAATATCAAGTAGGTAGGTATATTTACTTCCATAACACATGTTGAATAGTTTTATTCCATACTCGATAGCCTTTTCTGGAAAATACTGCTTTATAATCAATCGTCCTCTGAATGGGACTGGCGATTTATTGATATTTACATAATGTTTCTCCAGTTATGAATCTCATTTATGGAAAGTACTAGCAAAAATTAAAAATTACACATTCTTAAGAAGTATTGAAATCCTTTCTTTGTTATATTTGTGGAGCAAACAGGTTTCGAAAGGACATATAGGTTGGCCAATAATTGGCAACATGTAGCTCATGATCTTAACACACCCTGTGAGTCTGATCAATCCCTGGATTTCATTCTATAGGTTGAGGTCCTTTCATGAAGCCGAGACTGAGTAGAAGTACCATTGTTATTCGACCAAATTTGATTGATTTACAGAAAAAATCATACAGGTGATTCCTTACAGTACCAAAACAGAATTCAGTTATTCAGATTTTCAGTTTTTGAACTGAAAAATTTCATTATTTTCATTCCGATGCGCTACAGGGCAATAAAAAATTTAAAAACGTTCAGGAAATTGGTTAAAAGGGTATTTCTGCAAAAAGCCTACTATGACATAAAGGAATATTATAATGATGAATTTAAACGTTTAGTATTTCTGTTGATTACCTATCTGTAATGTTTTATTTATTTATCTGCAATGTTTTATATGATTATCTGTAATGTTTGAATTGTATTTGTTTATATATACAGGGTGTTTCTTAAGTACGTGTAGAAAATTCAGGAGCGTGCTGCTGACATCAAAATAAGAAGAAAAGTTTCTATAAACATATGTCCGCAAGTTATTCGTTTCTGAGATACAGAGTGTCAAAGTTGAATTCTTATTTTTATTTTTTGTGAATGATTTCAAAATAATTTTGATATTTGGTAAAGTTTGATATCTGGGAATATTTATTATTTAGTTTGTGTAAAAAATATATTCTTGGTAGAGGTCACTGCGAGCAACTGTTTTCGAGTTATTGAGGTTTGAAATAATCGATGGAAGTGATTTTGAGTGACAAGATTTTCCAATTTAAAATAAATTCAATTAGCAATCAATTTTTCAAAATTAACATAAAATTTGATTTTGTCATTGAAATATTGTCCCAGATACCAAACTTTACTCAAATATCACAAATAATTTGGAATTTATTCACAAAAACCAAATATAAGAATTAAACTTTGACACTCTGTATCTTAGAAACTAATAACTTGCGGACATGTGTTTATGGGAACTTTTTTTCTTATTTCGGCGTCAGCAACATGCTCCTGAAGTTTCTACACGCACTTAAGAAACCACCTAGGAGGGGTAGATGTTACCCTCAGAATTTTAAATGGGAAGGGGGGTCAAGTGGCACATCATTTTGATGGGCGTTCAATTCTTGTTCCAATGGTACCCTGACTTATTATTTTGTGATGAGCATTTTCCGAAAAATTGCGTTCTAAACTAACAGAAGTAATTATTAGAACGCCTATACTGAGATGCATTATTGTATTGAGTCCCTTTAATAAAAATGGTTAGAAGAGTAGGTGGCACCGCTCCAACCCTTGAATGACAGGAATAAATTTACTACGCATGGGATTTTTTATTTGTTGGTTATTTTCCTTCTACACAATAAAATTTAATTTGCGAGAAAGACATTTCCAACATAAAATCTACTTACGCTTATCTTATTAGCTGTTCGAAATGTTGTTGTTTTGCTCTAAACAGTAATACAGTCTGTTTTTGAACTCCCCTCTAACATTACGGAAAACTTCACTAGGAATTGACCGGCATGCTGCTGTAATTCGTCTTTTAAGTTCGTCAATATCAGAAGGTTGTGTTTTATAAACAACGGATTTAATATGCCCCCAAAGAAAGAAATCTAAGGGTGTTAAATCCGGTGATCTCGGAGGCCATTCAACTGCTCCCCTTCTGCCAATCCATCTACCCGGAAATCTCTCGTTTAACCACTGTCGGACGGGAAGAAAATAATGAGGTGGAGCACCGTCCTGCTGGAAATGTAACAGATCCTCCTGCAAAAGTTCATTACCTTCTGCATCAATTTGAGTTTCT
The DNA here is from genome assembly GCA_944452925.2 of Chrysolina oricalcia. Taxonomy (NCBI): domain Eukaryota; kingdom Metazoa; phylum Arthropoda; class Insecta; order Coleoptera; family Chrysomelidae; genus Chrysolina; species Chrysolina oricalcia. The sequence goes on along the minus strand of OX101812.2, from coordinate 25,641,126 downwards.
AGCTCGTGAGTTATAAGAGGATCGATAGTCTCTTCAAGCATATCAAGGTACAGATTGCCAGTCAAGTTTTCTTCCAGAAATAATGGACCAAGAATGGTATTTCCAAGAATACCAGCCCAAACATTAACTTTTTGTGGGTGTTGTGTATGCCCTTCCCGAAAAATATGTGGGTTTTCGTCACTCCAATAGCAACAATTTTGTCAATAGCAACAATTTTGTCTATTAACATTGCCATTCAGAAAAAATGAACACTCATCGCTGAAACAGATGTTTAACAGAAGATTAGGGATGGTATTGACTCGATGAGACATGATTTCACAAAACTCTATTCTTCTATCATAATCATCCTCGTGGAGCTCTTGAAGAATCTGCATTTTATATGGATGAAATTTATGCATTTTCAATGCTTTTCTTATAGTCTCGCGTGACATTCCCGTCTGTTCTGATACTGATCGTAAGGAGCTCGTGGGCTCTGCAGCAAATGTTCCCAAAACTTCAATTTGAGCTGCTTCATTTAGTACTCTGGGGTTATTTCTTTTTTTATTTGTCACTGAACCAGTTTCGTAAAACGTATTCACCAAATCAAGCACATACCGGTGACTTACATTACAATTTGGATGTCTTTCGTTTAAAAGACATGCCGCCCTTTGTGCGCACTTTCCAACTTCGCCATAAATTACAATCATTTCAATTCTGTCTTGAAGAATGTAAACCATTTTTACACTTTTATACACTTATTAAAGTAATTCCTAAACAGCCCAACAGTTACAACGGTATTCACAATACTACCACATAGTTCAAATTTGCTAACCATTTTTTTGCCGGAAAACAGAAACTTTTTACAGCAGAAGTAGCAAAAAAGGAAGGCTATCTGTACAATTTCTGCGATGACACTTAAAAATTCAGCATTAAAAAAACACAACTTTACTACCATCTACGTTTTACTATTAGACTACTTTTTTATGTAAAGTGTTTGGAGCTAATGGCTAATGTTACCCCTAATAAAGGGTTGGAACGGTACCACCTAATATTCTAACCAGTTCTGGCCAAACCATGCATCTCAGTATAGGCGTTCTAATAATTACTTCTGTTAGTTTAGAACGCAATTTTTCGGAAAATGCTCATCAAAAAATAATAAGTCAGGGTACCATTGGAACAAGAATTGAACGCCCATCAAAATGATGTGCCACTTGACCCCCCTTCCCATTTAAAATTCTATGGGTAACATCTACCCCTCCTAGGGGGTTGAACCACGAGGGCTACAAATAGTCCTTGAAAGTGTCCCCCTTGACAATAAAATTGACCTGTTTTTTCGATTACTCATATTGTTTACTGGAAGGAAGATATTAAGGGTGGGAAGTTTTCAAATTGACACCCTGTATATATATATATATATATATATCTATATATATATATATATATATATATATATATATATATATATATATATATATATATATATATATATATATATATATATACAGGGTGGGTCACGGTTGATGGTACCTTAGACGTTTACGAAGAACATGAAATAGTATCATTCTGAAAATTTGGTTTCTCAAGTAGTTGCTCTTGGTCTATCGATCTAAAATATTTTCAGCAATGCAGCGTTGCCACTTATACCAGAATGTAGCAGCATCTTTGTTATTTCAAATGGGTCACCCTGTATATTACCGCATTTTTGAACTTGTCATTCCTTTCTGATTATTTCTCTCCCAAACTCCCCTATACCTATCTCTAACGGTTTTTGAGATATTGGTTATTTTTCATATTTTTTATCCAAAACATAGCACGAATTGAACGTTTATTTCTGCGGTATTTGGATTCTTAGGAAGTTGCAATTTTGTGTTTAGTTCATCAAGATCATGTACATTGATACTGTATAGAGAAGTTTGTTCTGCGTTATACAGGGTCGTTCAAAATTCATGATCTTACTGCTAGATACGAAAAGGGTTGAAAGTGCGTTTTTTTAAATGGAACATCCTGTATATTATGAAATATCCTGGAAGATGACTGAATTCTCTTCGAATTGATATATCATGTTCCTATACCTAAAAAGCCAGAATTCCGAGATAATAGCAATTTTCACTTGTAATCTTCCAAGTGCTTGAATTATTGCCGGAAATTTTTCGAGTACATGAATTTTACCCGAAAATTACCCGAGTCTCGAAGCGACGAGGCTAATTTTCTTTGAAAATTCATGTACGAGATAAATTTACGGCAATTAATTCAAGCACGAGGGGGATTCGGTAAGAAAATTTCACACCGAGAATTGAAAATCATCCAACAATTTATAAGAAATAACTAACGATGGTTTCACCTGAACTATTATATATATATATATATATATATATATATATATATATATATATATATATATATATATATATATATTGACCAACGTATAAAGTGAGGTCCGCTTGTGCAAAAATTACGGAAGTTGTGAGGACCATGTCGAAGTGAGGTCCGTATACGGACCTCACAACGTTTCTGCCGTTCCATGTGGAGGATCCTCCTCTGTACAAGTTCATTGACTAACCTAATAATCGTTCTAAGTGAGACAGATATAGTGTTTCGTTCCTTTTTGTGCATTCACTACTGTTAGTTGAAATATCGCGTGAAATATGTGGTCCTCACTTTGGTAGGAATATAGAAAAAATCGTATATTGTAGTTTGGGGATTTGCCACTTGAAGGCGCTGCTGAGAATGTATATTTTCTGTACGTGCGTATTCCGTTCCTTGTGGGATTATATGGTCAGCACTGAGTGAGGTCCGAAAATGTGGCAACATATCGTGTTACGCTGAACACATTGATGTTTATTAGGTAATGAGTATCACTATATTTCACCTCATTTTCTCTACTTTTGCAAGTTTTTATTCAAATTGCTCTGTTTTTCAAGGATGTAAATGAGTAATTCTGAATCTGCTGAATTCTTTCAATAGGGTTAAATAATCTGAGAATTGAAAACTACCCCTCAACAACCCTCCGATGTAGAAAAATCTTGAAACAATAGAAATGCCGAATTCTCTAGGTTTTTTGACGAAAATTATTTTTTTCACATCTGCTGAATACATTCAATAGAGTGAAATAATTTTTGAACCAAAAACTACCCTTTAACAATCTTCCGAAGTAGAAAAAACTTAAAACAGTTGAAATACCCGTTGCTCGAGGTTTTTCTGACAGAAATGAATCATTCTTCTCCTGCTGAATACTTTCCATAGGGTGAAATATTTGTGAATCGAAAACTACCCCTCAACAACCCTCCGAAATGAAAAATATCTTGAAATAATTCAAATGCCCGTTGCTAGAGGTTTTTTTCACAGAAATTAATCAATCAACAACTGCTGAATATGGTCTATTGGATGAAATAATTTGTGAAGCAAAAACTACCCCTCAACAACCCTCCGATGTAGAAAAATCTGGAAGTAGTTGAAATACCCGTTGCTAGTGATTTTTTTGCAGAAATGAGTTATTCTATACCTGCTGAATACGTTTCACAGAGTGGGATGATATGTCAAACAAAAATTACCCCGCAACAACCCTCCGAAGTAGAAACTTTTTGAAATACTTGAAAAACCTGTTGCTAGACGTTTTTTGACAGCGATAAAATAGTCTACACCTGCTGAATACATTCTATGAAGTTAAATAATTTGTGAACCAAAAACTACCACTCAACAACCCTCCGGAAGTAGAAAAATCTTGAAACAGTTAAAGTACCCGTGGCTCGAGGTTTTTTGGAAGAAATTAGTTATTCCATTCCTGTTGTATACGTTTTATAGAATGAAATAATTTGTGAAAGAAAAACTACCCCTCAACAACCCTCCAAAGTGGAAATATCTTGAAACATTCAGAATACCCGTTGCTCGATATTATTTGACAGAAATAATTTATTTTTCACCTGCAGAATATTTTCTATATGGTAACAAATTTGTGGATCGAAAACTACCCCTCAACAACCCTTCGAAGTAGAAAACTCTTGAAATAGTTTAAATGCCAGTTGCTTGAGTTTTTTTGAGAGAAATGAATTATTCTATAGCTGCTGCATATGTTGCACAGGGTGAAATGAAAATTAACCCTAAAACTACCCGTCAACAACCTTTCGAACTGGAAAAGTTTTGAAACATTCGAAATACCCGTCGCTCGATATTTTTGAAAGATATTGGTTATTTTTCACCTGCTGAGTATGTTCTATAGGGTGTCAAAATTTGTGGATCAAAAACTACCTCTGAACAACACTCCGAAGTAGAAAAATCTTGAAACAGTTGAAGTGCCCGTTGCTCGAGTTTTTTTGACGGAAATGAATTATTCTTCACCTGCTGAATACGGTGTATAGAATAAAATAGTTTGTGAATCAAAAACTACCCCTCAACAACCCTCCTAAGTTGAAAATTCTTGAAACAGTTGAAATTTCCGTTGCACGAGATTTTTTGACAGAAATTTATTATTCTATACCTGTTGAATACGTTATATAGGGTGAAATTATTTGTGGAATGAAAACTACCCTTCAACAATCCTCCAAGAGTGATAAATCTCGAAAGAATTGAAATTCTCGTTGCTCGAGGTTTTTTGATGGAAATAAATTATTCTACATCTGTTAAATACGTTTTATAAGGAAAACTTATTTTGTAAATCAAATACAACCCTTCGACTACCCTCTGCAGTAGAAACATTTTAAAGCAGTTGAGATACACATTGCTCGAAGTTTTTTTGACGGAAATTAACTATTATTCACTGGCTCAGTACGTACTATGAGGTGATATATTTTGTGAACCAAAAACTACCCCTCAACAACCAACTGAAGTAGAAAATTTTTGAAACAGTTGAAATGCCCGTTTCTCGAGGTTTTTTGATAAAAATTAAATATTCCGCACCTGCTGAATATGTTTCATGGTGTGAAATAATTTGTGAACCAAACAATAACCCTCAACAGCCCACCGAAGTAGAAAATTTTTGAAACAGTTGAAATATCCATTGCTCGAGATTGCTACTGAATACATTATATAGCGTAAAATGATTTGTGTATTGAAAACTACCCCTCAACAACCCTCCGATTTAGAAAAATCGTGAAACAGTTAAAATACCCGTTGTTTTTTTTTTTGAGAAATGAATTATTCTACACCTGCTGAATACGTTCGATGGAGTGAAATAATTCGTGAACCAAAAACTACCTCTCAAAAACCCTCCGAAAGTAGAAAAATCTCGAACCAGTTGAAGTACCCTGACTCGAGGTTTTTTGAAAAAAAATAATTAATCCACTCCTGTTGCATACGTTTTATAGGATGAAATAACTTGTGAACGAAAAACTACCCCTCAATAACCCTTACGGAAATGAATTATTCGACACCTACTGAATACGTTCTATGGCGCAAAATAATTTGTGTATCGAAAACTATCCCTCAACAACCCTCTGAAGTAGAAAACTCGTGAAACAGTTAAAATACCCGTTGTTTGTTTTTTTTTACAGAAATGAATTATACTATGTCTGTTGAATATGTTTTATACGGCAAAATAATTCGTGATTCAACAGCTACCCCTCAACAACATTATATAGAACGTTATCAGCAAGTTTAGAATAATACATTTCCGTCGAAAAACCTCGAGCAATGGATATTTCTGAATAACATAAGCAAAAATAAAAACCGTTGGTGGGAAAGCCGATGCTGCTTTTACACTCGTCCGCTTGTCTGTTTATGTGTCAATTCACTCATCTGTACTATCTGGTGAAATTTATAGTTCGTCAGCCCGCTACCAAAATGTATAATGATTTCATAACGTATGCCATGTAGGGTTTTTGTAGTTATAAATATAATGATCAATGAACCAGCAAACTTAGCGCTTGCCCGTGGAACATAGCGATAATAATAATAACTAGTTTTTTTCTGAAATACATGCATAAACACGTATAGAATTTGTCAGAAACTAGTTGATTATTGTGGATTGCATGAAGAAATAACGTATTTTGATGATATTTTAGCGTATGCCAAGCATACTACCAAACGATATTTCATCGAATGAAAATCAGACGGAAACCGATCGGCATACATGTCGCGTTGGTCCGAAGGACACCATATGCCCTCAATTGTGTTGAGAAATAGGGTAATTTTGAATCTATACGTGTTTTTGCATGTCTTTGGGAAAATAAAGTATGATGAAATTTATAATTATAATACAATTATCGTTATATAATTATAATATAATATAATTACAACAATAATTATTGTTATTGTTTTATTCCACGTACATGCGCAAATTTTGCTTGTTCATTGATCATTCACAACTACCAAAACCCTGAAGGGAATACCTTATAAAATCATTAGACAATATGGCAGAGGGCTGACGGTCTAATAGAAAGTGAATTTTGACCCACTTCCAGTGGACCGATCAAATAGAAATTTGGAATGTGTTCCTCTTTCCTGTGACAATGCGGGATTGAACGTCTTTTAGAAAAACTGGTCGGAAATAATGGATTAATATCAAATTAATTAATTCAAGATGGCAAATTGCGAATTCTGTTCTTATGGTCTGATTCTATACAAAATTGGAATACTGAGTATTTTGGAATATGAGATCAAGATGGAGAATGCGAGCTTTGGGATTATGGTACGATTCTATTCATAATCGGCACAATGAACCAAAATCAAAACCGCGCACAACTTCGGTTAAATAGTTTGTATACATGTAATCTTACAATTATTTTGTTGATTATTTCATTAAGAAGAATAAACATTATTATTATTATTATATTATTACTTGGGGGATATTTCAGATTATGAATTTTAGGTCCAAATTGGTAAATTCAAGACGGTGGACAAGCTTGGTGTTATTGGTCAGTTTCATTCAATTTTAGTATGAAAAGATGTTTGGGGTCAGAGTTTAGGATTTTTTTTTATTTATGAATTCAAGATGACAAACGTGTTATGTGATTATGACACCATTCTGGTCAAAATTGGTGAGTTGAGTTTTCGAGAAAAGAGATTATGAAAATTTTTGAATTTGAATTCGCAGCTACAATTTGGCCAACGAGTTTTGCAATTATCATCTGATCCAGAAATATTATGTGGGAGTTTTCGAGGTGTCAGGATTGCGGAGTTTCTGTGACCATTGTTCGTTTTCATTCAAAGTTGATGTGTAGGTTTTTGAAGTCAGAGATCGTGAATTATGACAAAACGATTCATGATTCAATCGATCATTGGATGCTCATCGGATCGAAGAGTTAGAATACACAATATTGAGTATCAAGAAGCCCTGGTATACTGAAGCTCTTATGGAAATGAACAGAACGAGGAGTATCTGATTACTTATGACAAAAATACAAAGAAAAAACATTTAAAGACAAGTTTTTATTCAAATTCACTGGAAAGGAATGAATAACATTGAGAGAAAGAAAATTTTAAAACTGCTATTGAATACACTGAAAAAAAAAGTCTGCTTCAGATGTGTTACGTCGGTTATTCTGTGAGTAACACATTCAAAAGCTAGGGATTGTTATTTTTTGCTATCTAATGCAATAATTTTCACCTTTCGTGCATTTGAGTACCAAAAACCTTTTGAATAATTTTTTTCCGTTTTAGCGTCTACAAATTGAAGTTTTTTTTGTTATTTCGCTGTTTACCACTAACGATTATATATTCATTTGTTGATTCTATTTTCTTCTGGTTTCAAAGAGTAACAAACACCTGTAAAATTTCGAGAACATCTTCGGAATCAAGATGAAGTAACTAGGAATTGGGGTTCCTCTTGAACATTTGGAGTATGTAGGTCGAACATTCCAAATCTTCGCCGTTCTTTGAAAGAATGAGTCCTGGTGAATAGACGGCAGTATCAAAGGTGACAACAATAGGTGTGATGACTGAACTTGTTGATGGAACTGATAAAGGTGAAACGGCCAAAGATAGTTCAGAAGAGATTGGGTTATCAAAACGTCTCAAGAAGGAAGACAGTTCACCAACCCTTCTGCGGTGTTCCAGATAAGTAAGGGAATCTGTGCCTTTTTAAAATATTTCATTTCTATTTATGTTGTCATGAATTGTCATGTTAGGTATGTTTATTCCTTTCGTATAGGATTAAGACAATGAGCACCGTCCTGGTATGGCTGGATACTTTGTTTCTTTGTTGACAAGCGCTCATTGTGAACAATGCAGATTTTTTTATTTGTTTATAACTTGTTATTTCTCTTTCTTATTAAATATTTTGTCGAATACATTTATTCTTTGTTTCACCTATTCTCCTATCTTTTTATGAACCTTCCAATCTATTCATCAATCTTTCTTTCAGATGGACTAATTTAATCGATTCTGATTCGATTGTCTCGCAGATTTTAGTATAATGTAAATCGAAGGGAAGTCAATATGATTCATCATCCAACGCTGTATTTGCCAGTAAAGCACTTGTCTTTTGTCAGAGGGTTGCCTTATATTCCTCACTTATTCGATTATCAGACAGAGAGAACTTTTTACGTCAAAATTTTTACTCAGTTGAGACAGTTTCCATATGAGGAGTGCAGCCCCCAAACACACACTGAAAATTTTAGATTCTGTCCAAAGAAACGACAATCGTTTAGTCGCTCAGAAACTCGCTAACTTCTATGGAACACAAAAATATTGAAAAATCCGCGCAGTATTGGCTGGGAAAGTAATTGTTTTCTGTCAGATATTTGAAGAAAGTTTTTTGGAAAGGGGGGTGATTTGACTTTGTCAGATTTCACAAATGACACTATACAGATACTGAATATATATTTCTTTATGAATTACTCGATACAGTCCAATTACAACAGTTCTTTATATTCTGCAAATACATCGTTGTATTTGTTTTATGATCCATCCTGACAAAATTCAAAAACATACCATGCCTTTAATTACTGAATTTTATTGGATGAAACAAAATCGAAATACCTCTTTTTCCACACATTCCCACAAAGTGGCAAATATCTGACAGAAAAGATTTTCTTTCCCTAACGGATATTGAATTTTATCTGGCATCTATTTCTGCAACGTTCCTCAAAGCGGTCACAATTTCAAGTGCTAATTTTGATCAAATAGTGGATATTATGCCTCATACTTCAACTACCAAGCCACTGAATTCTATTTTTCCGTTTTTGTCAATCACATTCAATTATATTGATATGAAAAAAGAAATTGAAAGCCAAATTTCGTAAATACCCTAAGATACTCTTTTACTCAAAGTTATATGTTTGATTAAGCACTACTGCTTTGTAATGGTTATATATTTTGTTTTGCTCCACCCCATGAATGACTTTTCTACTTATATTTCATCTCTCATTTGTACTACTTAGGTTAAGTGTAAGAGTGCCCTAAACTAAACTTCGCCTATTTCGTACCGAAGAATATAAAGACGATTTATTATTGTTTTTATCATTTGATTTCAAATGACCATCTGCAGACAGGTTTAAGGATTTTTGCATATCTTCAGTGCTAGGGTTCGTCGAACAACATAAGAATCCTCCTGTCCCACCAAACGAATGGTGCCCTCCAAGCATTAATTACCCCTCATCCAGGAATGCAGTCGCGACTTACAAATATGTCAATTTCTGCGACTCACGATATGTAAATATTTTTATTTATTTCATATGATTTTCATTATACTCTCCGTATCGAACTTCGTCCGAAATAATACTGAATATTGCTTCCGTTGACGTATAAACTGCCAGAATTGTTACCATATACAATGCAGTACTGACTAACAATCATAATTTTCGGAAGAAAATATTTGATAACACTACTTGGCAGAAGCTCATCAAACTGATAATAAAAATGAATTAGGCAATCCAGACTTCTGCAGTCAACCTATACAATAGGTATAATCGACGGCAACAGAAAACAACTAGATACACTGATGATCGGCAAAACCATGTGGGTTGAGACATGTTTTGGCGTTGAGATTGGGATAATATTTCAAAGTAGTTCTTGTAGAATACTTTGCCAAGAATCTATCAGTTTGAACTCAATTGTCGTAGGGGACAGTAGTTGTTTTCTGTTAGATACTTGGCGACGATTATACCTATTGTATAGGTTGAATGCAAAAGTCTGGATTGCCTAATCCATTTCTATCAATAACTATAATTTTTGCTTGTCTGTACTTACTGTCACATGTACCGCAAAAGTGCCGATCGTATGTGAAGAGAAATTTGTGAAACTTGGCAACGTTCAGTGGTCCTCACTTTATACACCTCATACTAATAATTAGGTTATACGGACCTCAGTTTGGTAGGATTCTGCAGACAAATAAACGGACCTCTCAATGATATCACGGTAGTATGGTCCTCACTTGGTTCCGATATACTCGTAAAAATCAAATTTGAAGTGTTCAGTAATTCAAGCGTATATTAGAGAATCTTGGTGCCCCCCACTCTGAACATGAACAGAAAAGGCTATGACAAGTGTCTAGCACCTTTCCTTCCAGTGGTCCTCGCAACGTTGATTCTACGGTGTGTCCTCAGTTTGATAGTTGGCGCTATATATATATATATATATATATATATATATATATAATTAGAAAACTTATTGGGTATAGCCCTCAAATTGTTGTGCAACCGTAGACACGTGTTTCGAGCTTAAGCTCTCATCAGTACGGTAAAATCAAGTGCAAAAAGTTGTACAACACTTGGATGTAAAAATAGAATCAAAGGAAGTCAACAACAGGAAGCCAACCACACATTTGTGGCTTCGGTTAGAAGACCTTGAGCTTTCAAGGCAACAACTAACGTCGCCACGGAGGCAGATATAGCTACCAGCGTGACAATCCTACCCAGGAGAATAGAAATCAAGATGGATTTATCGAGGGGCAGTATCTAAAAATATAATTAGAAAACTTATTGGGTATAGCCCTCAAATTGTTGTGCAACCGTAGACACGTGTTTCGAGCTTAAGCTCTCATCAGTACGGTAAAATCAAGTGCGAAAAGTTGTACAACACTTGGATGTAAAAATAGAATCAAAGGAAGTCAACAACAGGAAGCCAACCACACATTTGTGGCTTCGGTTAGAAGACCTTGAGCTGTCAAGGCAACAACTAACGTCGCCACGGAGGCAGATATAGCTACCAGCGTGACAATCCTACCCAGGAGAATACAAATCAAGATGGATTTATCGAGGGGCAGTATATAAAAATATAATTAGAAAACTTATTGGGTATAGCCCTCAAATTGTTGTGCAACCGTAGACACGTGTTTCGAGCTTAAGCTCTCATCAGTTGTCTACGGTTGCACAACAATTTGAGGGCTATACCCAATAACTTTTCTAATTATATTTTTATATACTGCCCCTCGATAAATCCATCTTGATTTGTATTCTCCTGGGTAGGATTGTCACGCTGGTAGCTATATCTGCCTCCGTGGCGACGTTAGTTGTTGCCTTGAAAGCTCAAGGTCTTCTAACCGAAGCCACAAATGTGTGGTTGGCTTCCTGTTGTTGACTTCCTTTGATTCTATTTTTACATCCAAGTGTTGTACAACTTTTCGCACTTGATTTTACCGTACTGATGAGAGCTTAAGCTCGAAACACGTGTCTACGGTTGCACAACAATTTGAGGGCTATACCCAATAAGTTTTCTAATTATATTTTTATATACTGCCCCTCGATAAATCCATCTTGATTTATATATATATATATATATATATATATATATATATATATATATATATATATAGGTGAAAATAGAGTATATTTCGTTTTAATTCCGAGAGTTCTAACCTTTGACAGCTGTTTCGTGCTAACGCACTCATCAGAAAGGATTTATGGAGCTCTCGAAATCAAAACGAATCCACTCAAGAATTAGTACCGTGAAGGCAAGACAGATATAACAGAAAGTTACTTATGACATCTACAGTCACTAGTTGAAACTTAATTTGACACGAACCAAGGAATCCAAAGTAGAGGTTTGTCTACAATTTGACAGGCAGTCAACATTTCGTTGTTCTGACCAACCCAAGGTTCAATCAAGTTTCTAGTACGTTATGAGGAACGCAAGCAGAATCTAAGTGAAAATAGAGTATATTTCGTTTTAATTCCGAGAGTTCTAACCTTTGACAGCTGTTTCGTGCTAACGCACTCATCAGAAAGGATTTATGGAGCTCTCGAAATCAAAACGAATCCACTCAAGAATTAGTACCGTGAAGGCAAGACAGATATAACAGAAAGTTACTTATGACATCTACAGTCACTAGTTGAAACTTAATTTGACAAACCTCTACTTTGGATTCCTTGGTTCGTATCAAATTAAGTTTCAACTAGTGACTGTAGATGTCATAAGTAACTTTCTGTTATATCTGTCTTGCCTTCACGGTACTAATTCTTGAGTGGATTCGTTTTGATTTCGAGAGCTCCATAAATCCTTTCTGATGAGTGCGTTAGCACGAAACAGCTGTCAAAGGTTAGAACTCTCGGAATTAAAACGAAATATACTCTATTTTCACTTAGATTCTGCTTGCGTTCCTCATAACGTACTAGACACTTGATTGAACCTTGGGTTGGTCAGAACAACGAAGTGTTGACTGCCTGTCAAATTGTAGACAAACCTCTACTTTGGATATATATAAGTTTTAACTTTTACTTAGTTTTACATTGTTTACTTTGTCAATAAGGATTATTTCTTGGACAATAGAGTATATTTGATTTGATGATTTTGTTTGATGGCTTCAGATTCGTCCGGTATTTTATTTCAAGAATTGAACATATCTCCTTAATTTTCTGGTTCATCATTTATCATCATTTTGTATCTATTTTGGATTATTCAGATGTCGAAGCCTACGAATTTTTTCAATTTTTTACCTTTTTTTAATTTTCTTACATATACAGGCCGTTTCTTTTATCATGTGGTAACATTGCTATATTCTAAACCGTAACAGATACGAAGACGATTAAATGTGAGAAAAGGTAACTATTGTGGAGAACAGTAAAATGGTCAAAGAAAATTTACAGGGAGTTTCGCCCTTCCCGAGTTATACAGGGAAAACTAAAAATGCTGTTATTTGTTTTTTTTTACGAATAGAATTGTTATTTCTGAAAATATAAAAACATGGAAAAGGAAAGTTTTAATGTATTCTAAATGTACTATAAAAATGTAATAATGAATCTTTGATTAAACGTTTCGTGTCAACACGGCCACCATCAACATTTCTTTTCAAATACGGACCTGTCTGTTTTAGTACAAATATTGATAAAGCGATAAAATCACAATTCAGTGGTACATCACACTTGATATTTTTATAACGTTTCATTTAAAATAACTAACATCATCAGTGACAACAATTTTTAATTACGGTCCTGTCGTTAGGTCGTTTATGGATTCCACAAAACCTAACGCTTTGAAAAAATGTATGTATTAAAATTATGTTTACACTAATAATAAAAGATATCTGTAGTTTCAGAGACGAACGATAGCAATTAACCTCGGAAATAAACTTACTTAAGAGTAGAAGAAATCAAACAAACAGAAAACAATTTATTTCATATTGAATTTTTGAGTGAAAATAAAACCAATACAGAAAATGAATTCTTCATGATAACCAACATTAAATGCTCGAATTGCCGACCTCTTTGTTGAATGCACATAAGTTGTCTGTCCAAACAATTTCTGTGGCAATTTTCTAGCATGATGGGTGTAATGCTATTACATGCATCTCTTATTTTTTGTTTGAGATGGTCGATATCTGTACTAGTTGTCGAAAAAACTTTACCCTTTATGTATACCCAGACAAGAAAATCTAAAGGAGTCAGGTCTGGGGATCGAGCTGGCCAGGCAATTGGTCCATTGTTTCCAATCCATTTTCTTGGGAATATTGCATCTAAATGTTCTCTTACTATTGCTGCATTATGGGGAGGGGCACCGTATTGTTGAAAATATTGTATTTCACGGCGGATGTTCAGTGGCAATTCATCTAAGTAGCCATCAAACTCATTGGATAAAAAATGTAAATACATTCCACCATTCAAATGCTCGTCGTAAAAGAAAGGACCTAGTATGTTTGTTCCCAAAATTCCCAACCAAACATTTATTCCGAACCTTTCCTGGAAATTGGTTTCTCTATGTAAATGTTCATTTGTATTATTCCACCTATAATGGATGTTTCTGTTAAACCAACCATTGTTGGTGAATTTTGATTCGTCCGTCCATATTATTTTATTACAAATATTTCCAACTTCCCTATTTCTACGTCTCAACCACATCGCAAATCGTACTCTCCTTCCGTAATCCCTTTCATTGAGGTGATGAACTTTGCGTATCCTGTAGCATTTGTATTTGTTCTTTTTCAAAATATTTTTGGTAGATTTTACAGAAATCCTTAGTTCGTGGGCAATTTCTCGTAAAGAACAATCTTGATTAGAAATATTTTTGTAACTGACCAATCCTAAATTGAAAAAAAATATTTTCGTCACTTTGTTAATCTTTATGAAGTAATATTTGCTTACCTAAAACATTTATTTGGTTCCGCATACTTCCAGTAACAACACATTTTCTAGTTTTATTTCTATCAAATGCACCACAGTCTCTCAAATTTCTTTCTAATCGTCTAAACATTTGAATGTTTGGGTATAGCTCACCATACATATTTTTTGCCAAAAGAGGATTTCTATTTGATTTTGCATAAGCAAATAGCATATCAGTCCTTTCGTCATTTGAATACATCTTTCATATGACTGAGTGTATAAACAACTGACAGTTCTTAACACGTATCAACAACTCATTTATTTGTCCTACCATAGAAACCAAGCAAAGCCTACTTGTTTAAAAATGGTAAATGAACTGAGATGCTATTTAATTGTACCATATCACACAATAGTCGTATTTTGACCAAAAACTAATATTTTTGTTACTTTGTAACCTCATAAATTTTCAATTTACAAATTTGGAATAAATCCTGATTTTAAATTATGGAAAGTTAACACTTAGGCTGATAGGCTGCTCAGATCGATACGGTGAGGGTGTGGATAAGTTTCAACTACTGATTGCTCAATAGCGTACTACAGAGATTTTTTAACTATTGAACAAATAGGGCACCAGTTGACCTGACTAGTTCAGATAATCTGGGCGCCAGGTTGTAAAAGACAAAACCGAAGATAGGAGATATTTGTATCTAGCTTGATTGTGAAGGCAGAATAAATATGCAAAGAAACAATTAACAACTTTATTTCCAAAAAACTTTATAAAAGCTGAAGGCTACAAAATTAACAAGCTGAAGGCTACAAAATTAACAAGCTGAAGGCTACAAAATTAAAAAGCTGAAGGCTACAAAATTCAGAACATTTACACTTTTGAAAACAAATCTGATTCAACCGAAGATGGTCCTGTTTGATAATACCTGGAGGCTGGGTTAGCGTCGATGATCCCTACGACGAGTTGTTGTTGGATCGTCTTTGGCTTAGTCAGTCAGAGACTTGGTGGTTGTCTCGTATGGACTTCGACCTTACTGGTTATGGTTGGTCTTCACGAAGATTGCCCGTTGACTTGGCTTGACTGAGAATTGAGCCCTCGGATCTGTGTTTGACAACTATGGGATCTCCTAGTGGTACCAGTCCTTCATCCAATGTATGGTTTCCTCGAAGACATGAGAAGCAGACGAAAGGAATCAGATTTGATAGTTACAATATGGTGGGGGACAAGGATATCCTTAGTACCGCAAGATTATATTCTGAATTTTATGAAAAACCAAAATTTCAACACTTGAAATATGATTGGGAAAACTACTCAAACATTCAACTCAGAATGCTCAATATAGTTAAATAAATATCAATAAAAAAATAACTATTCTCCAAATAAATGGAAATAATAGTTGTGAAGCTATTTAAAGTTGATAATTAATATTTGTAGATGAAATATTTAAAAGAAAAACATTGGAAATCCTTCCAAGGAATTATTACAGTATAATAATAGAAGATAAAGAAATATCCTTGATAAATTGTTAATTTACCCGAAATGTATGTACCAGAAGGGTAATAATGATAAATAATTTAATGTACCATAAGAGTACTAGATAACAATACTTATAAATGATAATTACACCCTTTCGAAAAGAAAGGAGAAAAACAGTAATATAGAGATATAAAGAAAGAATTGAAGGTGATAAGTCCTTCGCAAAGATTGAATACTTATTCTGAATTCAAAGAAACTACGCTCTATGGTTTCTGACTTTCAAATATGTAAGAGAAAGAAAGATAAAGTAGGTGGCAAGTCCTACATAAAACTATGCTCGATAAGTGAAGGTTGGTGCACGTTTGGTTGACTAAAAGGAAATACTACCTGGTAGACCTTGAAGATACCTAATCTACAGATATCTGATTGAGTACGATTGTAATTAACAAACAATTGAACCAAGAGACGATACCCTGGTCTACGAAGCAGAAATAAGTGCTTTCGTCTACAAAGGCAGAATCGTGGTCGAGTGTGGTGCAACTCCACAGGCCAGAGAACAAACTCTGTCAAGCTTGCATTTATTTCTCAAAGATAATAACTGAACAAGCAGTATAGAAAGAAATGCTCACCTGAAGAATTGTTCTGACAACGTTCCGCCTGGAAGTCACAAGCAATCAACCCACTTCTCCTCTACGAGGTTCAACTCTACCCTATCTCTTGGTGGTAATAGTATCGTCACACTGCTAGTTGATGGGAGTCATCCACAAGAAGAAATTACCAATTATCTGGTACCTGAAATTTGACAGAGCGTAGAAACTAAATCAGCAAATACAACTCTAACCTCTCTACAGGTACACTGTCTTCCAAAAATCAATTAGGACAAAAATATGTTATTGAATTATTTATTTATTGAGTCCTGAAGTTATTAAAAGCCTCTAAATTTAATACTATGTAGCGATTACTTAAATAAATGGAAAAATAGGATTTTTAACCTCTAAAAGTGAAAATATATGAAATTTACTTTTAATATGAAAAGACCAAAAATATGATATTAAAAAGTCGGACTAGGACCTCTAAATTACGAAAACACATTTGAAATTGATCGATGGCTAATAGAACACAATGAATAATCAAAAATATTTCTTCAAACCATGCAGTATGGCGTTACCAAAATCATGCAAATAAACTTTGATAAAGCGATCTCATGCTAATTAAGCACTATTATTTAAATAAAAAACAATATACTCAACCAGAACTAATATCTGTTAAATCCAATAGAGATATTATAAACAATTTAAGATGGCCTACCAGAAAATGTATTCCAAGTTCAATCAAACAAACCCACAACCTTTCGCTAACGATGTCGGAAATCAAGAGAACAATTCCCCGCATTGCACGTCCGAAACCCATATTTTTGCCCTTCGCGCAAGACCAACCGATCCTCGATCTCATTCGCCCTACGAACTAGCAGTGACTTAGCAGTGGCGTAGCGGTTAGATGGGATAAAGTTCTGAATTAATATGGTTGATATCGGAGTATACATGTTGGTGTATTTGTGATGACAGATGAATGAAAGTATAAT
Source organism: Chrysolina oricalcia (assembly GCA_944452925.2). Lineage (NCBI taxonomy): Eukaryota > Metazoa > Arthropoda > Insecta > Coleoptera > Chrysomelidae > Chrysolina > Chrysolina oricalcia. The sequence goes on along the minus strand of OX101812.2, from coordinate 25,623,677 downwards.
TATAAGAGTAGGCTAGTGTATAACATAGTTGACAATTCCTAACCCATTTAATAAGATTATTTGAATGGAATTGTTAAAATTATTTGAATGAAACGAATTATCGTTACACACCACCTCTTCCCGGTGAAAAAATTTTGAAAACTCTAGGAGTTTTCCAAATTTTTGTTTATCAATTAAGTTACTAAGCCAACAAATAAACGAGTACCAAACCAGTAACAGGCGTGAATACGTAGGGAACTAGTAAGCAAATAAACAGATAACAAGTGAAGATTAAATAACTAATATGTAATTACCATACAATAAATTTTAATACAACGATAAATTTTAATATAAAAGTAAAACAGTCAACAATTTGTTAAACTGGTGCGCATGAATCGTTGCAGAAATTCTCCACCTGAAGCAAAGAAAAGGATGGCCGTTCACCACTGAACCCGGATCAGGCAATCTTTTCGCTGCTGGATAGAATTGCTGCGCCGGCGATATACCTGACACTACTCGTCTCCCAGTTCAAAGATGGACTAACCCACAGTACTCATCCGTACAACAGGAATAGAGGAACCCTACAAGAACCCACGTGTGGAAACAAACAAAGAAAGTTATAGAAAATTTACTAACAAAATAACCAATTGTCCACTTCAATTGGAGTGATATATAGCTCCACCAAGCTGAAAATGGTTAAACCATGATATCCCGACAATTCGGAGATGTTCCTAACTGTGGCACTGCGAGCAAATTCCCAGTCGCGACGAATCCATGGAGCCCCAGTCGCGACGAATCCATGGAGCTCAGGATCCCCCAGTAGCATCGCCCGACCGCCCTTTGGCGAGCTTCACACGATGACCGGCCTAGACCTCCACGCTAGCCTGACGACACCCCCCAAAGTTCACCCTTCCATGGACCCTGCGTGACAATCTCGATCACGGAGGAAATCCGCGGAATCCTAAAAGACATGTCAGCTGCCTGAATGAGCCATGCTCGCACCCAACACAGTCAAATCTCCTACGAAACAAAAAAAGGAAAAGGCATTTAAAACGCTAACCAAACCGCCCAAGTTTGGTATCCTAGCGGACACTAGCAACATTCTATAAAAGAATGGGAGGATTAAAATCCCCGATAGAAAACCTCCTCCAAGTTTACTATCCCTACACCGATCAATGTGTAGTGAGTCCAACTCGTTGAATCGACTCAGCAGAAAAAACTCCAGCCAACACCTCCTGAACATCCGACGTGGTGACTACGTCTGCAAAATTACCACTCCAAAACCTTGGAAGGTTTGCATTAGAACCACGATAAAGTCCAAAGTGAATCCGCGTGGAACTTCAACCGCCAAACCGACACCCCAAGCCAAATCCACCACACAGATCGTCCAGCATTAAGGGAGCTGCCATCCCATAGACAATAATCATCTTAAACCCCAAAACTTCCAACCCAAAATTGTTGCAAAGAAAAAATAAGGGTAAGATAAAATCAAGATAAAGATAAGATGAAGATAAGATACAGATAAGATACAGATAAGATACAGATAAGATAAAGATAAGATAAGATAAGATAAGATAAGATAAGATAAGATAAGATAAGATAAGATAAGATAAGATAAGATAAGATAAGATAAGATAAGATAAGATAAGATAAGATAAGATAAGATAAGATAAGATAAGATAAGATAAGATAAGATAAGATAAGATAAGATAAGATAAGATAAGATAAGATAAGATAAGATAAGATAAGATAAGATAAGATAAGATAAGATAAGATAAGATAAGATAAGATAAGATAAGATAAGATAAGATAAGATAAGATAAGATAAGATAAGATAAGATAAGATAAGATAAGATAAGATAAGATAAGATAAGATAAGATAAGATAAGATAAGATAAGATAAGATAAGATAAGATAAGATAAGATAAGATAAGATAAGATAAGATAAGATAAGATAAGATAAGATAAGATAAGATAAGATAAGATAAGATAAGATAAGATAAGATAAGATAAGATAAGATACAACAGGAACAACTCAACTGGTAAAGAGATAAATGCCATATAAGAGAATACATTTACAGTAACAAAAGCTCAAGGTACAAGAAAATCAAAAATTTTGTCATAAGTCATTTATACTTCCTTATCATCAAGGAAGAACACGGTAAGATACTTCAAGGGAGGAACACTTCACTGAATGGAAGTACAACTAATCTCCACCTGAACGGCAAGACAATATCAATGAAAGCAATGTTTCATTGACCAAAAGGTAACTTCAATGGAAACAGTATTCCACTAAAACAATTATCAGACAGTTACGAGTTAGAAGTGCATTACTTCACAACAAAGATAAATAACTGTCCAATAACAAGATAAGAGATTAAAGCGAGATGAAGAAAACATTGAGGTGAATTGCAACTAGAAATTTTGAAAGATTTACTTACTGAATTTTTTCAAAATAGGAATCAAGAAACTTGAATAAAAATTACAGAAGTGGTTGACAATTATTTTCTGAAATTTCAAAGGTTCCCTAAGGAATTATCAAAGATAAATAATTTCAAGAAATATAATTATAACAACAGTTACTTTCTACTTCAATGTTAACAATTCTCTCAGGTTTATGACTTGGACAAAATTAGGTTGACAAAATTAGGTAAATAATTGACAAAAGGTATATAAGTGAAGTGAGAAATCTCAAGATAAATAAGAGAAGTTACTGTAGACGTTAGGCATAGGTAATTAGATAAAGATAACAAGATATATCGATATAAATTCTCCACCGGAAGATGTCATGTATCCAAAAGTGGCCAGTTGTAGGATTTTTACCTACCATCTGGTAATGCCATGATGAGAGATATTCTTAGGCCCCTCTCACAGAGCCTAGCAACAGAGAAAAAGTTTTGCAGCTATTTGGAATGACAGCAACGGGCCCATTTAGGATAAATGCATTAGTACTACTACATCACATTGAAATCAAAAATTCCTAGATAAGATCACATTGATCAGATAATGCCACCTAGGCACAAAGATATGGAATTTCAGCTCAAGTGAAGTAGCTACTGCATGACTAATATAACCCCATAGCTTCCAGCTGCTATCACTGTAAGCAGAACTCTGCAAAGGATATTATTAATGCTGGAAAGTGGCCAGTTGTAGGGCTTTTACCTACCATCTGGTAATGCCATGGTGAGAGATATTCTTAGGCCCCTCTCACAGAGCCTAGAAAGAGATACTGCTTATTATGTTGTTGGATACTTCCTAAAAAGTGGCCAGTCGTAGGACTTTTACCTACCATCTGGTAATGCCATGGTGAGAGATATTCTTAGGCCCCTCTCACAGAGCCTAGAAAGAGATACAGTTTAGCAGGTATCGCCAAGGACAACACCAGGACCCATTTTAGGATAAATGCATTAGTACTACTACATCACAGTAAAACCGAAAATTCCTAGATAAGATCAACACTTGATCAGAACATGCCACCTAGACATAAAGATATGGAATCTCAGCTAAGCGAAGTAACTACTGCATGACCAACATTACCCAAAATTTCCCAAATGCTTATCATTGTGTAAGATATTAAATGCTAAAAAGTGGCCAGTTGTAGGGCTTTTACCTACCATCTGGTAATGCCATGGTGAGAGATATTCTTAGGCCCCTCTCACAGAGCCTAGAAAGAGATACTAGATGTCAAGATAGAGACAATATATCGATATGCCAAGTGAGGAAAAAGATAAATAGACAATATGTCAGATAAGTACGATAGTTAAGATAAAAGATATGGTAAGATAAAGAAGAAAAAATGCTCAGTTATCTGACCCATCAGAATCAGCACTGAAATATTCTTCCTCAGTTAAATCTGCCTCATTATCAATAAAAACAGATTTTAGATCCTTAACATGCCAACGACCTAGGTTTTTACCATCCATGTCTTTGAGTTCATAAACAAGGTTCGATATAACTTTAGAAACAATACAAGGTATGAATTTAGGAGCCAGTTTTGCAGAATAATTATTAGGAGCTGAAGATAGAGTTACATTTTTCTTCCAAAGCCTGTCACCGACATGAAATTTAAGTTCTCGCTTTCTCAAGTTGTACTGACGAGCATTCCTCAGATACGCTTGATGCAATTTCTTACGAATATCAACAAACAGGTTAGGAAGTTCTTGAACATCATCAATGCGCTGGGATTTATCAGAAACCGTAGGAATGTTATTTTCATTTTCTGAAATTTTGCCATAAAAATCTCCTGTAACAGGAATATTCCTAGCAAAATTCAGGAAAGCCGGAGAATACTCAGTTATATCATGCTTAGCCAATCTGATAGCTTGTGCAACCTTGTAAATAGAAGAATCCCACGTTCGATGATTCTCATGGATATAACATCGAATTGAAGTCACAATAACTTTATTTGCTCTTTCAGCAAAATTGACTTGTGGATGATATCTGGCATTATACCAGATTTTCTGAACTCTATAATCTTCCATTAATTTTTTAAATTCTTTACAAATAAATTGGCTTCCATTATCTACAACAAATACTTGAGGTACTCCATAGATAAGAAAAACATTATTTTCAATGAACTTGATTATACCTTTCGAAGTAGCTTTAGACATAGGATGAACCAAGACATATTTGGTAAACCAATCTACCACAACTAAAACATATTGGTTGCCATTCTTTGACCTTGGATAAGGACCCAATAAATCTGCGGAAACGCATTGAAAAGGAAAGTTAATATTTTTGTAAGATCCCATATGACCAGCTTTAGGTAAATTCGAACTTTTACAGGCAGCACAAACAGGGCATTTTTTAACATATTTATAAACATCTTTTCTTACATGAGGCCAGTAGTACAGTTCTAAGATACGAGAAAGAGTTTTAGATATTCCTAAATGAGCAGCAGTTTCTCTATCATGATAAAATTTTAAAACTTCCTGTCGATTGGCAGAAGGTACCACAATTTTCCAATCAGTAAGATTACTAACTAGATTGTGACGGGAGAAGATATGTTTATAGATAATACCATTTTCGACACGGAAAGAAGGATAAGCTTGTGGATTTTCCTTGATTTTATTAATCAAAGAAGTATACCAACCATCCGGCTGAAAGGTAGAAACGTCGATAACAGAGATTTCTGCAACAGAACGAGATAAGGCATCTACCACTACATTTAAGGAACCTTTACGATGTTTAATGGTAAAATCAAATTGTGACAGCTTCACCGCCCATCTGGTCAAACGTCCAGAAGGGTTAGATAAATTGTGAAGATAGATAAGGGAAGCATGATCAGTTTCAACGGTAAACCTCGTGCCTTCGATATAACTTCTAAACTTTTCTATACCAAAAATGACAGCTAACAGCTCCTTTTCAGTAACTGTATATTTTCGCTGACAAGCCGTAAGGGTCTTACTGGCGTACGCCACTGGATGTTCAATACCGTCGCATTCTTGGTATAAAATACTTCCAACACCCGTGTCGCTAGCGTCGCATTGAATAACAAAAGGTTTTGTGAAGTCAGGGCTAGCAAGCACAGGAGCAGAAGTAAGACGAGATTTAATCTCCTCGAACGCAGCCTCTGCTTCAGGGTTCCAAGTTATTGGTTGGCCCTTTTTTCGCCCATGAAGAAGATCAGATATGGGGGAGCAAATGGAAGAAAAATCCTTAATGAAACGACGATACCAACCAACAAGACCAATCAAACGTTTAATTTCAGTGGTGGTTTTGGGAGTCGGATAGTTAACAATAGCTGAAACCTTTTCAGGATCTGTTCTCAAGCCTTGTTGATCCACAACAAACCCAAGATAAACAAGAGAAGACCGACAAAACTCACACTTATCTAAATTAATAGTGAGATTGGCATTCTTAAGTCTTCGATATACTTCCTTTAAAATTTCAATATGAAGCTCAAAAGTAGGGGTGGCCACGATGATGTCATCTAGATACACGAAACAAAATGGAGCTAAAGAAGGTCCAATGACTATATCCATCAATCGTGCCATCAGTTTCGGACTGTTGTTCAGACCGAACGGAGAAACTGTAAATTCAAAGAGACCTTTACCATATACTGCAAACGCGGTTTTTGGTCTAGAAGATTCTTCTAGAGGAATTTGAAAGAAAGCCTTGGTCAAATCAATTGAAGATAGATACCTAGCATCTCGTAATTTATTCAGAATACTATCAATTAGTGGCATAGGATAATTATCATTGACCGTGACTTCATTCAACTTCCGACCATCGAAGCACACACGGAAATCTCCTGAACGTTTAGGAACCAACCATAGGGGACTACACCAGGGAGATTGAGAAGGTTGAATGACCTTGAGCTTCAGCATCTCATCAATTTCTTTGTTCAAGTGTTCCTGCATAGTAGGAGACAAAGGATATTGTCGTTGAACAATAGGTTTAGCATCACCAGTATCGATCCGGTGTGTCAATAGATGAGTGCGACCAAGTCTCTCCTTGGGAGCTATAGATTTAAAACATTCAATGACCTCCTGAAGTTCTGTTTTCTGAGAACCAGTGAGTTCAGAAAATGGTTGGATAGTGTTCACGGAGCAGATAGAGGTTGGTACAGAATATGATAAATTACAGAAATTTGCTTCCATTTTAAAAAGCTGGAAAAAATCCATACCTAAGATAAGAGAATGAGTTACTGATGGAATTATTAAAATTTTTAATTCTTTAGAAATACCATTAAGAGAAACAGGGACTAATACATATCCAAGAAAATCTTGGGGTTTACCATCTGCAGTGGTAACATGAACAATAGATTCATATTGAATAGGGATATTAAATTTCTGCAAGAGATTAAAACCTACAGAACCTAAAATTGAAGCTGTACTACCGGTGTCTGCCAAAGCGAGAATTTGCTGGCCACAAATTTCAACATTAAGATAAGGACGATTATCATTAGGTTTCCTAACAAAGATAGGATTAATATTTACAGGATGTAAAAATTCTTTTACAAAAGATAACCATTTTTTCCATTCCACTAAAGAAGGTTTTAATGGTCCTGTTTGTTTTGCCTTTTGTTCGACCGTTTGGATTGAGATTTGGCTGCTTGGGGTTCTGGACTTTCGGTATGCTGACTGGTGACAATGTCCAGCTTTTCGCCACCCTGTTTTCCGTTTTTTGGACGGCAGTTAGGGCACTTTGGTTTGATGATGTTTTTCAAACCACATCCAAAACAAAACATTGTTCGTGGTTTTCTGCACTGAGGATAAGTGTGATCAGCCAAATCACAATTCCAACATCGAGAGTTCGATACTGTTGCAATATTACTTGAATGAAATTTACTACTTGAAGAGAGTCTATTACTCGGAGAAAAATTTTTACTATAAGACTGTTGAGAAGTTGAAGGAAAGGAAGTACTATAAGGACTACTCAAATCAGGCTCCAATAAACCAGTATTACGACTGGGTGGTGCTTTGTAGCGATCAGCCCATAAGCGAGATTCTTCTAACTTTTTACACAAATCAGAAAGTTCAGAAACTGTTTTTGGATCTTGCAAAGCCAAGTTAGAAATAAAAAAAGGTAATAAATTTCTACGAATTTTCTGAACCCTTGTTCCTTCATCAGGCTTGGTAGTCAACCTGTTAAAGAGACCTTCCATGGAAGAAATATATAGGGCTACCCTTTCATTAGTACCTTGGGTTCTGGAATTTATTTCTCTCTCGAGATCTTCCTCATAAAAGTAAGGTAGAAAATCATTTTTTAGTGCTTTAACAAGATCATCCCAAGTATTGAGTTTACTTTTATTGTTTACAAACCAAGTCCATGCAGAACCTTTGAACAGGTCACAAGCAGACTGGAATAGCTCTTGCTTGGAAACACCTCTAGCTTCTCGTAATAGTTCAACTTTTTCAAGAAATGAATTTACTGATTCTTTCTGATTTGATCCAGTAAAGAAAACATTCCATTTGTATGGAGCAACTGATTTGTGAGATACTACAGGGGTACTAGGAAATGTTTGAGAATTACTGTTTTGAGTGGGGGTAGAGGTACTTGGAGTTACTTTTAAATCAAAGTCAGCTTCCAACTCTAACATAAGAAATTGAATCTCTTTTCTAGCAGATTCTTCTGCTTCGTCGTCAGCTTTAAGAAGGTGAAAACGATTAGATAAATGAGCCAAACGACTAGAGATTCTTTTAAATGCAGGATCTTCTTTTGAACCGCTAAAAGAAGCAATTATGGTGTTCAAGTCAGTTATAGTTTCTTTCATTTGAGTGACCTCTACAGCGTGTGCATTGGGAGTAACAAAACCACCTTGGAAACTACGATTAGCATTCTCTTGACTTAACAGTCCCCTCAAAATTTTACGTTTTAAATCAACAGTTCCCGAAGGATCAATATTTCTAATACTCAACTCATAGTTTAACTCATTAATCTTCAAGTGATTAGGATCCATTATAAATAAATTAATAGGGAAGATAAGATAAAGATAATCAAGAAGCTAATAGTCTTGGGAAACTTCAAAAAATGTTTAGATAATATAAGGTATGATAATATATAGGCAATGAGATAATATACAAGAAACAAAATATCAAAGATAAGTAATAAAAAAATAAATATTTTCCAAGTTCTCTTGGATCAGATTTTTCAATGTGCTAGAGAAAATTTATTATGTCTTCCACCAAGCTAGAATAAGATACAAAAGATAAAGCAAAGAACAGTCAAGTTTTCGGGGCACCACGTTGGGCGCCAATTGTGTAACCTCATAAATTTTCAATTTACAAATTTGGAATAAATCCTGATTTTAAATTATGGAAAGTTAACACTTAGGCTGATAGGCTGCTCAGATCGATACGGTGAGGGTGTGGATAAGTTTCAACTACTGATTGCTCAATAGCGTACTACAGAGATTTTTTAACTATTGAACAAATAGGGCACCAGTTGACCTGACTAGTTCAGATAATCTGGGCGCCAGGTTGTAAAAGACAAAACCGAAGATAGGAGATATTTGTATCTAGCTTGATTGTGAAGGCAGAATAAATATGCAAAGAAACAATTAACAACTTTATTTCCAAAAAACTTTATAAAAGCTGAAGGCTACAAAATTAACAAGCTGAAGGCTACAAAATTAACAAGCTGAAGGCTACAAAATTAACAAGCTGAAGGCTACAAAATTCAGAACATTTACACTTTTGAAAACAAATCTGATTCAACCGAAGATGGTCCTGTTTGATAATACCTGGAGGCTGGGTTAGCGTCGATGATCCCTACGACGAGTTGTTGTTGGATCGTCTTTGGCTTAGTCAGTCAGAGACTTGGTGGTTGTCTCGTATGGACTTCGACCTTACTGGTTATGGTTGGTCTTCACGAAGATTGCCCGTTGACTTGGCTTGACTGAGAATTGAGCCCTCGGATCTGTGTTTGACAACTATGGGATCTCCTAGTGGTACCAGTCCTTCATCCAATGTATGGTTTCCTCGAAGACATGAGAAGCAGACGGAAGGAATCAGATTTGATAGTTACAATATGGTGGGGGACAAGGATATCCTTAGTACCGCAAGATTATATTCTGAATTTTATGAAAAACCAAAATTTCAACACTTGAAATATGATTGGGAAAACTACTCAAACATTCAACTCAGAATGCTCAATATAGTTAAATAAATATCAATAAAAAAATAACTATTCTCCAAATAAATGGAAATAATAGTTGTGAAGCTATTTAAAGTTGATAATTAATATTTGTAGATGAAATATTTAAAAGAAAAACATTGGAAATCCTTCCAAGGAATTATTACAGTATAATAATAGAAGATAAAGAAATATCCTTGATAAATTGTTAATTTACCCGAAATGTATGTACCAGAAGGGTAATAATGATAAATAATTTAATGTACCATAAGAGTACTAGATAACAATACTTATAAATGATAATTACACCCTTTCGAAAAGAAAGGAGAAAAACAGTAATATAGAGATATAAAGAAAGAATTGAAGGTGATAAGTCCTTCGCAAAGATTGAATACTTATTCTGAATTCAAAGAAACTACGCTCTATGGTTTCTGACTTTCAAATATGTAAGAGAAAGAAAGATAAAGTAGGTGGCAAGTCCTACATAAAACTATGCTCGATAAGTGAAGGTTGGTGCACGTTTGGTTGACTAAAAGGAAATACTACCTGGTAGACCTTGAAGATACCTAATCTACAGATATCTGATTGAGTACGATTGTAATTAACAAACAATTGAACCAAGAGACGATACCCTGGTCTACGAAGCAGAAATAAGTGCTTTCGTCTACAAAGGCAGAATCGTGGTCGAGTGTGGTGCAACTCCACAGGCCAGAGAACAAACTCTGTCAAGCTTGCATTTATTTCTCAAAGATAATAACTGAACAAGCAGTATAGAAAGAAATGCTCACCTGAAGAATTGTTCTGACAACGTTCCGCCTGGAAGTCACAAGCAATCAACCCACTTCTCCTCTACGAGGTTCAACTCTACCCTATCTCTTGGTGGTAATAGTATCGTCACACTGCTAGTTGATGGGAGTCATCCACAAGAAGAAATTACCAATTATCTGGTACCTGAAATTTGACAGAGCGTAGAAACTGAATCAGCAAATACAACTCTAACCTCTCTACAGGTACACTGTCTTCCAAAAATCAATTAGGACAAAAATATGTTATTGAATAATTTATTTATTGAGTCCTGAAGTTATTAAAAGCCTCTAAATTTAATACTATGTAGCGATTACTTAAATAAATGGAAAAATAGGATTTTTAACCTCTAAAAGTGAAAATATATGAAATTTACTTTTAATATGAAAAGACCAAAAATATGATATTAAAAAGTCGGACTAGGACCTCTAAATTACGAAAACACATTTGAAATTGATCGATGGCTAATAGAACACAATGAATAATCAAAAATATTTCTTCAAACCATGCAGTATGGCGTTACCAAAATCATGCAAATAAACTTTGATAAAGCGATCTCATGCTAATTAAGCACTATTATTTAAATAAAAAACAATATACTCAACCAGAACTAATATCTGTTAAATCCAATAGAGATATTATAAACAATTTAAGATGGCCTACCAGAAAATGTATTCCAAGTTCAATCAAACAAACCCACAACCTTTCGCTAACGATGTCGGAAATCAAGAGAACAATTCCCCGCATTGCACGTCCGAAACCCATATTTTTGCCCTTCGCGCAAGACCAACCGATCCTCGATCTCATTCGCCCTACGAACTAGCAGTGACTTAGCAGTGGCGTAGCGGTTAGATGGGATAAAGTTCTGAATTAATATGGTTGATATCGGAGTATACATGTTGGTGTATTTGTGATGACAGATGAATGAAAGTATAATTATAAGAGTAGGCTAGTGTATAACATAGTTGACAATTCCTAACCCATTTAATAAGATTATTTGAATGGAATTGTTAAAATTATTTGAATGAAACGAATTATCGTTACAACTTCCAGGATTGAGAATTATAGAAATATTCAGTATGATAATTGATTCAGAAGAAATCAGCCTTGAAACAAGGATTTCTGTAATACAAAAATGCCCAAGAAGGAAAAATACGAATGTTCGTTGTGTTGGGGTATCTTCTTATCGAAATTATTGGGTGAAGTCTGAAGTATGCCAATAGTTGAATAGGTTTTGAAGAAATCAAAATAATTTACAAAAGAACTAACGACAGGACCGTAATCAAAAATTGTTGTCACTGAGGATGCTAGTTATTTTAAATGAAACGTTATAAAAATATCATGTGTGATATACCACTGAATTGTGATTTTATCGTTTTATCAATATTTGTACTAAAATAGACAGGTCCGTATTTGAAAAAGAAATGTTGATGGTGGCCGTGTTGACACGAAACGTTTAATCAAAGATTCATTGTTACATTTTTATAGTACATTTAGAATACATTAAAACTTTCCTTATAAATTTTTTTATATTTTCAGAAATAACAGTTCTATTCGTAAAAAACAAATAACAGCATTTTTGGTTTTCCCTGTATAACTCGGGAAGGGCGAGACTCCCTGTAAATTTTCTTTGACTATTGTACTGTTCTCCACAATAGTTACATTTTCTCCCATTTAATCGTCTTCGTATCTGTTACGGTTTAGAATATAGCAATGTTACCACATGATAAAAGAAACGTCCTGTATATTGGGCGTACAGGAACGTCTTCCTTGGAACGTCTTCCTTTCAGTTGATAAATAAACTAAGTCTCCCCAAAAATCTTTAGATTATGTAAAATAAGTACTTCCTCGTAATTTGAATGACACTAACATGTTTCAACAATGTTATGAATAAGCTGTAAGTCTGAGTGAATTTACTTTTCTGAATAATAGCAACTTTGTACTAAAAAACAATTGCAACCGCTGACTTGATTACTACCGCCACATGAAGAGCCAAATTGGATATTATATTTCATAAACTTCCAGTTTGTAAAGTTTACTTCAAAGTGGTATTTCTTCCAGTCACAATATACAATTTACTCATTTGCCATTTACACTTTTATAGATTATCTTGATCTCACATTAACTCATTTTCAGACTGTGGAAGGTTACAAACCCATAAAATTCATTTCAGGAGAGGAATTGTCTCCATAAAATCAAACTTTATGTTCGAAAGTGTTCACGTGGCTTGGTCTATTCGTCCATAAAATTTACCAGAATTCATCATTATATCATTAGAAGTCAGTTCTGAATTACCGGGTAATAATTTATTTACGTTTAGAATTTTACTGTTTTTGTGAACTATTATTCTTCATATTTGGCAGTAAATTAATTCATTGTTATTATTAATACTATTTTGGGCTGAAAAGACAGGAATATGTGTATGAATCCATTCCAAGATCCTACTCACTGCATTCAAATTGTTCGATTCGAATATTAAACTTTTTCTATTTCAGCTCCATCTAGTGGAGGAATCTTAACAAACCATACATTTTTGTGATGAGTATTCCTGGAAAATTGTTAAACTGATGAAAATAGAGAAGATGCAATTTTCTTTAAAAAAAGTTGTCAGCACTTCTGACTCGTCCTGTAGGATTATGTCAGGAATGTTTCAATAAAATTTCATATATTTCAATCCAATACCTTTACTTCTTTGAAATCTCTATATGACGCGATAACTGAATAGGCTAATCTCATATATAATTGTTACACGGTACCCGTTTTCTATGGCACCATAGGTAAGTCAGTATGAATTTCTTGACAGTCAAGGTGTCAATAGAAGTGTCATATGTACAATTTTCCGATGAAGGCGGGGATACACATCAAAGTAATGTAGGATTAGCCAGCGGATTATGATTTTTCAAATAAATGAAATAACTTTTTCTCGTACAGCTTTATTTTCGCCATCTTGTCTACCAACAAAACAACTAACTTTTCCCCTCCTACCAGTCCTGCCACCAGCAGATCAGTGTTCCCAACCGACCAACACAGAAGAAGGCGGGAATTTCAAAATTGACGCCTACAGTAATAATTTCAAATGGCATGGGTGGATAAATTACACACAGAGAATTCAGGTCTATTTTCAATCGTATAATTTTTTTGATGTTCGTTGTTACATATTTGCACAATTTTTCAACTTTTTCAGTTTCATGCTTCCCCAGCGCCATCTGTCGATTAGTTGCAATGTATCTTCCTTCAAAGAATAGAATCAGTAATACCATTCAAAATATTTTTTGTCCCATTGCTGTGAATCAAACCGTTCAAATTTGTAGAGGTAGGGTACCATGCGAATCTGCACTCATACTTGATATTTCGTGTGCATGGTGAGAAACTATTAACGAAATCCAAATTAATTCAGATGATTGAAAAGAGAATTGAATTTCCTTTTCAACAATGTGTCACTTTACCCCTCATGCCAGGTGAAAATTTTAAAATGAAGTGCCCCCCCCTATGCGAAGCAATCACAAAGTCTTCTATTTCAAAAAAATGTATCGGTGATATCATTGAAAATAATAATATTATTATATACGAGGATATATTGAAAAATTCTTAGCCTACAATAGAAACAAACAAAATTTCAATGTCAAAATATTTTATTACTCAACATACCGGAAAATTCACACTATTTGCGAACGATACCCTCTTTTGGCACGGAAAAAATGAGGAAACACTAAAAACAGTTGTATCCAAGGACCTCAACGGAGTCAAATCTTGGTGCGATTCAAATTATCTTTGTTTCAATGTGGCGAAAACAAGTATTATAACCTTCAAATTTGAATTTGACAATCTGACTTTGGGTACTCATCAAGTTGAAAACATAACAAGTACTAAGTTCTTAGGAATCCATATTGATAGGAAATTAGGGTTTGAAGAGCATATAATGTCACTAAAAAAGGGACTAGCATCGGGTTGTTTTGCTATTAGAGTTGTTTCGAAAGAGCTTGGTCCTGCTGTTGCTAGAAACACATACTTTTCTCTCATAGAGTCTCATATCAGGTACGGCATAGCCTTCTGGGATTTTTGTAGCCAACATTTGTTTAATTCTGTGTTTATTCTACAGAAGAGAGCAATTCGATATTTATGTAAGGCAAAAGCAAGGGTCCATTGTAGACCACTATATATCAAACAACAAATTCTAACAATCATCTGCCTCTTTATTTTGGAAACAGTCTGTTTGATTCATACCAGACATCAGTCAGCGAATTAAAAGCCTGTGGATCATTTGCCCACTAGAAATAACTGTCATCTTCATCTACCAATACCCAAGTTGACTAGAACCAAACATTCTATTATATATGAAAGCAAAAAAAATCTATAATCATTTGCCAAACCAGTTTAAAGCAATTGGTAGTATAAAGAAATTCAGAAAAGAAGTTAAAGATTTCCTCACTCAAAAAGCGTACTATGACCTGTAGGAATATTACAACGAATAGTTTTAAAGTTTTAATATCACGTATAATTTATTTCTAGGTTATTTAACTTATATGATAGGTATCTAGTTGGTGTTAAATGTGATATAAATGTTATTATTGTCTTATGGCTTAATTCTATATTTATGTTTTTAAACTTGTTATATTCTTGTATTTGTATTCTTTACTATCCATATTTTATATTTATATCTAAGTATTGTACTTTTGACTTTATAATTGGACATAGTGTATTCCGCCACTTATTACTCTTCCACGCTTTGTCAATAGGAAAATTATTCTTAGGCAATAAAGCTCAGTTAGATTGATTGATTGATTGATTGATATCCTCCTCTTAATTGGATACATCTATTAAAGCGAACCTGAAACGTCTCTAGACCTTTAAAGAAATGTTACTTCTTGCTCTGCAAACCAAACCTTCATAGCTTTTATTACCTCCTCGATGGAATAAAATTTACGACCTTTTAAACTTTTTTTTCAGTTGCGGAAAGAGATGATAGTCGGACGGGGCCAAATCTGGTAAATAAGGGGGGTGTTCTAGTAATTCAAATCCTAAATCACGAATTTTTTGCATGGCAACATGAAATTTGTGTGCAGGGGCGTTGTCCTGCAAAAACAAAACACCTTTGGATAGCTTTCCGCGTCTTTTCTCTTTAATTTTTTCTTGTAGAGTGGTCAGTAATTTCGAATAGTATTCTCCGGTTATTGTTCTACCCTTATCCAAAAAATCAATCATGATTACACCATGACAATCCCAAAAAAACTGAAGCAAGAACTTTTCCAGCGGATTTTTGGACACGAAACTTCTTAGGTCTTGGAGAACCGGAGTGTCGCCATTCCATCGATTGTTGCTTTGTTTCTGGATCGTAGAAATGTACCCAAGTCTCATCCATGGTGGCAATTCGGTTTAAGAAGTCTACATCTTTTTCAAATCGAGCACAGATCGAACGCGATGCTACTACCCTTGCACGCCTTTGGTCAACATTCAAACTTTTGGGCATCCATTTTGCAGCAATTTTTCTCATGTCCAAATTGACGTGAGCTATATGATGAACGCGTTCGTATGGAATATTCAGTGCTTCAGATATCTGTTTTAGCCCAATTCGACGGTCTGTTAAAATCGTGTCATGAACTGCATCGATATTTTTCGGGGACTGACACAGAAACTGGCCTTCTCGATTGGTCATCATCTTCAATGGAAAATTTGCCTCTTTTGAAGCTTGTAGTCCAATTTTTCACGGTCGCATACGAAGGACATTGATCACCAAGGGTATTAAGCATATCTTCGTAAATCTGCTTACCTCTCAACCCTTTTAAATACAGGTACTTGATGATGGCTCGATACTTCAATTTTCCGATTTTCACAATTTCGGTGGACATATATTTTCTTTTAATTTATTGCGTAACTCTGGTTTACTTTTTTGACGTCAAACTTTTCACTGACACTTCTTATAAGTTTTTTTTTTTTTAAAGGAATTTTTTTCTTTATTATTTTCATTAGACATTTTGTAAAATTAACAATATATAATAAAAATAAAAATAGAACTCAAAGGTGCGATTTAGTGCCTTCTTGTTCATAAAACAGAACGTAAGCCTCTCCGCTCACGAGGGATCTGGATGAAATAGGGGACACGCGAGAATCATTATATTCGTGCCACGTGCCCGCATGCGGATGCCTACAGTAGGCAGTGTAGTGTCCGTTGTAGATAGTCCCACTATGATTTGACAATGCGTACAGACTGTAGCGGAAAGGGGCTACATTGTCTGCCGCATAATTACTCATATCCAAACCCTCTATCGGAAAATTGATGGTTACATTCAATTTTCCTCTGAATCGTTCCATCGGAGAAAACCTGTTTAAATGTATCACTAAAATCTTGGGAAACTTGTAAATTGATAGGGATTTGGTACACTTCCTTCTCTCTCTGCATTTAACACATATAAGTTATTGTTCGTTGCTATGGTAACGCAATATTTTGTTTATGCAGGGAACTGGTCTAGGCTAACTAGATATCAATACATCCTCGTATGAAATTTACACAATTGAAACAAGATATCTTTCGTACATCCTTATCAGTCGACTCAAGTGTTTCGCCATAAAAAAGGTCGTTCATTAAAATTATGGTGAAGGAATAGGAAGAATATCCATTTTTCGAAATGAAGCGTTTTAAGAAAAACTGTTTACTTAACTATAGGGAATATTTTATAGAATATGTAGAGCCTTTGTTCGCGCTTCTTACGAATCGATAATAAATAAAGAAGATTTTGCACATTTACAATATTTGGCAGTTTCTCGCACCTATATCGTTTGAGAGAGTCACCAACGTACATTATTTGACCAAAATTGAATTATAATGGGACTTTGCACAACTCTAAAAATTTAAATGTGATGAGTGACCAATTTTAGAAAAAAAAAGCTGTCATGCTGAAAATCTCGAAAATCGCCAATAGTTTCGAAAAAAAATACCTTTTATTTATCATGTAGGAACCGAAAAACTGGTAAAAATGCAGGTTGCCATTTGAAAAAACAAAGTTGGGTCTCTCCCAGAAAAAACTGAACACCTTGTGTAAGTTCTATCATTCTCATTTTGTAGAGCTCAGGAAATGATATAATTATTGTAATGAAATCATCCATCTATCTATCACCATAATGGAGATATGGAAGACCGCGCCCTTCGCGCCCTTGTTCCAGTACCCTTTATAAAATAATAAATATATAATAATATAATAATATTCCATGTTTTTACGTCAAAATTCTCAAAATTTACAGAGGTGGCGCGGCGGCTAAAAAAAACCGCCCTGTATGGTGATTAATTGGGGACTGTATGTTTCATCATCGTTCTTTGGAAACATTACAATTTCATTTTTGAAATCCTCAGAATTTACTGAATCCTTATAGATATGAAGCGGGAAGAAATATCACAAAATCATCTATACCACTCCACTTTGAGCTGAAATGGACTTCTTCCAGACCTTATAGATATTATTCAATTTTTAGAAGACTCATTTTCTATTTCGATCTAGTGAACCCCATAAAATTATTACAAATGATGGAAATGATGCTGCACTATCGCAATTTTAATTGGAGAAGTATTGTTGTTCGAAATACTTGCTAAATAGGACGCCAAAACTTATTTTTACTCGATACTCCATTTTTGGTACCATAATGATAAGTCACTATTATGGACTAACATTAATTTTGCAAGGAGGCTACGGACGATTCGATTATCTGTAATTGTCAGTTAGTGACTGAATTCATTATCGTAGGATGATTTCAGTTTATACTGAAAGAAAAAACGGAGACATGCTGTAAATTTAAAGGCAACGTCACGACGATCCCTTTAAATTTCCCATTTTGCGGACACGTCAGCAAAATACTGTTGTTTTTCAATAGCTGTACTCGAAAGATACCTATCCTGAACGACAATATCCAGCTAGAAATAACTTCAAGCGTCTTGAAGAGCAGTTCAGACGAGAGCCTAATAATGTTGGTAATAAACATAATATTATTTCGGAGTATATGGAGATAAATGTCTTCATGAGAGTGGAAATCGATAAAATAGCATCTCTCAGGGAGCTTTCTTCCGAGTTGAATGAATGTGTAAGAAGAATTTTGAAGTAACTTAATTATCGATCTTATACCAACATTTGTACGAAGACAAAGAATTATTTGGAGCAAATCAAATCAAATTAAATTTTATTGAGTCCGTTTCCTATTCACAAAAAAACAGATAGGACGGGTCATAAAAACATCTTGGATAAAGATGTAAGGGGTATATGGAAGATATAACAGAGTAAAAAGACAATACTGAACATAGACAAGAATTAAAGAAGTAAACGAATTATGCGGCGCTGAGCGCGGTAAGTTAAATAATAGAGTTGATATAACTTTCGAAGTCTTCTACAGAGTAAAACAGAGTAAAAGCATTCTTTTATAAGAAGTTTTTTAATTTGGCATTTGAAAATCTCTAATCATTTCAAATATTCAAAAAATAAGGAAGTTTGCTGCAGAGATCGGTGATTTTTTTTGAAAAGAGTGTTTTGCCATGTTTATTAATTATTTTTTTATTTCTGGTATTGTGGTCGTGAGTATCATAATGTTTGATAAAATTATTTTTATTGATATAAATATATGACATTAGTTTTATCATGTATATGGATGGTGCCGTGAGAATACCATAATTTCTGAAAGTATCTTTGCAGGATGATCTGTAGGATAGTCCGAAAATACGCCGAATGATTTGTTTTTGCAAAATAAATACACGTTTCATGTCAGAGGCTTGGCCCCAAACAACAATACTGTATGATATAGCTGAATATGCAAAGGCATAGTAAACATTCAAAAGAGATTCTACTTCAAGCATATTTTTCATAGTCGAAATCACATAGTAGCATTTATTCAGCTTGCTGCATATGCTGTCTATTTGCTTTTCCCAAGAGAGATTGGTGTCTAACATCGTCCCTAGAAATTTGGTAAATTTGGATAATTCAATTGATCGCCCCTCAAATGAGATGTGTTTGATTGTTGGTGTTCTGTACTTGTTGTAGAACTCAATGCCCACTGTTTTGTTCTGGTTGATAATGAGCCTGTTTTTGAAACACCAGTCATTTTTATTTGTTGGCAGCTATTATAAGTTTTTGTTGTCTTTCCCATTTTTTCTCTATGAATTAAATTGTGGAAGAATACCTAATTGTATTTCCTTTGATACCATTTGAACCAAATTTTGAGACTTGGAGTTTACGAGCTTTATCCTACATGACTGTGATCATATTAGTTACCTATGAACAAAAAATTGGATAAGGATGGATAATACATGGATGTTTCTTTCGAATTACATCAGAATACCATCATGATACCATTTGGAAAAATGGAGTTTCAAGTAAAAACATTTTTTGGAATTATTTTTTCAATAGAAATTGCCATAGTGCAACATTATTTTGATCATTTCGAATAATTTTAGAGGGTTCATGCCTCTCTAGATCGAAAAATAAAATGTGTATGTCAAATGAAATATCAACTAGGTATGAGGTATTATTGGATTCAGGAAATTGTAAAGGTTTCAAAAATGTAATCGTATACAGTGTGTTCCACTTGCGAATCGAAAATTAGTGTTATTTTCGGAAAAAACCGTAAGCTGAAATTTTTTCCAAAATATTATGAAGTGTTCTATAGAAAGCACATTCAAAGAAATAGAAATGAAGCTTGAAAAAAAGTAGAAGAGGGGTATGTACTATAAAACTAACAAAGTCAAAAACTTTAAATAGTTGAAAATACAATATAATTCAATGTCATTACATACTTACCGAAAAGATAAGATGTATACAGAAAAAACCAAAATGCCATTTTGAATTTTCAATAATTATTATAATTATTTCAATATTAATGCATGATTTCGAGAACGAAGGATTTGTCAATAATTGTCGATTTCTCTATGAATGCATAGGCAACCAAACATACGAATTCAGATGTTACGGAATGTTACGGACGCTAAAATGGATATAAAAAAAATGATTTGTTTTTACGAAACTCCCAGGTTTTCAGAGAAAACTCCTCAAAAGCAGAGCTTGTGCGATAAATTCATGTTGCGGATACGGCTAAAGTAGCATCTTCAACTTTATTCCAACAAGGGTGAGGAGGACGGAAAAATATTGTAATCAACTCTTATATTAAAATGCGATTAATGATCTCGAAAATTAACGCTCTCGCTCCACTTACGCGTTAAAATATCTCGATCATTAATCGCCTTCATTAATACACTAGTTGATTAAATAACTGATAAATAAATCGTAGACTGGAAATATAAATATTTTCAAATCGCATTGAGTTATTTCAAAAATCACTTATATAATTAGGTACAAGCATTTTTTTAATTGTCGGTAATTGTGAAAAATATGGTATTGTTTGCATTCAAAAACTATGGTCATGCAAAATCTCAGCTCAATCAGTAAAGTATTTCAGTTTTTGCGTGAAAAAACTAGAGGATGTCAGTGCTAGATTTTTTTCAATTAGAATATAAACACTCAATCTGGTCCAAGAGTTTCATAGAAATCATCTGCAAGCTATCCCTGAAAGTGTTTCTGGGGGCATTTTATCAAAAAGAAAGCCTTTCTCCCACACTGTTTCCCATTGTTCATTACATTACATTACAGAATTGGGTCAAGTTCCAACTCAAATGGAACACGGTATCCATACTAATTGGTATTTATGAGCATCCCAAACCAAAATCGAACTAATTAGGTGACTAGTTGGTAACCAGGTCACATGTTCATTTTGTTTTAATCAGATTCTATTTGGTTCCGGACTCCAATATTTGTTGTAATGGTGTCAATTGTTGCATGTGAGCTTTTCAAATTTCCTGCAATGGTGATTGATGTGTTGTTTTCATGGTTAATTCACAGTAATTGAAATATTGAACATGCTATTAGGCTGCAGTCGTAACTCGTTGTCAATATTATTTGTGATATTATTTTTTGTTTCATCCTAAGGAAAAAAGTGGCTGTTAGTTGATACATTAGTGATTGTTATGAAGGGAT
Organism: Chrysolina oricalcia; assembly: GCA_944452925.2. NCBI lineage: Eukaryota > Metazoa > Arthropoda > Insecta > Coleoptera > Chrysomelidae > Chrysolina > Chrysolina oricalcia. Next base: position 25,602,315 of record OX101812.2, on the reverse strand, counting down.
CAAAATGCATACTGGCAAATTTTCATAATTGATGTTGGTGTCTGTAATATCGGTTTCTGGATGTCTTCCAATGATATTATTGCTGGTTTTGATCAAAATATTACGTGAAAGCGTTTATGACATCACTCGCTACTTTGGCATGTGCATCTTTCTTACTTACATTTCTCTACCATCCTTCTCTCAATGTCCCTTTTCAATGCACAGATCAGCTGTTGTGTCATTTTCCCTTTCTACTCAATTTTTTGTCCTTTATGACCTCTGCATTTGATCAATATGTCTAGTGTGCATATTGTTTTCTTCTTTATGCAACCTCTGTTACACTGGATCCAGTGAAGAATCGACCAACGCTGGACACCATATTGAAGAAGCACCATACTTTGGATCAAGTGCGATATCTCCCGAGAAACAACATTGCAGAATGCAATGTATCTAGTCTTATCTGTCTGATCCTGAATCTGGAGTGATTAGCTGACGCAAAAAAATATCATCAACTTAGTTGTTATATCTCCAAACGTCATATTCTTCAAGGTTTCTTTCATTGCTTGTTTTTCCATTCCATGCCGTATGATAGAGAGCAATTCTTGAATAACGAATCAAATTTATATGTTCTGAATCCTGGAATTCTTGTCATGTGGAGGCTGTTCCACTGTTTGTTACTAGATAGGTTCTGGCAGAAACCATACTCTTTCAATTTAGTGCCATCTGGGGCGGAGAAAACGAGGAAGTTATCATCAAAATACAAATGTTCCACCACAGTCAGAAAGAGAAACTTCGATTTTTGTAAAGAAATCGAAAAATATTCAAAAAAATTTCAATTTGAAATTTTTCCGAGTCAATGCTTATATGTGAATATAAAACTTTTTCAAATTGCTTCTTTCGGTATCTTGCCATCTTACCCAACTTTTGACCTCTTCATGGTATTTTTACCAACTTCTTGCCCTACTAGTGGCTACGTGACATTGTTAAAATCGATTTTAAGTTTATTGGACATGCACAGTTTTTTCCCTAGAAACGTTTTTTCAATACGCTAATAATAAACTTTTTTCCCGTATGGTACATACTTTTTGGCGGTCACTGTATATATGAAATGGTATAGTAAATATGCAAGAGTGAACGGTGTCTGATGGTATCGAAGGCTTTTGACAAGTCAATTAATATAGATAAGCATGGAAGCAAGGAATTTCTTGACGGAACAACAACTACTTTCTTTATATCACTCTCAGTTTGCATCCAGGCTGAGATATGGTATATGCTTGTGGGGTAACTCTACGATGGCATGTATAACTGTAACCGATTTTTTATCACCGATAGTTGGGCCGACAGTTGATTGTTTCTGTTATATCACCTCGTTTGAATAGTACGTCAACTGAAAGAAGCTTTGAGTTTCAAGTTTATATGCGAAGTGAAACGCTCATGCATCATTATTATGGAAACTTTATTATCACGATACGATATGAACCAATTTAACAGCAAGGGTCCTGGCAGAAAATATTTTTGTCAATTTCATACTTTCTGGTATGTACAAAGTTGGAAAATGCTATCTCCATCATTGAATTAGAAATATTTCACAACAGTGAAGAAGAAAAAAAATTATATTTGTAAAGAGATCGGAAAATATAAAAAAATAACAATTGTCAATTTTCCTGATTCATTGCTTGAAGCTCCGCATGAAACTGAATTTCAAGCAACTTTGTCGTGGTATACTTTTCGCTATTTTTCCAACTTACCCTACCTTCTGCCCCTTTGAAGTATTTTTGATTTAATTTGACGCCGTACCAGTGATCATGTGACAGGTGTCAAAATCCATCGGGCATGCACAATCGATCAAACAATTTTTGTTTCACAATACCAACTCGAATAAGAAACCTATTTCTTGTATGTTACGTACTTTGTGGCGGAAACTGTATCATAATTCCTTTCACAAAATCAACAATTTTTTAAAAATTACGCATTATGTTGTTGACTTGATGCTGCCGGCACTGAATGATTTTTCTAGGAATTCGCGTAGGTAATCAGTAAATGGCGCCAACTCA